>CM046859.1:13505851-14200114 GCA_025617745.1 Heliocidaris erythrogramma
TATGGCTCTAAAACCTGGACCATCAACGAACCCATGCAAAATAAGCCTGTGAATGTTGTTCCTGCAGCTGGACATAAAAACTAACCACAAAAAAGTTCTGAGTACGTTAGACACAAAGATACAGTTGTTAAATAACGCAAAAAGAGAATTAGCTTGCTTTGGTCACATCAAGCGACACTACAACATACTAAAATAGATTTTAGAAGCCAAATTAGAAGGAAAGCACAGCAGAGGACGACCACGATCAGCCTGCACCGACAACATCAAGCAGAAGTTGGCTGAATGCACACAAATGACAGGGCTCTGAACGGTGGCAACGTACTAGTATTTCCCGTCTACCCCTCAAGAGGGACGGCACCCCAAAGTTTAAGTTAGGTTATTTGTAGTTATGTTACATATATTATTAAGAACAGTATCTCTCATGTGAAATACAGTCTGTCAGCTTAGAGTATATTTTAATGTAAAATCATACTTACCATAGTCTTCTTTAATGGCGGTTCCCAATCCTGATCATCCTAACATGAAAAATAACCAGAAATTCTCTGTATAAATTCAATTGTACATGAATATGGCTTCACGGTGCTATATCTAAGCAAACAAATAAAAGGCTTCAATCTTCCGCAAACTACATTTAATTCAAAGACACACAAACTGTTATAGTTTGTCATGCTGTAATAACACTGATATATTTGCAAAAAAAAATTATAAGCATTGCAGCATAATGTGATTATGGAGCTTGTGACAAAAAGATAATAATTATAATAGTAATGATAATAATAATAATAGTAATGATAATAATAATAATAGTAATGATAGTAATAATAATGTTTTGTTTATCTAGGGTAGCCACTTCAGTTTATTAACTGTTGTATTTGTGGGCCTTGCATAAGGTAACGTTATTATTCCCCGGTTAGCAGAATAAAGCATGCACGCATACAATATAAGCACATTCTCCGCCCTTTGGGAGCATTCCAACAGGGCACCCGAGGTGCTCAACAGTGCTGTTTGACCAAAGCAAGGTCGCTTCCTACCGGGTACCCATTCACACCTGGGTCGAGTGCAGCACATTGTGGATGAATTTCTTGCCAAAGGAAATTAACACCATGGGTGGGATTCAAATGTATGTGGGATTCACACCCTCTGGTTGTAAGGCGAGAGTGATAACCACCACACCATGATACCTCCAACAACAATGGGCATTTGCATAAAAATGTGAATACAAGTATTGAAGCCATTCCGTTGTAACTGATGAAGATAAATATTTTCTTTCATAATTTATGATCATGTAATTCTTCAAAGTCTCAGATCCCATGGTGAATTTTCTCTGTGAAAGGAAGTGGTAAATGGGGGACAAACTATTGAAAGCTGTGTTGGTAAATACTGAAAAATTCTAGAAACAACAAGTAAACCTCCAAAAGCAATTACAATTTAAATATGCAGTTGGACAAGTCAATTTGCCCGTTGACTTAGGTGGCTGAAAATTTGTGGTGCTCAATGTGGCATTATTACAGACATTCAATGTTGAAATGTGAAATTTTCAAAATTTTTCACTGCAATAACAAATCATTTTTTTATATATACATTTCAACCTTATCCCACATGGGCAATTTATTTTTCTATTTAATATCAATTGACTTTACCTCCTCAAATCTTTGCCGCCTCCTTGAAGACCTGCCACCATTCGACGAATCTGGATATTCCTGGAATGTTTACGATAAATTTGATTTTAGGGGGTCAAAAGAAGTAATTTTTTTTTTGTGTGTGTGTTTTTTACTTAAAATTATGCCCATCAAAGAGTAAAAAGCTTTTAGGATATGTGGTTTGGGTCTAAAGATAACCATTAAATCAAAAGTAAATGCTGAGAGTAATTGGAATGGTGTACCGATTCTAGCGTTTATGCCAATTGTCTTGTTATGGAAGATCGAATCAAACTTGGTTTTTGCTATTGGGTGTTGTCTTCCTTTGTTTATTCAAGGAGACTTTTTTTTTTTTTTTTATATCACTTCATA
Source organism: Heliocidaris erythrogramma (assembly GCA_025617745.1). Taxonomy (NCBI): domain Eukaryota; kingdom Metazoa; phylum Echinodermata; class Echinoidea; order Camarodonta; family Echinometridae; genus Heliocidaris; species Heliocidaris erythrogramma. The sequence continues at coordinate 13,507,861 of CM046859.1, forward strand.
ATATAGTAAATTTGGCTGTTTGACTTACTCTTTAATATTTTTCCTTCTTTGTACATTTTTTGTCTTAAAATGTTGATTACATTAACCAGGAAATGTCTGCTCACCCATGAAGTGTAAATAATTGGGGATTTGGGAGATATACATTTGAAATAAAGAAAGAATTCAGTTGAATAGAATGTTATTATGTGAATAGAATGTTGATATGTGAACTTAGCTACACCCTTTCTATAAGTTATTATCAATATCCAATTTATATTTCTTTCCATTTAATCTCGTGGTTGCAATCCAATTTGCAACTTAAAATCGATGAACTTTACCTCAATTCTTGTCTTCTCGCTGGAGCTTATGGGCCCTGATGACGAACCTGAAACATTCTGATATAGTGATAAGAAAGATTTGTTAATTCTTATCCAATAATGAATTCTTTATTAATTTGAAAAGCTCTTGTCATTTTGCATTCACATCCCTTCCTATTCGACCAATTTTGTATGTTTGCCCTATAATTTGACTTTTCCCTTCTTTGTACATTTGTTTTGTATTAAAATGTTGACTACATTTAAAGATCACAACTGCATTATACCTCCATCTAGGCCTCGATTGAAGCATAATATAGGAATGGGTGAATTCGGTCAAGCTAAGCTCATTCATTTGTAAGTTGATAATGACATTAAGAAAGAATTGAATTGGAATGAATTAATGTTATTATGTGAACTAAGCTTATATCCTTTCCATGCGTTAACATCAAAATCCAATTTATATTTCTTTCCACTTCATCTCGTATACGCAACGCAACTTAAAATCAATGACCTGCTTTGCAAGAGAGCCCTGCCGAATACACAAAGCAAAAATATAGAATAAAATGTAATACAGAGGAAAGAAAATGGAAATAAATAATATAAGACATTTAAATAGGAGTATACAATTGTACAACATAAAAGCATGTAAAAGATACTAATGCAAATATAAGTAATAACAGATTAATCTTTGACCTTTGACTATTTGCGAGACTTTTAAAAAATATTCAAACAGTTATATTTTGAGCAAATTGGCAACTTTAGGTCACGTGTTATGATGTACTGATGACGTATGTTTGTCACTTCAGAAAAGATCATGACCAGGCAGTGCACATTATACACAGCCCAAGGCTTCTTCTGTTCTGCTGTAATGCACTTATCAATTGTAAGACGCACCCCTCGACCCCCGGGAATGGTGCGTCACTTGTCAGATGTGAGTCGGATTTTCCTATACCATGACGCACCTGTGTGTCTCGACTATGACGGACCTTTTCTTACAATGACTGTGCCTGGACGAAAAAATATGACGCACCAGTTCTAGACTTTGACTTACCATTGTGACGCACCCCGTCATGGTAAAGCTCCGCGCGCACGTGGCACGCTATGCATCGGCGCGGCGCTAGTATACTTTCGCACCGGGCGCCCAAAATCGAGTTTGACGACATCAAATGAAACGGAAATCCCCAAATAATCGTTAAACCTGTTTCAAAACCTCTCTCGAGCTATCTTCCGTCTAGGTTCTTTAGAAAAGCGAAGAAATAAGGTACTTTTCGTCACTTTGCAACCCCGGTCGTTCAAGCACTGGACTATGTTCAGTTTCTGCTCGCAATGATCGTGATTGGTAGCATTGGTGCTGTGCTGGATTGAGACATGAATATTCATGAAGTGACGTCATAAGATTATCGGCGATGACATATGAAATGTGCAGAAGTCACACAGTGCAATCGCTGACATTCTTGTGACGTCAACACATGAATATTCATGTCTCAATCCAGCCTAGCACAAATGCTACCGATCGCGATCATCGCGGCAAGAACCGAACCAGCCAACGCAGTGCAGTGCTGGAACGAACGGGTAAAAATAAACAAAGTAACGAAAAATACCTTATTTCTTCCCTTTTTTGAGAACCCAGACAGAAGACAGCATGAGAGAGGATTTGAGATCAATTATTATTATTTGGGGGTTTCCATTTTATTTGATGTCATCAAACTCGATTTTGGGCGCCCGGTGCGAAAGTATAGATTCCATGTCAATATATTTTTTTTTATATTCAAGGAGTTTGCATGTTTAAAAGCCCGGTACGCGGTATATGCGCGGACAGACCCGTTTGTAAACATAGCGAGGCATTATGACGCACCCATAAAATGACCGACTATGACGCACCCCATTCTCCATGCTGTGACTGACCAAATGCTTCCATGACCATACCCTGCGTCATTCATTTGTTGGTAAATTACCCAACCATGACGCACCTTTCCCGGGGTCGAGGTGCGTCTTACAATTGATAGGTGCATAACTGTAAGCGGAACCAAGATAAAAGTAACACTAGTTTCTGCAGAATCTGTAAATGAACGCCAACATCGTCTGGGACTGGAAGCTCGCTTTAATCAAGCAGCTCCAATTGATGGCATTTCATCGATTAGCTCTATTGAGCAGCTCTCGTCGCATACTGGTACATGGTAGGGAAAGGGAAAATGCAATATCACCAATACTATAGTGACAGGTGAATATCCAAGTATAAAACAACATGCCCTTCAAGGCTTTTAGTGCATTTATAAATGGAGGGAAAAAATTTTCTGGTAGGCCTATCGCATCGCAATTTGCTAGTAGCCTAAAGTTAGGTCTAACATTAGAACAGGCCTAATAGGTTTTGGTATGACTGCTGATGTTCCTCAAAAGTTTTGTTTAGACTTTACTTAGCAACTTTTTTGCATAAAAACTGTAGATCTCTAATAATAGTATAGATCAAGATCTACTTAGACTTATACCGTGTTGAAAAATTTTCCTCTACATATGAAACTGCTAATCAATTATGAAAAGTGAAATTATGCACTGCTTATTATGAAGTTTTGAGGAGATAGTGCAACGGCAGCAAGTCCACGATGATCAATCACCACTGCGCACTGGACCCACCATCCAGCGGGCTGCCCGGGCCTGGTAAGCGCCAGCCCAGCGCTAGCCCAGGCCGATTCGGCCGGTCATGCGGCGGGTGGATCGACGGCGTGCACGGGTGATTGGCCATTCGCACGCCATGGAGTAAACGGAGTAAACGGTGGTAAATTGCTTCAAAACTTCGCATCCCGCACACTTTGCTTCATGAAACAAGTGACATGACAAAACGAAATCGATATTTTCATGTTTGTAATCAAGCACTACTTACCTTCTACTAGTTTTCTGGAAATTCGTCTTGAATTTTGTCCTGAAATTTTCTTTCTTCCACTGTCGCAACGCTCCGGAGCGAGCTAGCTAGAATGGTACCGTATCTTTGACTTGACAAATTACGAATAAATTTTCATAACATATGGAAAGCGATGTGTGAAGACGGACTATTCGTCGATCGGACAGCAAGTGCGACCCGCACTCGCTGTCCGGACAGGCACAGCGACGAAAAGAGAAAATCAAATTGATACGCGTGTTAAAAACGGACAGGAAGTGGGACAACAACTCAGTTAATCTCTCTCTCCCTCTCTAATGCTTCTCTATCTGTCGTAGTAGAGATCGATGGCTGTAATCTCCTCAACATGTCTTTTCCTGTTATTTTGATCTGCCTGAAAAATAAATTGTTAAGTTTTATTTCTCAGCAGGGTTGTACAAAACTTCATTTGAAGACAGCAATAATACATATTTTCCAAAAGTAACAGATGGTCTCTGGCCTCTGGATAAAATAAACTTAACCACCACCTGGTAAAAGAATTTGCTTACAAGAACATGGTGCTAATATTTAAAACATATTAATTCCAGAACAAATCCAAAAAGCCACTTTGTAATACTCTGAAAGTTTCTATATCAGGTTGTTGGAAAGGGCCTTATAGTCAAACTGAAAATTTAGAAAATGAATCAATTCGAAGCTAGGCCATGATGCTTATTGGTTATTACAAACTTCAAAATTATGTACAGCTTATTTTGATCTAAACATGACATAATCATAGCAGGTTTATCACGAAAGGATATTTTAGGCCTCTTAATTGCCAAGATATTGAATGTGAGATGTCATTCAAGATTGCGTAGAAACTAGTGCTTTACAGATGTATCTGTATATTATATATATATATATATATATATATATGTAATATATATATATGTATAAAGAAAGTGTTCTGCGTCGGTTTAGGTAAACTATACGTAGAAAAGACAAATATAAATAAAAAAACCGTCTACGGTTTTTTAATTTATATTTGTCTTTTCTACGTATATATATATGTATATGCCTATTATCACCATCGTCTACGGTTTTTTTTATTTATATTTGTCTTTTCTACGTATATATATATATATATGTATATGCCTATTATCACCATCGTCATCATCATAATTCTATCGTATTCATCTAAACATTTCTAAAATATGAATTCATTTTCCAAGCGTTTTATGATCACCTATAGATCTATATTAGCTACATGAACATGATTTGTTACTGCACAAAACAACCAAAATTGTTAAAACTTTTACTTGCAAGAATAGCAGAGTTCCATATGCCTTTAAAATGCCTTATATATATTTAAGGCTAAGGCCAAGGCAACCAAGTCCAACGCCAAGGCGTTGAAAAATGCTGTCCTTAAGGCCAAGGCCGAGCATCAAAGAACTACAACCAGTGGCGTCGCTGGAGGGGGGGGGGTGTCACCCCCTTCCCCCACTCAAAATTGCTGTCGGAAAATAAAGGAGGGGGAAAGAGAGAAGAGTAAAGAGAAAAGAGAAAGGAGAAGGGGAAAAAAGAAAAGAAGCAATAAAAGGGGAAGGAAAGGAATACAGAAACAGAAAGAAAAGAAGGAAAGGAATAAGAAAAAAAGAAATTAAAGAACTGGCCATTTTTCTGCTCACTTGCTTCGCTCGCTCACAAAAACACTGGAAAGTTAATATTAGGGTAAAATCCGCCCCCTTCGGCAATGTGTTGCAGCCCCCCCCCCCCCCCCCCCCCCCCCAGAGGATTTTCAAAGTTCCGATATTCGAGCAACCACCACTTCTTTTTCGGGCAGTGATTCCCGGATTATTATGTAACTTCTGTATGTAACTTCTGTACATTGTCGCTACGAATTTTTTTTTTTTTAAAGAAATTCGAAAGGCGTTAGCCCTACCCTTGCGAGAATGGGCCCGTATGATCAACATCTCTTCATCTCCGATTTTCTTTTATTATTGGGGGGGGGGGGGGGGGGGGGGGGGGATTAAGCAGCATTTTTGTCAGCGAATTTGAGTGTCACCCCCCCCCCCCCCATTCAAAATGTTCTATCGACGCCCCCGACTCCAACACTGGTTTTTATAGATCTAATGTTACATTGTCATTAAAGTTTTGGTAGTGTATATTTTATTTGATTAAGTAGCTCTTCAAGAGGGGAAATCCATTTGGCATTAAGTTAATCTGAATAAAAGCAGAAAAAAGAGAGAAACAGATAGAAAGTTTGAGCAAAATCTGTGAGAAATTAGTCATGAATTTTTGAAGTTGTAATCAATCAAGCACAAATTGGCAACTCCCTGTTGAATCTTGCGAGCTCCACTCCCATTGGCGCTTCATGGAAAATTGCATGGATTTTCATTTTTTCAGTAATTGATAAATGAATATGTATACTGATATAGGTTGTGTGTAAAAACATATTGAATGCAATGATTTTTCTATCTAGGGTACATGTTACATTAGATTAAATTTTTGCTTTAGAGAATATAGAATTTTTATTTTTTTAGCACAGCTACACAGAGAGCGCGTAAGATACGTCACGGAGTTCCCAATTTTGCTTATGCTTCGTCGATCCATTTCTTTAATTTGTCTGCTTCTTTTATAAAAACCAACTTTATATCAGGGTGGATTTTTCCTATAATGATTTAATCCAGAAATACTATTCTCAGTGAGAGAAGTTTATTAAATAAAAGATAAGCAACTCAACAGATTAATAGTGAATCGAGAGAGTAATTTCAAATTTAGTTAAATACAAGCTCCTAAATGCTAAACACAACATTGGTTTTATAAGTTTTAAGGGCCCGAATTCACAATGGAGGTTTGGTATTAAACCATGGTTTAAACCCCCTCCTGGAGTTTTTAAGCGTACGTGCGCACGGAATCCGATCCAATCATATATTTTTTTTGAGGGCGCGCATGGGTAATGTGCGCTTATTTACGCTTATTTGAGTACGCTTACGGAGGTTTAAACCTTACCCATGAATTCGGGCCACATAGGGCAGAAAAGGGTTCATTTGAATATTGTTCTTCGAACATAATGTTCAAATTCAAATTAGATTTGGTGCCGATTTCTCTGTTACAAGGATTAGGGTCTAGCTTTAATATAGATCTGTTTGGATGAGTGTATCAATATTCTAAGCTTCCTAGGATGTCATAATTAATTTTATTGGTTGGTTACATGTATATATTTATTTTGCTTATAAATACAATTCTTCCACATAGGGGGCTGTTCTCCTTGATGGATGTTGTGCCGTGGCAACCACTTTTGTCGATGTGGTTTCCTCATGTTACTTGAGAATTTCTTTCAGGTTTCTCAGAGAATGATACCGAATATTTCTGTGAGGAAGTAATTTTGTCAATAAAGCTTAAATTCATATTGGAAAATAAAATATTTGTAATAACTGTGATATTTGTTTGCATACTTTACGTTAGACCCTCAAAATAGAAAAAAAATGTCAATGACGTAGCCACAATGTAATCAATTTTGTGATTGAAGAGAACAAAATTCAGTGAAAAGTGTGTAACCATTTTTTATTGCTTGAAGTACAAAAAAGTACATATGGCAGGTGGTACAAATCATATGACTAGCAATATAAAGTTAGGTTACAGAGAAGGTGCATATTCTGATCCACGTATGAAATGTCATAAGGCCTCTATTGACTAAAACACAGCATATTTGGTTGATTACCTGTCTGAAACAAGAACATAGCCCAGCTGTGATCACGAATGTCGGCATAGAGCATCCCTGACCCAAGTTTGGTTGCACCTGGAACAATGAATGCGAAGTTACCAGCCACAAAAGGGCCCCGCAAGAGGGTCTTATGGATAAAAACTTATATTTAACCTAAAATATAACCTAAATATATATGATATATGACCTCAAATGACCATTGACCTTAGCATGTGACCCTTGACAGCAGCATAACGTGTAGGTCTCCCAAGTGCGTTTCTGGCCAAAGTTTATTCACAATAGGATTAAAGGCTGCCACGTTATTTGTGACTGGGAGAGAGTCTTGCAGGTAATCATGCACATTTATGACGGACGACGGACGCCATTAGGATCCCTTAGTCTCCCCTCCACCTTCGGTGGGCGAGACAAAAAGCACCAACTACTCAAGTCTCAAAGACTTAACTCTATGATCTTCCATACCTGTAAAACCTGAAAACGTTTGCAAATTTCACGGAAGTCTGCATGCGTGAAAATCGCTTTTTACAATTCATTAAATATTCATGTCTCAACAGTTTTTGCAGTATGATGACTTTGCAAATAAATTGGATTTAACATACTTCTGAAGTCTTTTGACTCATTATTCAAAAATGATCTGAATTCGTGACTAAAAAAACAAATTCTCATTACAACCGCATGTTTAGCACTGATGACCAAATTCAAATACATACGCCATATATTACATAGTACAATACAAATATGACAATACAATACATTACACAAAACTGGCTGTAATGAATGAAAGGAATATTGCATGGTAGATTACCTTGTATGCCTTTGATAAAATGTGAGTACATGTATAATGCAAATATTGTGAATACAGTTACACCTTTGAATGTGTGCAGGTGCAGTGATTAGTACAAAATGTGCAACACAGTCATGATTTAACAGTCTATAGTACAAAACATGAACACATTATCAACTGTTTAATGTAATCTTAAGTTAACCTTATCATTATTATCTTAACATTGTTTTTTCGTAGCATGTTACTACACTGTAGTGAAATTCTTCGCAACTGCAAGCAAACAATGACCTCCAAATCTTTCAATACCAGAATGTATGAATATTGCTGCTGCAAACAATAACCTCCAAGTGTAAATGCTGATATTAAAAGATGGAGAATGTGAAGTGTCTGAGTGAGATACGCTTTTCCATTTCTCATTCAAATTTGTATTTTCTGAAATACAAGCTACTGTAATCCTTGCATCTGATTGGCTGAGAGCAAATTTGTCGGTAAAAATCACAGACAAGACACTTGATGAACGCCCCCCAGGTCGTGAGCTTGCATTGAGAAAGAAACTGTTGAGAAGTTGTACAGAATGGTCGATAATGTAGCACATGAGAATTAATGTGTATATCATCAATATGGTAATATATTGACTCACTTTTGCTGAAAAAAATACATAAAGTGGCAAGCACTGCACACAGATGGTATACATACACATGTGGAATAAAAATTTGGTCCGAAGTTTTAAACAATTTGTAATTATATTTTAAAATATGAGGGCATTTCATGAGCAATTCTTTTCATTGGACATTTCATCTATGTGCTTGTGAATACATGGGAAGAAAAAAGAATGAAAAATTATTCACCTTTACCAGACAATTGTTATAAGCTAATGAAATCCTTGCATCTGATTGGCTGAGAGCAAATTTGTTGGTAAAAATCACTGAAAAAACTCTTAATGAAATGCTCCCCTTGTGCATTTAAATTTAATTACTAGAATATAACTTTCATTCATGGTACATATATCTTCACTACACATATGTCTTTTCTTTTTGTCCAATACCTGGGCCCCGTTTCATAAAGCTTGTTATCAATAACAACTGTCAAAGTTCTATAACAATCAGATGCAAGTATATCAGTACCTTATATCAGTTACTTGTTACTTGTTATTGATAACAAGTTTTATGAAACGGGCCAGGTTTTTCCCCTCCATGTAATGTTATATATTCAGAATATCAAATTTTCTGTCTGAGTCTGAGGAAAGCAGGCATTGATTTTTTTGTCACCTGTAATCTTCATACAATAATATAGACCTGTTATAAGCAATCATTATTTGATAACTTTTAACAATTTCAGCATTTTAGCACTTACAAGTGCTGAAGAAAGTGTGGTAAAAAAGAGAGGACACTCATACATTGTCTTCTTCTTCACTTCTGTAATCAATAGGGTATACATGTATCATAGATGTATCAAGATTTAAGAAGTGACGTTTCAACAAAGTATATATAACTTACTGTACATATTTTAATATCTAATTACATAAAATACACATGTACTATTATGTACCCTGTGGTTTTTAAACATATCATTTAATCAAACAACACATGTGTTTGTACATGTTTGTATATAATCAATGCCATGGTCGATTACCACTCCCATCAAAATTTGCATCTATAAGCTTCATGCAAATGAATAAAGACAACTGAATTTTGAATAGTATATTTTGTTTAGTGTGCTAATTGTGATTTGTATCACAGCAATCAGGACTAGAGAATGAATATGAAGTGAATACATTAATGTAAGGCAAAATGTGATAAGAACACTACATGGTGATTTCTTTGTGTCTAATATGAATTTAGGTTCAATATTTACATAAATTACACATTTTCTGGACCGGTTATGTACAGGGGCGGACTACATGTAGCCACTGGGTAGTTTGGGGAGTTTTCCCCACGGCCAAGCAATGTATTCCTTAAAAAGGGCCAATTGCTTCCAATTCTAAAATAATACCCCTAGTGCAAAGCTATATTTGTTAACAGTATAGTGAAATGCAAAATAAACAAATATACCATGTTTATACAAATGTTACACAAATCACTGGTCATCTACAAAGGCACAATGGTCAATATTCTATGTATTAACATTATATAAATATGGTTGGAGCCTATGTATGCTGCCATACTCTACCTTAAATCCCTTTGTGGATTTACATGTATCATACCACAAAAGATGGAGACAAACATGTAGCTATCTATATTTTTAATGCATGAAATATCATTTGTATGGCGCTATCTCATATCATTTTACATTATAGTGAACACCGTTATGGCTCTCAGCACACGATACATTCTTGTAGAAGCTATTATCAAGTACAATAATGAGCAGGTGTGGACAATGAACAATCCTCCAAGAATTCTAATGAAAGTCAAATAAAGAAGACAGCTGAAATGGTGCTTTGGTCAAAGAGGAACACAAACATTGCCATTATGCAATAAACTGGGGTGGTATTATATTATTATTTTCCTTGTAAGAGATTTTTTCAGACACATGATGCTTTTGTACTTCTGTAAAATGTGAAACTATCTTTTTTCTTGCGTGTCCAGGGCCCTCTCAAAATATTAAATGCAATCCTGATTGGTTGAAATTCAAGTTGCGTTTAATTTTTTGCTTGCGATTAAACGCAACATTTTATGCAAGAGGGCCCAGGGCTCCACAAAAAACATTTTTCACAAGGGGGCTGGACTGAAATTTCCAACGTCTGTATGCATAGCCCCCCCCCCCCCAATTAAAGTTTGAAAATTTGGGGGTTCAGGGTTAAGTATTGGGGACCTATGCGCACCGGACCCCTGTAAGTGTCACAACCTGGCTTGTCCACACCTCCGGAGACATACCGGTATGCTGAGATATACCAGAGAAATCTTGGGTCCGCAAGTAGAACAAAGTGTTGGCGTTTGTCCTGTAACAACTGAAGTACCCCATCCGACAAATAAATTAGTCCTTTTACTCATTTTTCAGATAACAGGAACTCGGACCTGCCAACCCTGAAACCCAAGAAATAGGGACAAATGACAAGACAGAGGCTGAAAATAGGGACATTTCTGAGTTTCCTATACATTACTATACACATATTTTTGCAAAAAATAGGGACACAGTTGTTGAAGTGGCTCTTTCTTTTACCAAAAATTGGGATTGTCCCTGTTAAATAGGGACAGATGGCATGTATGGAAACTAATACGAGTCACATCAAAATCGATTTCCAAAGAGAAAGTTTTTTACCAGCTGGAAAAAAATGGTTTTAAAAAATGCAATCTTTCGGCATTCAGAGTCGCCAGCCAATAATAAAAGTATCGTATACTGATCCAAAAGGCACACTGGATGTCCAAAACATCAACATTATTCCACAAATTAATCATGACCCATGGCCCAAATCCTAAAATCATAGTCTGCTATTGCAAAGTTTAAGTCACATTAGTTACAAGAAAAAAATACACAGTACGTTAAGTGTAAAAGCAAGTGAAAGACCAAATTCTAAAACATTGAACAGAAATTGAGATACATGTATATTAAAGCAAAATCTATGTATGGTGCTTCACATATTCATATATAGCACTGGCAATTTTACTTTCATAGCACTTACATCACCTACATTTATAAGAATATAATTTCTATGATTAGGTTATTCTGATTAATTCACTAAATAATTACACTATAAAAAAAATCCTACTTCTCCTTGTTACCCGTTCTATTATATTGTTACTGACATTTCAATTTATTACATATTCATTTATGGCAAGTATGCAGATTTAAGATCAGTTATTTTCCATTATCTAACCATACAACATGAAGGTACATACATGTACTACACATTTAATAAAAGGGGAGGTCCACCCTGATATCAAGTCGGTTTTAAAAGAAGCAGCAAAATATGAGAAAATGATCACTGGAAGTTTGAGCAAAATCCAATGTGAAAAAAAAAGTTATGAGTTTTTGAAGTTGTAATCAATCAAACATAAATTGGCAATTCTGTGATGTAGCTTGTGAGCTCCTCTCCCATTTTCCCTGTACTTAGAAACTATGCAATCTTACATGCACCGTTGATATAACCATTGCACATATATTTTACACAAAACCTGTATGAAACAAATTTATTCCATCATCAACAAACTAAGGAAAATGAAAATTTATGATATTTTCTATACTGAGCAAATGGGAGAGGAGCTCGCAAGATACATCACATAGTTGCTAATTTGTGTTCGACTGATTACAACTTCAAAAATTCATAACTTTCTTATTTCTTATTTGATTTTGCTCAAATTTTCACTAATCAGTTTCTCTCATTTTTCTGCTTTTATTAAAAAAAAAAAAAGAAATTAAATTGCAGGATGGACTTCCCCTCTAAGTGTAACGATTTACACTTGTAAATAAGCCTATTAAAGATATGAAAATTGATCATTGAAAAGCTGAATAGTATGCTACATGTACATGTATATGCAGCTTTCAAGGGGGTAAAAAGGGTATTATTTTGTCTCAAAAAGGTAAACCTGTACTGTGAAATGTCTTATACATATAAAGTAAACTCTTTTGCAACACCGTGTTTTATCTCCATGCAAATGCAATGTTTCTTGATATCAACAAAATTTCATTACCCCCCGCCCAATTTTTTTCTAATAAGATATCAATATTGGACTATCATTACTATTGAAAACTACCACTTACAAGACTTCTTTTTATTTTTTTTTCTGTGAAATTTATCCTCTTAGGGTAATAACCCCTTAAAATATTTGCAGATAATCTTGAAGCTACACTTATTGGACTACATGAACTTAGTAAGAGGAGGAACAAAATGTTGAATACTTGTTGCGCTGCTACATGTACATCCTGAATCTGGACACACCTTGAAATATTACTGTTCGGACCAAAAATAATTATTTCCACGAAGTTGAAAACACAATAAATAGTAATATCAAGTTGACTTCAATGTGTTCTTAAAAGATGTATAAGTGAAACTTCATTGTCTACTGTTCAAACTCAAATATTGGTCAATGACTGACCAGTATACAATCTATATAATGCACATTCCACATGTATAAAAGACTTAACAAAAATATCACAAGTTTCAAGACTTGGTTCGACTTATACTTCAAGAAAAGCAACTTTAATTACTCTGCTTTTCCAAAGATTTGAAGATCCACACAAATTCTGAAATAAGACGTGCTTGCACTCTTGCATAAAAAGTTGCTTTTAATTGCAAGTCGAAAGTTAAGTTAAATTTGATTTTTTTGAGTTGCATTTAACGCAACTTTTTATGAAAGAGGGTCCTATACTTTAAACTATTGATAATTGCACAAAACTTACAAAAAGATAAGGATCTCTATGCTGTAATATAATACATCTTTCCTGTGTTGCATTCATACGCTCTCATAAAAAAATCAAATATATATGTATAGACAAATGGTTGTAAGTACAATTTCCTGCTAGAATATATATATCTAATAAATAAATGAGGACATAACATGTGAATGCTCCATTCTTTATCAATTTCTCATTTGAAATGAGTCCCTAAAGATAAAGGTACATCAATTGTCCTTCCTTTCCACTTTGCAATATAGACATGCACATACATTTAAAAACACCTGAGGTATTGAAAAAAATCTGTCAAAGTTTGCCAATAGTCAATGTCTTAATTTTAATTTTCTTTTTTCAACTTAGCATCTTAGCGTTAAACTGAATATTGAATATTCTTTGTCTGACAGAATAATTAATGTTCAACGTCACATTATTGAAAATAGAAAAAAAGAAAAATCCTATAAAAAGACACATCTCCATTTCAAGAAATTAACCTTCAGGTACACGTACATACATGTACTTATTTTCCTCTCATTGCAACTTGCTTGATCATTGTTATTACTAAATTCTGTCCCACTGCTGTATTGCAAAATCAAATCAGAAACAAAATTCTTGCATAAACAAACTTATTTCATCCTCATATAAGCAAATGAGTTTAAGCTGTCTAATTTCAACACCATGTATTCATGAACATCTCATCCTCACCACTGAGACGATTTCCTATCGCCACCAAGTTCATATCAAAATCTAATGGCATGTTAAGCATAAACAAGCTTTACCCAACGTTTGACAAGCCGGAATGCTGCACTTGATCGTTCAGCTGATGCAGCAGAAACTGTATGGAGTCCAGATCTTTCTCTAGATCCCAACTGGCCTGCAGCTCATCCCCAGGCATTGCATTGCTCCTCGGTGATAGGGGTGTGTTGGGGTGTGAGAGCTTGGTGTAGGACCCCACTCCGTCTCCCATCTCAGAATCTGAGGGGGACAGACTACCAGAGGTAGGGGTGTCTTCGGAGTCAATGGATGACTGCTTCCTAATAGCTTTCGTCATATAGTACTTGCTTTGGAGGGGAGTAGTCTCTGGGTATGTTGAAGCAGAACTCATTGGAGTCATTGTCCCTGCGACATATCCACTGTCTGTATATTTTGGAAAAGACGATATTGCTGCATCATCATCACTGTATCTTTCATGTTTCCTATTATCTATCACAACCCTGCAAGGAATGTTTTTGATGGCATCAAACCTAAAGTATCCACTGCCCTCTGCAGGTTTAGCTTGATTTGAGATCGATGAGGAGGAGGAGGAGACTGCACATAGCCTGAGTCAGTAGGAGAGGGGTCTCGGGCGGAGGACCCAAGCTATCTTCACTGCAGCTGGTATTCAGATTGCTACCACTGGGCTGTAGAGATTGTAACCCCGTCACTCCAGAGCTATCATCATTTACAGATGAAGACGATGAGAATGCTACAGGTGCATTTTCAACATCCATTTCCATGCAACTACAGGATCACAGTCCTCTGATAGGGGCCCTCCGTTGAGTGAGGCGGAGACTGATCAGGCATTGGAGGGCGTGGCACTGCATCTCCACTCTTCTCAGGTGGTGTCTCAATTAGAGCATATAGTCTCCATATCGTCATCTCCATCATCCGCAGGAGGAGGAGGGGGAGGAGGAGGAGGGATACCTACAAGGGTATCAAACTCTTCTCTTTCAGGTATCTTTGGCCGAATATCTCCCATGGCAAAAGCTGCTTTCTGCAATAGAGAGAATAGTTAAGATGAGAATGATAGCACTATACTATTCACAAAAATTAATTAATGGTAATAACTGAGTACCTTATTTTCTGCCGTACAGGCAGCGGTATTTACACCCAAAATAAAAGTATGGGTGCAGCCTATGTGCAACCAAAGACCAGTCAGTCTACAGGTCCACAAATAGTAGCTCATTTCTGGATATATGATGAGGGGATCACCTCTTTTGTTCAGGTCCTAGCCACTCTAAATCTCATCAAATGGGATGTTTTTCAGTATCTAAGTAAAGGGGAAGAACCACACTTTTATGTTCTGTTTTACATTTTAATGAAAACATGCGCAAAGGGCGTGAAATTTTGGGTTTCAATACAATATGACTCTTTTTTCCTTCAAGTTATTATTATGCTCTATATTTTGAGCCCAAAAAATGTTTACATCATATTTAAGCTGAAGATCTATGCTTCATGAAAATATCATTGATAACAAATGACACATTTTAATCATGTCAAGAACACGTTTTTCCTAAACCAAGAATACTGCACTGTGATTGGCTAGATAGACTTCCCTCCCTCCCACAGCTGTTTGACAACTGGTCAATGAAATTAATGATATTTTTGTGTACGACAAACGGGAGACTAGTTGTCCACAAGTTGTCACAATCGACTCACCAAATTGCCAATTTGAGATTCGCATAGATATAGTAGTCTCATTTCTCAAACATCCATAACTTTCTTATTCCTTATCTGATTTCTTTCAAACTTTCAAGATCCTGTTTTTCTAATTTTTCTGTTTACACACAAATCATCTTATTACCAAGGTTGGATTGCCCTAAAAAACAGGTGAGTCAAATGAAAAGAAAATCTTACAATAACCGAGTTATTGCTGATGTCAAAAGGCTGCGTCCAACGAGGTCCATGCAGTACACAGAGATAGGTACATCCAATTAACGAGATGATGAACAGTGCTAGAAGTATGGATACGATGATAATCCGTGTTCCGCTTAAACCTTGAGGATTCTCAGGCTCCACAACTGAAGGTAGAAGTAAATCCAAAGACAGAAGACCATATTAGAAAAATAGAAGAAAACTTGAAATCATTATCTAAACATTTAATGCACAAATGTAAAAGACCTATTGAACATGAAACACAGATTAAAAGTAGATGAAACCAACGACAGAAGATCATGTTAGAAAGATAGAAGAAGAATTTGATATTATTGTTAAACCATTTAATGCACACATATGAAACATGCTTTGGACAAAAAGATAGAGGATGAAAACCCTGAAATCATATACAACTATTTCAAGCCATGTATGGCATATTTCCCCTATTCCTAACTCTTTCTCTCCTGTCAAGTGATTTTGGAATGTCTAGCAAATGAACAAGTTTAAAACATGGAAAGGTGACACTCATTTGAATTGGAAAAAAAAATAGATATTAAAAAAAAAATGTATACCTAAGCTTCCTTTGAAAATTTAACTTATCCCAGGGTTACCGGCAGAAATTCATTTAAACCCGGTCCCATCTGGGTGCAACCGAGTCCAATGATTTTGAAGCATTTGAGGAGGAATAGTTTGGAGGACTGAGGACTGAGGCCTCTTTTCACGTTGAAAGTATGCCCTGACAAATTTATTACCCTACACAGTATACCCTTGGTATGTCTACCACTCTGCTACCAAGTATGAACAGGCAAAAGTTCTGGTTTAAGTTCCACAGAAGTACTTGACAAAGAAGACAAGTTATAAAAGCAATACAATAAAATATAAAAGAAAGTTCTAACCTGTTGAAAGTTCTGAACCTTTGAAGGCCGGTCCAGTCCCGTTGTAAATCATTGGTGTGATCCTCACTGTATACACAGGACCCACTGTATTTGTATCAATTATATACGATGTAGTGTTTGTGGTACCCAAGAGCCCTTCCCTGGTTGATATGGCATAGTTTATGATGCAGTCTCCAGTGTGGGAAGACCATGGGTGATCCCATTTCAACAGCCAAACACCCTCCCTGATTTCTTTGGTAGTCATATTCTGTGGCAGAGACTGTACTTGATCTGCAAAATAAGTTGAGATAGATAGTATACAGAAAGAAAGAGAAGAAGAATTCTAAATCTGCAATGGATTGGACACTAATATATAGCATTCTTATGTTACCAAGTTCTTTCACATGTACTAGAAGCATTAATGTTGGGGATAAAATGTTTCAGGGTTGACAATGGCTTGGAATTGAAGCTGTAAGCTTTGCAATTCTGAGTCAGAAGGCTAAACTATTTTTAGAAAGTTTCCACTACCACTATTTTCTCTTTCCAATTCTTGATAAAGTCCCACGATTGGAAAGACTTCAAAGTATCCCCTCTTCTGATTTGTCTTACTTTATCACCGAATTCACAAAGGTGGTAAAAGATTTGTACCATGGTTTATGCAGATTTTATGGTGTAAGTGCCCTTGATTTCGCGCGTACACTTAGAAAGATCCAATAATGAACGCGCGTGATTAGCAATGTGCGCAAATTTAATGCAACTAGCGTTAAATTTGCGCACATTGCTAATCACGAGCGTTCATTATTGGATCTTTCTAAGTGTACGCGCGAAATCAAGTGCACTTATACCACAAAATCTGCACAAACCATGGCACAAATATATTACCACCTTTGTGAATTCGGGCCGGAAAGTTCTGAATCTGCCCAAAACTACAGTTCCCATTACTCTTTTAACTGCTCCAAAATGCCTGAAAACACCCATGCAAAATCACCAGTTACATGTATGGCAGCATAAGCATGAGCCCTGAGCTCTGATTTCTCACTTACATGTACCATTCAGTTCTGAAGACAGTAAATATAAAAATTGTCTGACACCAAGCAAAAGAGTACATGCAATTTACCTTTTGTGACAGTGAGCAACCTGCCACATGTAGTGCTAGAAATCTTGAAGACTATCACTTACTTGACTTCAACACCTCCAACTGATGCACAGAGCTTGACATCCCACCAACAGAGTTATTGGCGAAGACTTTGACCTCGTATGCATCCCATCTAGAGATATCCTCTAAGGTATATTCAGTAGAGTCAGGAGGAGGATACGGCAGCTGCAGGATCTCTGACTGCCATTCCTCGTCTTGGTTGGAGGTGACAACCCGGTAGCAGATCTCATAGAATAGTAATTTGCCATGACGTTGGTCCTCCACAGGGGGCTAGTGGAAAAAACAATTTTGAAAATACTGTAGATGAAAGCAGTTTAACATCATAATAATTGGTAGTGACATCTGAAATATGCCATGCTGTTGGTCCTAAGGAGGGGGCTAGTGGAAAAGTACAATGAGGAAATATAGATGAAAACAGCTTTAATATCATCATAACTGGGAGTGACAAAGTAGCAAATCTCCTAGAATTGTAATACATACATGTATATGCCATACTGTCAGTCCTCGGGAGGGGACTAGGGGCAAATATGCAAGGAGGAAACAAGATGAAAACAACAGTGACACAACATTTGCTCCACCGTCTATATCTCGAAAGGTCAAAGGTTAAGGTCAAGGTCATGATTTGTTTTTTTGTTAAAGACAATGTGAAGAATAGGATTAGGGTTAGGGTTAGGGTTCGGGTTAGAGTAAGGGAAAGGTTTAGGTTTAGCATTAAGTCATCTGTTGTATACCCAATAGAAATGGTAATCATTTCTTGAGGAAGGATGTTGAACTCATATACAGCCATGGAAAAAATTATTAGACCAAGAATGGTTACTGATAGTGTTATTTTTGTGGTAAAGAGGAAATAAAATATCATAAAAGCAAGGTATAATTGCTGGGATTTGGTAGTCATTCAATGAAATACAAAGACAAATCATTTTTATAATTTTGTTTGCATATTATAGTACCCTTATTGCAGAAGCTTGGTCTAATAATTTTTTCCAGGGCTGCCAGGCCTTGATGTATTCTTTGTTTTAGTAATCTTTACAGATGTAAATCAGGTTACCGGGTGGAGGTTTATATTTGTTAGTGCAGGAAATAGTGTAAATACTTTAAATGATTTAGAAGTTTATAAATAATAGGGTTAAAACCTTCCCTCGACAGGACTTGATTTTGGCAGCACAGTGGCAGCTAGATATTTTGTTATACATAGCCAGGCCTTTCTACTGAGGAAAGATATAGGGCTATGTTAGGATAATCTCCATTGAGTGCCAGCTGGAGTAGAGTCAGCCATCTTTTGTTATGCATAGCCGAGGCTGACGGACCAAGATCCTCGTCGAATGCCAGATGCAACAATTACATGGGGGGCTAGTGGTGGACTTGACGACAGGCTGAGGGGCCAATCCAGACTCCTCTTATAAGAGCAGATGAGCAGTAAAGCATATGGGCAGACAGGAAGTCACTACCACAACACTTATGAGAGCCAGCTGAATCAGGGGGCGACTACCAATCATTTACGTATTAAATATACATGTACGAAATACTTGGTTTCATCATTTTGTTCATTGTTGATCTAATTATTTTTTTAGTGTAAATTCATTGTTGATCCGATTATTTTTCAGTGTAAATTTTATATTTCTTGTGTATAATGCCTTTACTGCTGCTCCCTTTTTCTCTGTTGCATTTGTCTTTTGATTTGAATACACAGATCATGTGACAGTGGCAAGGAAACAAACTCCTTTACCAAACCCTGTTAAAACTTATCTATCCTATATAATGGAAATAAGCAAATTTGAATCATGGTAAATGTTATGCATGATTATGAAGCAAAATATATAATTGTGTTCAGTGTAATCCATGTTGTTTGCTTTTTGGTGTGTCAAGTTTTATAAAAAGATATTACCTTATTTCAACTTTAACAATAGTAACCAAATGAGAAACCAAAAATAATGGGCAAAAAAGAAACTCAAATGTAATTTTCAATAATTCTTATGCATAATGTTGGGTAAAGTAATCATGTTTGGTATCACAAGAAATGGTAATACATTTCCTATATTAAGTTTTGTACACAAAATTTTGTGAAATAATACATGGTTAAAGAAGTGCAGACATGATAAAAGTAAGCACTGATCAAATTTTGGTAAAATTTTGAAGAGAGCTAAACCCCTTGGCACAGTAAGAATTAAGTATAAATAACTACCTGGATGGTGAAGGTGATATTTCTCAAGTCCGGCTTGTCACATCCTAATCCTTCAGAACTTGGTTTCTCAATAGTAGGACCACTTGAAGGCACTATTAATATAAGAAAAGTGAAGAGCTTTAAAGGGTTTGTTCATTTGAGGAAAATAAACTAATACCATTAGCTCCATTTCAGAAAGAAGGACCAGTTGAAGGGACTCGTGCACAGAAAGGCCTACTCTCTAAATGTAAAAGAGTGAAAGGAGTTAAATGAGGGACAACCCTTTTTCGAGTGCAAATGACTGGTCACTATTTCACTCAGGAAAGAGTGAAACACCAATTGGCGTTCTATTAAGCCAACGACCCGGGTTCGATTTCCAGCGGAGATATTTTTTCAACCCTTGCAAAAATTCACATAAACATATATGTTTATGTGAATGTACACTTCATTTGTGTCAAGGTAATGTGAAAGGAAATGAGAGAATAATGGTTGCGTAACTTAAATCAAAAGTTCCCCAGAGCTGTCCTCCCTTTTTGAAATTTTTGTTGGCTTAGAACGCCAATGGGTGTTTAACTCTTTCCTGAGTGAAATATTGACCACTCATTTGCACTCGAAAAAGGGTTGTCCCTCATTTAACTCCTTTCACTCTCTTTTGAGTGCTTTTTCACTCTTTTACATTTAGAGAGTAAATAATGGTTGTTTCAGGATAATGAAAATATATGAAGGGACCTCAATGTGCTGAGAACATTCTTTGTCTCTACCACCAATTACTGTATTTGTTCTGGTAAAATAACAATATTTTCATGAATTCATTTTTTTCAATGCAGTTATTCTTACTTTTGCACTGCATATCACAAGGTACAGGGTTCAAGTCCCTGCTATATCATTAACCTCCTTTCATGGGCAATACCAATACAGATCCATTTGCCATCCTTGAGCATGGAAAGGGGGTACATGTAACAAGACATTCCTCAAAGGCCTGAGTGCTTTACCAGGGTAGTAATGATAAAGCCGGAGTAATTTAATCAATGCGCCTATATGATTATATTTCTAGTGCCACATAATTGCATTACTTTATTATTATTAATTACGTTGGGAACAATGAAGTAAAACTGTATACAATGGACGAAAGTAAATTTAAGTCTTACCGTCTTCCTTCGTGGTGAAATTGTACACTGTGCTTCTGCTATCTTCGTTATTGATACTGCACCATAATGATATGCTGTAGTTTGAAAACGGCTTCAGTTTGTTAATAAAGATGCGCAGTTTTCCAGTATATTTACTCAGCCTACCATAGAAATTCTTCAAACACACACAGAAGAAGGAAATAACAAGAAAAGGATATTTAGGTTCTATATGCACTACTTTGGTGTCGTGGTCCCGTTTAAAGGGGAGGTCCATCATGCACACAAGCACCATTATCTGGATGAAATATTTTCAAGTTTCAGCCATGAAATGAAGACTCTGATGACATAGCAAGTACAGTTTGCCTATATATAAATTATGCATGTCTTGATTACAGTTGACTTGTGGAATAAGCATACGGACTGAAAAATGCACTTGTTGAAAAGCCATATTGTTCATTAAGGTCATTATGCCCAATGCTATCAAAGATTTTTTTAATATCAGGTGTATCTGCTACTTCATTATTCTTTCACTGTAAATGTTTGTCTAAAACCTTTAAAGAATGATAAAGATGACCATGCAAGCAGCAACATGTATTACATGGTGTCACAAAATATAGAACAAGATTCGAATCGCCAAAATGTCAGAAAGCATCGTCAATGAAACTCTGTAGGTATGTTTTGTAGTATCTTCCGAACTTTGTATGACTTTCACAAAGATTTAAAAGAAATGAAAATGAAAATGAAAATTAATGCAACTTTATTACACAAACTTGAGCAGTATATTTCTATTGTGCAGTGATGTTATTTAATCTGCCATCTCTGTAAAGTTTGAACAATGCAGTCTTCAATACAAAAAGAATAGCAACATTTATTTTTTTACATCAGCATGAAAGTTACATTATCATGAACATGTAAGGATTATAGTTCAACAGCATTTACTACATGGACATGTTCAAAGAGTACTGGAATTGCTTTATTACTTCTAGAGATTTTGCAAATCAACATCTTAATGCATTTTATCCAGGACACACCATTAATTAGAGTTAAAGTGCATGCCAGTCATGTATGAGCATACGATAGAAAGGGTCTGCACCCTTTGAATAATACTTTTATTAATCATACGCATTTTGGGTTACAAGGCATTGATATCAGCTTGATTTGAGATTTCAAACATCACTGCAAAACAGCATGCCGAGAAGTAGCTACACCAGTTAAAAGAACACTACAAGGATTAATATGCCCCGAAACATCAGCTTGTATAGTACTTTTAAACACATAGCAAATAAATTGTTGAATACTCAAATTTCTGAACGGCTGTAATTTTTGTTCGTTCTAAACTGAGTTAATAAACCAAAAAAGAGAGTTGTAATATATATATCAACACAGACTATGCATAAGTAGATCGCATGTTCATATCGATGCAATCCTTAAGAAAAGCGACAGGGTATTTACGAATTTAAAGATAATTTCACGTTCCCCCTAAATTAATTTGCTGTTGTTATTTTTACTATGTCGCTGTAAATAATGCACAACACAAGGACTATAGCATTAACAGAATGAGTGAAAATTTTTGATCGCTCGCATCGCTCGCTCGCACATAAATCATGAGACCACTAAATACAACTGCTAATTGGGGAAGTTGAAGCAATGTCCAGAATAATAATAAAATGTAGAAGATGATGCTTGGTAATATATTGAATAGGCTGCATGGTAATACCAATGTCACAAAATGGTTCATTTTTTTTTCTCTTTATGTTCATCCCTTGTATAAGCGCCCTTTTTGCCCCAAAGTGCCCTCCTCCCACTTTGAAAGACGCTCCACCTGACTATGGAGTTGCCTAATAAGGCAATGCAGCATGTAAATGTAGAGCCATTTGGGCATCTCCCAATCACTGTGATCTTGTGGTTGGTTGGACATACAGTTCGAGAGCTGATCAAATTATCAAGTGCTGTCTTAAGGTGAGTTTCACTTCCAATATAAAATAAAATAATGAATTAATTTCATTAAGGATATCTTGAGTGTCCATAATACCACTTTGCTGCTGCCATATGATACAAATGTATAAAACCTACTATTATACAAAAGAAAATAACAAAGTACCCTTAAAGGTACTATAATGTAGTTAATATTTCCAGCAAATGAAATGTCAGTTGGAAAATAAATTAACCAAGAGAAATAAACATCAATTGAAATAATTCTCCCACGAAATAAACTTTGTGTTATTGCGCGTTTATTGCGCGCAATGACAATTAACATACTTTTCCTTAACATAAAAGATTTTAATTTTCAGAATACTGCCCCTGATTTCAACACCTTACTCAAAATCACCCAATTAATGACAATGAACTGACTATGAGAATGAATGACATTGTCATTGACATTGTCATTCATTTTTATTTAACATGTAAAATCATACTGGTGCGCGCATCATGTTGCGCACAATTATGAAAGCTTATAAAGGTCAATAATTGTACTCGGCAAATTAATGACCTTCATCTGCACATGCGCAAATTTTAATTACGAACTGGCTTATTATGAAGGGCTCTTATCATAAAATCTGGACGTAAAAGATAAATGACTACTACATGCTTCCATGAAATGATACCTTGAGTTCATGATCTGCTTTCAATCCAGAAGAATTTGTGAGACTGAAGCTGCACGTCACATCGTTAGTTCCGTCCTGCCCCATATAAAGAGGCGATTTCTGCCCCTCCCAGGATTTCCCACGACATTTCCCATAATCAGGGTCATAATACAGTGGAGTTTGACCCCCTCGAATTACGATGGTGATGTTCGTAGCCTTGATGTCTGAAGACAGTATAGTAGGTGGACCAACTGTGTCAACAAAAGTTTACAAACCATTGCCACTTCGATCCGTCAGAATACTCTTGGAGAATAATTAATACAAAATACCCATAATGTTCTATTTAAAAAACAAAGAAAGACAAAAAAATATGAATAATTAACTCTGAGTAAGTCTTCGTAATAAATGGGTTAGTTGGGGCCATGGATTAGGGGAATATTTGTTTTTTATCAATACGTTTAGTTAGTACACAACCAAATCCATAATAAGCACTATACTGTTCTAATAAAAATTATATCCCTCATGGTAAGATTGTTGCATTAGGAGTGTACACAAGAAGAAAATTAATAGTTTTACTACAAAAGCCGTTTCCTGCCTTATATAGTTCATTTTTCCTGCTGACGTCATCGAATAGTTCATTTTTTCCCATCATCAGAGGGAAAATGAACTATTTGATGACGTCAACGGGGAAAAAATGAACTATTCGTCCATATACTGCCTATACATTCGGGTTTCTGGTTAAACTATGGTACCCTCGGTGACGTGAAGACGACCATTTTCCTTCGGGGCTGTGCCCATCATGAAAATAGTCTTGGCTCACGTCACCTCGGGGACCATATTTCCAACTAGACCCTCTCATGACAGCATATTACTTTATAAAAAAATTAATGCAGAATGCCACATGCTCCCTATGCATTGAATAATGTAATATGACAAAGGAATTTTTATATCTATTTTTAATCTCTCATAATTCTGTTTTAAGAGCTCTGTCAGCTTTTCCAGAAATAAATAGGCCTATATGTAACTCTCAACTTCCATGATTTCTTAATTTGCCCACGTCTCTTACCTCGGGACGCACTATTGCACACAGTATTATGCTGATATTCTCTACCGTCTACTTCAAGTGATATGAATAAGTAATATGAAGGACACGATTCATCTTCCAGCAGTTTTCCACCCAAGGAACAATTTGTGGCATTGGTGTAGCAAAGGTTTCTACAATAAGATGGGTATGATTTGATACCAGAATTAGTTTAATAACAGTTTTGAGATTAAAAAAAAACATCTTAGCATATGAAAACAAAGAGAAGAGAATCTTTACATTTCTACAAGTTTAACATGAGAATCAATATGTTTTTGTTCTTTTTTGTACGAAGTGAAATTCTCTATAAATGTAAACTGAAGACTAATATTATCATGCTTAAACTTCGGTTTCATCCAAACAAATTGTCACGATTACAAACAAAATAATCACATTTGTCATGTACACACATTAAAATGTTAATCTTAATATAATAAGTCATCATAAGAATATATATATATATAGAGAGAGAGAGAGAGAGATGAGTAGTAAACAAGTAAATAAAAATTCCGTTAAACTCAGATTACTTTTATTTACTTCTTTACTTCTCATCTTTACTTCTTTACTTCTCATCTCTACATTTACAATTCGGAAGCAGAACTTATGTTTTGTTATTCTTATACATACACACAATTTGTGTTAAATATACTTACTTGTTACCAAAAATACTTGTAATGTTGTACATGCCAGTATAGTTTTCTACAGGTTCCCAAGATGCTTCAAAGTTTAGATCCCCAACATCAGTTATTATTAGGGAACTATCTGAAGAGCAGGTCCAAGCTATTTGACCTGTGATGTACGGAACAAATCAGAGGTTTTAAACCTTCCTACTTTCAAACTGGAAAATACAAGTTAATATCTTTTTTTAAGGTTGAATAGCTACTTGGGACCTCTGAAATAAATGACCAACACACTTTAACATATGCCCGTTAACGAGGTTAAATTCTAATTCATATGCGTTGTGACGTACGGGACCAGAAAAAGGTTATTTTTAACCAAAATGGTCATTATTTAAAATCTCCTGAATCTTTACGAGTAAGAATTTCTTTAATTGATACATCAATCCCACAACTATTCAGTCATTAGAAACTATACCAAACCAAATAAATATGCCACATGTTACTGTCTAACAGATGCAAGTCTGTTGGTTTGTGTATGACTTTATGTCATGTTATTAATTCTGAACTGGATTCAGTTGCAATATGTATTAAGGCTTACAAATTATCATCAAATCTAGAAAAAAAAAAATATCGGCCTGGGGAAATAGTGCGGCATGCAGCCTGTTCCTACTACAGACAAAGGATATAAGCGAATTAGTAGTAATTATTATCGCCACCACACTGATGGTCTGTTTCACTCTAATAATGTACTGAAAGATCATGATATTTATCGACCCAGTCTTGTCGTACTTATGTTTCAGTATTATACTCATGAATCGCCCACTGTCTTCAATAATATATTAACAAGTAAATAATGTCATCCATCATTATCCCACTAGACAAATCGATCTATATCACTTGCCAATAACTCGTACCGCATTAACACAGAATACTTTTATATTTATATACTGCTCCTAAATTTTGGAATTTTCTACCTTCAGATATACGAGACAGTAAATGTTTGATTACACGCAAACTTAAATTGAAAAAAATGTTTTGCTTACCTGTGTAGTATACACTCTATGGCGATACAGATCCTGGGAGGTGTTTCATAAAGCTGTTCGTAAAGTTACGAATGACTTTACGAACAGCTTTATGAAACACCCCCAGGTCTTTTCCCATCCTCCCTTCCTCATCCTCCCCACCTGTCACATTGTCCTTCTTTTTCCGTATTTTGTAATGATTACTGCTTTAAATCTTTACCGTTTCTAGCTTTTTGTTGTTACAATATCTTTTATTGCTTTCTGGCTATGTATCTGTCTTTTTTTCCTTCATCTTCTATTCCCCCCTTTTCTAATCTTTCTCCCTTTTTAATGTTTCCTTCTTTGCCCTTGTTGTTTGTTGACATGTTATGCATGATTGCCCCTTTTGTCAGGGACCAGCGCTCCTGTGAGCTCAGTCTTCTTCTTTGCCGGTCTTATTTTTTTCATTCTCATTACTTTGATGTAGTTATCATTGCTGTTGTTTTTTTTTTTAACTCAAGCGTTAATGCTCGTTATTTTGCCTGTAATAATCTAAAAAATTTCTGCACTTAGTTTCGTTTCAAATTATTTTTATATTGTTAATTGCACAATAGTTATTTTTATACGCTTTGAAAATGAAAAATGAAACGAAATAAAATTTTAATCTGTATTCTCTGTATGAGAGAATCAGGCAGATTTGGAAAAAAGTCGGAAGATGGGGGTCGGCGGATTTCTTTGATATCTTGAAGTTGTGGTATATACAGGGTATATCCTACGAAATTGATGTTAAAATTTTCTGTTCATAAGTCCATTCATAGTTATCCCTACCCCCTAAATATAGCGCTTTTCGGTACCTATCAAGACATGAGTTTTGAAATTTAGTGCAATTTTCATTCAGAGTAAAAATGCAATTAAGATTACACAATTCCAACGAAACTTATAGGATTGCTCTTTTTGCTATCCTTCTTCTTATAATTTGTGTAGACAATATTTAGAATAAAGTGTTGGATCATTCCATTATTACTACAGGGGTGATGCCAATTTTTTTGCCATTTTGAAGAAAATTGAAAAATGCCCATTTTGGGTCATTTGTCATTTTTGAAGTGGTGTATCTCAAATGGCCCAACTTTTTAAAAGTTGGTTTTGTCACTGGATGTGGGACAAACGTAGGTCAATCCATTCCAGGTTTCAAATTCGTGCAATGTCTTTTACTTTTTAGTCCCAAGCCGCTTGAAATAGGTCATTCCAGCGAAAAGCTGAAAAAATGTCGTTTTTTAATGAGTGGTACAGTTCTTGTAAATGTATAAATATTCTACTGCAAGCAATGGAACTAGTGTAAAAAAGTCATTTTATAGTCGGAAAGGTTATTCATATGTTATATTATCACATTTGATCATATTTGTACATGTAAACAAACCTAGAATACTCAATGGACGACTCCAAGGGAAAAATGATCCCATGTAGACCATATAGTTATGTATATGAATATTTATTCAAAGTAAAAATGTATTTATAATTATGCCATTCAAACGAAACTTGCAGGATTTCTCCTTCCATTCTTCTTCTTAAGATCTGTATAGACAATATTTAAAAATAGATTGTTGGATCATTCCATTATTACTATAGGGGTGATACCAATTTTCCCATTTTCAAGAAAATGGAAAAATGCCCATTGTAGGTCATTTTTGAAGTAGTATTTCTCAAATGGCCTAACATTTTTAAAAGCTGGTTTTACCATTAAAAGTGGGCCAAAGCTAGGTTAAACCATTCCAGGTTTCGAATTTGTGGAGTGGCTTTTATTTTTTTGTCACCACCCGCTTAAAATAGGTCATTTCACCGAAACGCTGAAAATGTCGTGTTTTTCTTTAATGAGGGGGTATATTTCATGTAAATTTATGAATATTCTACTTGGAGTAAAATGCAATGGAACTATTGTAAAAAAAAAAAAAAAAAGAAGTCATTTAATTGTCGGAAAGGTCATTTATATGTACCACATTTGTACATGTAAACAAACCTAGAATACTCAATGGACGACTCCAAGGGAAAAATGATCCCATGTAGACCATATAGATATATTTATGTGAATTTTCATTCAAAGTAAAAATGTATTTATGATTATGCCATTCAAACAAAACTTGCAGGATTTCTCCTTCCATTCTTCTTCTTAAGATCTGTATAAACAATATTTAAAAATAGATTGTTGGATCATTCCATTATTACTATAGGCGTGATACCAATTTCCCATTTTCAAGAAAATTGAAAAGTGCCTGTTGTAGGTCAGTTTTGAAGAAGTATTATCTCAAATGGCCTTACTTTTTAAAAGTTGGATTTGCCATTAAATGTGGGCCAAAGCTAGAATTATCCATTCCAGGTTTCAAATCCGTGGAGTGGCTTTTACTTTTTTGTCACCACCCGCTTGAAATAGGTCATTTCCGCGATAAGCTGAAGAGTGTCGTTTTCGACTAAGGTGTACATTTGTTGTAAATTTATGAATATTAAAAGCAATGGAACTATAATTGTACCCAAACAAAATTATCGTCTGAAAGATTATTAAATGTTACACTTTCACATTTTGCTTAACTTTGTAAACGAACCTAGAGTCCTCAATGGACGAACTTTAGGGGAAAATGGTTCCCATGTATATTTATAACGGAGAAGGTCATTTGGAAGGAACTGTACAAAAGATAAGAAATAATGTGTATCAGTCCTTTTAAATATTAATATTACCGGACTAAGCTAGAGATTTTTGAATAAATTGGGAGGTCAAAATATTTGGAATATTTGGATACGAATACACAATTCTTCTTCATTTTCTCATGTTTAGTTTGTATAAAACTGGGGGGAAAAATTGGAAAATTGAGTTTTATTGAAAATGTTTCAGGAATGACCTTAATTATTATCATTTTATTTCGAATCATTAATCCTTTTACTTGTTTATCCTATCATTGGTTACGTAAATTTGGTAGGAGTTTATAACTAAAATCCTGCTATCGTCAAAAGATGCTTCAGTATGCAATGCATCGCTATTTTCAACGGAGGACCCTGATTATTGACTCTTTTTTAAAAATCTGTTTCTTTAGCATGGCAGCCATGGCTGTTGCTTGTATGACTTACATTTTCAATATGAAACATGCTCATTAATTAGATTAAGAATTTCCCCTTGGCGTTTATATTGTTTATTTTTGTTTGATCGTGCCCATTCCCTTTGAATAAGACGTTTATTCTAAGTTCTTCTTTTTTCCATACACATTATAGACAATATTATTGGAAAATTGTGATTTTTTTTAAAGGCAGTTTCATGAATCTCCATGACAAATTATGTGTCTTAACATAATTAAAGATGAAAAGAATTGAAATAGCATACAAATAAACCCTGCAATGCATTATAAAACACCAACTGCTATTTTTTTCTTGTATACCGACGGGAATAAAAACCATAATTTCATTCACAACACAATCGATTGTTCACACATAACCAATCAAAATGTGGGTAAAACAAAACAAAATCTGCATACTTAGCTGTTTGAATAAACAGATTTTTTTTCAAATGTTTCTCGAGATATATCAAAAAGTTTCAGGGGGAACTTACTTTTTTGGTTGGGTAAATGATGACGAAATATTTACCATTTCCCAACATGTAATGCAAAAACCGTCTTTCCAAGTACGCGCTTCTTGCTGTTTTATCTTATTGCTTTATATATATATATATGCTCGTGCGATAAATGATTTCTAATCGGTTAGTTTTAAATTTTGACGGTTTTTTTTATTCAAATGTTCGTACTTGTGAACAATGCTATTAGGCTTTTGTTTCATTTACGGTATTGGGAACCCCATTCCATTTCCGTAATTACAAAACTTCGGATTAACGAACCTGGGAATTATCCAAGTTTTGATTTAATTAACTTTTGGATAAACGAACCTTTGGAATTATAAAAACTGGATAAACGACATGTAACCGTTAAATATTATGGTCGTCCACTTGAAATACATTAATATTTCACCATTGCATAAATGATGCTTTCTGTCCACTTTTGCACAGGTTTGGTGGAATAGGGTTAAAACTACTTTATTACTATTTTTTCCCATTTTTCATATTGGTAAATATGACAACGTGAAACTCTTGTTTATGTAAGATGCGCAGCATAATTCTGCATCAAGTTATCAAAAGTGAAATTATGAAGGCACTCTATGACCAAGTATTGGGTAAATCACTGTGGTCTTATGTATTAAATTTGGGTTGATATAATTTCTTCAAAATGTGAAAAACTGGCATTTTTAAGGGCATCTTCACATAGGTTGAGATAATTACTCAATTCTTAAAAGAATAAAGTATCTAAATTAGTAATTATTAAGGCATCCTGTGACCAGGACATTCTTAGATTAGTTAACAGGGGTTAGGTCATTGATATTGGGATTTAATGGATTATCAGAGCTTAAAACTTGATTCTTTTTTATTCAATAAAAAAGGTTAAAATTGGCATATTTTAAGCACATTTTACGTAGGAAAAAATGTTACAAGGTACAAATTACTCCACCTTCTTGAAATCAGGTGAGGTATTGGAAGTAGCATTAAGAAGACACTCTGTGATCAACTCTTACTTCAAAATATATGTCAGTCATTGATTTTGGCGTGAGATGAATTTTAGATTAATCAACGTTTTGTTTTTGTTTTGTTTTATTTCAATTTTTATATATTAAACACACATTACTCCACACTCTCGAAATCGGGTATTGAAATTTGCACTATGGAGGCACTATGCGACCGACTGTTGATTAAAAATATGTTAGGTCATTGACATTAGCGCGATATGAATTAAGGTTTCAATTGATTTTTTTTAAAATTAAATTTTCCCCAAAATATGAAAAATGGCTTTATTAGGTTTATTTTTACATATTAAGTACACATTACTCCATGCGAAAGAAACACTATGAAGGCACTCTGTGACCAAGTATTGATTAAAATTAGGTTAGGTCATTGATATTAGTCTAAGACGAATTAATGTTAAAGTTATTGTCCTTTTCTTGCAATTTTCAGAAATGCGAAAATTGGCACACTTTGACATAAATACCCAAAAATATTCAACAATTTTAAAAGTAAGATATCGAACATATCGCTATGTAGGTCCAACTTGCCCAGGTATGATTGACAATACATTGGGTTACGCATTATTTTATATGTCAACCATAGCAATAATAGCATTGAAAAAAAAACTTTTTTAGAAATTTGTCAGAAGTGAAAAAATGGTAGTTTTTAACAGACATGTGCAAGTGTAAGACACTCCACACTTTTGAAATCATAAATCAAAAGTGGACACGTGCAGACACTTCCTGGTCAAATGTTAGCTTATAAAAAGTTGAGACAATGTTGTTATACTCTGTTGAATTTACCGCAAATTTTGCATTTTTTTCAAATTTCTCAAAAAATCATTTATTATTCAATTTTATATAAAAATTGGACGTTTCTCGTAAATTAAAAGTGTAAAGATAGGCTACAGATGGCGCATTTTTGGATGGGGTGGTAAAATCACAGATAGGAATGACGGAGCGATTTTATAGCTATTTTTTGAGATGCTTCAAAGGACTTGATCAAACTTTAATATGAGTCCAATTCGCAGACTGATTCTCTCAGACACTAGCTCTTAATTTCGTTAACACCGTGATTCAAATGGCAGTTGATCAAGTTATTCAGTATCTTTGGTTTTTAATTTCATCAATGATTCAAGTTATTTTTGCAATGTACATATATTCTGCAAATACAGGTATTTGTTATTGATTATGAATAAAGTTCATCGTATGAGGTAAAAGAAGAAAAGTAATCTGTAAGAGTTTCACACCAAAAGCACATCAATGAAATGCATTTTGCTCAAATTGATGTTATCAGATGAAGCATCACTATTTGTATTATCTTGCTTAGCCAGCTCACATATAGCAAATCTTTAACCTGGAACCGGACATGATTAGCACTTTTTTCTGGTTCCGTTTTAAAATAAATTTCTTGTTTTTGTCATGATCTACTCATATATATTTTTTCCAACTGCTATAAATATTGTACATATTATAATGTATTGGTAAACGAATAGAATAATACCATGTCATATCATATTATTTATTCTTGTAATTGCTTAAATGGTTTATTCCTGGATGTTAGCATGATAAATGTATGGGTGAATTGTTTATTCTGAAAAACACTTTATCCAAAGATGATCATTGATAAGTTTGTTTGCTTGCCGGTTCAAAGAAACAGTATAGACCTTCAGTCCTTTAGTGATGTTTTCCACTTTATAATATGATCTGGGGAGCGTTTCATCAAGCGTTTTGTCCGAGTCAGTGATTTTTACTGACAAATTTGCTCTCAGCCAATCAGATGCAAGAATTTCAGTAGCTTATAACAATTGTCGCTAAAAATCACTGACAAAACGCTTGATGAAACGCTCCCCAGAACCTTCGATTTTCCTGAAAATCTATTAAGGAGACCAATCACCCAAACATATTCTGCTGACTATGTTTAGAGTTTCAGGCAGGAATATATAAGTTTCTAATATTACTTCTGAGATAGAATATTGTAAGTTTAATGTTAAAGTCCACCTTGATATTTTTTTGAGTTTAATAACAGTAGAAAACATGAGAGAAACAGATAAGTAAACGTTTGAGCAAAATGTGATAAGAAAATAAGAAAGTTTATGAATCTCTTGCAAGATACGTAACAGAGGTGCCAATTTTAGTTTGATCGATTGCCACTTCAAAAATAACATAAATTTCTTATTTTTTATCAGATTTTGCTCAAGCCTTCACTGATCTGTTTTTTCCACTCCTGTTAAAATGAACTTTGACATCAAGGTGCACTTCTTCTATAACTCCAGGAATTAACAGTGACAGTATAAACAAATGGTACACTAGATCTAGAGTCTATCAAATAGATACTTTTGAAAAATTATTTTGAACCGAGACAGTGTAGTCCTGATATTCAGCTTATTTGATTCTTTAAGATAAAATACATGTATTATAAAGGAATTAAGTACAGCATGAGTTCTTACGTAAGGTTGATGAATAAGGTTTCTCAACTTTCTCAGACGTGTATTATGATGAAAGGTAAAGTTTGCCACAAACACATCTTTCAAAAATGAACACTGAGTAGAGGATTGAAATTTAAACATATAAATCAAACAGCTTAGATCTATTCTAGTGACGTATTATTTTGAAAAAGATGAGGATCTACAACTTACCGTAATATAAAATGGTGAGAAACACAATCAAAATGTCTTCAAATGCCACCATCTTCGAGTAGAGAATTCCAATTTTCAGTTCCAAAGACTGAGCAAATGCTAACTGCAAGTGCCAGGTTCCAAACAAGAGGATGGCAGTGAACGCTTAGTCTTTGTCTCCCCTTATATAAGGCTACACTAAGTTTTTAACTAAAGTTAGTGTAAGGGGCCAAACGGCAGCCATCAGCTAGCTTTGTCACGACGATTGCTGCGGCAAGACTGAGTAAGAGCATGGATATACCATTTGTATAGTCAAATCAATTGAAATATGATTAGGTAACTCTACAAAGAGATTGGACAAAACAAAACTTCTCACGTTAGGTCTCCTCTCATCTTGACAGGTGTGTTTAATATTCAACAATTAATTACAGTAACGTAATAGTGCACTCGCGGCGTGCGCGTACGCTACCGTAAACTTCAGCAGGATCGGTTGGGGGTGGGGGGGGTAGGGGAGAGGGACCATAAATATAGAAGATGAATGCCCCGTCCTGGACCCACACCCGCTGTACTGTATAGTTGGCATCGTTAATTCATTTTTCATCTGCCTGTAGTAAGGCATAACATGTGCCCCCTAACTCCAGCTAGCTCCGCCGCCGCCGTAGGGCCAGTCGGCCAGCGGCGGGAGGAGTTAGTGACCCCTACCCCCCCCCCCAAAAAAAAATAAAAAAAATAAAAAAGAATTAATAAAATAAAAGGCCTCACTGGTGCCGGTTACGCCCCTGGCAAAGGCTGCACTCGCTATGCCAAGTTAAATTTAATTTTAGTTTCGATTTGATTTGGCTTGATTAGTTTTTGTTTTTATTTGATTTTATTGGATTGGATTGCATGGATTTGATTTGATTTGATTGGAATTTATTTGATTGGATTTGATTGGATTGGAATTGATTTAACCCACAGACTACGGGAACCGGGTGGCTCCTGTATTAAGCCTATGGGGATGAGAGAATTCAGTAGTCAATGGGTTCATTGAATCAGATTGATTTGAATGGATTTAATTGAATTAGATTGGAATTGATTTAATTTGATTTGATTTGATTGGAATTGATTTAATTGGATTGGATTGGAATTGATTTGATTTGATTTTAATTTATTTGATGTGATTTATCAATATATAATGTAGGCCTACATCATAAAGGTACACAGATCATCAATGGTTCAGACATATCATCAGAAGATAAATATATATTCTCAACTATTCGAATCGCTTTTCCATTGTGATTGTGCTCATTGCTCTATATTTGGCTGCATCACTTTCGACCATCCACGCCACGCTGCATCGAAACTGAAATGGCCAAGCGAAGTGTGCAAATCAGCTACTTATGAATTAAAGGTACTGGTACAATTTCATGCACAATTATATCAATATCATCTCTTATTCAATGTTAAAGTTCTTGAAGGTTATCATTTCATACTTTCATATATGAAGCATTCAAAGATTTTAACAAGGAAGAGAAATTTGTAAATATCAACACGAAATTAAATGATGGAAATGCCATAATATTTAAAATCCATCATAAATACCGGTGGTGAATTTTCATTCCCTGATTTCATTGTTCGACTATATCGAAAGTTTAATCTGTAATACACCTTGAGTATACGGAGCTCATATTCTGACAGTTTTATGAGCATGATTTAGATTGATTATTCTGGTAAAACAATTTGTGTTCTGAACCAATCATAGTTTATATCAAAATAAATCCAATTTGATACAATATCATAATGATTTGTCACATGTTGTAGTGACATTATGATTTATATTTCATTATTTATATCAATATGATATCCAATCTTATTATGTTATATAATCAGTCATATGTAAAATCGAAGTAGTCCTATTAAGACTTGCTATATATTTTCTTTTTTCCCCATTTCATTTCCATGTGATTGTTAGTTTTCGTTATACTAAGGCTTTGTATTGTAAAACAAAATATTTATGTTAATGAAGTTTCTTAATAAAATACCAAATATCATACTTTACAGTTGTAAAATTACGTTTATGAGAAGATGAAAAAAAATTAACGACAATTTTTTTTTCAAAATAAATTCTATTGTGCACAATTCATCCATTTTCCTCGTTTACCAATTTATTAAACGTAGCCTTTAAAGTGAGGTATTACGAAACAAAATATGATTTCCTTCTTTCGGACCTGTAAGGAGGGCTAAGCTTGTATTTCAAACCAAAACGATATGCTTTTTCTTTCGCTGTCTAGTATTATATTTTATAAAACGGGTTCAAGAATGTACCCATCCTGATTGGTCAAATAACACGACGTGACTGTGAAAAAAAAAGTGATAACATACGGCAAAGGGGACTGTTGCACATGTAAACATAAACATGTAAGTGACAATACGACTCGATTTTGCTATATGTTTTTGCACGCTATACCGTATACGCTATCGACATCGCGATATCGATCGTCGCGCTAATGTCAACAAATCAACAAAAACAACGAATCAACAAAATTACAGCGCTACCGCGGTCGGATCGGTGCAGTGCAGTGCAGTACTGTATGAGAGTTTTAAGTTTAATTTTTGACGATAGCAGCGTGTAAAAAATGGCTGTATCTTCGAATCTCAGTTTTGCACTTCTCACGGAGGAGGAACTCGACGATCTACTGAATGGGAAGGATTCCAACAGCACTGAAATTTGGATGTTCAAAGCTTGAAAGTTTCGCTAAACTCAGTCGCACGGACCTATCCACCATCACCCAACGTGAGTTAGAAACGCGCATGACATGTGTTGGCTGCGCTGTGCTTCTTTGATGTCTGACTGTGCTTCTTTGATGTCTGACTGTGCGACTAGTCGACTCTTGGCGTTTTTTAGCTCATCCAGCCCAAATGGGCCAGATGAGCTTATGCCGTGGCGAGGTTAGTCTAGTTCTGGACTGTTTTTATTGATTTTTTTATTCGCCGACTATACGCGATAAGCCGAGTGATGGCACGATCCCGAGAACCTGTTGGCCCCGAAAAAAAAGAGTCCAGTGCAATTGCTCCACGCTGACGTCAGGGGTCCAAAGTTCACTAGCGCTTTAGCTGGGGAGGTGCGGCCAATTTTAATTGCTCTCCCTGAAAAATCTCAGGGAAAGTTGTCAGCGTGGAGCAATTGCACTGGACTCTTTTGTTTTCGGGGCCAACAGGTTCTCGAGATCGCGTCATCACTACACTGGGCCCTTCTATTGGAATCATCTTGATTCAAATCTAAAGCAAGCTACCTCTCTTAAATCTTTTAGAAGAAATCTTAAACATTATCAAATTAGCTCTTACAGTGTATAAGTCCATAACAACTGTACAGTATTTGGTTTTTTGCCTGTGTCTAAACAGAACATAGAAGATTATCCTTCAAGACATCTTTTTAATCATACTTCATACACATACATGTATTATGTGTATAGATCTGGTTTTTCTACTATATATAAACCCAATAGGCTGACATTAACTGTAGTATACTAGTTCATAGTATGCTTATTTTATTTTGATGTTTTAGCGATGTTTGTGTGTGTATTGCTGTTGTTTTTCCCCCCTTTTACACACGTCTTGTCTCGTCTCTTTACTATACATAAATGCATAAATGTATTTCTTAATTCTCTCTGTTATTGGGGAACCTAGTTTTAACAAGCTGTGCTTTTCCTTAGGTTCTCCCATGATACTGCTTTTTTCTATTGACTAATGTAAATTTTCCACTTTTGACTGTATGTACATGTACATTGGAAATGTTATTGATTATGATAGATTCAAAATTTTGAACGATGTATGCTCACCAATTGTAATGTTCATGGCAGATTTCTGCAGTATTATGAAATAAATTCATTCATTCATTCATTCACTCGGCTTATAGCGTAACGTCGGCGAATAAAAAAATCAATAAAAAGAGTCAAGAACTAGACTATGGCGAGGCGTCCGTCGTCCGTCCACAATTTCAAAATGCTTCTTCTTCGCCATTTCTTACCCGATTTTAATTCCGTTTGCTTTATATGATAGCACTAGGTGGGGGATTCGAAACTTCTACACAGAATTTTGAAACTCATTAAATATGCTAATTAATGCGCATTTCTCAAGAGGGGTTTTGATCCTTCTTGATTTGTTTACGACCTATAGTATATATATATATATATATATATATATATAAACATGTTAAGGTTTTACGCTCAAACAAATTGAAAGAAAACTGCTAAAAGCGTTTGTAATGCATTGTGGCCAATTTTATTTTTACACTCAAATTTTCGGCGCTCCCTGGCGTCTTCATGTGTTGGCAGAATGATTAGGCCTACTCCCTGCGGAAATTCAATGTTTAAAAATGAACTTATGAAATATGGACGGGACGTCAGCCCTTAAGAAGTGCCTCCCACCACCCTAAGAACCATTCCCCACCCATGGGTACCAAAAGGCGGGGACCGAAAGGGCCAGGGGAGGAGCCTATTTGAACCAAAAAAGAAGCCCCAAATCCTTAGTGTATTATATTAATAGATATACGCATTTTTTAACAGTATATATAAAGAAAACTGCTAAAAGCGTTTGTAATGCATTGTGGCCAATTTTATTTTTTATCCGACTGACAATGACAATGACAATGACAATGACAATGATTTTATTGGGCCCATGTCACCCTCGTTTGGGTATTGGGGACACTAATCATAGAACGTAACATATACAATATCATTTCACAATAAAGTTAGTGTATTTACAAGGTATTTACAATAAGTTATTTACAGAATAATGAGATAAGAAATATAAATATTACATAAAGTGTGCAAATTGATGATTCCATGACATTTGCTCCGGCGACAACTGCTCCCATGGAACATTCACATATTAAACATAAAACCCAGCCACAAACTCAACCCCAACCTCATTCTCCTCCCAGTTCCAAACTGGAACCCCCACCACAACCCTAACTCTAACCCTACGTCCTCGGTGAAATTAAGACCGACTTACGTAATAATACACAAAATCCCAAGTGGTATTAGCGGCAAAGATTCAAAATAATGGTATTGAAACAAAGAAGGAGAATTGATACCAAATCATTAATAAAGAACATGTGACTGAAAAGATTTAAAAAAAAAAAAAAATATGTAAATCCATTGAGAAAGTAAAGATCTCTGTTAAGAGCTTTTCCTTCAAAACTTCTGCTCTTAACAATTGCCCGTAATTTTGTGTATTATTACGTAAATAACGTAGATTATGTAATAATGAAGCGCGCACATTACTCATTTCTCATCTACATAATTATATCCATCATTTTTTTGTAAAGCATCCTCAGTCAGATCTCCCAGAGAGACGGTTTCTAAGCAACCTATATCTGACTGAGGATGCGCGCGCTAAAACTATAACTATTTCAATTATTTGTATGATACCTTATCATTTATTGTTCTCCTGAAGAAGACGCCAGGGAGCGCCGAAAATTTGAGTGTGAAAATAAAATTGGCCACAATGCATTACAAACGCTTTTAGCAGTTTTCTTTCTATATATACAATGTATATACATTATCAAATGACACACACACATATCTAGGGCAGGAATATCATTTAAAGCTGCATATTCTGTATATTCTGATAAACAACAATTTTTAAAGCAGAAAATATTGTGTTTTGAATATATAGACATGTACATCATTGTATACATTTTAAATAACATTGTACTAACACGTTAAATGTTACTCCTCAAAACCTCACTGTCACTGATGATCAAAGTCAACAATAAAAACACAAAACATTTCCTTATGAATATAGGATTAATCAAGCTCTAAGGTGGATTTCTTGAAAATATACATATACAGGGCAATATATTTCTTAATGTAGGCCCAAAGATCATGAAATAATGTATAAAAACTTCTCCCTTCTCCATGAGCCACTTTTATGCTGTAGGAAAGGAAAATTAACACGATAAAAACTACTTTCGAAAAATAAACTCAAGACACTTTCAATAGCCCTGTCTATCACCTTTAGAAATGTGCGAACATGACAATGGTGTATTACATAATCCGAACCTGATTTCTATGGGCAGTACAATATGCCTTTGAAATTGCCCTTTAGTTTATTTTTCGAAAGTAGTTCTTATCGTGTTAATTATAAGGCAATGGATACTACGAAAAAAGGAAACAATATTTCATCGAATACGCATTTTTTTAAATTTCAGCCAGATTTTCTCTGTGCATTTTTGATCAGGGTACCCTCCCATGACGGTTCAAATAAACCCAAATGGCACCTCATACGTGAAAAAATTCCATTGTTTAATCGAATACCTAAATAAACAGATATCAATGATGCTTGTTTACAAAGAAGCATTTAAAACGAATTATCTGTTTTCTATAAGAAAAGAAATTACAGTAAATGAATAATATTCGCAGACATACATGTAATGTACATTATTTATGTAAGTCCATTTATACCATTTAGACATTCATTCTCTAGTCTAAAACGTCTACAATTTCTACCGCTAATCTTGAAATGCGATGAAATTAGAAAATAATTTTAGGTGGCACCTTTATAAAATTATCCATCAAAAATAGTAACTCGTTTTATGTTATGATAACATATGGCTTATGCTAATCTGTATGATGTGTTGACAAATTATTAATTCATGTTTTTAAAAAAGTGCTGGAGGAAATGAAAAGGAAGATCAATAACTGCTCAGATTTTGACTGAAAGGAAATAAACGATGCTCGTTACCGCATCAAAACCAGATCACCAAACATTTGAAATTAATTTGCTCCCCAACTTTTTGTCGAATGATCCAATACTTGGGCACGCTTTATCAAAGAATACATTAATTTTACCATCTGATTCTGAATGCTGTGCGTTCTAGTTCTATTCCGTATCGATTACTGTAACAGGTTTCTTTCTACCATTCCATCGACGCAATTAAATCGTGTGCAATGACTACAACATTGGGCTGCTCGATTGGTGCTTGAGGTTTCTAGAGACCATCCATCTCAGCAGTGGCGTACCGGGACCTTGGCGCCAAGACTGGCAAAACTTGGAGGAAATGATGAGCGGAAACTGTTTGGAGGGAGATCCGTATATTTTTCTTCTCGCCAGTGGGAGGGGGGGGGGGGGGGGGTAACAAGATTTTATGGTGTCCAATTCTAGGACAACCAACAACAACAACAACAAATTCTAAAAATAATGGGGAATCTATACTTGTCCTTCTAATTTTTTTCTGTTCGGGTAAAAAGTTGCCGGGGGGGGGGGGACGGGCAGTCTGCTCCTTTGCCCCCCCCCCCCCCCCATTGGGTACGCTAGTGCATCTCAGCCACTCTTGAACTCATTACATTGGCTTCTTTTGAAACAACATATAATTTTAAGTTACACTTGTTTGTATATAAAATCCTTAATATCCAAGCTCCGAAATATTTGGATACTTGTTTGAATTTAAATACATCTACTAGGCGATTGAGATCATCCAGTGATCCTCTCCTTCTCACATAGTCAGTTACTCGCAGTGATACGAGTCATTTACCGTATCTGCTTCAAAGTAGTGGAATGATTTACCACTTACAATTAGACAGTCGTGAAAATTAGCTGCGATCACCTTCCCTGAACTTGAAAAGGAAAGTTCGAACCATACCACCCCCCCCCCCCCCCAATGGTCCATATGAGAACAAAATATATACGTCAGTTTCAATTAACATTTCAATATTCATGATATTACCAAATCAAAAATACACACCTCAAAGATCACAAAGTTGACTCATTTTTAAATTTTATCGCTAAAGGAGTCATTTTCAGGAACATTTTTAAAAAGTTGATCGTATTTATCGCGCGACCAAAAGATGACCACTAACTTGTTTTGAAATATCAGTTACGTAGCTAATGAATATTCAATAGCATAATATCCAATCACAGAAACGGAATAAGACCAAGCCTCTCCTAATGAAAAATCAATAAGCCACTTCGGAGATACAATCTGAGCATGAGCAGATAAAGGTCATCTGTACCAAATTCTAAAACCCACTGACACTAATATTCGATTCAATTATGCACTAATGGTGCATTCCATGATATCCAGGTGGAAGTATTCTTTTTAAAGGGGGAAACAAAAGCTATTCATGAGGCACCTCTATCACTCCCAGAGTTATTTTTCTGAAGTGCACATAAAGGGACCCTCCATGTCTAAAATATATGTGGATATTTGGGGTCATTTGTACCATGCGCTAACCCCGAACTGGCTTATTATAATAGCTAATGAATAGAGGCTGGAGAGGGTGGGACGACCTTGTAAGCGCACATAGACGAAACAGATCTTAACATTTTAAAAAGGAGCCGTTCATACATCTGGTTTTGAGTGGATATTGTCATTCAGATAGTACATTTAAGCCTATTGATTGGAGTGGATGTTTTTGTATCACTTTTGATGTTTGGCAACACAATGCTTTTTTTAAGAGCACGATACTTCCCCAACACATCACATGTCCTTTGTTATCACATTGAACTAATCGTGTCAGAACAGATTTTCAGCGAAATAATTATTCACCCAAAGTGCATTGACAAGCTATACAAGCTAATTTTACCATATTTAACTCTTTGTTTCATTATCAATATTGTTTTCCCCTAACCTTTGTTTGGGTGAGGAACAATACATTCAAAGAAATTGCATCTTTGAGTAGTGAAAATGCAAAGGAAAAGTTTGCCACTCGTTCGCTTTGCTCTCTCGCTTGTATATACATTTTTTACCAATCACGGACAGGAGCACTAAAATGATGTTTCAGGTAGTGTCATTTTCAAATTAAAAGTGGGATGGAAATTGATCTGGGGAATCGTATTATAAAGAGTTTAAATTAATTCAAATTGATCGCAACTCTTTATAGGACTAAGCCTAGCCTGGTTTGTATTTTTTAGCTGATGTTTTCGGGGGGGGGGGGGGGGGGGGGCAATTTTATTGTTTGTTCCGGTCGCCATTATCTCTACATACGCCACTGCACATCGATATAGCAAATCATACAAAAGAAGAGTACACTTCACACGTTTTATAATGCGTGGTAATTTAAGAAAGAAAGAAGTATAAATGTAATCTATTAAACAGGAAATTCAATAAACTTTGTTGTACCTTACAAAAGTAACGCGTCACACACAAAATGATTGGCATGTTACAGCATTGTATGCAGCAATATATTCTGGGAACGTATAATTAGAGCATAGTCAAACAGTCTAATCCAGTTTCTCTCTGCCTAATATAAAAAGAATGAAGGCTTCCATCGTCTCCTCCACACAAAGTGCTTGAAACAATTCTGCACATGTATAATCTTAATGTTATGGGGTCAAGGGTTCTAACAACGCCCCCCCCCCCCCGCACGCACACACACACACACACACACACGTTTACATGGCTTTACTTCCGAGGACAACTATTGTTCCTCTATTGTTACTCGTCCTCGGACAGTCGACGGAATAAGGCATAAATTCATTGTTCGACGTTCGAGGACTATTGTCCGCCTTCCGAGGACCATTGTTGTCATGATTTTTTTTTTGTTCTCTGTCCGAAAATGTCCTCGGACATAATGCTAAACAAACGCACCCCCACACACACCCTCACACACACACACATACACACATGGTAGCAAGGGGTGAAGAAAAATACAGAGGAAAGAAGCCTACCACAAGAAGGCAATGATGATGAATGAGGAGGAGGAGGATGGAGCGCTGTGGTAATGATGTGATACTTTGTACACACACACACACACACACACACATGGTAGCAAGGGGTGAAGAAAAATACAGAGGAAAGAAGCCTACCACAAGAAGGCAATGATGATGAATGAGGAGGAGGAGGATGGAGCGCTGTGGTAATGATGTGATACTTTGTATTAAGCGCAGTAAAGTATATTTAATTTGTATAGTAGCCGCGCTATATAAATGTAATTATTATTATTATTATTATTATTATAATTACTACTATCATTATTATTATTATTACTATTATTACTATCATTATTGTCATTATTATTATTATTCCGCACAACAGGATCAAGTCCGTATTATTTTTCAT
Organism: Heliocidaris erythrogramma; assembly: GCA_025617745.1. Classification (NCBI taxonomy): domain Eukaryota; kingdom Metazoa; phylum Echinodermata; class Echinoidea; order Camarodonta; family Echinometridae; genus Heliocidaris; species Heliocidaris erythrogramma. The sequence goes on from CM046859.1 coordinate 13,551,325, forward strand.
GAAAGACACCAAGCACCAAGTGTTTCAAGTGTAACTTTATACTGCTAATTATGTCCGAGTGCTTTTCTTATATATATATCAGTCTGGCTGTGCCCAAGATATAGCTGCCTTCTGAAGGTCGCATATGCCAAGATGAGGAGATTTCTTGGTGATGCAGGCTCCCATTCCCTTCTTGACCATTCCTGTGTGTCCGATGATGATTGGAGTAACCTCCGCTTTTACGTTCCACATCCTCTCTATCTCTATCCTGAGGTCTTGATACTTCAGGCGTTTGTCTCTTTCCTTTACGGCGATGTGAAACCTCGATGATTATTAACAGTGTTTCTGTCCCTTACGACAATGTCTGGTTTGTTGCAGTTGATGGTTCTATCCGCAATTCCAGTATAATTATGGTGCTTTCATTGGTCAGGGTAATTTTGGTGTCCCCATGGGCGATTGCATGTCGTATAGTTTGGCAATATTGTCATGTATTGTGATATAGTCCGTCTGAGCAAGAATCGAACATCCTGACACCAAATGCATGAGTGTTTCTGATTTTTTTTACACAGAGCCTACAGGCGTCATCTATGTCTTCTACTACTACTACTACTACTACTACTACTACTACTACTACTACTACTACTACTACTACTACTCCTACTATTATTATGATAGGAGAGTACTGTGGCACGTACTAGCGTCTATGGTACTGGCTTATCTTCATCTGGTTGCCTGACAATTGACACTTGAAAATCCAGGGAGGCCGGGGGCTTTAATACGGAAAAAAAAAATGATTTTTACTGCAAGCTTGCGATTTGTGATTTACGTTTCGCAAAACGTAAAACACTAAAACACACAGGGTTTTTAAACGTTGTGCGAGCAGGGGCGTCGCTAGAACATTTTGAACGGGGGGGGGGGGGGGTGACACCGAAAATTGCCGACACAGTTTTAGGGTGCCCGAATATGCCCAAATATGCCCGAATATGAAGTGGTCGTTCCCCGATATATTGGAACTTTAAAAATCCTCGGGGGGGGGGGGGGGGGGGGGGGCTGCTAACCAAATTGCCGAAGCGGACGCTTTTGCCCTAATATCAAACTTTCAAATTCTAAATGTTTGCGAGTGATCGAAGCGAGCAAGCAAAACTTTTTTTAGCTCATCTTAGTGAAAATGAAAAGAAATTACATACACAAGTTAGGCCTACAAATTATTATCTAGAAACCTTGCTTCCCAAATAGTTGAATATGCCAGCACCTTGCTGCCCGAATATGGATATCGGAACTTTGAAAATCCTGGGGGGGGGGGGGTGCAGCCCATTGCTGAAGAGGGGCGCCTTTTGCCCGCATATCAAAATTCCAGTGTTCTTGCGAGCGAACGAAGCGAACAAGCAAAAAGAAAATGGCCAGTGTTTTCCTCCTTTTTCATTCATTCCCCTATCTTTTCCTTCTTTCTTTCAGTTTTTGTTTTCCCTTTTCTTTTCTTTTTTCCTTTCCTTTCTCCATTTCTTTCCCTTTCGCTTTTTTGTTCTCCTTTCTCTTATCTCTTTTTCCTTTTCTCTCTCCTATTCCCTCTCCCTTTCACCCCCTTCTTTGTTATTCTTTTTGCCGACAGAGGTGGCGCTTTTGCCGACAAAATTTTGAGTGGGGAGGATGTGTGTGTGCGTGTGCGTTTGTTTAGCATTATGTCGGAGGACATTTTCGGACAGAGAACAAAAAAGAAATCATGACAACAATGGTCCTCGGAAGCCGGACAATAGTCCTCGAACGTCGAACAATGAATTTATGCCTTATAATGCCTTATTAATAGAGGAACAATAGTTGTCCTCGGAAGTAAAGCCATGTAAACCTGTGTGTGTGTGTGCGTGTGTGTGTGTGTATGTGTGTGTGTGTAATGTTTTTACAGACGTGTATCAATCAGATATGATTATTTACGTCTGGGACCGACCTTTAACGTCACCATCCGAAAGACGTGCCTCGAACCTGGGTCCGCTGAATCAGTTTATAATTTCCACTGGTAGCTGGATTACAGGCGCACGCCACAACGCCCAGATGAGTGGCGACATGGACGTCTAACTTTTCGGGAAACAAAATGGTGTTTGAATTCTTTCTATTGAGAACACCCAGGTGCTCATCGGAATTGAATAGAAATGTTGCATAGCAGAGGAAACAAAATGGCGTTCAAATTACGAGTTGTCGCTACTCGAGGTGTGACACCCGCGCACGCCCCTCTAGCGACGCCCCTGTGTGCGAGACCCCTTTCTTACCAAATGCGTCTATTTAGGTTAAAATAATTTTTTTTTTTACTTTTCGGATTTGTCCTACGTTGTCCTACAGTTCATGACCCTGTAATATATTTAGCTGCTCCTGACACACGACACAACCAGTAGGAACCTGGGTTAGGCTATTTTCTAGACACAGTATTTTCTAATGCAGTAACAAATTAGGGTCTGTGCTTGCAGACTACCCTCCCCCCTCTCTCTCTCTCCCTCTTTCTCTATCTGTCGTAGTAGAGATCGATGGCCGTAATCTCCTCACCATGTCCTTTCCTGTTAATTTGATCTGCCTGAATTTTTTTTTTTTTTTTTTAAGTTTTATTTCTCAGCAGGGTTGTACAAAACTTCATTTGAAGACAGCAATAATATATATTTTCCAAAAGTAACAGATGGTCTCTGGCCTCTGGATAAAATAAACTTAACCACCACCTGGTAAAAGAATTTACTTACAAGAACATGATGCTAATATTTAAAACATATTAATTCCAGAACAAATCAAAAAAGCTACTTTGTAATACTCTAAAAGTTTCTATATCAGGTTCTTGGAAAGGGCCTTAGAGTCAAACTGAAAATTTAGAAAATGAATCAATTCGAAGCTAGGCCATCATGCTTATTGGTTATAACAAACTTCAAAATTATGTAAAGCTTATGTTGATCTAAACATGACATAATCATAGCAGGTTTATCACGAAAGGATATTTTAGGCCTCTTAATTGCCAGGATATTGAATGTGAGATGTCATTCTTTTTTGATTGCGTAGAAACTAGTGCTTTACAGATGTATCTGTTATTATGGCGCTCAGAGAAATCATGAAATTCCCCCATGAAATAATATATATATAATTATATATATATAGTTAAAAGAGTTCTGGGACGGAAATATATATATATATACATGTATATAGTATATATATATATATATATATATATATATATATATAATATATATATTTATATATATATACATACATGTATATTTGACTAACGGGTACATTAAGTCGACACCTAACAATGCAGTTTATTCCGTCATAATAGCGACCCTACATTAGGTAGACAGTTGGTACATTAGGTCGACAGTTGAACGAAAGAAAAAGAACAAAACTGTCCTCCTAATGTACCATTAGTCGTTTATATATATATATATATATATATGTATATGCCTATTATCACCATCGTCATCATCATAATTCTATCGTATTCATCTAAAAATTTCTGAAATATGAATTCATTTTCCAAGCGTTTTATGATTACCTATAGATCTTTATTAGCTACATGAACATGATTTGTTACTGCACAAAACAACCAAATTTTAAAAAACTTTTACTTGCAAGAATAGCAGAGTTCCATATGCCTTTAAAATGCCTTATATATATTTAAGGCTAAGGCCAAGGCATCCAAGTCCAACGCCAAGGCATTGAAAAATGCTGTCCTTAAGGCAAAGGCCGAGCATCAAAGAACTACAACCAGTGGCGTCGCTGGGGGGGGGGGGGGGTGGGGTGTCATCCCCTTCCCCCACTCAAAATTGCTGTCGGAAAATAAAGGAGGGGGAAAGGGAGAGGGAAGAGTAAAGAGAAAAGAGAAAGGAGAAGGGGAAAAAAGAAAATAAGAAATAAAAGGGGAAGGAAAGGAATACAGAAACAAAGAAAAGAAGGAAAGGAATAAGGAAAAAAAAAATTAAAGAACTGGCCATTTTTCTGCTCACTTACTTCGCTCGCAAAAACACTGGAAAGTTAATATTAGGGTAAAAGCCGCCCCCTTCGGCAATGTGTTGCAGCCCCCCCCCCCTCCCCTTCAGAGGATTTTCAAAGTTCCGATATTCCAGCAACCACCACTTCATTTTCGGGCAGTGAGATTCCCGGATTATTATGGAACTTCTGTATGTAACTTCTGTACATTGTCGCTACGAAAAGTTATTTTTTTAAAAAGAAATTCGAAATTGAAAAGGCGTTAGCCCTACCCTTGCGAGAATGGGCCCGTATGATCAACATCTCTTCATCTCCGATTTTCTTTTATTATTGGGGGGGGGGGGGGAATTCAGGTGCATCATTTTTGTCAGCGAATTTGAGTGTCACCCCCCCCCCCCCCCCCCTTCAAAATGTTCTATCGACGCCCCCGACTCCTACACTGGTTTTTTTATAGATATAATGTTACATTGTCATTAAAGTTTTGGTAGTGTATATTTTATTTGATTAAGTAGCTCTCCAAGAGGGGAAATCCATTTGGCATTAAGTTAATCTGAATAAAAGCAGAAAAATGAGAGAAACAGAAAGTTTGAGCAAAATCTGTGAGAAATTAGTCATGAATTTTTGAAGTTGTAATCAATCAAGCACAAATTGGCAACTCCGTGTTGAATCTTGCGAGCTCCACTCCCATTGGCGCTTTATGGAAAATTGCATGGATTTTCATTTTTTTCAGTAATTGATAAATCAATATATATACTGATATAGGTTGTGTGTAAAAATATATTGAATGCAATGATTTTTCTATCTAGGGTACATGTTATATTAGATTAAATTTTTGCTTTAGAGAATATAGAATTTTTAATTTTTTAGCACAGTTACACAGAGAGCTCGCAAGATATGTCACGGAGTTCCCAATTTTGCTTATGCTTCATCGATCCATTTCTTTAATTTGTCTGCTTCTTTTAAAACCAACTTGATATCAGGGTGGATTTTTCCTATAATGATTTAATCCAGAAATACTATTCTCAGTGAGAGAAGTTTATTAAATAAAAGATAAGCAACTCAACAGATTAATAGTGAATCGAGAGAGTAATTTCAAATTTAGTTAAATACAAGCTCCTAAATGCTAAACACAACATTGGTTTTATAAGTTTTAAGTCGTTTGAGACCGAGAGGGCCCGAATTCACAATGGAGGTTTGGTATTAAACCATGGTTTAAACCCCCTCCTGGAGTTTTTAAGCGTACGTGCGCACGGAATCCGATCCAATCATATATTTTTTTTGAGGGCGCGCATGGGTAATGTGCGCTTATTTACGCTTATTTGAGTACGCTTACGGAGGTTTAAACCTTACCCATGAATTCGGGCCACATAGGGCAGAAAAGGGTTCATTTGAATTTTGTTCTTCGAACATAATGTTCAAATTCAAATTAGATTTGGTGCCGATTTCTCTGTTACAAGGATTAGGGTCTAGCTTTAATATAGATCTGTTTGGATGAGTATCAATATTCTAAGCTTCCTAGGACGTCATAATTAATTTTATTGGTTGGTTACATGTATATATTTATTTTGCTTATAAATACAATTCTTCCACATAGGGGGCTGTTCTCCTTGATGGATGTTGTGCCGTGGCAACCACTTTTGTCGATGTGGTTTCCTCATGTTACTTGAGAATTTCTTTCAGGTTTCTCAGAGAATGATACCGAATATTTCTTTGAGGAAGTAATTTTGTCAATAAAGCTTAAATTCATATTGGAAAATAGAATATTTGTAATAACTGTGATAATATTTGTTTGCATACTTTACGTTAGACCCTCAAAATAGAAAAAAAAATGATGTCAATGACGTAGAAACAATGTAATCAATTTTGTGATTGAAGAGAACAAAATTCAGTGAAAAGTGTGTAACCATTTTTTATTGCTTGAAGTACAAAAAAGTACATATGGCAGGTGATACAAATCATATGATTAGCAATATAAAGTTAGGTTACAGAGAAGGTGCATATTCTGATCCACGTATGAAATGTCGTAAGGCCTCTATTGACTAAAACACAGCATATTTGGTTGATTACCTGTCTGAAACAAGAACATAGCCCAGCTGTGATCACGAATGTCGGCATAGAGCATCCCTGACCCAAGTTTGGTTGCACCTGGAACAATGAATGCGAAGTTACCAGCCACAAGAGGGCCCCGCAAGAGGGTCTTATGGATAAAAACTTTTAACCTAAAATGATATATGACCTCAAATGACCATTGACCGTAGCATGTGACCCTTGACAGCACCATAACGTGTAAGTCTCCCAAGTGCGTTTCTAGCCAAAGTTTATTCACAATAGGATTAAAGGCTGCCACGTTATTTGTGACTGGGAGAGAGTCTTGCAGGTAATCATGCACATTTATGACGGACGACGGACGCCATTAGGATCCCTTAGTCTCCCCTCCACCTTCGGTGGGCGAGACAAAAAGCACCAACTACTCAAGTCTCAAAGACTTAACTCTATGATCTTCCATACCTGTAAAACCTGAAAACGTTTGCAAATTTCACGGAAGTCTGAATGCGTGAAAATCGCTTTTTACAATTCATTAAATATTCATGTCTCAACAGTTTTTGCAGTATGATGACTTTGCAAATAAATTGGATTTAACATACTTCTGAAGTCTTTTGACTCATTATTCAAAAATGATCTGAATTCGTGACTAAAAAAACAAATTCTCATTACAACCGCATGTTTAGCACTGATGACCAAATTCAAATACATACGCCATATATTACATAGTACAATACAAATATGACAATACAATACATTAGACAAAACTGGCTCTAATGAATGAAAGGAATATTGCATGGTAGATTACCTTGTATGCCTTTGATAAAATGGGAGTACATGTATAATGCAAATATTGTGAATACAGTTACACCTTTGAATGTGTGCAGGTGCAGTGATTAGCCTAAGTACAAAATGTGTAACACAGTCATGATTTAACAGTCTATAGTACAAAACATGAACACATTATCAACTGTTTAATGTAATCTTAAGTTAACCTTATTATTATCTTAACATTGTTTTTTCGTAGCATGTTACTACACTGTAGTGAAATTCTTCGCAACTGCAAGCAAACAATGACCTCCAAATCTTTCAATACCAGAATGTATGAATATTGCTGCTGCAAACAACCTCCAAGTGTAAATGCTGGTATCAAAAGATGGAGAATGTGAAGTGTATGAGTGAGATACGTTTTATCCATTTCACTTCTGCCACAGCATTTCTTTCTTTAAAGCGGTTTACCGCCTCCTGTCTGGAACAAGGGGGTTAGTCCTTTATTCGTTTTTTATAGCAATCCTTCTCATTCAAATTTGTATTTTCTGAAATACAAATTTTACAGGAATGACCTACAAGGCTTAATCAGAACAATGTTGATAAAATGATCACTAGGAATGTTAATTACATGTAGTACAATTATGAATAAATATGGTACATGCATTCATTTATTATGCTGCAAACATACACATTCGCATGCAGTTTGGTTATTTGAGGTACACATTATACAGGCAGATATAGGCCTAAAAAGTAGATACATGTATTCTCATAGACATAAATCTACAGAGGTGCAGTATGTTATCTATAAATCGAAGGAATGAGGATTACCCAACCAACTATGAACATTTATCATGAAGATTGATGATAGATCGCAGGTTACTGGTACTTCTTTTTATCATTACTGGGGAGCGTTTCATCAAGCGTTTTGTCAGTGATTTTTACTGACAAATTTGCTCTCAGGCAATCAGATGCTAGGATTTCAGTAGCTTATAACAGTTGTCGGTAAAAATCACTGACAAAACGCTTGATGAAACGCTCCCCAGGCTGCAGGACAGATATTGTGGTACTCAAAGAGAAAGTGGAGTACTGGGCCCTATTTCACAAAACTTGCATCAATGACAAGTTGCAATAGCTGTTATAAGCTACTGTAATCCTTGCATCTGATTGGCTGAGAGCAAATTTGTCGGTAAAAATCACAGACAAGACACTTGATGAACGCCCCCCAGGTCGTGAGCTTGCATTGAGAAAGAAACTGTTGAGAAGTTGTACAGAATGGTCGATAATGTAGCACATGAGAATTAATGTATATATCATCAATATGGTAATATATTGACTCACTTTTGCTGAAAAAAAATACATAAAGTGGCAAGCACTGCACACAGATGGTATACATACACATGTGGAATAAAAATTTGGTCCGAAGTTTTAAACAATTTGTAATTATATTTTAAAATATGAGGGCATTTCATGAGCAATTCTTTTCATTGGACATTTCATCTATGTGCATGTGAATACATGGGAAGAAAAAAGAATGAAAAATTATTCACCTTTACCAGACAACTGTTATAAGCTACTGAAATCCTTGCATCTGATTGGCTGAGAGCAAATTTGTTGGTAAAAATCACTGAAAAAACTCTTGATGAAATGCTCCCCTTGTGCATTTAAATTTAATTACTAGAATATAACTTTCATTCATGGTACATATATCTTCACTACACATATGTCTTTTCTTTTTGTCCAATACCAGGGCCCCGTTTCATAAAGCTTGTTATCAATAACAACTGTCAAAGTTCTATAACAATCAGATGCAAGTATATCAGTACCTTATATCAGTTACTTGTTACTTGTTATTGATAACAAGTTTTATGAAACGGGCCAGGTTTTTCCCCTCCATGTAATGTTATATATTCAGAATATCAAATTTTCTGTCTGAGTCTGAGGAAAGCAGGCATTGATTTTTTTGTCACCTGTAATCTTCATACAATAATATAGGCCTGTTATAAGCAATCATTATTTGATAACTTTTAACAATTTCAGCATTTTAGCACTTACAAGTGCTGAAGAAAGTGTGGTAAAAAAGAGAGGACACTCATACATTGTCTTCTTCTTCACTTCTGTAATCAATAGGGTATACATGTATCATAGATGTATCAAGATTTAAGAAGTGACGTTTCAACAAACTTAGTACATATTTTAATATCTAATTACATAAAATACACATGTACTATTACACGTATCCACAACATATTTTAATATCTTTAAATACTTCAAATTACACATATACACTATTTTGCATGTACCCTGTGGTTTTTAAACATATCAATAATTTCAATCAAAAACACATGTGTTTGTACATGTTTGTATATAATCAATGCCATGGTCGATTACCACTCCCATCAAAATTTGCATCTATAAGCTTCATGCAAATGAATATAGACAACTGAATTTTGAATAGTATATTTTGTTTAGTGTGCTAATTGTGATTTGTATCACAGCAATCGGGACTAGAGAATGAATATGAAGTGAATACATAAATGTAAGGCAAAATGTGATAAGAACACTACATGGTGATTTCTTTGTGTCTAATATGAATTTAGGTTCAATATTTACATAAATTACACATTTTCTGGACCGGTTATGTACAGGGGCGGACTACATGTAGCCACTGGGTAGTTTGGGGAGTTTTCCCCACGGCCAAGCAATGTATTCCTTAAAAAGGGCCAATTGCTTCCAATTCTAAAATAATACCCCTAGTGCAAAGCTATATTTGTTAACAGTATAGTGAAATGCAAAATAAACAAATATACCATGTTTATACAAATGTTACACAAATCACTGGTCATCTACAAAGGCACAATGGTCAATATTCTATGTATTAACATTATATAAATATGGTTGGAGCCTATGTATGCTGCCATACTCTACCTTAAATCCCTTTGTGGATTTACATGTAGCTATCTATATTTTTAATGCATGAAATATCATTTGTATGGCGCTATCTCATATCATTTTACATTACAGTGAACACCGTTATGGCTCTCAGCACACGATACATTCTTGTAGAAGCTATTATCAAGTACAATAATGAACAGGTGTGGACAATGAACAATCCTCCAAGAATTCTAATGAAAGTCAAATAAAGAAGACAGCTGAAATGGTGCTTTGGTCAAAGAGGAACACAAACATTGCCATTATGCAATAAACTGGGGTGGCATTATATTATTATTTTCCTTGTAAGAGATTTTTCAGACACATGATGCTTTTGTACTTCTGTATTTCTTGCGTGTCCAGGGCCCTCTCAAAATATTAAATGCAATTCTGATTGGTTGAAATTCAAGTTGCGTTTAATTTTTTGCTTGCAATTAAACGCAACATTTTATGCAAGAGGGCCCAGGGCTCCACAAAAAACATTTTTCACAAGGGGGCTGGACTGAAATTTCCAACGTCTGTATGCATAGCCCCCCCCCCCCCCATTAAAGTTTGAAAATTTGGGGGTTCAGGGTTAAGTATTGGGGACCTATGCGCACCGGACCCCTGTAAGTGTCACAACCTGGCTTGTCCACACCTCCGGAGACATACCGGTATGCTGAGATATGCCAGAGAAATCCTGGGTCCGCAAGTAGAACAAAGTGTTGGGGTTTGCCCTGTAACAACTGAAGTACCCCATCCGACAAGTTAGTTAAATTAGTCCTTTTACTCATTTTTCACATAACAGGAACTCAGATCTGCCAACCCTGAAACCCAAGAAATAGGGACAAATGACAAGGCAGAGGCTGAAAATAGGGACATTTCTGAGTTTCCTATACATTACTATACACATATTTTTGCAAAAAATAGGGACACAGTGGTAGAAGTGGCTCTTTCTTTTACCAAAAATTGGGATTGTCCCTGTTAAATAGGGACAGATGGCATGTATGGAAACTAATACGAGTCACATCAAAATCGATTTCCAAAGAGAAAGTTTTTTACCAGCTGGAAAAAAAATGGTTTTAAAAAATGCAATCTTTCGGCATTCAGAGTCGCCAGCCAATAATAAAAGTATCGTATACTGATCCAAAAGGCACACTGGATGTCCAAAACATCAACATTATTCCACAAATTAATCATGACCCATGGCCCAAATCCTAAAATCATAGTCTGCTATTGCAAAGTTTAAGTCACATTAGTTACAAGAAAAAAATACACAGTACGTTAAGTGTAAAAGCAAGTGAAAGACCAAATTCTAAAACATTGAACAGAAATTGAGATACATGTATATTAAAGCAAAATCTATACACATGTATGGTGCTTCACATATTCATATATAGCACTGGCAATTTTACTTTCATAGCACTTACATCACCTACATTTATAATAATATAATTTCTATGATTAGGTTATTCTGATTAATTCACTAAATAATTACACTATAAAAAAATCCTAATTCTCCTTGTTACCCGTTCTATTATATTGTTACTGACATTTCAATTTATTACATATTCATTTATGGCAAGTATGCAGATTTAAGATCAGTTATTTTCCATTATCTAACCATACAACATGAAGGTACATACATGTACTACACATTTAATAAAAGGGGAGGTCCACCCTGATATCAAGTCAGTTTTAAAAGAAGCAGCAAAATATAAGAAAATGATCACTGGAAGTTTGAGCAAAATCCAATGTGAAAAAAAAAGTTATGAGTTTTTGAATTTGTAATCAATCAAACATAAATTGGCAATTCTGTGATGTAGCTTGTGCATGAGCTCCTCTCCCATTTTCCCTGTACTTAGAAACTATGCAATCTTACATGCACCGTTGATATAACCATTGCACATATATTTTACACAAAACCTGTATGAAACAAATTTATTCCATCATCAACAAACTAAGAATTTATGATATTTTCTATACTGAGCAAATGGGAGAGGAGCTCGCAAGATACATCACATAGTTGCTAATTTGTGTTCGACTGATTACAACTTCAAAAATTCATAACTTTCTTATTTCTTATTTGATTTTGCTCAAATTTTCACTAATCAGTTTCTCTCATTTTTCTGCTTTTATTAAAAAAAAACGAAATTAAATTGCAGGATGGACTTCCCCTCTAAGTGTAACGATTTACACTTGTAAATAAGCCTATTAAAGATATGAAAATTGATCATTGAAAAGCTGAATAGTATGCTACATGTACATGTATATGCAGCTTTCAAGGGGGTAAAAAGGGTATTATTTTGTCTCAAAAAGGTAAACCTGTACTGTGAAATGTCTTATACATATAAAGTAAACTCTTTTGCAACACCATGTTTTATCTCCATGCAAATGCAATGTTTCTTGATATCAACAAAATTTCATTACCTCCTGCCCAATTTTTTTCTAATAAGATATCAATATTGGACTATCATTACTATTGAAAACTACCACTTACAAGACTTCTTTTTTTTTTTTTTCTGTGAAATTTATCCTCTTAGGGTAATAACCCCTTAAAATATTTGCAGATAATCTTGAAGCTACACTTATTGGACTACATGAACTTAGTAAGAGGAGGAACAAAATGTTGAATACTTGTTGCGCTGCTACATGTACATCCTGAAGATCTGGACACACCTTGAAATATTACTGTTTGGACCAAAAATAATTATTTCCACGAAGCTGAAAACACAATAAATAGTAATATCAAGTTGACTTCAATGTGTTCTTAAAAGATGTATAAGTGAAACTTCATTGTCTACTGTTCATACTCAAATATTGGTCAATGACTGACCAGTATACAATATAAGTTTCAAGACTTGGTTTGACTTATACTTCAAGAAAAGCAACTTTAATTACTCTGCTTTTCCAAAGATTTGAAGATCCACACAAATTCTGAAATAAGACGTGCTTGCCCTCTTGCATAAAAAGTTGCTTTTAATTGCAAGTCGAAAGTTAAGTTAAATTTGATTTTTTTGAGTTGCATTTAACGCAACTTTTTATGAAAGAGGGTCCTATACTTTAAACTATTGATAATTGCACAAAACTTACAAAAAGATAAGGATCTCTATGCTGTAATATAATACATCTTTCCTGTGTTGCATTCATACGCTCTCATAAAAAAATAAATATATATGTATAGACAAATGGTTGTAAGTACAATTTCCTGCTAGAATGTATATATCTAATAAATAAATGAGGACATAACATGTGAATGCTCCATTCTTTATCAAATTCTCATTTGAAATGAGTCCCTAAAGATAAAGGTACATCAATTATCCTTCCTTTCCACTTTGCAATATAGACATGCACATACATTTAAAAACACCTGAGGTATTGAAAAAAATCTGTCAAAGTTTGCCAATAGTCAATGTCTTAATTTTAATTTTCTTTTTTCAACTTAGCATCTTAGCGTTAAACTGAATATTGAATATTCTTTGTCTGACAGAATAATTAATGTTCAACGCCACATTATTGAAAATAGAAAAAAAAAATCCTATAAAAAGACACATCTCCATTTCAAGAAATTAACCTTCAGGTACACGTACATACATGTACTTATTTTCCTCTCATTGCAACTTGCTTGATCATTGCCATTACTAAATTCTGTCCCACTGCTGTATTGCAAAATCAAATCAGAAACAAAATTCTTGCATAAACAAAACTTATTTCATCCTCATATAAGCAAATGAGTTTAAGCTGTCTCATTTCAGCACCATCTGCTTTACAGCTCATCTGCCCTTATAAGAGGAGTCTGGCTTGGCCTGTCATTGCCTGTCATTGTATTCATGAACAACTCATCCTCTCCATTGAGACGATTTCCAACCCCACCAAGTTCATATCAAAATGTAAAGGCATGTTAAGCATAAACAAGCTTTACCCAACGTTTGACAGGCCAGAATGCTGCACTTGATCGTTCAGCTGATGCAGCAGAAACTGTATGGAGTCCAGATCTTTCTCTAGATCCCAACTGGCCTGCAGCTCATCCCCAGGCATTGCATTGCTCCTCGGTGATAGGGGTGTGTTGGGGTGTGAGAGCTTGGTGTAGGACCCCACTCCGTCTCCCATCTCAGAATCTGAGGGGGATAGACTACCAGAGGTAGCGGTGTCTTCGGAGTCAATGGATGACTGCTTCCTAATAGCTTTCTTCATATAGTACTTGCCTTGGAGGGGAGTAGTCTCTGGGTATGTTGAAGCAGAACTCATTGAAGTCATCGTCCCTGCGACATATCCACTGTCTGTATATTTTGGAAAAGACGATATTGCTGCATCGTCATCACTGTATCTTTCATGTTTTCTGTTATCTATCACAACCCTGCAAGGAATGTTTTTGATGGCATCAAACCTAAAGTATCCACTGTCCTCTGCAGGTTTAGCTTGATTTGAGATCGGATGAGGAGGAGGAGACTGCACATAGCCCGAGTCAGTAGGAGAGGGGTATCGGGGCGGAGGACCCAAGCTATCTTCACTGCAGCTGGTATTCAGATTGCTACCACTGGGCTGTAGAGATTGTAACCCCGTCACTCCAGAGCTATCATCATTTACAGATGAAGACGATGAGAATGCTACAGGTGCATTTTCAACATCCATTTCCATGGCAACTACAGGATCACAGTCCTCTGATAGGGAGCCCTCCGTTGAGTGAGGCGGAGACTGATCAGGCATTGGAGGGCGTGGCATTGCATCTCCACCAGCTCTTCCTGCAGGTGGTGTCTCAATTAGAGCTATAGTCTGCATATCGTCATTTCCATCATCCGCAGGAGGAGGAGGGGGAGGAGGAGGAGGGATACCTACAAGGGTATCAAACTCTTCTCTTTCAGGTATCTTTGGCCGAATATCTCCCATGGCAAAAGCTGCTTTCTGCAATAGAGAGAATAGTTAAGATGAGAATGATAGCACTATACTATTCACAAAAATTAATTAATGGTAATAACTGAGTACCTTATTTTCTGCCGTACAGGCAGCGGTATTTACACCCAAAATAAAAGTATGGGTGCAGCCTATGCGTAACCAAAGACCAGTCAGTCTACAGGTCCACAAATATTAGCTCATTTCTGGATATATGATGAGGGGATCACCTCTTTTGTTCAGGCCCTAGCCACTCTAAATCTCATCAAATGGGATGTTTTTCAGTATCTAAGTAAAGGGGAAGAACCACACTTTTATGTTCTGTTTTACATTTTAATGAAAACATGCGTAAAGGGCGTGAAATTTTGGGTTTCAATACAATATGACTCTTTTTTCCTTCAAGTTATTATTATGCTCTATATTTTGAGCCCAAAAAATGTTTACATCATATTTAAGCTGAAGATCTATGCTTCATGAAAATATCATTGATAACAAATGACACATTTTAATCATGTCAAGAACACGTTTTTCCTAAACCAAGAATACTGCACTGTGATTGGCTAGATAGACTTCCCTCCCTCCCACAGCTGTTTGACAACTGGTCAATGAAATTAATGATATTTTTGTGTACGACAAACGGGAGACTAGTTGTCCACAAGTTGTCACAATCGACTCACCAAATTGCCAATTTGAGATTCGCATAGATATAGTAGTCTCATTTCTCAAACATCCATAACTTTCTTATTCCTTATCTGATTTCTTTCAAACTTTCAAGATCCTGTTTTTCTAATTTTTCTGTTTACACACAAATCATCTTATTACCAAGGTTGGATTGCCCTAAAAAACAGGTGAGTCAAATGAAATGAAAATCTTACAATAACCGAGTTATTGCTGATGTCAAAAGGCTGCGTCCAACGAGGTCCATGCAGTACACAGAGATAGGTACATCCAATTAATGAGATGATGAACAGTGCTAGAACTATGGATACGATGATAATCAGTGCTCCGCTTAAACCTTGAGGATTCTCAGGCTCCACAACTGAAGGTAGAAGTAAATCCAAAGAAATGCAGAAGACCATATTAGAAAAATAGAAGAAAAGTTGAAATCATTAATAAACATTTAATGTACAAATGTAAAAGACCTATTGAAGATGAAACACAGATTAAAAGTAGATGAAACCAACAACAGAAGATCCTGTTAGAAAGATAGAATAATTTGATATTATTGTTAAACCATTTAATGCACACATATGAAACATGCTTTGGACAAAAAGACAGAGGATGAAAACCCTGAAATCATATACAACTATTTCAAGCCATGTATGGCATATTTCCCCTATTCCTATTAACTCTTTCTCTCCTGTCAAGTGATTTTGGAATGTCTAGCAAATGAACAAGTTTAAAACATGGAAAGGTGACACTCATTTGAATTGGAAAAAATATATACATATTAAAATAAAATGTATACCTAAGCTTCCTTTGAAAATTTAACTTATCCCAGGGTTACCGGCAGAAATTCATTTAAACCCGGTCCCATCTGGGTGCAACCGAGTCCAATGATTTTGAAGCATTTGAGGAGGAATAGTTTGGAGGAGGAATAGTTTGGAGGACTGAGGCCTCTTTTCAAGTTGAAAGTATGCCCTGACAAATTTATTACCCTACAAAGTATACCCTTGTTAGAGAGGATTTACCCTTGGTATGTCTACCACTCTGCTACCAAGTATGAACAGGCAAAAGTCCTGGTTTAAGTTCCACAGAAGTACTTGATAAAGAAGACAAGTTATAAAAACTATACAATAAAATATACATGTACATGTAGAAGAAAGTTCTAACCTGTTGAAAGTTCTGAACCTTTGAAGGCCGGTCCAGTCCCGTTGTAAATCATTGGTGTGATCCTCACTGTATACACAGGACCCACTGTATTTGTATCAATTATATACGATGTAGTGTTTGTGGTACCCAAGAGCCCTTCCCCGGTTGATATGGCATAGTTTATGATGCAGTCTCCAGTGTGGGAAGACCATGGGTGATCCCATTTCAACAGCCAAACACCCTCCCTGCTTTCCTTGGTCGTCACGTTGTGGGGCGGAGATTGTACTTGATCTGCAAAGCAAATTGAGATAGATAGCATACAGAAAGAAAAAAAAATCACTTTCAAATGTAAAGTGAAAGATAAGAATTCTAAATTTGTGATGTAAGGGACGATGATATAAAAATATTTCTTACATTACCTACTTCATTTACCTGCATTGAAATCATTAATATAGGGGATAGAATGTCTCATGGTTGACATTGTCTTGGTTTTGGATCCGTGCCTTCTGATCATCAGTCAAAAGGGTAAACTCATTTTGGAAAGCTTCCCACTCCCACCACCTCTATTTTCTCTTTCCAATTCTTGTTAAATCCTCGATATCTGAAAGACTTTCAAGGATCCCCTTTTCTGACAAAGCCTTTAGGAAGCTACGAATCTACCCAAGACTCCCTTTCCCATTACTCCCTGTAGGCCTACTGCCCTAAAATGCCTGAAAAACCCCACAACAAACAAACACCCATATAATTTCACTAGCTATGGCAGCAAAAGCATAAGTTCTGTGCATTGATATCTTACCTACATGTTCACTATCTTCTGCCATGTTACAGTTAAGTTCTGAAGACGATACATAGCTGTAGCTGTAACTATTACTGTGGAAAATCATTTCAAATTGTCTGGCATCACTCATGCGATTGCACACCTCAAACCACCATTCGTCCAAAGCACCCCCCCCCCCCCCGCCCCGGCCCCCGGGTTTGCCGAAAGGATGCGTTGACTTTTTCTAGATATTTATTTTGGTGCATTTGGACTTTTTTCTAATGTAATATTAATGATAATCTATTAATATAATAGACTAAGGATTTGGGGCTCCTTTTTTGGTTCAAATAGGCTCCTCCCCTGGCCCATCGGTCCCCGCCTTTAGATACCCATGGGTGGGGAATGGTTCTTAGAGTGGTGGGAGGCACTTCTTAAGGGCTGACGTCCCGTCCATATTTCATAAATTCATTTTTAAACATTGAATTTCCGCAGGGAGTAGGCCTAATCATTCTGCCAACCCATGAAGCGGGTTTGTAGCTTCATGCCCAGCCAACCCATACCCTTTACGTGTGAAGGGGAGGTATGCCAAAGAACAGCGTCGCCATATCCGCATGCATGGATGGCTTCAATGTACAGTATATACGGCGCAGCAACACCGTGTAAGCAAGCAAGCAACCAACATGTAGAAGTTCACACAGCGCACCTCTACATGTAGTACTATGTTTCACGCATATAGAGTTACATCATTATTTTGTAGCTTCACGTACAGTGTGTGTGTATGTAACTCTATGATTTTGGGGGGGGGGGGGGGGGGCATGTCTCGCTGAAGCACATAACCCGGGTTACGCGTTTATGGTATCCTAAAAAGCAAAAATCAATAAAAAGGATATCAAATTCAGAGATCCGCGGAAGGTGGGTGGGGGGAGGGGGGAGTAGGCTTTGGAGTTTAGGGTGGGGGTAGTGTTTAGGGTTTACTTAACGGCACATTTAGGTGGTTGTCGCATAAGTCATTCCTATTATCAACAGCTGAATTGACATGATTGGGGGAAACGGCCTTCATACCGTTGGAAAGATGTTATTGTATATCGCCTCAATTCATATGACAGATTAAACCGATATGTAGACATCATTCGGGGGAGGGGAGGTGTCGGAGATCACGTCACTTAGGAATATCGGTTGCAACGGTGTAAAGAAGGAACCCCCCCCCAAAAAAAAAAAAAAAAAAAAAAACAAAACAAAAAAAAAAAAACAATTAAACAAAACAAAAAAAGCAAAAACAACAAGAACAAAAAATTCCTTCGAAAATATTTCCACTATAATATGAATACGTATAATTATATTAATCCCTTCTCCCCTCGCGCTGGGGGTGATGGGATGACAATGGAATGGGGGAGCGGGGGGGGGGGGGGTAGTAGGGAAAAGTCAATCCGCCGGTCCTCCCAAGACTAAAGGGGGCCATAATCCCCCTGACAATAAAATGACATTTTTTTTCCTCATTTTTGCATCCTTTACAGGGGACGTACCGCTAATTATGGATGTTATGTTTTCATGGCCTTAATTTCTCTGAGTATTAAACCACAGAAACATGGCAAGATCAAATCGCTCCCTCTAGGTCTGTGCATGGATATTCTACTCGAACACTATTATATCCATATTATTAATCTTCATCAAGATGAAAATGTATGAAAACTCATACACGCTTTGGATAAATAAGACATACTCACATGATGGGGCGGATCGAGAATTTAGTATAAGGCGGGGAACACAAGTGCAGGTTCGTCAACTTTTGGAAAAGACAGACCTGTATTTTTTGGGTCTTGCCAGGTTCTTGGAAAGTCTCAGTGTGGGGGGGGGGGGGGGGCGGTGGGGAGAATTTTTTTTTCGTCAGACCTCAAAAATTCGCTCACGGGAGGGGGTGGTTTTGGGGGTCCCTCCATAATTCTCTGACAAGCAAAAAAAAAAATCATTCTAAAAGGGGGCGGGGGCACAATCGACAAAAGGGCGGATCGTCTATGGTCAAAATGTATACTTTCCTTCCAAAAGGGGGATGGGGCACGGGCTGGAAGTACCCCCCCCCCCCCCCGGATCCACCAATGTACATGTTGTAAATACTTCTTGCTAAAAAATAACTTTACCCGACTTTTTTATTTATTCACTTGATTATCGACAGATATACGGTACGGTGATTATTCATTAACACAGCTAGCGCCCGTGGATGTCCACGGGCTGTTTCTGCTAGTAATAGTAATAATAGGCCTACTGATAATAACATTAACAATAATAATATTTAGAAAAAGTCAACACACCCTTACGGCAAAACCGGAGGGGGGGGGGGGGTGGCTTTGGACGAATGGTGGCCGCTTAAGTGAACGCGACGCTACCCACCCATTCGGTACAAGCCAATTTGATGCACAGAGCTTGGCATCCCACCAATAGAGTTATTGGCGAAGACTTTGACCTCGTATGCATCCCATCTAGAGATATCCTCTAAGGTAACTTCAGTAGAGTCAGGAGGAGGATACGGCAGCTCCAGGATCTCCGACTGCCATTCTTCCTCTTGGTTGGTGGTTACAACCCTGTAGCAGATCTCATAAAATAGTAATATGCCATGACGGTGGTCCTCCATAGGGGGCTAGTGGAAAGAACAATTTTGAAAATAATGTAGATGAAAACAGCTTTAATATCATAATAACTGGTACTGAATATTGTAATATGTCATGCTGTTCGTCCTAAGGATTGGAGGGAGAAAGGGGACAAAAAAAAGTAAAATATAATAAAAACGGCTTTAATATAAAAACTGACAATATAGCAGATCTCATAAAATTATACTATGCCATGCCGTTGGTCCAGAGAGAGAGAGAGAGAGAGAGAGAGGGGGGGGGGGGAAAACTCCTTTACCAACCCCTGTTCAAACTTATCCTACGGAACTAGTTACAATATTGACGCGAAAACTATAAAATCATTGACCTTGAATGGAAATAAGCAAATTGGAATTGTGGAAAATTTTATGTAATGATTATCTTGAAGCAAGGCGCATGTCAAAATGTAATTGTAATTCATTGTAATTAATCTTGTTTGCGCATTGCTGTCCGCCATACGAAGTGTATGTCTCCACGAAAAAAGGTCATGAATTCATTAAAAAAAGATTCTTAGTAATAAAATGGAGAAAAGGTCATGCATTCATTTAAAAAAGATTCTCAGTAACGAAACGCACAATTGGCATTCATTGTCAAAGGTGGCCATATAAATGTTTGGTAGGAGGAGAGAACTTTTGAAGATTTAAAAATCCACTTCAACATAACATATGTGATAATTAATGTGAATCCTCGAACTCCTGATCGTGACCATACATGAATTGATAATATGTATTAATTATACTAATACTTACCTGGACTGTAAGAGTAATATTTCTCAAGTCCGGCTTGTCACATCCTAATCCTTCAGAACTTGGTTTCTCAATAGTAGGACCACTTGAAGGCACTATTAATATAAGAAAAGTGAAGAGCTTTAAAGGGTTTGTTCATTTGAGGAAAATAAACTAATACCATTAGCTCCATTTCAGAAAGAAGGACCAGTTGAAGGGACTCGTGCACAGAAAGGCCTACTCTCTAAATGTAAAAGAGTGAAAAGAGTGAAAGGAGTTAAATGAGGGACAACCCTTTTTCGAGTGCAAATGACTGGTCACTATTTCACTCAGGAAAGAGTGAAACACCAATTGGCGTTCTATTAAGCCAACGACCCGGGTTCGATTTCCAGCGGAGATATTTTTTCAACCCTTGCAAAAATTCACATAAACATATATGTTTATGTGAATGTACACTTCATTTGTGTCAAGGTAATGTGAAAGGAAATGAGAGAATAATGGTTGCGTAACTTAAATCAAAAGTTCCCCAGAGCTGTCCTCCCTTTTTGAAATTTTCGTTGGCTTAGAACGACCATGGGTGTTTAACTCTTTCCTGAGTGAAATATTGACCAGTCATTTGCACTCGAAAAAGGGTTGTCCCTCATTTAACTCCTTTCACTCTCTTTTGAGTGCTTTTTCACTCTTTTACATTTAGAGAGTAAATAATGGTTGTTTCAGGATAATGAAAATATATGAAGTGACCTCAATGTGCTGAGAACATTCTTTGTCTCTACCACCAATTACTGTATTTGTTCTGGTAAAATAACAATATTTTCATGAATTCATTTTTTTCAATGCAGTTATTCTTACTTTTGCACTGCATATCACAAGGTACAGGGTTCAAGTCCCTGCTATATCATTAACCTCCTTTCATGGGCAATACCAATACAGATCCATTTGCCATCCTTGAGCATGGAAAGGGGGTACATGTAACAAGACATTCCTCAAAGGCCTGAGTGCTTTACCAGGGTAGTAATGATAAAGCCGGAGTAATTTAATCAATGCGCCTATATGATTATATTTCTAGTGCCACATAATTGCATTACTTTATTATTATTAATTACGTTGGGAACAATGAAGTAAAACTGTATACAATGGACGAAAGTAAATTTAAGTCTTACCGTCTTCCTTCGTGGTGAAATTGTACACTGTGCTTCTGCTATCTTCGTTATTGATACTGCACCATAATGATATGCTGTAGTTTGAAAACGGCTTCAGTTTGTTAATAAAGATGCGCAGTTTTCCAGTATATTTACTCAGCCTACCATAGAAATTCTTCAAACACACACAGAAGAAGGAAATAACAAGAAAAGGATATTTAGGTTCTATATGCACTACTTTGGTGTCGTGGTCCCGTTTAAAGGGGAGGTCCATCATGCACACAAGCACCATTATCTGGATGAAATATTTTCAAGTTTCAGCCATGAAATGAAGACTCTGATGACATAGCAAGTACAGTTTGCCTATATATAAATTATGCATGTCTTGATTACAGTTGACTTGTGGAATAAGCATACGGACTGAAAAATGCACTTGTTGAAAAGCCATATTGTTCATTAAGGTCATTATGCCCAATGCTATCAAAGATTTTTTTAATATCAGGTGTATCTGCTACTTCATCATTCTTTCACTGTAAATGTTTGTCTAAAACCTTTAAAGAATGATAAAGATGACCATGCAAGCAGCAACATGTATTACATGGTGTCACAAAATATAGAACAAGATTCGAATCGCCAAAATGTCAGAAAGCATCGTCAATGAAACTCTGTAGGTATGTTTTGTAGTATCTTCCGAACTTTGTATGACTTTCACAAAGATTTAAAAGAAATGAAAATGAAAATGAAAATTAATGCAACTTTATTACACAAACTTGAGCAGTATATTTCTATTGTGCAGTGATGTTATTTAATCTGCCATCTCTGTAAAGTTTGAACAATGCAGTCTTCAATACAAAAAGAATAGCAACTTTCATTTTATTTTTTTACATCAGCATGAAAGTTATATCATCATGAACATGTAAGGATTATAGTTCAACAGCATTTACTACATGGACATGTTCAAAGAGTACTGGAATTGCTTTATTACTTCTAGAGATTTTGCAAATCAACATCTTAATGCATTTTATCCAGGACACACCATTAATTAGAGTTAAAGTGCATGCCAGTCATGTATGAGCATACGATAGAAAGGGTCTGCACCCTTTGAATAATACTTTTATTAATCATACGCATTTTGGGTTACAAGGCATTGATATCAGCTTGATTTGAGATTTCAAACATCACTGCAAAACAGCATGCCGAGAAGTAGCTACACCAGTTAAAAGAACACTACAAGGATTAATATGCCCCGAAACATCAGCTTGTATAGTACTTTTAAACACATAGCAAATAAATTGTTGAATACTCAAATTTCTGAACGGCTGTAATTTTTGTTCGTTCTAAACTGAGTTAATAAACCAAAAAAAAGAGAGGCTGTAATTTTTATCGATGCAATCCTTAAGAAAAGCGACAGGGTATTTACGAATTTAAAGATAATTTCACGTTCCCCCTAAATTAATTTGCTGTTGTTATTTTTACTATGTCGCTGTAAATAATGCACAACACAAGGACTATTAACAGAATGAGTGAAAATTTTTGATCGCTCGCATCGCTCGCTCGCACATAAATCATGAGACCACTAAATACAACTGCTAATTGGGGAAGTTGAAGCAATGTCCAGAATAATAATAAAATGTAGAAGATGATGCTTGGTAATATATTGAATAGGCTGCATGGTAATACCAATGTCACAAAATGGTTCATTTTTTTTCTCTTTATGTTCATCCCTTGTATAAGCGCCCCTTTTTGCCCCAAAGTGCCCTCCTCCCACTTTGAAAGACGCTCCACCTGACTATGGAGTTGCCTAATAAGGCAATGCAGCATGTAAATGTAGAGCCATTTGGGCATCTCCCAATCACTGTGATCTTGTGGTTGGTTGGACATACAGTTCGAGAGCTGATCAAATTATCAAGTGCTGTCTTAAGGTGAGTTTCACTTCCAATATAAAATAAAATAATGAATTAATTTCATTAAGGATATCTTGAGTGTCCATAATACCACTTTGCTGCTGCCATATGATACAAATGTATAAAACCTACTATTATACAAAAGAAAATAACAAAGTACCCTTAAAGGTACTATAATGTAGTTAATATTTCCAGCAAATGAAATGTCAGTTGGAAAATAAATTAACCAAGAGAAATAAACATCAATTGAAATAATTCTCCCACGAAATAAACTTTGTGTTATTGCGCGTTTATTGCGCGCAATGACAATTAACATACTTTTCCTTAACATAAAAGATATTAGTTTTCAGAATACTGCCCCTGATTTCAACACCTTACTCAAAATCACCCAATTAATGACAATGAACTGACTATGAGAATGAATGACATTGTCACTGACATTGTCATTCATTTTTATTTAACATGTAAAATCATACTGGTGCGCGCATCATGTTGCGCACAATTATGAAAGCTTATAAAGGTCAATAATTGTACTCGGCAAATTAATGACCTTCATCTGCACATGCGCAAATTTTAATTACGAACTGGCTTATTATGAAGGGCTCTTATCATAAAATCTGGACGTAAAAGATAAATGACTACTACATTCTTCCATGAAATGATACCTTGAGTTCATGATCTGCTTTCAATCCAGAAGAATTTGTGAGACTGAAGCTGCACGTCACATCGTTAGTTCCGTCCTGCCCCATATAAAGAGGCGATTTCTGCCCCTCCCAGGATTTCCCACGACATTTCCCATAATCAGGGTCATAATACAGTGGAGTTTGACCCCCTCGAATTACGATGGTGATGTTCGTAGCCTTGATGTCTGAAGACAGTATAGTAGGTGGACCAACTGTGTCAACAAAAGTTTACAAACCATTGCCACTTCGATCCGTCAGAATACTCTTGGAGAATAATTAATACAAAATACCCATAATGTTCTATTTAAAAAACAAAGAAAGACAAAAAAAATATGAATAATTAACTCTGAGTAAGTCTTCGTAATAAATGGGTTAGTTGGGGCCATGGATTAGGGGAATATTTGTTTTTTATCAATACGTTTAGTTAGTACACAACCAAATCCATAATAAGCACTATACTGTTCTAATAAAAATTATATCCCTCATGGTAAGATTGTTGCATTAGGAGTGTACACAAGAAGAAAATTAATAGTTTTACTACAAAAGCCGTTTCCTGCCTTATATAGTTCATTTTTCCTGCTGACGTCATCGAATAGTTCATTTTTTCCCATCATCAGAGGGAAAATGAACTATTTGATGACGTCAACGGGGAAAAAATGAACTGTTCGTCCATATACTGCCTATACATTCGGGTTTCTGGTTAAACTATGGTACCCTCGGTGACGTGAAGACGATCATTTTCCTTCGGGGCTGTGCCCATCATGAAAATAGTCTTGGCTCACGTCACCTCGGGGACCATATTTCCAACTAGACCCTCTCATGACAGCATATTACTTTATAAAAAAATTAATGCAGAATGCCACATGCTCCCTATGCATTGAATAATGTAATATGACAAAGGAATTTTTATATCTATTTTTAATCTCTCATAATTCTGTTTTAAGAGCTCTGTCAGCTTTTCCAGAAATAAATAGGCCTATATACATGTAACTCTCAACTTCCATGATTTCTTAATTTGCCCACGTCTCTTACCTCGGGACGCACTATTGCACACAGTATTATGCTGATATTCTCTACCGTCTACTTCAAGTGATATGAATAAGTAATATGAAGGACACGATTCATCTTCCAGCAGTTTTCCACCCAAGGAACAATTTGTGGCATTGGTGTAGCAAAGGTTTCTACAATAAGATGGGTATGATGTGATACCAGAATTAGTTTAATAACAGTTTTGAGATTAAAAAAAAAACATCTTAGCATATGAAAACAAAGAGAAGAGAATCTTTACATTTCTACAAGTTTAACATGAGAATCAATATGTTTTTGTTCTTTTTTGTACGAAGTGAAATTCTCTATAAATGTAAACTGAAGACTAATATTATCATGCTTAAACTTCGGTTTCATCCAAACAAATTGTCACGATTATAAACAAAATAATCACATTTGTCATGTACACACATTAAAATGTTAATCTTAATATAATAAGTCATCATAAGAATATATATATATATAGAGAGAGAGAGAGAGAGATGAGTAGTAAACAAGTAAATAAAAATTCCGTTAAACTCAGATTACTTTTATTTACTTCTTTACTTCTCATCTTTACTTCTTTACTTCTCATCTCTACATTTACAATTCGGAAGCAGAACTTATGTTTTGTTATTCTTATACATACACACAATTTGTGTTAAATATACTTACTTGTTACCAAAAATACTTGTAATGTTGTACATGCCAGTATAGTTTTCTACAGGTTCCCAAGATGCTTCAAAGTTTAGATCCCCAACATCAGTTATTATTAGGGAACTATCTGAAGAGCAGGTCCAAGCTATTTGACCTGTGACGTACGGAACAAATCAGAGGTTTTAAACCTTTCAAACTGGAAAATACAAGTTAATATCTTTTTTAAGGTTGAATAGCTACTTGGGACCTCTGAAATAAATGACCAACACACTTTAACATATGCCCGTTAACGAGGTTAAATTCTAATTCATATGCGTTGTGACGTACGGGACCAGAAAAAGGTTATTTTTAACCAAAATGGTCATTATTTAAAATCTCCTGAATCTTTACGAGTAAGAATTTCTTTAATTGATACATCAATCCCACAACTATTCAGTCATTAGAAACTATACCAAACCAAATAAATATGCCACATGTTACTGTCTAACAGATGCAAGTCTGTTGGTTTGTGTATGACTTTATGTCATGTTATTAATTCTGAACTGGATTCAGTTGCAATATGTATTAAGGCTTACAAATTATCATCAAATCTAGAAAAAAAAAAATATCGGCCTGGGAAATAGTGCGGCATGCAGCCTGTTCCTACTACAGACAAAGGATATAAGCGAATTAGTAGTAATTATTATGGCCACCACACTGATGGTCTGTTTCACTCTAATAATGTACTGAAAGATCATGATATTTATCGACCCAGTCTTGTCGTACTTATGTTTCAGTATTATACTCATGAATCGCCCACTGTCTTCAATAATATATTAACAAGTAAATAATGTCATCCATCATTATCCCACTAGACAAATCGATCTATATCACTTGCCAATAACTCGTACCGCATTAACACAGAATACTTTTATATTTATATACTGCTCCTAAATTTTGGAATTTTCTACCTTCAGATATACGAGACAGTAAATGTTTGATTACACGCAAACTTAAATTGAAAAAAAATGTTTTGCTTACCTGTGTAGTATACTCTATGGCGATACAGATCCTGGGAGGTGTTTCATAAAGCTGTTCGTAAAGTTACGAATGACTTTACGAACGACTGGGACATGTTCTTGGGTGCTATACTAATCAGATTCTCAATCATTTAGCACAAGAACTGATCACCAGTCGTGCGTAAAGTCGTGCGTAACTTACGAACAGCTTTATGAAACACCCCCAGGTCTTTTCCCATCCTCCCTTCCTCATCCTCCCCACCTGTCACATTGTCCTTCTTTTTCCGTATTTTGTAATGATTACTGCTTTAAAACTTTACCGTTTCTAGCTTTTTGTTTTTACAATATCTTTTATTGCTTTCTGGCCATGTATCTGTCTTTTTTTCCTTCATCTTCTATTCCCCCTTTTCTAATCTTTCTCCCTTTTTAATGTTTCCTTCTTTGCCCTTGTTGTTTGTTGACATGTTATGCATGATTGCCCCTTTTGTCAGGGACCAGCGCTCCTGTGAGCTCAGTCTTCTTCTTTGCCGGTCTTATTTTTTCATTCTCATTACTTTGATGTAGTTATCATTGCTGTTTTTTTTTTTTTTAACTCAAGCGTTAATGCTCGTTATTTTGCCTGTAATAATCTAAAAAATTTCTGCACTTAGTTTCGTTTCAAATTATTTTTATATTGTTAATTGCACAATAGTTATTTTTATACGCTTTGAAAATGAAAAATGAAACGAAATAAAATTTTAATCTGTATTCTCTGTATGAGAGAATCAGGCAGATTTGGAAAAAAGTCGGAAGATGGGGGTCGGCGGATTTCTTTGATATCTTGAAGTTGTGGTATATACAGGGTATATCCTACGAAATTGATGTTAAAATTTTCTGTTCATAAGTCCATTCATAGTTATCCCTACCCCCTAAATATAGCGCTTTTCGGTACCTATCAAGACATGAGTTTTGAAATTTAGTGCAATTTTCATTCAGAGTAAAAATGCAATTAAGATTACACAATTCCAACGAAACTTATAGGATTGCTCTTTTTGCTATCCTTCTTCTTATAATTTGTGTAGACAATATTTAGAATAAAGTGTTGGATCATTCCATTATTACTACAGGGGTGATGCCAATTTTTTGCCATTTTTAAGAAAATTGAAAAATGCCCATTTTGGGTCATTTGTCATTTTTGAAGTGGTGTATCTCAAATGGCCCAACTTTTTAAAAGTTGGTTTTGTCACTGGATGTGGGATAAACGTAGGTCAATCCATTCCAGGTTTCAAATTCGTGCAATGTCTTTTACTTTTTAGTCCCAAGCCGCTTGAAATAGGTCATTCCAGCGAAAAGCTGAAAAAATGTCGTTTTTGAATGAGTGGTACAGTTCTTGTAAATGTATAAATATTCTACTGCAAGCAATGGAACTAGTGTAAAAAAGTCATTTTATAGTCGGAAAGGTTATTCATATGTTATATTATCACATTTGATCATATTTGTACATGTAAACAAACCTAGAATACTCAATGGACGACTCCAAGGGAAAAATGATCCCATGTAGACCATATAGTTATGTATATGAATATTTATTCAAAGTAAAAATGTATTTATAATTATGCCATTCAAACGAAACTTGCAGGATTTCTCCTTCCATTCTTCTTCTTAAGATCTGTATAGACAATATTTAAAAATAGATTGTTGGATCATTCCATTATTACTATAGGGGTGATACCAATTTTCCCATTTTCAAGAAAATGGAAAAATGCCCATTGTAGGTCATTTTTGAAGTAGTATTTCTCAAATGGCCTAACATTTTTAAAAGCTGGTTTTACATTAATAATTTTTTTGTCACCACCCGCTTAAAATAGGTCATTTCACCGAAACGCTGAAAATGTCGTGTTTTTCTTTAATGAGGGGGTATATTTCATGTAAATTTATGAATATTCTACTTGGAGTAAAATGCAATGGAACTATTGTAAAAAAAAAGAAAAAAGAAGTCATTTAATTGTCGGAAAGGTCATTTATATGTACCACATTTGTACATGTAAACAAACCTAGAATACTCAATGGACGACTCCAAGGGAAAAATGATCCCATGTAGACCATATAGATATATTTATGTGAATTTTCATTCAAAGTAAAAATGTATTTATGATTATGCCATTCAAACAAAACTTGCAGGATTTCTCCTTCCATTCTTCTTCTTAAGATCTGTATAAACAATATTTAAAAATAGATTGTTGGATCATTCCATTATTACTATAGGCGTGATACCAATTTCCCATTTTCAAGAAAATTGAAAAGTGCCTGTTGTAGGTCAGTTTTGAAGAAGTATTATCTCAAATGGCCTTACTTTTTAAAAGTTGGATTTGCCATTAAATGTGGGCCAAAGCTAGAATTATCCATTCCAGGTTTCAAATCCGTGGAGTGGCTTTTACTTTTTTGTCACCACCCGCTTGAAATAGGTCATTTCCGCGATAAGCTGAAGAGTGTCGTTTTCGACTAAGGTGTACATTTGTTGTAAATTTATGAATATTAAAAGCAATGGAACTATAATTGTACCCAAACAAAATTATCGTCTGAAAGATTATTAAATGTTACACTTTCACATTTTGCTCAACTTTGTAAACGAACCTAGAGTCCTCAATGGACGAACTTTAGGGGAAAATGGTTCCCATGTATTTATAACGGAGAAGGTCATTTGGAAGGAATTGTACAAAAGATAAGAAATAATGTGTATCAGTCCTTTTAAATATTAATATTACCGGACTAAGCTAGAGATTTTTGAATAAATTGGGAGGTCAAAATATTTGGAATATTTGGATACGAATACACAATTCTTCTTCATTTTCTCATGTTTAGTTTGTATAAAACTGGGGGGAAAAAATCGGAAAATTGAGTTTTATTGAAAATGTTTCAGGAATTACCTTAATTATTATCATTTTATTTCGAATCATTAATCCCTTTACTTGTTTATCCTATCATTGGTTACGTAAATTTGGTAGGAGTTTATAACTAAAATCCTGCTATCGTCAAAAGATGCTTCAGTATGCAATGCATCGCTATTTTCAACGGAGGACCCTGATTATTGACTCTTTTTTAAAAATCTGTTTCTTTAGTATGGCAGCCATGGCTGTTGCTTGTATGACTTACATTTTCAATATGAAACATGCACGTTAATTAGATTAAGAATTTCCCCTTGGCGTTTATATTGTTTATTTTTGTTTGATCGTGCCCATTCCCTTTGAATAAGACGTTTATTCTAAGTTCTTCTTTTTTCCATACACATTATAGACAATATTATTGGAAAATTGTGATTTTTTTTAAAGGCAGTTTCATGAATCTCCATGACAAATTATGTGGCTTAACATAATTCAAGATGAAAAGAATTGAAATAGCATACAAATAAACCCTGCAATGCATTATAAAACACCAACTGCTATTTTTTTCTTGTATACCGACGGGAATAAAAACCATAATTTCATTCACAACACAATCGATTGTTCACACATAACCAATCAAAATGTGGGTAAAACGAAACAAAATCTGCATACTTTGCTGTTTGAATAAACAGATTTTTTTTCAAATGTTTCTCGAGATATATCAAAAAGTTTCAGGGGGAACTTACTTTTTTGGTTGGGTAAATGATGACGAAATATTTACCATTTCCCAACACGTAATGCAAAAACCGTCTTTCCAAGTACACTCTTCTTTTTGTTTTATTTATGGTTTTTATATATATATATATATATATATTATATATATATATATATATATTCTCGTGCGATAAATGATTTCTAATCGGTTAGTTTTAAATTTTGACGGGTTTTTTTATTCAAATGTTCGTACTTGTGAACAATGCTATTAGGCTTTTGTTTCATTTACGGTATTGGGAACCCCATTCCATTTCCTTAATTACAAAACTTCGGATTAACGAACCTGGGGGAAATTATCAAGTTTTGATTTAATTTAACTTTTGGATAAACGAAACCTTTGGAATTATAAAAACTGGATAAACGACATGTAACCGTTAAATATTATGGTCGTCCACTTGAAATACATTAATATTTCACCATTGCATAAATGATGCTTTCTGTCCACTTTTGCACAGGTTTGGTGGAATAGGGTTAAAACTACTTTATTACTATTTTTTCCCATTTTTCATATTGGTAAATATGACAACGTGAAACTCTTGTTTATGTAAGATGCGCAGCATAATTCTGCATCAAGTTAT
Source organism: Heliocidaris erythrogramma (assembly GCA_025617745.1). Taxonomy (NCBI): domain Eukaryota; kingdom Metazoa; phylum Echinodermata; class Echinoidea; order Camarodonta; family Echinometridae; genus Heliocidaris; species Heliocidaris erythrogramma. Next base: position 13,582,422 of record CM046859.1, read on the forward strand.
CAAAAGTGAAATTATGAAGGCACTCTATGACCAAGTATTGGGTAAATCACTGTGGTCTTATGTATTAAATTTGGGTTGATATAATTAATAGGTTAAACTTTCTTTCTTCAAAATGTGAAAAACTGGCATTTTTTAAGGGCATCTTCACATAGGTTGAGATAATTACTCAATTCTTAAAAGAATAAAGTATCTAAATTAGTAATTATTAAGGCATCCTGTGACCAGGACATTCTTAGATTAGTTAACAGGGGTTAGGTCATTGATATTGGGATTTAATGGATTATCAGAGCTTAAAACTTGATTCTTTTTTATTCAATAAAAAAGGTTAAAATTGGCATATTTTAAGCACATTTTACGTAGGAAAAAATGTTACAAGGTACAAATTACTCCACCTTCTTGAAATCAGGTGAGGTATTGGAAGTAGCATTAAGAAGACACTCTGTGATCAACTCTTACTTCAAAATATATGTCAGTCATTGATTTTGGCGTGAGATGAATTTTAGATTAATCAACGTTTTGTTTTTGTTTTGTTTTATTTCAATTTTTATATATTAAACACACATTTCTCCACACTCTCGAAATCGGGTATTGAAATTTGCACTATGGAGGCACTATGCGACCGACTGTTGATTAAAAATATGTTAGGCCATTGACATTAGCGCGATATGAATTTAGGTTTCAATTGAGTTTTTTTTTAATTAAATTTTCCCAAAAATATGAAAAATGGCATTATTAGGTTTATTTTTACATATTAAGTACACATTACTCCATGCGAAAGAAACACTATGAAGGCACTCTGTGACCAAGTATTGATTAAAATTAGGTTAGGTCATTGATATTAGTCTAAGACGAATTAATGTTAAAGTTATTGTCCTTTTCTTGCAATTTTCAGAAATGCGAAAATTGGCACACTTTGACATAAATACCAAAAAATATTCAACAATTTTAAAAGTAAGATATCGAACATATCGCTATGAAGGTCCAACTTGCCCAGGTATGATTGACAATACATTGGGTTACGCATTATTTTATATGTCAACCATAGCAATAATAGCATTGAAAAAAACTTTTTTAGAAATTTGTCAGAAGTGAAAAAATGGTAGTTTTTAACAGACATGTGCAAGTGTAAGACACTCCACACTTTTGAAATCATAAATCAAAAGTGGACACGTGCAGACACTTCCTGGTCAAATATTAGCTTATAAAAAGTTGAGACAATGTTGTTATACTCTGTTGAATTTACCGCAAATTTGCATTTTTTTCAAATTTCTCAAAAAATCATTTATTATTCAATTTTATATAAAAATTGGACGTTTCTCGTAAATTAAAAGTGTAAAGATAGGCTACAGATGGCGCATTTTTGGATGGGGTGGTAAAATCACAGATAGGAATGACGGAGCGATTTTATAGCTATTTTTTGAGATGCTTCAAAGGACTTGATCAAACTTTAATATGAGTCCAATTCGCAGACTGATTCTCTCAGACACTAGCTCTTAATTTCGTTAACACCGTGATTCAAATGGCAGTTGATCAAGTTATTCAGTATCTTTGGTTTTTAATTTCATCAATGATTCAAGTTATTTTTGCAATGTACATATATTCTGCAAATACAGGTATTTGTTATTGATTATGAATAAAGTTCATCGTATGAGGTAAAAGAAGAAAAGTAATCTGGAAGAGTTTCACACCAAAAGCACATTACTGAAATGCATTTTGCTCAAATTGATGTTATCAGATGAAGCATCACTATTTGTATTATCTTGCTTAGCCAGCTCACATATAGCAAATCTTTAACCTGGAACCGGACATGATTAGCACTTTTTTCTGGTTCCGTTTTAAAATAAATTTCTTGTTTTTGTCATGATCTACTCATATATATTTTTCCAACTGCTATAAATATTGTACATATTATAATGTATTGGTAAACGAATAGAATAAAACCATATCATATCATATTATTTATTCTTTTAATTGCTTAAATGGTTTATTCCTGGATGTTAGCATGATAAATGTATGGGTGAATTGTTTATTCTGAAAAACACTTTATCCTAAGATGATCATTGATGAGTTTGTTTGCTTGCCGGTTCAAAGAAACAGTATAGACCTTCAGTCCTTTAGTGATGTTTTCCACTTTATAATATGATCTGGGGAGCGTTTCATCAAGCGTTTTGTCCGAGTCAGTGATTTTTACTGACAAATTTGCTCTCAGCCAATCAGATGCAAGGATTTCAGTAGCTTATAACAATTGTCGGTAAAAATCACTGACAAAACGCTTGTGTGAAACGCTCCCCAGAACCTTCGATTTTCCTGAAAATCTATTAAGGAGACCAATCACCCAAAAATATTCTGCTGACTATGTTTAGAGTTTCAGGCAGGAATATATAAGTTTCTAATATTACTTCTGAGATAGAATATTGTAAGTTTAATGTTAAAGTCCACCTTGATATTTTTTTGAGTTTAATAACAGTAGAAAACATGAGAGAAACAGATAAGTAAACGTTTGAGCAAAATGTGATAAGAAAATAAGAAAGTTTATGAATCTCTTGCAAGATACGTAACAGAGGTGCCAATTTTAGTTTGATCGATTGCCACTTCAAAAATAACATAAATTTCTTATTTTTTATCAGATTTTGCTCAAGCCTTCACTGATCTGTTTTTTCCACTCCTGTTAAAATGAACTTTGACATCAAGGTGCACTTCTTCTATAACTCCAGGAATTAACAGTGACATTATAAACAAATGGTACACTAGATCTAGAGTCTATCAAATAGATACTTTTGAAAAATTATTTTGAACCGAGACAGTGTAGTCCTGATATTCAGCTTATTTGATTCTTTAAGATAAAATACATGTATTATAAAGGAATTAAGTACAGCATGAGTTCTTACGTAAGGTTGATGAATAAGGTTTCTCAACTTTCTCAGACGTGTATTATGATGAAAGGTAAAGTTTGCCACAAACACATCTTTCAAAAATGAACACTGAGTAGAGGATTGAAATTTAAACATATAAATCAAACAGCTTAGATCTATTCTAGTGACGTATTATTTTGAAAAAGATGAGGATCTACAACTTACCGTAATATAAAATGGTGAGAAACACAATCAAAATGTCTTCAAATGCCACCATCTTCGAGTAGAGAATTCCAATTTTCAGTTCCAAACACTGAGCAAATGCTAACTGCAAGTGCCAGGTTCCAAACAAGAGGATGGCAGTGAACGCTTAGTCTTTGTCTCCCCTTATATAAGGCTACACTAAGTTTTTAACTAAAGTTAGTGTAAGGGGCCAAACGGCAGCCATCAGCTAGCTTTGTCACGACGATTGCTGCGGCAAGACTGAGTAAGAGCATGGATATACCATTTGTATAGTCAAATCAATTGAAATATGATTAGGTAACTCTACAAAGAGATTGGACAAAACAAAACTTCTCACGTTAGGTCTCCTCTCATCTTGACAGGTGTGTTTAATATTCAACAATTAATTACAGTAACGTAATAGTGCACTCGCGGCGTGCGCGTACGCTACAGTAAACTTCAGCAGGATCGGTTGGGGGGGGGGGGGGGGTAGGGGAGAGGGACCATAAATATAGAAGATGAATGCCCCGTCCTGGACCCACACCCGCTGTACTGTATAGTTGGCATCGTTAATTCATTTTTCATCTGCCTGTAGTAAGGCATAACATGTGCCCCCTAACTCCAGCTAGCTCCGCCGCCGCCGTAGGGCCAGTCGGCCAGCGGCGGGAGGAGTTAGTGACCCCCACCCCCCCCCCCCCCCCCCAAAAAAAAAAAAATAATAAAAATAAAAAAGAATTAATAAAATAAAAGGCCTCACTGGTGCCGGTTATGCCCCTGGCAAAGGCTGCACTCGCTATGCCAAGTTAAATTTAATTTTAGTTTCGATTTGATTTGGCTTGATTAGTTTTTGTTTTTATTTGATTTTATTGGATTGGATTGCATGGATTTGATTTGATTTGATTGGAATTTATTTGATTTGATTTGATTGGATTGGAATTGATTTAACCCACAGACTACGGGAACCGGGTGGCTCCTGTATTAAGCCTATGGGGATGAGAGAATTCAGTAGTCAATGGGTTCATTGAATCAGATTGATTTGAATGGATTTAATTGAATTAGATTGGAATTGATTTAATTTGATTTGATTTGATTGGAATTGATTTAATTGGATTGGATTGGAATTGATTTGATTTGATTTTAATTTATTTGATGTGATTTATCAATATATAATGTAGGCCTACATCATAAAGGTACACAGATCATCAATGGTTCAGACATATCATCAAAAGATAAATATATATTCTCAACTATTCGAATCGCTTTTCCATTGTGATTGTGCTCATTACAGGAGCGCATCCTCTCTGCTCTATATTTGGCTGCATCACTTTCGACCATCCACGCCACGCTGCATCGAAACTGAAATGGCCAAGCGAAGTGTGCAAATCAGCTACTTATGAATTAAAGGTACTGGTACAATTTCATGCACAATTATATCAATATCATCTCTTATTCAATGTTAAAGTTCTTGAAGGTTATCATTTCATACTTTCATATATGAAGCATTCAAAGATTTTAACAAGGAAGAGAAATTTGTAAATATCAACACGAAATTAAATGATGGAAATGCCATAATATTTAAAATCCATCATAAATACCGGTGGTGAATTTTCATTCCCTGATTTTATTGTTCGACTATATCGAAAGTTTAATCTGTAATACACCTTGAGTATACGGAGCTCATATTCTGACAGTTTTATGAGCATGATTTAGATTGATTATTCTGGTAAAACAATTTGTGTTCTGAACCAATCATAGTTTATATCAAAATAAATCCAATTTGATACAATATCATAATGATTTGTCACATGTTGTAGTGACATTATGATTTATATTTCATTATTTATATCAATATGATATCCAATCTTATTATGTTATATAATCAGTCATATGTAAAATCGAAGTAGTCCTATTAAGACTTGCTATATATTTTCTTTTTTCCCCATTTCATTTCCATGTGATTGTTAGTTTTCGTTATACTAAGGCTTTGTATTGTAAAACAAAATATTTATGTTAATGAAGTTTCTTAATAAAATACCAAATATCATACTTTACAGTTGTAAAATTACGTTTATGAGAAGATGAAAAAAAATTAACGACAATTTTTTTTTCAAAATAAATTCTATTGTGCACAATTCATCCATTTTCCTCGTTTACCAATTTATTAAACGTAGCCTTTAAAGTGAGGTATTACGAAACAAAATATGATTTCCTTCTTTCGGACCTGTAAGGAGGGCTAAGCTTGTATTTCAAACCAAAACGATATGCTTTTTCTTTCGCTGTCTAGTATTATATTTTATAAAACGGGTTCAAGAATGTACCCATCCTGATTGGTCAAATAACACGACGTGACTGTGAAAAAAAAAGTGATAACATACGGCAAAGGGGACTGTTGCACATGTAAACATAAACATGTAAGTGACAATACGACTCGATTTTGCTATATGTTTTTGCACGCTATACCGTATACGCTATCGACATCGCGATATCGATCGTCGCGCTAATGTCAACAAATCAACAAAAACAACGAATCAACAAAATTACAGCGCTACCGCGGTCGGATCGGTGCAGTGCAGTGCAGTACTGTATGAGAGTTTTAAGTTTAATTTTTGACGATAGCAGCGTGTAAAAAATGGCTGTATCTTCGAATCTCAGTTTTGCACTTCTCACGGAGGAGGAACTCGACGATCTACTGAATGGGAAGGATTCCAACAGCACTGAAATTTGGATGTTCAAAGCTTGAAAGTTTCGCTAAACTCAGTCGCACGGACCTATCCACCATCACCCAACGTGAGTTAGAAACGCGCATGACATGTGTTGGCTGCGCTGTGCTTCTTTGATGTCTGACTGTGCGACTAGTCGACTCTTGGCATTTCTCCATGGGGTTCGTAACCATTTTTAGCTCATCCAGCCCGAATGGGCCAGATGAGCTTATGCCGTGGCGAGGTTAGTCTAGTTCTGGACTGTTTTTATTGATTTTTTTATTCGCCGACTATACGCGATAAGCCGAGTGATGGCACGATCCCGAGAACCTGTTGGCCCCGAAAAAAAAGAGTCCAGTGCAATTGCTCCACGCTGACGTCAGGGGTCCAAAGTTCACTAGCGCTTTAGCTGGGGAGGTGCGGCCAATCCTAATTGCTCTCCCTGAAAAATCTCATGGAAAGTTGTCAGCGTGGAGCAATTGCACTGGACTCTTTTTTTTCGGGGCCAACAGGTTCTCGAGATCGCGTCATCACTACACTGGGCTCTTCTATTGGAATCATCTTGATTCAAATCTAAAGCAAGCTACCTCTCTTAAATCTTTTAGAAGAAATCTTAAACATTATCAAATTAGCTCTTACAGTGTATAAGTCCATAACAACTGTACAGTATTTGGTTTTCTGCCTGTGTCTAAACAGAACATAGAAGATTATCCTTCATACTTTTTAATCATACTTCATACACATACATGTATTATGTGTATAGATCTGGTTTTTCTACTATATATATAACCCAATAGGCTGACATTAACTGCTAGTATACTAGTTCATAGTATGCTTATTTTATTTTGATGTTTTAGCGATGTTTGTGTGTGTATTGCTGTTGTTTTCCCCCCTTTTACACACGTCTTGTCTCGTCTCTTTACTATACATAAATGCATAAATGTATTTCTTAATTCTCTCTGTTATTGGGGAACCTAGTTTTAACAAGCTGTGCTTTTCCTTAGGTTCTCCCATGATACTGCTTTTTTCTATTGACTAATGTAAATTTTCCACTTTTGACTGTATGTACATGTACATTGGAAATGTTATTGATTATGATAGATTCAAAATTTTGAACGATGTATGCTCACCAATTGTAATGTTCATGGCAGATTTCTGCAGTATTATGAAATAAATTCATTCATTCATTCATTCATTCATTCATTCACTCGGCTTATCGCGTAACGTCGGCGAATAAAAAAATCAATAAAAAGAGTCAAGAACTAGACTATGGCGAGGCGTCCGTCGTCCGTCCACAATTTCAAAATGCTTCTTCTTCGCCATTTCTTACCCGATTTTAATTCCGTTTGCTTTATATGATAGCACTAGGTGGGGGATTCGAAACTTCTACACAGAATTTTGAAACTCATTAAATATGCTAATTAATGCGCATTTCTCAAGAGGGGTTTTGATCCTTCTTGATTTGTTTACGACCTATAGTATATATATACAGATATATATATATATATACGAAAGTTGAAATATTGAGTACTTCCAAAGAGTGCTCTATGCCTTACAGCAGAGCATATTAATCCATGGTGTACCTGCTCAATCCGACCTTAGGTTTCGTGCCTCTCTCAAGACACTCCTCAGGGATAATGAGCTTGGCTTTGGTGTTCGGCATCTGCGATGCTTCCTGGATCGATTTCACGGTCTGGTGGTTTTCTTTTGGGACATTGTGTGTGCCTACATCCTGTTAGGATTTCAGCTCTTTTGTTTAGTGATTCTTTGTTCGCTATGATCAGAAGCTTTTCATCCATGCACAAATTGCATTGGCCACTCTTTCTCCCAAGCAGGTTTGACTTTTTAGCAATTTCCCATGATAGGCTGTAACCCGTGTTTGATCTTTTCAATTCCCATACATATTTAGATAGCTGGGTTTCCTTACTGTATTTCTCGTGGGTGAATGATTTAATATGATTCCTATAGCGCTCCTTGAAGGGCCCTCCCGCTAGACCAAAGTATGCCTTTTCCGTATTCCCATGGCGCACTGTCGCTTTGTACACAATAGCTTTCTCCAAACATTTTCCATTGAGTGGACATGCGGTTTTTTTGCAATTGCATTTTCTCTCATTTGTGACTGTCGCTTTTGATTTCTCTATTACTCTTTTGTTATGTCCTTTTATTATCGAATCGATATTCCTCATACAACTGTAGCCCACTTTCAAAGTATTCTTATTGAAAATCTTATTGAGTTTGTGCCCCTTGGGGAAATGCTTTTCCACCAGTTTTAAGAATTTGCCCGCTATGTTGGTTTTAACATTAATGCTATATGGGGGGCTAAACCAAGTCACTTTCCTTCCTCGATTCTTTCTTTTTTTGTTGTTATTTTCATGGTTCTTGGTTTCTTCGACGTACTGCATTTTCTTATCGTATCCGCTTGCCTTTAAAGCGTCTTCGTACATGGGGGCCGCATTTTGGAAAATGCCCTTCGTCGATGATAACGATGAAATGCGCTTTTCCACAGCTATGGGGATTTGCTTGATTATTGGAGCGGGGTGATTCGATTCCCGGTTTATGTAGAGTGGGGTATCATTCGGCTTTCTAAATGGTCGATGCGATCCATTGTCTAGATCAAGCGTGACGTCCAAATAATCGACCACTTTAAGGTTTGTTTGGACTGTGATTTTTAATCCCATGTTTTTGAAGATACTGATCAAGTCTTTTCTGGCCCTATCTGCCCTACTGCCCGTGGTCTTTTTCAGAACGGCTAATCCATCGTCCCTATATAACCCTTCACTATGTGTGTTGATTTTTCCTTTCATTAGGGATAGCGCGTATAGCCCCACTAGTTCACAGACCTCCGCCCCGTCATATGCTCCCATAGCAACGTCAAATTGCTTTTTTCCCTCTCGTTTTTCCCATGCTTTCTCATCGTTGTCATACAAAAGCGTTCTTCTGGCATGTAATATTGTGTCATGCTCAATTTTGTTCACATTTGTGAAGGTTTTGGCCCAATTGATGCACGTTGATAATAACTCGGCCGAAATGGAAGGGTAAAAATCGACAATATCGAATACAATGAAAGTTAGCGACTGTTTGTCTGGGAGTTTTGCGAACCAATTGAGCACATCGGCTGTGCTGGTCCATTGGTTTGGACGGGTTTTTGATCGTATGTCGGAATTGATACGTTCGAGAATGCGCTTACTGGCCCGACCCAATTCACACTTAGTGGGGTTGATTAATCTAACTTGCGGGCGGGTGTTGAAATTTTCCTTATGGTCTTTCAATGTTATGAATGCTGGCCTATTGACAGTGGGATTTACTCTATCAGCAATATCTAACTTCTGCGCTATGGACGCGGATTCGGGAGAAAGAGTGGCCAATGCAATTTGTGCATGGATGAAAAGCTTCTGATCATAGCGAACAAAGAATCACTAAACAAAAGAGCTGAAATCCTAACAGGATGTAGGCACACACAATGTCCCAAAAGAAAACCACCAGACCGTGAAATCGATCCAGGAAGCATCGCAGATGCCGAACACCAAAGCCAAGCTCATTATCCCTGAGGAGTGTCTTGAGAGAGGCACGAAACCTAAGGTCGGATTGAGCAGGTACACCATGGATTAATATGCTCTGCTGTAAGGCATAGAGCACTCTTTGGAAGTACTCAATATTTCAACTTTCGTATATATTGTAGCTCCCTTCTTGGTTGAGCACTTTTATTGTGAATTTCCAACTGTTTTGGTCTGTGCGATAAATGGATCGATTTCACGTGAATTACTCTGGGAAAAACATACCAATCCCTTCAAGGAATGACTACATCAAATCGCTTATAGAAGGAATCGGGAGTGTAATTAAACGCATGCGATGGAGAGCATGGTTCTTCCTAAGCAGGTCGGAAGACAGTGGAAAAACTTGTGAAAACGAAACTGAGGGCACCGATGAACCAAAGGATAAGTACGGATTTAAATAAAAAAGTCACCCCCTTATGTCGAGGAGTTAGTTGAGTTTGAAAGGGATTTGATTAGTATAGTGGATAATGTTGAATTTAGAAAGGTGGATAGCAGTTTCCAAAGAAAGCTTTCTGAGGATGTTAAGGAAATTAGGAATTCTAACAAATTACTTGTAAACGCGGATAAAACTAGAAATGTATATTCAATGAATCCACATGAGTACGAAAAGCTGCTAACGGACAATATCACATCAAAATATAAAAGGGCAAATAAGGAAGTTGTTGAGGAAATTAAAAGCGAATCCGCGTCCATAGCGCAGAAGTTAGATATTGCTGATAGAATAAATCCCACTGTCAATAGGCCAGCATTCATAACATTGAAAGACCATAAGGAAAATTTCAACACCCGCCCGCAAGTTAGATTAATCAACCCCACTAAGTGTGAATTGGGTCGGGCCAGTAAGCGCGTTCTCGAACGTATCAATTCCGACATACGATCAAAAACCCGTCCAAACCAATGGACCAGCACAGCCGATGTGCTCAATTGGTTCGCAAAACTCCCAGACAAACAGTCGCTAACTTTCATTGTATTCGATATTGTCGATTTTTACCCTTCCATTTCGGCCGAGTTATTATCAACGTGCATCAATTGGGCCAAAACCTTCACAAATGTGAACAAAATTGAGCATGACACAATATTACATGCCAGAAGAACGCTTTTGTATTACAACGATGAGAAAGCATGGGAAAAACGAGAGGGAAAAAGCAATTTGACGTTGCTATGGGAGCATATGACGGGGCGGAGGTCTGTGAACTAGTGGGGCTATACGCGCTATCCCTAATGAAAGGAAAAATCAACACATATAGTGAAGGGTTATATAGGGACGATGGATTAGCCGTTCTGAAAAAGACCACGGGCAGTAGGGCAGATAGGGCCAGAAAAGACTTGATCAGTATCTTCAAAAACATGGGATTAAAAATCACAGTCCAAACAAACCTTAAAGTGGTCGATTATTTGGACGTCACGCTTGATCTAGACAATGGATCGCATCGACCATTTAGAAAGCCGAATGATACCCCACTCTACATAAACCGGGAATCGAATCACCCCGCTCCAATAATCAAGCAAATCCCCATAGCTGTGGAAAAGCGCATTTCATCGTTATCATCGACGAAGGGCATTTTCCAAAATGCGGCCCCCATGTACGAAGACGCTTTAAAGGCAAGCGGATACGATAAGAAAATGCAGTACGTCGAAGAAACCAAGAACCATGAAAATAACAACAAAAAAAGAAAGAATCGAGGAAGGAAAGTGACTTGGTTTAGCCCCCCATATAGCATTAATGTTAAAACCAACATAGCGGGCAAATTCTTAAAACTGGTGGAAAAGCATTTCCCCAAGGGGCACAAACTCAATAAGATTTTCAATATAGAATACTTTGAAAGTGGGCTACAGTTGTATGAGGAATATCGATTCGATAATAAAAGGACATAACAAAAGAGTAATAGAGAAATCAAAAGCGACAGTCACAAATGAGAGAAAATGCAATTGCAAAAAAACCGCATGTCCACTCAATGGAAAATGTTTGGAGAAAGCTATTGTGTACAAAGCGACAGTGCGCCATGGGAATACGGAAAAGGCATACTTTGGTCTAGCGGGAGGGCCCTTCAAGGAGCGCTATAGGAATCATATTAAATCATTCACCCACGAGAAATACAGTAAGGAAACCCAGCTATCTAAATATGTATGGGAATTGAAAAGATCAAACACGGGTTACAGCCTATCATGGGAAATTGCTAAAAAGTCAAACCTGCTTGGGAGAAAGAGTGGCCAATGCAATTTGTGCATGGATGAAAAGCTTCTGATCATAGCGAACAAAGAATCACTAAACAAAAGAGCTGAAATCCTAATGCTACAGTCACACGGCCATGTTACGGACCTGCGGATGCCTGCGTATATTTGGATAATGAAAATGCGTAATTTTTACCCCCAAATAACGCAAATTTGAGCAAAAGTTACCTATATTCTGCGGACGATACGGATTAGTTACGGATGTTACGTATGAATTACGGATGTTACGGGTAAAACCTGTTGATGAGCCCATCCGCTGCCAACCCGCTGACACATGTCACGGACGACTTACGGATGACTTACGGACGATACGTATGAGTTACGTAGTTTATGTATGGATAACGTATATTTTGCGGATGCTTACGTATATTTCATCCGCAGCAGAATTTTGAGATTTTCAAAATTCACGCTGCGGATCTGCGTATGTCTGCGGATCAGGTTACGGATGGATACGGACGTTTTACGCAAAAATACGCAAAGATACGGATCAATACGCATGATACGGAACAATACGCAAATTCTACCTAAATTCTGCGCAAAAGACCTTGCGCGGGAAATTTAAAATAATTTTGAGATTTTCAAAACTTTTTCGCGGAAGACCTCGATTCCTGCGCACTCCCACGGATTTTTACGGATGCACTTACGGATGATACGCATGATACGGATTGCTGCGGATTTCTACGGATTTTTACGGATGCACATCCGCAGACATGCGTATCGCGCGTATCTGTCCGTCTGACCATAGCATTACAGGATGTAGGCACACACAATGTCCCAAAAGAAAACCACCAGACCGTGAAATCGATCCAGGAAGCATCGCAGATGCCGAACACCAAAGCCAAGCTCATTATCCCTGAGGAGTGTCTTGAGAGAGGCACGAAACCTAAGGTCGGATTGAGCAGGTACACCATGGATATATATATATATATATATATATATATATATATATATAAACATGTTAAGGTTTTACGCTCAAACAAATTGAAAGAAAACTGCTAAAAGCGTTTGTAATGCATTGTGGCCAATTTTATTTTTACACTCAAATTTTCGGCGCTCCCTGGCGTCTTCATGTGTTGGCAGAATGATTAGGCCTACTCCCTGCGGAAATTCAATGTTTAAAATGAACTTATGAAATATGGACGGGACGTCAGCCCTTAAGAAGTGCCTCCCACCACCCTAAGAACCATTCCCCACCCATGGGTACCAAAAGGCGGGGACCGAAAGGGCCAGGGGAGGAGCCTATTTGAACCAAAAAAGAAGCCCCAAATCCTTAGTGTATTATATTAATAGATATACGCATTTTTTAAACAGTATATATAAAGAAAACTGCTAAAAGCGTTTGTAATGCATTGTGGCCAATTTTATTTTTTATCCGACTGACAATGACAATGACAATGATTTTATTGGACCCATGTCACCCTCGTTTGGGTATTGGGGACACTAATCATAGAACGTAACATATACAATATCATTTCACAATAAAGTTAGTGTATTTACAAGGTATTTACAATAAGTTATTTACAGAATAATGAGATAAGAAATATAAATATTACATAAAGTGTGCAAATTGATGATTCCATGACATTTGCTCCGGCGACAACTGCTCCCATGGAACATTCACATATTAAACATAAAACCCAGCCACAAACTCAACCCCAACCTCATTCTCCTCCCAGTTCCAAACTGGAACCCCCACCACAACCCTAACTCTAACCCTACGTCCTCGGTGAAATTAAGACCGACTTACGTAATAATACACAAAATCCCAAGTGGTATTAGCGGCAAAGATTCAAAATAATGGTATTGAAACAAAGAAGGAGAATTGATACCAAATCATTAATAAAGAACATGTGACTGAAAAGATACAAAAAAAAACAACAAAAATATGTAAATCCATTGAGAAAGTAAAGATCTCTGTTAAGAGCTTTTCCTTCAAAACTTCTGCTCTTAACAATTGCCCGTAATTTTCCTATCGTCGGCTGACTTGGGATTTTGTGTATTATTACGTAAATAACGTAGATTATGTAATAATGAAGCGCGCACATTACTCATTTCTCATCTACATAATTATATCCATCATTTTTTTGTAAAGCATCCTCAGTCAGATCTCCCAGAGAGACGGTTTCTAAGCAACCTATATCTGACTGAGGATGCGCGCGCTAAAACTATAACTATTTCAATTATTTGTATGATACCTTATCATTTATTGTTCTCCTGAAGAAGACGCCAGGGAGCGCCGAAAATTTGAGTGTGAAAATAAAATTGGCCACAATGCATTACAAACGCTTTTAGCAGTTTTCTTTCTATATATACAATGTATATACATTATCAAATGACACACACACATATCTAGGGCAGGAATATCATTTAAAGCTGCATATTCTGTATATTCTGATAAACAAACAACAATTTTTAAAGCAAAAAATATTGTGTTTTGAAAATATAGACATGTACATCGTTGTATACATTTTAAATAACATTGTACTAACACGTTAAATGTTACTCCTCAAAACCTCACTGTCACTGATGATCAAAGTCAACAATAAAAACACAAAACATTTCCTTATGAATATAGGATTAATCAAGCTCTAAGGTGGATTTCTTGAAAATATACATATACAGGGCAATATATTTCTTAATGTAGGCCCAAAGATCATGAAATAATGTATAAAAACTTCTCCATGAGCCACTTTTATGCTGTAGGAAAGGAAAATTAACACGATAAAAACTACTTTCGAAAAATAAACTCAAGACACTTTCAATAGCCCTGTCTATCACCTTTAGAAATGTGCGAACATGACAATGGTGTATTACATAATCCGAACCTGATTTCTATGGGCAGTACAATATGCCTTTGAAATTGCCCTTTAGTTTATTTTTCGAAAGTAGTTCTTATCGTGTTAATTATAAGGCAATGGATACTACGAAAAAAGGAAACAATATTTCATCGAATACGCATTTTTTTAAATTTCAGCCAGATTTTCTCTGTGCATTTTTGATCAGGGTACCCTCCCATGACGGTTCAAATAAACCCAAATGGCACCTCATACGTGAAAAAATTCCATTGTTTAATCGAATACCTAAATAAACAGATATCAATGATGCTTGTTTACAAAGAAGCATTTAAAACGAATTATCTGTTTTCTATAAGAAAAGAAATTACAGTAAATGAATAATATTCGCAGACATACATGTAATGTACATTATTTATGTAAGTCCATTTATACCATTTAGACATTCATTCTCTAGTCTAAAACGTCTACAATTTCTACCGCTAATCTTGAAATGCGATGAAATTAGAAAATAATTTTAGGTGGCACCTTTATAAAATTATCCATCAAAAATAGTAACTCGTTTTATGTTATGATAACATATGGCTTATGCTAATCTGTATGAAAAATGTGTTGACAAATTATTAATTCATGTTTTTAAAAAAGTGCTGGAGGAAATGAAAAGGAAGATCAATAACTGCTCAGATTTTGACTGAAAGGAAATAAACGATGCTCGTTACCGCATCAAAACCAGATCACCAAACATTTGAAATTAATTTGCTCCCCAACTTTTTGTCGAATGATCCAATACTTGGGCACGCTTTATCAAAGAATACATTAATTTTACCATCTGATTCTGAATGCTGTGCGTTCTAGTTCTATTCCGTATCGATTACTGTAACAGGTTTCTTTCTACCATTCCATCGACGCAATTAAATCGTGTGCAATCACTACAACATTGGGCTGCTCGATTGGTGCTTGAGGTTTCTAGAGACCATCCATCTCAGCAGTGGCGTACCGGGACCTTGGCGCCAAGACTGGCAAAACTTGGGAGGAAATGATGAGCGGAAACTGTTTGGAGGGAGATCCGTATATTTTTCTTCTCGCCAGTGGGGGGGGGGGGGGGGGGGGGGGGGGTAACAAGATTTTATGGTGTCCAATTCTAGGACAACCAACAACAACAACAACAAATTCTAAAAATAATGGGGGAATCTATACTTGTCCTTCTAATTTTTTTCTGTTCGGGTAAAAAGTTGCCGGGGGGGGGGGGGGACGGGCAGTCTGCTCCTTTGCCCCCCCCCCCCCCCATTGGGTACGCTAGTGCATCTCAGCCACTCTTGAACTCATTACATTGGCTTCTTTTGAAACAACAGATAATTTTAAGTTACACTTGTTTGTATATAAAATCCTTAATATCCAAGCTCCGAAATATTTGGATACTTGTTTGAATTTAAATACATCTACTAGCTAGGCGATTGAGATCATCCAGTGATCCTCTCCTTCTCACATAGTCAGTTACTCGCAGTGATACGAGTCATTTACCGTATCTGCTTCAAAGTAGTGGAATGATTTACCACTTACAATTAGACAGTCGTGAAAATTAGCTGCGATCACCTTCCCTGAACTTGAAAAGGAAAGTTCGAACCATACCACCCCCAAATGGTCCTAAGAACAAAATATATACGTCAGTTTCAATTAACATTTCAATATTCATGATATTACCAAATCAAAAATACACACCTCAAAGATCACAAAGTTGACTCATTTTTAAATTTTATCGCTAAAGGAGTCATTTTCAGGAACATTTTTAAAAAGTTGATCGTATTTATCGCGCGACCAAAAGATGACCACTAACTTGTTTTGAAATATCAGTTACGTAGCTAATGAATATTCAATAGCATAATATCCAATCACAGAAACGGAATAAGACCAAGCCTCTCCTAATGAAAAATCATTTATAATAGCTAATGAATAGAGGCTGGAGAGGGTGGGACGACCTTGTAAGCGCACATAGACGAAACAGATCTTAACATTTTAAAAAGGAGCCGTTCATACATCTGGTTTTGAGTGGATATTGTCATTCAGATAGTACATTTAAGCCTATTGATTGGAGTGGATGTTTTTGTATCACTTTTGATGTTTGGCAACACAATGCTTTTTTTAAGAGCACGATACTTCCCCAACACATCACAGTCATGTCCTTTGTTATCACATTGAACTAATCGTGTCAGAACAGATTTTCAGCGAAATAATTATTCACCCAAAGTGCATTGACAAGCTATACAAGCTAATTGTACCATATTTAACTCTTTGTTTCATTATCAATATTGTTTTCCCCTAACCTTTGTTTGGGTGAGGAACAATACATTCAAAGAAATTGCATCTTTGAGTAGTGAAAATGCAAAGGAAAAGTTTGCCACTCGTTCGCTTTGCTCTCTCGCTTGTATATACATTTTTTACCAATCACGGACAGGAGCACTAAAATGATGTTTCAGGTAGTGTCATTTTCAAATTAAAAGTGGGATGGAAATTGATCTGGGGAATCGTATTATAAAGAGTTTAAATTAATTCAAATTGATCGCAACTCTTTATAGGACTAAGCCTAGCCTGGTTTGTATTTTTTAGCTGATGTTTTCGGGGGGGGGGGGGCAATTTTATTGTTTGTTCCGGTCGCCATTATCTCTACATACGCCACTGCACATCGATATAGCAAATCATACAAAAGAAGAGTACACTTCACACGTTTTATAATGCGTGGTAATTTAAGAAAGAAAGAAGTATAAATGTAATCTATTAAACAGGAAATTCAATAAACTTTGTTGTACCTTACAAAAGTAACGCGTCACACACAAAATGATTGGCATGTTACAGCATTGTATGCAGCAATATATTCTGGGAACGTATAATTAGAGCATAGTCAAACAGTCTAATCCAGTTTCTCTCTGCCTAATATAAAAAGAATGAAGGCTTCCATCGTCTCCTCCACACAAAGTGCTTGAAACAATTCTGCACATGTATAATCTTAATGTTATGGGGTCAAGGGTTCAAACAACGCCTCCCCCGCACACACACACACATACACACATGGTAGCAAGGGGTGAAGAAAAATACAGAGGAAAGAAGCCTACCACAAGAAGGCAATGATGATGAATGAGGAGGAGGAGGATGGAGCGCTGTGGTAATGATGTGATACTTTGTATTAAGCGCAGTAAAGTATATTTGTATAGTAGCTGCGCTATATAAATGTAATTATTATTATTATTATTATTATTATTATTATTGTCATTATTATTATTATTATTGTCATTATTATTATTACTATTGTCATTATTATTATTACTATTGTCATTATTATTACTATTACTATTACTATTATTATTACTATTATTATTACTATTATTATTACTATTATTACTATTATTATTACTATTATTATTACTATTATTATTACTATTATTATTATTATTACTATTATTACTATTATTATTATTATTATTATTACTATTATTATTATTACTATTATTATTATTACTATTATTATTATTACTATTATTATTACTATTATTATTACTGTTATTATTACTATTATTACTACTATTATTACTACTATTATTACTATTATTATTGTCATTATTACTATTATTCCGCACAACAGGATCAAGTCCGTATTATTTTTCATGAAAGACGCCAAGCACCAAGTGTTTCAAGTGTAACTTTATACTGCTAATTATGTCCGAGTGTTTTTCTTATCAGTCTGGCTGTGCCCAGGATATAGCTGCCTTCTGAAGGTCGCATATGCCAAGATGAGGAGATTTCTTGGTGATGCAGGCTCCCATTTCCCTTCTTGACCATTCCTGTGTGTCCGATGATGACTGGAGTAACCTCCGCTTTCACGTTCCACATCCTCTCTATCTCTATCCTGAGGTCTTGATACTTCAGGCGTTTGTCTCTTTCCTTTACGGCGATGTGAAACCCCGATAATTATTAACCGTGTTTCTGTCCCTTAGGCTGGGTTCACATAGAAGTATACGGTATACGGTATACGGTATTCTCCATTCGCTATTCGCTATTCGCTATACGCTATACGGGCATGGCGGGTCACATAAAGGTAGCACGCGTGTCCTACTTTAATATTTGAGCCATATGATTTTACACACTAAAAACTATTTTTTTTTGGGGGGGGGGGGGTTGGGGGGATGTGATTGGAAATACTGCAGTTATGTTTCCAAATATATATTTTAACATTTCAAACATGAATCAGCCTAATTGATTTTATCAATTATTCCTATTTTCGCTTTGATGACGTCATTTTTTATGGGGGGGGGGGGGGGTAGCTTGATTCTACTCCCCCATCCCAGCTTTGTGGACTCTTATCAAAAGTGAAATAATAAAGAAATCATTTTATAAACAATATTTTCTTGAATTAAATCTATTTCCACATTATTTAACTTATTATAAGAATAATTAAGTAATTAGTTAAATGTTGCTCGACTATACACAACAACATGGCTCAATTAACCCGCGCTGCGGGTTAGTTGAGCCATTTTGACCTTGTGTCTTCAATCATTTCAAGGTCAAACAAGAAAGAAAGAAAAATACAGAGCCCACATAAATCACACAGAATGCGCATGAGATATTTTTCTTTCAGTTAAAAAAAAAAGGGGGGGGGGGCATTTGACATAGTAACCCTAAAGTGTTGGATAACTTAAATATGACGGCATGTGCTATGAAATTCCAATAAAATGAGTACCAAGAAATCCTTTTATTTGTAACTTACCTTATTTAACCAAAGCACACAATAAATTGTTTATAGGGAAATTCAGAACACCAGTTGCCACATCCGAACAGGATGGTATACGCTGCACGAAAATCGAACAAGCACGATTCCCACTATACTATACTATACGCAGCTATACGGCATTTTCGTATAGTGCCCTCTCATGTGACCCGGTATTAGGAAATCCTATTGTTCGATTCAAGCTATTCGCGTGCCCTCGAAAACGTGCACCGTATACCCGAATAGTATACTTCTATGTGAACCCAGCCTTACGACAATGTCTGGTTTGTTGCAGTTGATGGTTCTATCCGCAATTCCAGTATAATTATGGTGCTTTCATTGGTCAGGGTAATTTGGGTGTCCCCATGGGTGATTGCATGTCGTATACCCATGATCCTTCAGCAATTGCCAGTGAATAAGTTTGGCAATATTGTCATGTCTTGTGCATGATATACTCCGTCTGAGCAAGAATCGAACATCCTGACACCAAATGCACGAGTGTTTCTGATTTTTTTACACAGAGCCTACAGGCGTCATCTATGTCTACTACTACTACTACTACAACTACTACTACTATTATTATGACAGGAGAGTACTGTGGCACGTACTAGCGTCTATGGTACTAGCTTATATTCATCTGGTTGCCTGACAATTGACACTTAAAAATCCAGGGAGGCCGGGGCCTTTAATACGGAAAAAAAAAATTATTTTAACTGCAAGCTTATACGATTTGTGATTTACGTTTCGCGGACCTCATTATGCACTGCAAAACGTAAAACACTAAAACACACAGGGTTTTTTAAACGTTGTGCGAGCAGGGGCGTCGCTAGAACATTTTGAATTGGGGGGGGGGGGGGGGGTGTGACACCGAAAATTGCCGACAAAGTTTTAGGGTGCCCGAATTTTTGCCCTAATATGAAATTTTCAATTTCTAAATGTTTGCGAGTGATCGAAGCGAGCAAGCAAAACTGTTTTTTAGCTCATCGTAGTGAAAATGAAAAGAAATTACACAAGTTAGGCCTACAAATTATTATCTAGGAACCTTGCTTCCCAAATAGTTGAATATGCCAGCACCTTGCTGCCCGAATATGGATATCGGAACTTTGAAAATCCTCGGGGGGGGGGGGGGGGGGGGGGGGGGTGTGCAGCCCATTGCTAAAGGGGGACGCCTTTTGCCCGCATATCAAAGTTCCAGTGTTCTTGCGAGCGAGCGAAGCGAACAAGCAAAAAGAAAATGGTCAGTGTTTTCCTCTTTTTCTTTCCTTCCCCTTTCTTTTCCTTCTTTCTTTCTGTTTTTGTTTTCCCTTTTCTTTTTTCTTTTCTTTTTTCTTTTCCTTTCTCCATTTCTTTCCCTTTCGCTTTTTTGTTCTCCTTTCTCTTTTTCCTTTTCTCTCTCCTATTCCCTCTCCCTTTCACCCCCTTCTTTTCTTTTCCTTTTTGCCGACAGAGGTGGCGCTTTTGCCGACAAAATTTTGAGTGGGGAGGGTGTGACTAGAGTACCTTTATATAGAGAGTAGCGACATGGACGGGAAACAAAATTGCGTTTGAATTCTTTCTATTGAGAACACCCAGGTGCTCATCGGAATTGAATAGAAATGTTGCATAGCAGAGGAAACAAAATGGCGTTCAAATCACGAGTTGTCGCTACTCTCTTTAGGTACTCTAGGTGTGACACCCACGCACGCCCCTCTAGCGACGCCCCCTGTGTGCGAGACCCCTTTCTTACCAAATGCGTCTATTTACGTTAAAATATTGTTTTAACGAAATGCGTATCTTTTTTTACTTTTCGGATTTGCGTTCTTATACATAACGTGGTCCTACAGTTGATGACCCTGTACTTAGCTGCTCCTGACACACGACACAACCAGTAGGAACCTGGGTTAGGCTATTTTCTAGACACAATATTTTCTAATGCAGTAACAAATTAGGGTCTGTGCTCGCAGACTACCCCCCCCCCCCCTCTCTCTCTCTCTCTCTCCCTCTTTCTCTATCTGTCGTAGTAGAGATCGATGGCTGTAATCTCCTCAACATGTCTTTTCCTGTTATTTTGATCTGCCTGAAAAATAAATTAAGTTTTATTTCTCAGCAGGGTTGTACAAAACTTCATTTGAAGACAGCAATAATACATATTTTCCAAAAGTAACAGATGGTCTCTGGCCTCTGGATAAAATAAACTTAACCACCACCTGGTAAAAGAATTTACTTACAAGAACATGGTGCTAATATTTAAAACATTTTAATTCCAGAACAAATCCAAAAAGCCACTTTGTAATACTCTGAAAGTTTCTATATCAGGTTGTTGGAAAGGGCCTTATAGTCAAACTGAAAATTTAGAAAATGAATCAATTCGAAGCTAGGCCATGATGGTTATTGGTTATAACAAACTTCAAAATTATGTAAAGCTTATTTTGATCTAAACATGACATAATCATAGCAGGTTTATCACGAAAGGATATTTTAGGCCTCTTAATTGCCAAGATATTGAATGTGAGATGTCATTCAAGATTGCGTAGAAACTAGTGCTTTACAGATGTATCTGTATATATATATATATATATATATATATATATATATATATATATATATATATGTATAAAGAAAGTGTTCTGCGTCGGTTTAGGTAAACTATACGTAGAAAAGACAAATATAAATAAAAAAACCGTCTACGGTTTTTTAATTTATATTTGTCTTTTCTACGTATATATATATGTATATGCCTATTATCACCATCGTCATCATCATTATTCTATCGTATTCATCTAAACATTTCTAAAATATGAATTCATTTTCCAAGCGTTTTATGATCACCTATAGATCTATATTAGCTACATGAACATGATTTGTTACTGCACAAAACAACCAAAATTTTTAAAACTTTTACTTGCAAGAATAGCAGAGTTCCATATGCCTTTAAAATGCCTTATATATATTTAAGGCTAAGGCCAAGGCAACCAAGTCCAACGCCAAGGCATTGAAAAATGCTGTCCTTAAGGCCAAGGCCGAGCATCAAAGAACTACAACCAGTGGCGTCGCTGGAGGGGGGGGGGGGGGGTGTCACCCCCTTCCCCCACTCAAAATTGCTGTCGGAAAATAAAGGAGGGGAAAGGGAGAGGGAAGAGTAAAGAGAAAAGAGAAAGGAGAAGGGGAAAAAAGAAAAGAAGCAATAAAAGGGGAAGGAAAGGAATACAGAAACAGAAAGAAAAGAAGGAAAGGAATAAGGAAAAAAGAAATTAAAGAACTGGCCATTTTTCTGCTCACTTGCTTCGCTCGCTCACAAAAACACTGGAAAGTTAATATTAGGGTAAAATCCGCCCCCTTCGGCAATGTGTTGCAGCCCCCCCCCCCCCCCTCCAGTATGTAACTTCTGTACATTGTCGCTACGAATTTTTTTTTTTTAAAAGAAATTCGAAAGGCGTTAGCCCTACCCTTGCGAGAATGGGCCCGTATGATCAACATCTCTTCATCTCCGATTTTCTTTTATTATTGGGGGGGGGGGGGGGATTAAGGTGCAGCATTTTTGTCAGCGAATTTGAGTGTCATCCCCCCCCCCCATTCAAAATGTTCTATCGACGCCCCCTGACTCCAACACTGGTTTTTATAGATCTAATGTTATATTGTCATTAAAGTTTTGGTAGTGTATATTTTATTTGATTAAGTAGCTCTCCAAGAGGGGAAATCCATTTGGCATTAAGTTAATCTGAATAAAAGCAGAAAAATGAGAGAAACAGATAGTAAGTTTGAGCAAAATCTGTGAGAAATTAGTCATGAATTTTTGAAGTTGTAATCAATCAAGCACAAATTGGCAACTCCGTGTTGAATCTTGCGAGCTCCACTCCCATTGGCGCTTTATGGAAAATTGCATGGATTTTCATTTTTTTCAGTAATTGATAAATCAATATATATACTGATATAGGTTGTGTGTAAAAACACATTGAATGCAATGATTTTTCTATCTAGGGTACATGTTACATTAGATTAAATTTTTGCTTTAGAGAATATAGAATTTTTATTTTTTTAGCACAGCTACACAGAGAGCGCGCAAGATACGTCACGGAGTTCCCAATTTTGCTTATGCTTCGTCGATCCATTTCTTTAATTTGTCTGCTTCTTTTATAAAAACCAACTTTATATCAGGGTGGATTTTTCCTATAATGATTTAATCCAGAAATACTATTCTCAGTGAGAGAAGTTTATTAAATAAAAGATAAGCAACTCAACAGATTAATAGTGAATCGAGAGAGTAATTTCAAATTTAGTTAAATACAAGCTCCTAAATGCTAAACACAACATTGGTTTTATAAGTTTTAAGTCGTTTGAGACTGAGAGGCCCGAATTCACAATGGTGGTTTGGTATTAAACCATGGTTTAAACCCCCTCCTGGAGTTTTTAAGCGTACGTGCGCGCGGAATCCGATCCAATCATATATTTTCTTTGAGGGTGCGCATGGGTAATGTGCGCTTATTTACGCTTATTTGAGTACGCTTACGGAGGTTTAAACCTTACCCATGAATTCGGGCCAGATAGGGCAGAAAAGGGTTCATTTGAATTTCGTTCTTCGAACATAATGTTCAAATTCAAATTAGATTTGGTGCCGATTTCTCTGTTACAAGGATTAGGGTCTAGCTTTAATATAGATCTGTTTGGATGGGTGTATCAATATTCTAAGCTTCCTAGGACGTCATAATTAATTTTATTGGTTGGTTACATGTATATATTTATTTTGCTTATAAATACAATTCTTCCACATAGGGGGCTGTTCTCCTTGATGGATGTTGTGCCGTGGCAACCACTTTTGTCGATGTGGTTTCCTCATGTTACTTGAGAATTTCTTTCAGGTTTCTCAGAGAAATACTGAATATTTCTGTGAGGAAGTAATTTTGTCAATAAAGCTTAAATTCATATTGGAAAATAAAATATTTGTAATAACTGTGATAATATTTGTTTGCATACTTTACGTTAGACCCTCAAAATAGAAAAAAAATGATGTCAATGACGTAGCCACAATGTAATCAATTTTGTGATTGAAGAGAACAAAATTCAGTGAAAAGTGTGTAACCATTTTTTATTGCTTGAAGTACAAAAAAGTACATATGGCAGGTGATACAAATCATATGACTAGCAATATAAAGTTAGGTTACAGAGAAGGTGCATATTCTGATCCACGTATGAAATGTCATAAGGCCTCTATTGACTAAAACACAGCATATTTGGTTGATTACCTGTCTGAAACAAGAACATAGCCCAGCTGTGATCACGAATGTCGGCATAGAGCATCCCTGACCCAAGTTTGGTTGCACCTGGAACAATGAATGCGAAGTTACCAGCCACAAGAGGGCCCCGCAAGAGGGTCTTATGGATAAAAACTTATATTTAACCTAAAATGATATATGACCTCAAATGACCATTGACCTTAGCATGTGACCCTTGACAGCAGCATAACGTGTAGGTCTCCCAAGTGCGTTTCTGGCCAAAGTTTATTCACAATAGGATTAAAGGCTGCCACGTTATTTGTGACTGGGAGAGAGTCTTGCAGGTAATCTTGCACATTTATGACCTTAGTCTCCCCTCCACCTTCGGTGGGCGAGACAAAATGCACCAACTACTCAAGTCTCAAAGACTTAACTCTATGATATTCCATACCTGTAAAACCTGAAAACGTTTGCAAATTTCACGGAAGTCTGAATGCGTGAAAATCGCTTTTTACAATTCATTAAATATTCATGTCTCAACAGTTTTTGCAGTATGATGACTTTGCAAATAAATTGGATTAAACATACTTCTGAAGTCTTTTGACTCATTATTCAAAAATGATCTGAATTCGTGACTAAAAAAACAAATTCTCATTACAACCGCATGTTTAGCACTGATGACCAAATTCAAATACATACGCCATATATTACATAGTACAATACAAGTATGACAATACAATACATTAGACAAAACTGGCTCTAATGAATGAAAGGAATATTGCATGGTAGATTACCTTGTATGCCTTTGATAAAATGGGAGTACATGTATAATGCAAATATTGTGAATACAGTTACACCTTTGAATGTGTGCAGGTGCAGTGATTAGTACAAAATGTGCAACACAGTCATGATTTAACAGTCTATAGTACAAAACATGAACACATTATCAACTGTTTAATGTAATCTTAAGTTAACCTTATCATTATTATCTTAACATTGTTTTTTCGTAGCATGTTACTACACTGTAGTGAAATTCTTCGCAACTGCAAGCAAACAATGACCTCCAAATCTTTCAATACCAGAATGTATGAATATTGCTGCTGCAAACAATAACCTCCAAGTGTAAATGCTGGTATCAAAAGATTGAGAATGTGAAGTGTATGAGTGAGATACGCTTTTCCATTTCACTTCTGCCACAGCATTTCTTTCTTTAAAGTGGTTTACTGCCTCCTGTCTGGAACAAGGGGGTTAGTCCTTTATTCGTTTTTTATTTTAGCAATCCTTCTCATTCAAATTTGTATTTTCTGAAATACAAATTTTACAGGAATGACCTACAAGGCTTAATCAGAACAATGTTGATAAAATGATCACTAGGAATGTTAATTACATGTAGTACAATTATGAATAAATATGGTACATGCATTCATTTATTATGCTGCAAACATACACATTCGCATGCAGTTTGGTTATTTGAGGTACACATTATACAGGCAGATATAGGCCTAAAAAGTAGATACATGTATTCTCATAGACATAAATCTACAGAGGTGCAGTATGTTATCTATAAATCGAAGGAATGAGGATTACCCAACCAACTATGAACATTTATCATGAAGATTGATGATAGATCGCAGGTTACTGGTACTTCTTTTTATCATTACTGGGGAGCGTTTCATCAAGCGTTTTGTCAGTGATTTTTACTGACAAATTTGCTCTCAGGCAATCAGATGCTAGGATTTCAGTAGCTTATAACAGTTGTCGGTAAAAATCACTGACAAAACGCTTGATGAAACGCTCCCCAGGCTGCAGGACAGATATTGTGGTACTCAAAGAGAAAGTGGAGTACTGGGCCCTATTTCACAAAACTTGCATCAATGACAAGTTGCAATAGCTGTAATAAGCTACTGTAATCCTTGCATCTGATTGGCTGAGAGCAAATTTGTCGGTAAAAATCACAGACAAGACACTTGATGAACGCCCCCAGGTCGTGAGCTTGCATTGAGAAAGAAACTGTTGAGAAGTTGTACAGAATGGTCGATAATGTAGCACATGAGAATTAATGTATATATCATCAATATGGTAATATATTGACTCACTTTTGCTGAAAAAAAATACATACAGTGGCAAGCACTGCACACAGATGGTATACATACACATGAGGAATAAAAATTTGGTCCGAAGTTTTAAACAATTTGTAATTATATTTTAAAATATGAGGGCATTTCATGAGCAATTCTTTTCATTGGACATTTCATGAGCAATTATTTTCATTGGACATTTCATCTATGTGCTTGTGAATACATGGGAAGAAAAAAGAATGAAAAATTATTCACCTTTACCAGACAACTGTTATAAGCTACTGAAATCCTTGCATCTGATTGGCTGAGAGCAAATTTGTTGGTAAAAATCACTGAAAACACTCTTGTTGAAATGCTCCCCTTGTGCATTTAAATTTAATTACTAGAATATAACTTTCATTCATGGTACACATATCTTCACTACACATATGTCTTTTCTTTTTATCCAATACCAGGGCCCCGTTTCATAAAGCTTGTTATCAAGAACAACTGTCAAAGTTCTATAACAATCAGATGCAAGTATTTCAGTACCTTACATGTATATCAGTTACTTGTTACTTGTTATTGATAACAAGTTTTATGAAACGGGCCAGGTTTTTCCCCTCCATGTAATGTTATATATTCAGAATATCAAATTTTCTGTCTGAGTCTGAGGAAAGCAGGCATTGATTTTTTTGTCACCTGTAATCTTCATACAATAATATAGACCTGTTATAAGCAATCATTATTTGATAACTTTTAACAATTTCAGCATTTTAGCACTTACAAGTGCTGAAGAAAGTGTGGTAAAAAAGAGAGGACACTCATACATTGTCTTCTTCTTCACTTCTGTAATCAATAGGGTATACATGTATCATAGATGTATCAAGATTTAAGAAGTGACGTTTCAACAAAGTATATATAACTTACTGTACATATTTTAATATCTAATTACATAAAATACACCTGTACTATTACAGTGTATGTACCCTGTGGTTTTTAAACATATCATTTAATCAAACAACACATGTGTTTGTACATGTTTGTATATAATCAATGCCATGGTCGATTACCACTCCCATCAAAATATGCATCTATAAGCTTCATGCAAATGAATAAAGACAACTGAATTTTGAATAGTATATTTCGTTTAGTGTGCTAATTGTGATTTGTATCACAGCAATCAGCACTAGAGAATGAATATGAAGTGAATACATTAATGTAAGGCAAAATGTGATAAGAACACTACATGGTGATTTCTTTGTGTCTAATATGAATTTAGGTTCAATATTTACATAAATTACACATTTTCTGGACCGGTTATGTACAGGGGCGGACTACATGTAGCCACTGGGTAGTTTGGGGAGTTTTCCCCACGGCCAAGCAATGTATTCCTTAAAAAGGGCCAATTGCTTCCAATGCTAAAATAATACCCCTAGTGCAAAGCTATATTTGTTAACAGAACATTGCCATTATGCAATAAACTGGGGTGGTATTATATTATTATTTTCCTTGTAAGAGATTTTTTCAGACACATGATGCTTTTGTACTTCTGTAAAATGTGAAACTATCTTTTTTCTTGCGTGTCCAGGGCCCTCTCAAAATATTAAATGCAATTCTGATTGGTTGAAATTCAAGTTGCGTTTAATTTTTTGCTTGCAATTAAACGCAACATTTTATGCAAGAGGGCCCAGGGCTCCACAAAAAACATTTTTCACAAGGGGGCTGGACTGAAATTTCCAACGTCTGTATGCATAGCCCCCCCCCCCATTAAAGTTTGAAAATTTGGGGGTTCAGGGTTAAGTATTGGGGACCTATGCGCACCGGACCCCTGTAAGTGTCACAACCTGGCTTGTCCACACCTCCGGAGACATACCGGTATGCTGAGATATACCAGAGAAATCCTGGGTCCGCAAGTAGAACAAAGTGTTGGGGTTTGCCCTGTAACAACTGAAGTACCCCATCCGACAAGTTAGTTAAATTAGTCCTTTTACTCATTTTTCACATAACAGGAACTCAGATCTGCCAACCCTGAAACCCAAGAAATAGGGACAAATGACAAGGCAGAGGCTGAAAATAGGGACATTTCTGAGTTTCCTATACATTACTATACACATATTTTTGCAAAAAATAGGGACACAGTGGTAGAAGTGGCTCTTTCTTTTACCAAAAATTGGGATTGTCCCTGTTAAATAGGGACAGATGGCATGTATGGAAACTAATACGAGTCACATCAAAATCGATTTCCAAAGAGAAAGTTTTTTACCAGCTGGAAAAATGGTTTTAAAAAAATGCAATCTTTCGGCATTCAGAGTCGCCAGCCAATAATAAAAGTATCGTATACCAAAAGGCACACTGGATGTCCAAAACATCAACATTATTCCACACATTAATCATGACCCATGGCCCAAATCCTAAAATCATAGTCTGCTATTGCAAAGTTTAAGTCACATTAGTTACAAGAAAAAAATACACAGTACGTTAAGTGTAAAAGCAAGTGAAAGACCAAATTCTAAAACATTGAACAGAAATTGAGATACATGTATACTAAAGCAAAATCTATGTATGGTGCTTCACATATTCATATATAGCACTGGCAATTTTACTTTCATAGCACTTACATCACCTACATTTATAAGAATATAATTTCTATGATTAGGTTATTCTGATTAATTCACTAAATAATTACACTATAAAAAAATCCTACTTCTCCTTGTTACCCGTTCTATTATATTGTTACTGACATTTCAATTTATTACATATTCATTTATGGCAAGTATGCAGATTTAAGATCAGTTATTTTCCATTATCTAACCATACAACATGAAGGTACATACATGTACTACACATTTAATAAACGGGGAGGTCCACCCTGATATCAAGTCAGTTTTAAAAGAAGCAGCAAAATATAAGAAAATGATCACTGGAAGTTTGAGCAAAATCCAATGTGAAAAAAAAAGTTATGAGTTTTTGAATTTGTAATCAATCAAACATAAATTGGCAATTCTGTGATGTAGCTTGTGCATGAGCTCCTCTCCCATTTTCCCTGTACTTAGAAACTATGCAATCTTACATGCACCGTTGATATAACCATTGCACATATATTTTACACAAAACCTGTATGAAACAAATTTATTCCATCATCAACAAACTAAGAAAACTAAGAAAACGAAATGAAATTGCAGGATGGACTTCCCCTCTAAGTGTAACGATTTACACTTGTAAATAAGCCTATTAAAGATATGAAAATTGATCATTGAAAAGCTGAATAGTATGCTACATGTACATGTACAGTATATGCAGCTTTCAAGGGGGTAAAAAGGGTATTATTTTGTCTCAAAAAGGTAAACCTGTACTTTGAAATATCTTATACATATAAAGTAAACTCTTTTGCAACACCATGTTTTATCTCCATGCAAATGCAATGTTTCTTGATATCAACAAAATTTCATTACCTCCTGCCCAATTTTTTTCTAATAAGATATCAATATTGGACTATCATTACTATTGAAAACTACCACTTACAAGACTTCTTTTTAAAAATTTCTTCTGTGAAATTTATCCTCTTTATAGGGTAATAACCCCCTGAAACATTTGCAGATAATCTTGAAACTACATTTATTGGACTACATGAACTTAGTAAGAGGAGGAACAAATTGTTGAATAGTTTTTCGGTGCTACCTCCTGAAATATTACTGTTTGGACAAAAAATCATTATTTCCACGAAGTTGAAAACACAATAAATAGTAATATCAAGTTGACTTCAATGTGTTCTTAAAAGATGTATAAGTGAAACTTCATTGTCTACTGTTCAAACTCAAATATTGGTCAATGACTGACCAGTATATAATCTATATAATGCACATTCCACATGTATAAAAGACTTAACAAAAATATCACAAGTTTCAAGACTTGGTTCGACTTATACTTCAAGAAAAGCAACTTTAATTACTCTGCTTTTCCAAAGATTTAAAGATCCACACAAATTCTGAAATAAGACGTGCTTGCCCTCTTGCATAAAAAGTTCCTTTTAATTGCAAGTCGAAAGTTAAGTTAAATTTGATTTTTTTTGAGTTTCATTTAACGCAACTTTTTATGAAAGAGGGTCCTATACTTTAAACTATTGAAAATTGCACAAAACTTACAAAAAGATTATGATCTCTATGCTGTAATATAATACATCTTTCCTGTGTTGCATTCATACGCTCTCATAAAAAAATCAAATATATATGTATAGACAAATGGTTGTAAGTACAATTTCCTGCTAGAATGTATATATCTAATAAATAAATGAGGACATAACATGTGAATGCTCCATTCTTTATCAATTTCTCATTTGAAATGAGTCCCTAAAGAT
Organism: Heliocidaris erythrogramma; assembly: GCA_025617745.1. Lineage (NCBI taxonomy): Eukaryota > Metazoa > Echinodermata > Echinoidea > Camarodonta > Echinometridae > Heliocidaris > Heliocidaris erythrogramma. Next base: position 13,613,132 of record CM046859.1, read on the forward strand.
AAAGGTACATCAATTGTCCTTCCTTTCCACTTTGCAATATAGACATGCACATACATTTAAAAACACCTGAGGTATTGAAAAAAATCTGTCAAAGTTTGCCAATAGTCAATGTCTTAATTTTAATTTTCTTTTTTCAACTTAGCATCTTAGCATTAAACTGAATATTGAATATTCTTTGTCTGACAGAATAATTAATGTTCAACGTCACTTTATTGAAAATAGAAAAAAAGAAAAATCCTATAAAAAGACACATCTCCATTTCAAGAAATTAACCTAAGTTCAGGTACACGTACATACATGTACTTATTTTCCTCTCATTGCAACTTGCTTGATGATTGCCATTACTAAATTCTGTCCCACTGCTGTATTGCAAAATCAAATCAGAAACAAAATTCTTGCATAAACAAAACTTATTTCATCCTCATACAAGCAAATGAGTTTAAGCTGTCTAATTTCAACACCATGTATTCATGAACATCTCATCCTCACCACTGAGACGATTTCCTATCGCCACCAAGTTCATATCAAAATCTAATGGCATGTTAAGCATAAACAAGCTTTACCCAACGTTTGACAAGCCGGAATGCTGCACTTGATCGTTCAGCTGATGCAGCAGAAACTGTATGGAGTCCAGATCTTTCTCTAGATCCCAACTGGCCTGCAGCTCATCCCCAGGCATTGCATTGCTCCTCGGTGATAGGGGTGTGTTGGGGTGTGAGAGCTTGGTGTAGGACCCCACTCTGTCTCCCATCTCAGAATCTGAGGGGGATAGACTACCAGAGGTAGCGGTGTCTTCGGAGTCAATGGATGACTGCTTCCTAATAGCTTTCTTCATATAGTACTTGCCTTGGAGGGGAGTAGTCTCTGGGTATGTTGAAGCAGAACTCATTGGAGTCATTGTCCCTGCGACATATCCACTGTCTGTATATTTTGGAAAAGACGATATTGCTGCATCGTCATCACTGTATCTTTCATGTTTTCTGTTATCTATCACAACCCTGCAAGGAATGTTTTTGATGGCATCAAACCTAAAGTATCCACTGTCCTCTGCAGGTTTAGCTTGATTTGAGATCGGATGAGGAGGAGGAGACTGCACATAGCCCGAGTCAGTAGGAGAGGGGTATCGGGGCGGAGGACCCAAGCTATCTTCACTGCAGCTGGTATTCAGATTGCTACCACTGGGCTGCAGAGATTGTAACCCCGTCACTCCAGAGCTATCATCATTTACAGATGAAGCCGATGAGAATGCTACAGGTGCATTTTCAACATCAATTTCCATGGCAACTACAGGATCACAGTCCTCTGATAGGGAGCCCTCCGTTGAGTAAGGCGGAGACTGATCAGGGATTGGAGGGCGTGGCACTGCATCTCCACCAGCTCTTCCTGCAGGCGGTGTCTCAATTAGAGCTATAGTCTCCATATCGTCATCTCCATCATCCGCAGGGGGAGGAGGGGGAGGAGGAGGGATACCTACAAGGGTATCAAACTCTTCTCTTTCAGGTATCTTTGGCCGAATATCTCCCATGGCAAAAGCTGCTTTCTGCAATAGAGAGAATAGTTAAGATGAGAATGATAGAACTATACTATTCACAAAAATTAATTAATGGTAATAACTGAGTACCTTATTTTCTGCCGTACAGGCAGCGGTATTTACACCCAAAATAAAAGTATGGGTGCAGCCTATGTGCAACCAAAGACCAGTCAGTCTACAGGTCCACAAATAGTAGCTCATTTCTGGATATATGATGAGGGGATCACCTCTTTTGTTCAGGTCCTAGCCACTCTAAATCTCATCAAATGGGATGTTTTTTAGTATCTAAGTAACGGGGAAGAACCACACTTTTATGTTCTGTTTTACATTTTAATGAAAACATGCGTAAAGTGCGTGAAATTTTGGGTTTCAATACAATATGACTCTTTTTTCCTTCAAGTTATTATTATGCTATATATTTTGAGCCCAAAAAATGTTTACATCATATTTAAGCTGAAGATCTATGCTTCATGAAAATATCATTGATAACAAATGACACATTTTAATCAGGTCAAGAACACATTTTTCCTAAACCAAGAATACTGCACTGTGATTGGCTAGATAGACTTCCCTCCCTCCCAAGAATCTCAACATTCCACAGCTGTTTGACAGCTGGTCAATGAAATTAATATTTTTGTGTACGACAAACGGGAGAGTTGTCCACAAGTTGTCACAATCGACTCACCAAATTGCCAATTTGAGATTCGCATAGATGTAGTACTCTCATTTCTCAAACATCCATAACTTTCTTATTCCTTATCTGATTTCTTTCAAACTTTCAAGATCCTGTTTTTCTAATTTTTCTGTTTACACACAAATCATCTTATTACCAAGGTTGGATTGCCCTAAAAAACAGGTGAGTCAAATGAAATGAAAATCTTACAATAACCGAGTTATTGCTGATGTCAAAAGGCTGCGTCCAACGAGGTCCATGCAGTACACAGAGATAGGTACATCCAATTAACGAGATGATGAACAGTGCTAGAAGTATGGATACGATGATAATCAGTGCTCCGCTTAAACCTTGAGGATTCTCAGGCTCCACAACTGAAGGTAGAAGTAAATCCAAAGACAGAAGACCATATTAGAAAAATAGAAGAAAACTTGAAATCATTATCTAAACATTCAATGCACAAATGTAAAAGACCTATTGAAGATGAAACACAGATTAAAAGTAGATGAAACCAACGACAGAAGATCATGTTAGAAAGATAGAAGAATTTGATATTATTGTTAAACCATTTAATGCACACATATGAAACATGCTTTGGACAAAAAGACAAGAGGATGAAAACCCTGAAATCATATACAACTATTTCATGCCATGTATGGCATATTTCCCCTATTCCTAACTCTTTCTCTCCTGTGTCAAGTGATTTTGGAATGTCTAGCAAATGAACTAGTTTAAAACATGGAAAGGTGACACTCATTTGAATTGGAAAAAAATATACATATTAAAAAAAACTAGAAATATCACTGAAGATGATGATTAATACCCCCGCCCTGTGACAACAGCCTTTCTTGACTTTTGGTCGAAAACTGAGGAAGTAGTTCGATCCGCAAGATTTTTCCCTGATTTACTGCCATAGATATGCCGTTTCCATGGCAACGCAGCTTCCAACACATCCAAAAAATATGTCTTGCACATCTTCCCACCAAGACCAATGTGTGTACCAAATTTCATGACTTTCGGTCAAAAACTGAGGAAGTAGTTCGATCCGCAAGATTTGCAACGGACTTCGTTTGGCGGGGGTATAAAAATGTATACCTAAGCTTCCTTTGAAAATTTAACTTATCCCAGGGTTACCGGCAGAAATTCATTTAAACCCGGTCCCATCTGGGTGCAACCGAGTCCAATGATTTTGAAGCATTTGAGGAGGAATAGTTTGGAGGACTGAGGCCTCTTTTCACGTTGAAAGTATGCCCTGACAAATTTATTACCCTACAAAGTATACCCTTGTTAGAGAGGATTTACCCTTGGTATGTCTACCACTCTGCTACCAAGTATGAACAGGCAAAAGTCCTGGTTTAAGTTCCACAGAAGTACTTGATAAAGAAGACAAGTTATAAAAGCAATACAATAAAATATAGAAGAAAGTTCTAACCTGTTGAAAGTTCTGAACCTTTGAAGGCCGGTCCAGTCCCGTTGTAAATCATTGGTGTGATCCTCACTGTATACACAGGACCCACTGTATTTGTATCAATTATATACGATGTAGTGTTTGTGGTACCCAAGAGCCCTTCCCCGGTTGATATGGCATAGTTTATGATGCAGTCTCCAGTGTGGGAAGACCATGGGTGATCCCATTTCAACAGCCAAACACCCTCCCTGATTTCTTTGGTAGTCATATTCTGTGGCAGAGACTGTACTTGATCTGCAAAATAAGTTGAGATAGATAGTATACAGAAAGAAAGAGAAGAAGAATTCTAAATCTGCAATGGATTGGACACTAATATATAAGCATTCTTACGTTACCAAGTTCTTTCACATGTACTATAAGCATTAATGTAGGGGATAAAATGTTTCAGGGTTGACAATGGCTTGGAATTGAAGCTGTAAGCTTTGCAATTCTGAGTCAGAAGGCTAAACTATTTTTAGAAAGTTTCCACTACCACTATTTTCTCTTTCCAATTCTTGATAAAGTCCCACGATTGGAAAGACTTCAAAGTATCCCCTCTTCTGATTTGTCTTACTTTATCACCGAATTCACAAAGGTGGTAATAGATTTGTACCATGGTTTATGCAGATTTTATGGTATAAGTGCGCTTGATTTCGCGCGTACACTTAGAAAGATCCAATAATGAACGCGCGTGATTAGCAAAGTGCGCAAATTTAATGCTAGTTGCCATGGTTTAGACCATGGTTTATGTAAATTAATTGAAATAAACTGGAGTAAATTGACATAAACCATGGCAACTAGCGTTAAATTTGCGCACTTTGCTAATCACGAGCGTTCATTATTGGATCTTTCTAAGTGTACGCGCGAAATCAAGTGCACTTATACCACAAAATCTGCACAAACCATGGTACAAATCTATTACCACCTTTGTGAATTCGGGCCAGAAAGTTCTGAATCTGCCCAAAACTACAGTTCCCATTACTCTTTTAACTGCTCCAAAATGCCTGAAAACACCCATGCAAAATCACCAGTTACATGTATGGCAGCATAAGCATGAGCCCTGAGCTCTGATTTCTCACTTACATGTACCATTCAGTTCTGAAGACAGTAAATATAAAAATTGTCTGACACCAAGCAAAAGAGTACATGCAATTTACCTTTTGTGACAGTGAGCAACCTGCCACATGCAGTGCTAGAAATCTTGAAGACTATCACTTACTTGACTTCAACACCTCCAACTGATGCACAGAGCTTGACATCCCACCAACAGAGTTATTGGCGAAGACTTTGACCTCGTATGCATCCCATCTAGAGATATCCTCTAAGGTATATTCAGTAGAGTCAGGAGGAGGATACGGCAGCTGCAGGATCTCTGACTGCCATTCCTCGTCTTGGTTGGAGGTGACAACCCGGTAGCAGATCTCATAGAATAGTAATTTGCCATGACGTTGGTCCTCCACAGGGGGCTAGTGGAAAAAACAATTTTGAAAATAATGTAGATGAAAGCAGCTTTAACATCATAATAATTGGTAGTGACAACTGAAATATGCCATGCTGTTGGTCCTAAGGAGGGGGCTAGTGGAAAAGTACAATGAGGAAATATAGATGAAAACAGCTTTAATATCATCATAACTGGGAGTGACAAAGTAGCAAATCTCCTAGAATTGTAATACATACATGTATATGCCATACTGTCAGTCCTCGGGAGGGGACTAGGGGCAAAGATGCAAGGAGGAAACAAGATGAAAACAACAGTGACACGACATTTGCTCCACCGTCTATATCTCGAAAGGTCAAAGGTTAAGGTCAAGGTCATGATTTGTTTTTTTGTTAAAGACAATGTGAAGAATAGGATTAGGGTTAGGGTTAGGGTTAGAGTAAGGGAAAGGTTTAGGTTTAGCATTAAGTCCTCTGTTGTATACCCAATAGAAATGGTAATCAGTTCTTGAGGAAGGATGTTGAACTCATATACAGCCATGGAAAAAATTATTAGACCAAGAATGGTTACTGATAGTGTTATTTTTGTGGTAAGGAGGAAATAAAATATCATAAAAGCAAGGTATAATTGCTGGGATTTGGTAGTCATTCAATGAAATACAAAGACAAATCATTTTTATAATTTTGTTTGCATATTATAGTACCCTTATTACAGAAGCTTGGTCTAATAATTTTTTCCAGGGCTGCCAGGCCTTGATGTATTCTTTGTTTTAGTAATCTTTACAGATGTAAATCAGTTTACCGGGTGGAGGTTTATATTTGTTAGTGCAGGAAATAGCGTAAATACTTTAAATGATTTAGAAGTTTATAAATAATAGGGTTAAAACCTTCCCTCGACAGGACTTGATTTTGGCAGCACAGTGGCAGCTAGATATTTTGTTATACATAGCCAGGCCTTTCTACTGAGGAAAGATATAGGGCTATGTTAGGATAATCTCCATTGAGTGCCAGCTGGAGTAGAGTCAGCCATCTTTTGTTATGCATAGCCGAGGCTGACGGACCAAGATCCTCGTCGAATGCCAGATGCAACAATTACATGGGGGGCTAGTGGTGGACTTGACGACAGGCTGAGGGGCCAATCCAGACTCCTCTTATAAGAGCAGATGAGCAGTAAAGCATATGGGCAGACAGGAAGTCACTAACACAACACTTATGAGAGCCAGCTGAATCAGGGGCGACTACCAATCATTTACGTATTAAATATACATGTACGAAATACTTGGTTTCATCATTTTGTTCATTGTTGATCTAATTATTTTTTTAGTGTAAATTCATTGTTGATCTGATTATTTTTCAGTGTAAATTTTATATTTCTTGTGTCTAATGCCTTTACTGCTGCTCCTTTTTCTCTGTTGCATTTGTCTTTTGATTTGAATACACAGATCATGTGACAGTGGCAAGGAAACAAACTCCTTTACCAAACCCTTTTAAAACTTATCTATCCTATATAATGGAAATAAGCAAATTTGAATCATGGTAAATGTTATGCATTATTATGAAGCAAAATATATAATTGTGTTCAGTGTAATCCATTTTTGGTGTGTCAATATTTATAAAAAGATATTACCTTATTTCAACTTAAACAATGGTAACCAAATGAGAAACCAAAAATAATGGACAAAAAAGAAACTCAAATGTAATTTTCAATAATTCTTATGCATAATGTTGGGTAAAGTAATCATGTTTGGTATCACAAGAAATGGTAATACATTTCCTATATTAAGTTTTGTACACAAAATTTTGTGAAATAATACATGGTTAAAGAAGTGCAGACATTATAAAAGTAAGCATTGATCAAATTTTGGTAAAATTTTGAAGAGAGCTAAACCCCTTGGCACAGTAAGAGTTAAGTATAGATAACTACCTGGATGGTGAAGGTGATATTTCTCAAGTCCGGCTTGTCACATCCTAATCCTTCAGAACTTGGTTTCTCAATAGTAGGACCACTTGAAGGCACTATTAATATAAGAAAAGTGAAGAGCTTTAAAGGGTTTGTTCATTGAGGAAAATACACTGATACCAGTGGCTCAATTTCAGAATGAAGGACCAGTTAAAGATACTGGTGCAACGACAAAACAGACTTTAATAAATACTGTTGTATAAGGATAACGCAGTCATATGAAGGAACCTTAATGTGCTACAACATTCTCTGTCTCTAACATCAATTACTGTACTTGTTCAAGCAAAATGAAATAATATATTCATGAATTTATTTTCTCAATTGAGTTCTTCTTACTCAATGCGAGGTGAAGTAATGTAGACTTGGTCATCCCAGTAGATTGACAACCATGAGACCGGCAAGGTTGGTCTCACGGGCTGTCGACTCATAGGCTGTCAGTCTCATGAACCCTTGGATAACATTTCAGAAGGCCCATGAGGTCTATAATGACAGGCTGTAGCCATTGTGGACTAGTGGATACGTCATTGGACTGCAGATCACAAGCTACTTTAGCATGGTAGCAAGGCTATATGTTACTAGGTATTATAGAGCCACATGACTGCATTACATTATTATCATTAATTATCTGGGGAACATCAAAGTGTATCATTCATGAAAGCATCTATTAAATACCATCTTCCTTTGTGGTGAAACTGTGCACTGTGCTTCTCCCACTGACGCCATTAATACGGCACCGTACGGATATGCTGTAGTTTGAGAACGGCTTCAGCTTCTTAAGAACAATGTTCAGTCTTCCATCAGAATCACCCAGCCTACCATCAAAATTTTTCTAAAACCATACAGAAGAAGGAAATAACATGAAAAGAATATTAATGTTATATGTACATGTACTACTATAAAGGTGTTGTGATCCAGCTTAAAGGAGAAGTCCAGACATTTTAAAAATGTTTTGTCTATCATCATGCACATATGTACCATTATGTAGATGAAATATTTTCAAGTTTCAGGCTAATATGAAAAGGAAGAATGATGAAATAACAAGTACATTTTGCCTAAATATATGCATGTCTTGATTACAGTTAACTTGAAAGAAGAATAAGCATACAGACTGACAAATGCACTTGTTGAAATTGTTAATCAAAATTATTATGCCCCATAATATCAAAGATTTGTCAACAACTGGTGTATCTGCGATATCATCACTCTCTCACTGCAAATGTTTGTCTTTTAAGGTTGTAAAGCAGCTACAGGTACACGTATACATTACAGGTGTCCAAACAAAAGAAAAAAGCAAGATTCAAATCAGCAAAATTTCAGAAAGCATTGAACCATCGTCATTGAAACTCTGTAGGTATATGGCTCTGGGTTTTTAGAACTATGACCAAAGAGCTTAATGGCACTTTGAGAGCCTGGAAATTTCTTAAGAAAAAGAATTGGAAATCAGTTTTCACTTTTTCTTGTAGCATGGACCTTGATTGATCTCCAAAAAAATCCAACTTTGCTTTATGCGCCTGAGCTATCCCTGAACAGCAAATTGTTTTTCAGAATTTTGTATCCCAAATTTATAATATATAAAGCCATCAACAATATATTTCTTTTCTATATATGATTGATAAGCATGGGTGGATCTTTCAAAAATATAAATGTCATCTGAATCATCTCTCATATTGGAACGGTGCAATAGAAAATGATGTTCGGACATTACATGTTCCGTAAACAATTTAAACCCATATTTAATCCACTATGAACAAGAACTTAATTACCTAATATCCATACTGGAATATACTTATTAGTTACTCCAAATTAATATCTCAAAATAAAATGCAATATATTGCAGTAGTGCTACCGGTAAATATATCCTCACCAAATGAAACAGTTGTCTCATATTTCCTTAAACACTTTTGTAACCTCCAAAACAATTTTCATTATGAAGTAGTTAAAATATATGACTTGGAGGTCAATAAAGCATTTTATAAACATCTTAAGGCATCACAGCAGAACATAATGCAGTAGCTCATTACATCGTCACTTTATCAGTAAAACCAATTTTCTATTACATGTAATGGTTGTAACATCAGAAACACAAAATATTTAAAGCTGATTTATAGTCAAATTTTATGGTATCTGGAAAGAATCAATCATTATGAAATAAAGCATTGTAAGTCATATTAACACAAATTTATACACAAACTAGTGAATGAGTAAATCCTATGCGTAATAATGTCCCTGCCGGAAGTGTAGATCTTTGGAATGGCGTTAATTATTGTGATTTCTGATAGAATAGTATACAAATATTGACAGCTTTTCGCATCGGGGGTGATTGAAGGGCCGGTATGAACACCACCGAGGGAGTGATAATTTCCAGCACCATCCGATTACAGAGCAGTCCATATTTGTTTTATATACCTCATCCTTTTCATTGATTCATGAATGAGTCTAGCTGTAGGTCTAGTCTAGCTCTAACAAATGTGGAATTCTCTTCAAACCTGAACCAAATTTTGTGTCCATTCGTGTGTGCAAAAGTTGCGGAGGGGTAGCGCATTCTATCACAGCGTTTTGGCGATCTATCATTTGACCTTAGGTTACTTGATAGAAGGCCAAAACCCTCTGACGCAATGAAAGATCGAGATGCGACGTATCATGTGATATAGTTTTGACCAATTAGTGAATAAGAATCTATGTATGAGGTATATAAAATATAATAATAATAATAGTGTACATGTAGAAGTTTTGAAGCCCCACCAAGCCCTATCAGATTAAACAAATAGAATCAAAATCCGCTGTGAAATAGAGAAGTAGCATATTTAATTGATTGTGAATAGATTTGCATAACTTTGCATAATTAATGAATTTCAAAATTCTGTGAAGTTTTGAAGCCTCACCAAGCTCTATCAGATAAAACAATCAAAATCCACTGTGAAATAGAAAAGTAGCATTTACAAATCTGTTAGACATTCTGGTCCGGACATTTGGAATAATTTTCCCGACAACATCTTGTTCAACCATACACTCCTTACAAGCTACACTTAAAGCAGATAACCGGAGAAATGTCCCATAAAATATGAAATAGGACAAATTATACATTTTAGGAAAGCTAATCCCCCAAAGAATACGCTGAAATTAAATTTTAGAGATGTAAGCTTGTTCAAAAAGATTATCAGGACTTTTTTTCAAGACCCCTGACAGGGTCTCAGATGAGCCACGAAAGCGAGAATTCTTGCACTAGAAAAATGACGTCATTCTCGGGACGGCTAGCTTACGGTATACGACTTGACTGTACTGTAGCTGTATGAATCGTGTGTGTGTGGCTGCTGCAGTGATTCATCCAGTGATTGATGGAATGACGGTGTGATTCCAGGTTCTAACATCTGAATCAGGGCCAAAATCAGGCATTTTGTCGACAAGATTTTCAAAGATTGGAAGAAATCAGTAGCTTACCTCGAACCGTGAACGTTATGTGCGCGCGCTGTATTGACGTGATCGTGAGCTAGCTAGAAGCAAGCAAGTGTGTCCCGAGTATTACGTCACATTTCCAAGGTTGAAAAAGAAACTGCTCGCGGGGCGAAAATATGCGAGTATTTTGGCACACATTTGAAACAGAATATTAATTTATGAAAAACTATGGATTTCGAATGTTGATGGAATGTTTTAGGGCATCTTCCCCTTTCCGTTGATACCAAATTTATTGCATTTTGATTTGTTTGTACATCTCCGAGTAACACCTTTAAAAACTAAAGATAATACAATCGTACGTGCCCACGCTTTAAATTAGTATACTTTCTGCACCCACATCTGCAATTGCACTGCACCCACTTGATCACTCAGTTTAACCAAGAGAGTTATGTCGCCAAATCTTTTTTACGAGGCCGCCATCCATCTCCAGCCTAACCACTCACGATGGCGGTCTCCTGCGTTCTACATTACCTCAGTCTCTAGTTTGGAGAAAAAATATTTACATAGGTCTATCATATGGTTATTATATACCGTTATTGTACATTATTTTCTACTTTTGTAATATTTATGTAAAAATTTATTTATGTGAACACAGAAATAAAAGCAAGCAAACAAAGTTAGGAAGCCCTCACCAACATGTATCTTTATCAGTCAGAGCAATCAGAATCATGGCCAAGAAATGACAGAGAAGAAGCAAATTTTAACATTTTTAGCAAACACAGACGGACGGACACACACACACGTACGGAGCCCGTTCAGCGGGAACCATTAGGTATTTCACATTCAACAATTTTTTTTTTTAAGGACAAGAAAGTTGCTTTAGATGTTACATTATTTCACAATAATTAAGAAATTTAAACATACACCTGTATCACCAAATTAGTATTCACAATCTTCTCCCATGTTAAGAAAAACTATTTTCAGTATTTTATTTAGCTTTGAATACAAAGAAAGAATGAATAGAATGCTAAAAACTACATTTCTTATGAACAACTAAGCTTTCTGAAAAACTGAATTACACAAATTATAATTTTGAAGCCATGCACTCTATGTAATGAAAGACATTGCTGGATGGTTTGGTATATGTGTATGTTTCCAATACTGTTACCAACAAGTGTGAAATTGAACTCAAAATTTAATCCCTGTAAATTGTCTATAAAACAAGCTTCATTTTAATGAGCAACCACTTCAAGATATTTAGGCTGGTACAGAAAGATAACTCACAAAAAAGCTCTGCAAAAATTTAAATAAAAAAAATCTTGTTTTGTGTATGTTCCCATAGGGAAATGCCATGGTGTCCTCAGTAACAACCGATATATAGAATATTGAAAATTATTTTAAACTTTTATTGTTGAGCACAAATGTTAATATACTTTAATTTGTTAAAATTGAAGCTAATATTATTGTGATAACAGTGCAGAATTTTACTCTGGGTACTTATTTTAGGCATGTTCAAAATGATGCGTAACGCGCGTTGCGGTTGGACACCAAAGAGAAAGAGACAAGCAGATTCTTCCCAAATATTTTACACAATCTATAATCTGTTCTTTTGGGTACCCATCCTAGAAAGCAATTTGGAAAAATCAGAAACTACTGTAGAGACTAGAAGAAACTTGCGTAATGAAAGTTCAAAATTACATGTGTAACGGTTGTTACAGAGGACACCAAAAATTTGGCAGATTTTCCATGGTTAATTTTGACATGAAGATGTCAATATTTTGGCACAAGTCTTACATATTTTTCATCCCTCATGGAACTCTTCAGAACAGTAAAATTCCATTCATTTTCAATATTCCCATCAACCTTTTTTAGGATATCAGCGTAACGGTTGTCGCACAAAAATGCAGTGGACACCAAGCATAACACGCGTTACGCTCCGTTTATAATGGCATTTTTAGTATTAAAATTTTTTATTAACAGGATTTTTTTGCATGTGTTGAAAAGTATGCATCTTTTTGAAGAAGTTCAGGCAAAGACACTCACAGAAAATCTAGAGTTTGGTTGTGTATGATGCTGGTCTTAGAACCTCTAGTCATGTCACAATTTTGGTGTCCAAAAATCATCAATTTTGAAGCCTTCTGCTCTAAAAAAGGCATGAAAAATACAAGCTTTCACCTGATTTTATTTCCACTATCTTCCCTATATGTGAGCAACATATCCTGAACGTTTTAAGTCTTGATAGTGTTTAAAATCTGAAATAGAGCTGATCAAACTTGATCTCTTTAAATCTCTCCAGTATTGTAAACATACACATATATATCTTTATTTGTAATTTATCTAAAAAAATCATAACAAAGGGTACCCATAACAGATTTTGAGCCATGTTAAAGGGATACTCAACTGCAGATTGTGGACGTTTTTATGCCGCGAGAGGGCACCGTGATCGTTACATGATTCATGCCGTGGCCCCACATGGCGCTAACCTCGGACAGACTGGTCGCCGCGCAGACTGGTCGCCGCGCAACATGCACGCTCCGCCTGAGCCCGAGGTCTCGTGCGAGATTCGGTCGGCTTCATGCAGTCCGAAATATAATCCCAGCAGTCCGATGGACGCGTTTGACGCACAAACTTTGTGTACGAGTGAATGGGACTTACGCAATCCTGACTTTCCCCACGGCCGCCCGGTGGCGTATCCCTTTAATAACAGTATTTTCTGGTATGCTGTAAGCATGTTTTGGAAATTACATTATCCATTTTCAAACTCCAGCCAATTCAAAATGAGGGTCAAAGACTTGATGTATTAAGAAGGAGAGACTTTAATTTTTCAACCTTTCCTCTTACTGTTAACACTGTTTTATTTCATTTTTTATGAAGGTCATCCCAAATGATGTCATATAATATTAGAAGTTTATATGGCCAGTTTACAGTACTTTTGCAGTAACAGTCACGCACCTTAACTGTACACAGTCTACAGAACAAAGATGTTATGTAAATATTTTCATAATGGAACCAAGCTAAACCATTTTCTCCAAATTTATGTGAAATATGGATTTTTACCTTAAAATAGGGTGACAAACTTCAATTCATATGGGTGGGACTACTACTTGATATTAATCATCCCCTGATTTGTTTAATGCTTTATTCTCAAACTTTGCCACGCCATTTTGTGAAATAGACTTTAGTTGGAAACGAAATGATGTACATGTATTCATTGGTAGACTGATTACAGTTTTTGGTGTTCACACCAGGCCTTCAAGTGTGTACAGATCTATGTAGTCGGGTTCCTTATACTAACAGAAAGTTTGTTCATAAACTTTTTAAATATGTTACGTACAAATGGCTGTATATTATGCTTTAATTTAACTATCCACATCCTACATACTTAATTGCATTTGGATTATCAACTTGTGAGTTCATTTATTTAGTTTTGCTCTTGTGGGATGTAATACCCTTATCAGCAAAAACTGAAAGGGTCCAGCACTTTTATTAGGCGTAAACCTCGCTAGTCATAAAGAGCGCTATTCATAAGGACCGCTATCCATAACGCTTGACTAAATGAATATCAATTTTGTATGAATAGCAGTCCTTCTAAATAGCGAGCAAACCATAGACAAACCACCTCGCTATTCATGAGGAACTCCATTCAAAAGGACCGCTATTCATAACACATGTTAAATGAATAGCGGTCCTTATTGTAAAGGGTCTAACGTACGGTCGCTGGGGTCGTTGGTGGCAGGCTTTATAACCTGTGACCTTCACCCCGCTTTCTCATGTTCATAGGTAAGAAGCATTTACTTTTATCTCTGTTTTAAATTCATTATTTAGTGTAATTACATATATATATATAAGGTCCGTTACATGTTCGTAGATAGTAGTTACAATGATTGGGTATAGTGATATGACAATAGAATTCATTATATGTTATAAGAAAGTGTAATTTTAGGGAGGAAAGTGGTTATGTAATGTCAATAGATTGTTACTTGATGTATGTACATTACATGGGCGGATTCCGTGTGTATGCATGTGGAGTGTGAAAGCCTTTGGGTCCACGTTAGAGGTACACGTAGATGGGGGCACGGTCCATGGGTTTTGTGTATATGCAGGTCTATTGGGAATGACACCATTTGTATTGTTATCGCTGATTTCGCATTGAACCTTTGAATTTATTAATGCCTTGTTTACTTTGGTAACGTATATTTATTTAAATGTTATTGATATTTAATTTTGTCACGTGAAACGTATAATTATAAGTTATTTCTCTGTAAGTGTCATTTACAACTGTTTTTGTGACCCCGCTTTCTCATGTTCATAGCGGTGAGTCGGCCTAATGGCGATGGAAGGAGGAATAAAGTTCATTGACCCAACTTCTGGCTTTCATTCGTATCTGTGGCGTCTGGAGTGTGCCCCACTTCTTGCTCCTGCTGTCCCTTACTACCCGGCCTCTCTACATTATGAATATCGAGCGGACCCTTGTATGCTGTGATTTGATTTTAAGAAGGTGTCATAGAATTTCAGTATCGGATTTGACATTCTGACACATCATCCATTGAAATGAACTTAAATTCTAGTCACAAAGCAAATTTTCTATGGAAATTAAAGCAATTTTAATACACAAACTTGAGTAGTACATTGTCTATATGCCTATTGTGCACTAATGCTATTCATTCTGCCATCTTTGAAATGTTTGAAACAATAACATCCAGTCTTACAAAAGTGTAACAGCTTTTTGAAATATCTTTTACATTTAATAGGCCAAATAAAAATTATTCCTAGTTTCTCATCCCTTTTTTTATGCCCGCCTCCTATTTTTTTGTACATGTATTTGTAAAAAGCAAAAATCTGTGTTTTTTATTTTAAAAACACCCAACATTTAGCTGCAGACCCCTAAAATTAAAACTTAATTCCTTTTTGGGGTTTAAAGGGACCCCAGAAGAATATAAATATGACAGGAAGTTGTGCCTAACAGCATTTGTATGTGTAGCGGCCATCTTGGAAAAATATCAAATATCAAATAACATGGTACCCCCTCCTCCTCATTTTCGAAAAATCCGGATGAGAAACTAGGAATCAATTTTACGTGGCCTCAGTATGAAAGTTAGACATGTATCATGTTAAGATTATACATAAACTTCAACAGCATTACCTACATCATGTAATGAAATTACTTAATAGTACTTTCAGAGATTAAATGCAAATCAAAATCTTAATGCATTTTTTTCCAGGACACACCATTAGAGTCAAAGTGCATGCCAATATATAAGCATCAGATAGAAAAGATCTGTACCCTTTGAATAATACTGTAATGAATAATGCACATTCTATTTTTACAAGGAATTGATAGCACAAGCTTGACTTGAAAATCCAAACACCACTGCAAAACAGCATGCCGGGAAATAGCTACACCAGATAAAAGCCCACTCCAAGGATTAACATACCGGTACCCCAAAACATCAGCCTGAAATATATTTTCTTTCCGTTTACACATACATGTACATGTAGCAAAAAAATTGTTATATACTCACATTACTACATGACTTCAATTTTTGTTCATTCTGAAGTGAGGTAATAATTAAAAAAGAGTTGAAAGATAGGTCTATCAACACATACTACATGTATGTACAAGCCTTTTCTTTTTCGTTAACCCATTGCTTACAGAAACCACAAAACAGATGGCCATTTAGAAGATGTACTAAACAAACAAAATAAGCATACCTACATTTTTTTGTGCTGTGACACTTGGTGCTGTCACCAAGAAGTAGCCGGCAACACACCCACCTGCTGCCGAAATACTACTGTACAATGCCCTTAAAGGGATACTCAACTGCAGATTGTGGACAGTTTTTTGCCGCGAGAGGGCACCGTGATCGTTATCTGATCATGTTGTTGCCCTGCGGGGTGCAAACTTCGGACAGACTGGCCGCCGCACAACATAGCACGCTCCGCCTGAGCTCAAGGTCTCGTGCGAGATTCGGTTGGCTTGTGCAGTTGAAATGTAATCCCACTTAGTCCAACGGACGTGTTCGATGCACAAACTTTGAGTACGAGTGAATGGGGCTTACGCATCCCGACTTTCCCCAAGGCCGCCTGGTGGCGTATCCCTTTAAACGTACTTCAAAATTCCACAAAACTTTGCACAGGTTTAGTAGACATCCTGTGGATACTGCCTATGAAAATTCAAGGTCACAGTTCTATAACTCCTTTGTAAGATATGAAAATCTTGCTTTTGTCGCAGAGGGAGCTATTAAGATATCAACGTAATTTTGGTCAAAAAATCATTTTAAAAGTACGCAAATCTTTTTCGAGTCGAAAAAAATAGTGTTACCAAATTGTTATTACTTACTTAATTTTGAGCAAATTATAATCCTTTCACATCTGCACAAGTTTTCCAAATATACATGTAATTCTTTTGTAATCTATCGCGTACTCACACAACTTCCAAATTTCGGGCAGCAAAAGGGATGAAGTACTTTTAAAGGGTAATTAAACCTTCAAATAAAGTTAGCCTTAAGCAGAAGCTGTAAAACTAGATGTAACTAGATTGATACTGTTTAGCAACAGTGAACCGCAGCGCCTGCGCGATGTAGTGTCCCACCTCATTACCATTCAATAAGAATTAATTGCGGATGCGCTGTGGTGTAGTGGATTGGGGTTCTCGTCTTTGGATCTGAGGGTCGCGGGTTCGAACCCTACTATGTCTGGTGTTTATGTCCTTGGGCAAGGCATTTTATCCGCTCGCTTTTTTTACCCATGAGTGATGGGAACCTTGGTCGGGTGTTAACTAAGCCGTGAGCGTCATACCTCGGTAATGTATTCATTTTTATGATTTTCATTAAATGAAAACCTTTTCAGCGTCTCAAAAGTAAACTTATTAAATGCATTCCGTACAAATTCACATTTTGTATGAACTAGACCTAAAATAAAAATCATCTTTGAAATGAAAGCTCCGAGTGCTCCGAGTGGTTAGCACTCGCATGAGCCTCTACTGAGGCCTGCGGTAACGAACTACCGTCTGTACTGGGGATAGAATAAAAAAATATCAGAAATTGTAAAATAAATCCCCAGAACAGACAGTTATTCCTGTCTAGGTCTAGATCTACTCGGCTGTAAGTTAGGCCCACTCAGGGCACCGTTACTATCCTTGGCTGTGAAAACAAGGTGTGGGACTACACACTAACGAGAGTCTACGGCGACTCCCTTAAATCATTGCTGGGGGCACAAATGCACAGGTTTTACTTTTACCTGTGTAATTTTTTTAGGTGTCTTACCTTATCATATCATGCTGTTCTTGCACCCATTGCGTCCAAGAAAATGAAAATATCTGATTTTGGTTCTTGCTTCCTTTTTATCGTCTCACTCACGGTCACTGTCTATCACGTTTCCTTGATACACATTATCGCTACACATTATTGCTATATAGCTCTCGGCGATTGTTATGCAGATTACGTACAGCTGGCAAAAATAGTTTTGATTCACACCGTTGCGTGCGGCGGATACAATAACTCAATAGATACTATGTTGCGGTGCTTTTTCGTACACTGCAATGCACAGGCCAATGACGGTACGTGTATATAAAGGGCTGTAAAGGGCGCTATAAAATTTTAAAAAATAAAAAAATAAATTTTAAAAAATCAGATGCACCTGTGACCGTGGAATTCAATAGGAAACTGCATATTTCTTAGATGAAGATTCGCTGAAAGTTTGTTGAACTGAAATGGAACCATTCAAACGTTAGAGCATGAACAAACAAACAAACAAACAAGCAAGCAAACAAACATCGGGACAGAATCAACCGAAATTAGTACCGCCCTTGCTTCGCGCGGTAATAATCAGTGAAAGTTTTAAAAAGGAGAAAACCAATTTTGAAAAGATGAGATCACCTTACACTTGTATACAATGACATGGATAACCTCAGTTTTCATGACTGAGTACATGTGTCCATTTTATACATTTTGTAACTTACATAACTTAAAATATACCTTTTCTCAATGGCATTGACATATTTTCCATGTAAAATTACATGGGTAAACTATATGTCTTACAATAAAAATATACATGCATAAATACCATCCTATAAATGAGAAAGGGGATACTTTGAGTAATTGTTAGCCTTTCATCAAGACGGCATGCTAGGTCTTATCTTTGCTGCTCTACTCTAATACATGTAGCCATATCCTTGAAACGCACAGAAGTCCTCTGATTGCGAGAAGTCGACACACACGTGCAGCTTTACTGCACGCCGCCTTTTCGCACCCGTGAACGTAATCAATATTCACATATTCCAGACGACCAAGGTAATGAATCATTCAACAACCTTACCAAACACGGCAGTACAACTCATTTTGTTTAAACCGCACTGAACCGAGAAGTTCAGTGTGGTTTAACCAATCGAATAAGAGGAACCGTAACGGAAAAGACTGAGCTTGTCCATTATTTGATGGGGACCAACAAAGGGTAGATAGCAGGAGAAAACTGAAAGTATTGATAATTTTTGTTTTCTTGATTAAAAAATGTCCACACACAAACATTTTTTTCTCATTTTTATAAATAAAATTGGTCAGCAGTCGTATTTGTGTTACAGATGAGAAAATATATCATATTTTCCATAACATATCACTAATACCCCATGGTTAGAATGGTTCTGGTCTCCATGTCTTTAAAGCTTCTGGTTGGTCCATATCTACTAGGAACTGAATTATTCATGAAAATCTTTCGTAGGAAATTGACAAAAGATTTCATTGTTGAAAATAATGAAAAAAACAAGTAACGTTGGCGGGTGAGTAAAGGCAGCCTGCATGCGTGTGTCGCCTTCTTGAAATCAGAAGACTGTTCCGCGCGTTTCGAGGATCAACAGAGTAGAGTAGTAGAGCAAAAGAAAAGACCTAGCATGCTGCCATGATTAAAGGCTAAGTAATTGTAAGTACCAATATAAATAGAGAGGTAATCCATCCAACATCATGAATAAACTGCCAGCAAGGCAGGGTCTCCATGTGATCTCAACTTGCAAAAGTTTGTAACTTGATTATTATTTGGCCAATTACATGTACATACATATCTAAAGCTTTTACTATCTACATGTCTTTCTTTCTCCTTCTAATAAGGTCAACTTTTGCACGAGGGATTAGTTCCACTTTTAGGTTATCGAAGTTATAGCTTTTTCCTGTGTGACTTTCTACACTAGATGTTGAATGCATTATCTTGCACTAGACCATGGTAAAACATACACGCAGAAGGGGGAAATAGAGATCTTAAAATACTTCATTTTCATCTTGGAAACTCCAAATTTGTAGCACAGAACATGTATATTAATCAAGTCCTTGAAAGATTTGGAGGTTTACAAAACATGTATTTATTACTAGTGCAGCAGTGAACACAGTCCCCCATAGCTATGGGCCTACATGTATTCCTATGAGTGGATTAGTTCAAATTTCCTACAAATTATATCTCCAGAAATTTAGTACTGGGGATAAATAAATGCGAAATGGCATGTTACTATTTTAATTCAAAGATGTTGGCAATCCAATTTTGCCAAGATAGAGGCCTATATAGTAAATTATAAAGTCTATAAACAAATTATAATTTATGAAAAGTGCATTGTTGTAAAAATGTATCTTGCTTCATGTACGAAGATGTGAAACAATGCATTATAAATGGAACTATCATAGTGAATAAGGGTTTCAGTATACATGCTCATTGTAAATGTACATCAAACTTTTAATATGATCTAACGTGTCAGAGGCCTCATTTACAGCTTGACCCCATTCTGCTACATGGAACTTTCTCTTCAAATTTCTGTTAACCCTACCAAAAAACGTAACAAAGTGTCATGTACATGTATTGTGGAATGATATAAAAAACTCGTAACCAATTGGCAATAGGGAGTTTCATCGTATTTTTCACAGCATTGAAAACATATAACTTCCTTATTAGCTTCCTTATTTCCCCCCAAATGTTTTAAAATCTCTTTCTTTAATTTTCTCCTTTTATTGAAAGCAAGTTAATCTGGGTATGGAGATGCCTTTACAAGGGAATGCAGCATGTACATGTAAAGCCATTTGGGAAACTCACAATGATCTTGTGGTTAGTTGGAAATACAGTCCTAAAGCTGATCATTTATCAAGTGCTGTCTTACTGAGTGAGTTTCACTTCCAATATAAAAATATAAAGATTAATTACATCAAGTATATCTTGAGAGTGTCCATATGAGGTATACCACTTTGCTGCTGCCATATGTATTATAGAACCTATTATTATACAAAAGAAAATAACAAAGTGCCCTTAAAGGTAATATATTAGTCAATATTTGGAGAATGAAATGTTGAAAAATCCATTCAAACTGCTCAAAAAGTCAACAGAAACAAACACCAATTACAATAATTCTCCCATGAAATATAATTTGTGTTATAAACTAAATATATTTATAGAATTTCTTTCTGTGTATTCCATAAACAAAGAATTAAAAAACAAGCCAATTTATCTTTTAACATATTACACAATATTTTCAGCGGTAAAATATATCAATTGATCTTCTCAAGGTTTTGGTTCCTTTGGATGGTGTGAATATGTTGCTCAAACAACAAATATTTTTCTTGAACTTCCCTTTTTGTTTGTCAAGAAGTTCCAGAAATTTCGATAAAATTTTATCCATTATCATTGTTTACTCAAAAAGGGTAATTACCGTAATCAGTAAGGCCCTCTTAAACTTAACCATCTATTGTATGAGGGGCTCTTATCATATAAATGGACAATACAAATTTACCGTTTTTGAGTAAAAAATGACGACAAATGGTTATTGTACATTATTTTCTCTAAATGAAAGACACAAATCTAATTGACAGTTGAGCAAACCTGGTCAGAAATGGAACCATGACCCGTTATTTTTTGTTGCACATGTGGTCTAGTTTTTTGTTTCAGGGCTCTTACCACTACTGCAAATTATAGATCACACAAAAATGTTTTAATATACATTGTAGTATTTCTAAACAAACAATATAGAGTACCGAAGTGTGACGTCATCAAATTTTGATTTTTGTATTTCAGTATTTTTATGACCATATTTAGGTAGATCATGATGGAAAACGTTCACACATCAAATTTGAATGAATCAGTTCATGGTGGCCCAAGGTATGGCTATATGAATATCTAATTAACCCCATTGAAATCAGTGTTAAATTGGCCTGGTTCTAAACTGTTAAGAACCAGGCCAATTTACACTGACTTCAATGGGGCTAATTAGGTATTCATGCGGCCATATCTCTGGGCCCAATGAGCCAATTGCCATAAAATTTGGGATCTGGATGTTTTTCACCATGTTCCTTTGAGATATGGTATAAAAAATGTCAAAATGAAAAAATAGCTTTTTGTGACGTCATCACTTCGGTAATCTATTACCTCCTGAGAAGCAAAAGAGTGCTATGTCACATTTCTCAACAACGAGTCAATGTCCTTCTGGCTCTCAGTAGACATTCATGTACAGTGCATTTAAAAATACAATAGGAACAAGTAGAGGATTTGCCTGCAAAAGAGAAATAAATACTACATGCTGCCACGAAACAATACCTTGCGTTCATGACTTGCTCTCGATCCAGAGGAATCGGTGAGATCGTAGTCACACGTCACCCCACGTTTAGATTCCTTCTGACCCATGTAGATAGGTGATTTCTGCCTCTTCCAGGATTCCCCACGGCATCTCTGGTGAATAGGGTCATAATACAGCGGAGTTTGACCCCCTCGAACTACGATGGTGATGTCTGTAGAGCCGATGTCTGAAGCGTGTATGCTAGGTGGACCCACTGTGTCAAGTATAAGGAAAATTGTCACCAGAAATTGCATACTCTGTCAAAATACTCTTGCAGAATACAATTTTCTACAAAAAAAAGGAGAAGAAAAAAGGTGCATATTTTCTAACTCTAAGTATTATTTGAGTCGGTTCGGTGTAAAAATGCCAGAAGTAAAATTGCCACAAGTAAAAATGCCAGTGGTAAAAATGCCGGAAGTAAAAATGCCAGAGGAAAGAATGCCAGAGGTAAAAATGCCAGAGGAAAAAATGCCAGAGGAAAAAATGCCAGAGGAAAAATGCCAGAGGTAAAAATGTCAGAGGTAAAAATGCCAGAGGAAAAAATGCTAGTGGTAAATGTAAAAGGAAAAAGTTGTCAGAAAAGTAAATCCGAAATGAAATTTGAGTAAATTGTGTGATTTTTTAATTCTTGTACGTAGGCTACATGGGTGTAAATCCTGAGGGCGGGGTGTGTCCTTTCTAAGCTTTTTGAAGCAAAATGTTAAAATATGTTTGCCCCTCCTCGAAACTATTACATGTAATTATGGAGGACGGGAGGCATTACGTAGAAAATGTGACTTTTTTCTATTCACAGACCCGAATCGTCCCCAAATTTGTTGACATTGTACCATCCCCAGCATTTTCAAATGGAGTTCCGTCCATGTCTCTCTGATTGTAAAGTGCAAATAAATGAACAATCCCATTCATTTTGTTTTCATCATGTGAAGATAAAAAAGGGGTTCACATCTGAAAAGAAATAGTTCACTTTCTAAATTAATGTGAATACGAAAGTGCATTAAAGGAAATGATAAAACCCAATACAAAAAAAAAAAATCTCCCACAGAAATTCTCCTGAAGAAATTATTTCACTCATGATCAGACCCATATTTCGTATCACCCTAATCTGTACATCAAAGACAGAAATATACTACCACAAATGGACAAAGAACAAAAGTCGCATTAAAAAATTGGCATTCATATATCAATGAAACTTTAATGAACACTTTCTTGCCAAATTTACTAGTTATAAAGTAAAGCAAAACGAGAATTGTGCCTCAAATCACCGTAGGTTTTCTTAAACAAAATGCAGTCACAGGTAGGTCTATTTAGTTTCCTACTTTTTCATTAGTATATAAGCCTCTATCTACGGTATATGATGTGGACAAAGGACACTTGTTTTTTAAATTTTTAATGAGTTTCCTGTCGTATCATGAGCGCACTTAATGTCAAATCCCCAAATTTGTTACGAGTACCTCCCCCCCCCCCATTTGTTGTATATGATGTGGACAAAGGACACTTGTTTTTTAAATTTTTAATGAGTTTCCTGTCGTATCATGAGCGCACTTAATGTCAAATCCCCAAATTTGTTCGAGTACCTCCCCCCCCCCCATTTGTTATGAGTCCTTCCCACCACCCCCCCCCCCCCCCCCCCCCCCCCCCCCCGTATTAATGTTCACAAGGCTGTAATGCTTGCTGTTTGTGTGATGGCCAGTACATTTGCTGAAGAAGGGAGAACTGAAAAAGAAAAAAAAGTGCAGGTACAAGCACAGATAACGAAAAGCAAACTAGTCAAGATCATTTGGTGAAAGTCATTTTACTACACTGTACAGGTATCCTATACAGTTAGTATCATGATGCAGGGGCATCTTGTTTTTCCGAAGGTTCGTATTTCCGAAAAACTAATTTCCCATGCCTGGGGGTTCAAAATTCTGAACATTTGTTGCATTATTCCGAAGGTTCCTTTATCCAAAGGTTCAACAGTTCAACAAGAAAAACGCGGTCAAACCAAATAGTCCAAAAAGTAAAATACAAGCAGATGTCAGGTCTGCTTCTTGACCTTCTTTATATTTCACCTCTTGATTTTTCACCTATATTCTCCTAGTATGCAGCTGGCATATTTTGCCTCTTTACTTTTTGTTCCTGACATCACCCATCGCGTGTTTATCTCTGCCATTTTACCTCTGGCATTTTCATATCTGGCAATTTTTGCTCTGGCATTTTTACCTCTGGCATTTTTACCTCTGGCATTTTTTCCCTCTGGCATTTTTACCTCTGGCATACATGTATTTACCTCTGGCATTTTTACCTCTGGCATTTTTACCTCTGGCATACATGTATTTACCTCTGGCATTTTTTTCCTCTGGCATTTTTACCTGGCACCTGTAAGGTATTGTAATAAACATGTTTGTTGAGGGCATGAATTAGGGGGAAATTTGTATTAAAAATATGTCTATTTGTTCCACAACAAAGTCCATTTTCTATTCCAATATGAACTCTGTCAGCTTTTCCAGAGATAAATTACTCTCAACTCCCAAGAGTTTTTTTTATGTCTCTTACCTCGGAAATAACTATTCATCATCCATGCGTGCTTAAGTTGTCTACCGTCTACTTCGAGTGTTACAGCCAAGGCACGAATTAAAGGACACAGTTCATCTTCCAACAGTTTTCCACCCAAGAAACAACTTGTAGCATTGGTGTAACAAAGGTTTCTACAAGGGGATGGGTACATGTAGCATATGGTATTAGAGAAAAGAGTTTTAATATTTTTAATAATAGTTAAAAGATTAAAAACATCTTAGCATATATATCTGAATACAGGAAAAAAAGAATCTTTACATTTCTACAAGTTTAGCATGAGAATCAATATGTTTGTGTTTTTTATTGTGCAAAGTGATATTCTCTGTGAAAGTAAACTGAAGACTAATATTTAATACCAGTTAAACATGAATTCTTCATCTGAATAAATTGTCACAATTATAAATAAAATAAACATCGCTAATCAAACATATTTCATTTGAACATGTTCAAGTCATCCATCTGAATAATAAGTCATTAACATGATGTACAAAAAATGCTTAAAATATACATGTACTTACGTGTTACCAAACTCTCTTGTAAGGTTGTACATGCCGGTATAGTTTTCTGCAGGTTCCCAAGATACTACAAAGTTTAGATCCCCAACATCAGTTATTATTGGGTTAACAGAATATGCATAATCTGGAAAAGGATAAGAAAACGATTTACAAAATTTAAACTACAGGTACTATTAGTTATAAGAATAACAAGATGAATGCGACTGCATCTCCTATATGCCTCCGCCTAAATTCAGTTGATGGCTCAAACTGTTCTAGAAATATTTGATAACCAGAATAACAAGATGGATTTTAACCTACTTAAAACCCATGGATGTTTAATATCTTAAACCTAGACATTTCATGCAAATTGACCTCTGTGACCTCTGAACTTTGACCTACCTACCCCAAAATCTAATCAGTTCCTCTTTCTATGGGGATACATGGTACCAAGTTTGAAGTTCTTACCTCAAACAGTTCTTAAGATATCGCAGTAACGAGGCTAAAAAACAGTAATTTCATGTAAATTGACCTCTGTGACATCTGACCTTTGACCTACTTACCCCAAAATCTAATCAGTTCATCTTTCTATGGGGATACCAAGTTTGAAGTTCTCACCTCAGATAGTTCTTGAGATATCGCGGTAACGGTGCTAAAAACCAGTAATTCCATGTAATGTCATGTAAATTGACCTCTGACCTTTGACCTACTTACCCCAAAATCTAATCAGTTCATCTTTCTATGGGGATACATACTGGTACCAAGTTTGAAGTTCTCACCTCAAACAGTTCTTGAGAAATCGTAACGGTGCTAAAAACCAAGAATTTCATGTAATTTCATGTAAATTGACCTCTGTGACCTCTGACCTTTGACCTCCTTACCCCAAAATCTAATCAGTTCATCTTCGTATAGGGATACATACTAGTACCAAGTTTGAAGTTCTTACCTCAAACAGTTCTTGAGATATCAAGGTGATGGTGCTAAAAACCAGTAATTTCATATAATTTCATGTAAATTGACCTCTGACCTTTGGCCTAGGGTGTTTCATGTCATTTAATAATTGATGTAAAATTGCTACTGCATGCCTCAAACTCCACACAGAATTTCTTCATTCAGTTTTATTGTACATGTATGCACTTCAGAAGTTCAAAAAAGGAACAGTGTGAAATAGCAAATTACATTAATGATTTCTGTTTTCTAATATTCTTATTTACAAAAAAATCAAATACCAAAAACTGAAGCAGGTCGAAAAGAGGGAGGAGGAGGGGACGAGAAACTACGATTTAATCTTATTCGGCCATACATGTACCTCCATCTTGATACACACTGTAAAATATTAACGTTAATATCATCTGGTAGATTTTCACACCAAAAATAATTAAATGCATTAAGCTCAAACTGATGTTATGAAATAAAGCAATATTTGTGCTAACTTGCTTAACAGCCTCACATATTTTCCTCTACTTAAGGGAATGTCCACCCTGATATCAAGTTGGTTTTAAAAGAAGCAGAAAAATCAAAGAAACAGGTCACTGAAGGTTATCAAAGCAAAGTTATGAATTTTTGAAATTGTAATCAATCAAACACAAATTGGCAACTCCATCACGTCCCTCGCGAGCTCCTCTCCCATTCGCCCTGTACCCAAAAATCATTAATTTCCATTTCTCCAAAGAAAATATTCAATCATACATGCACGTTACATGTACATAAAATCATCGCTTATGTGTGTTTACACTATTCCTTCATCAAAAATAGTTTCCTGAATTTATGGTTCAGCTGGTCACCAAAGAAGAGGCACTCTCCTGGACAACCTGCAGGTATTAAAGTGAAATTCTAATATTCACTTTTTCAGTCTTGTATTTTTATTGTCCGACTGCCAAATATTGTTGTGTAGCAGTGTAGAATGTGTACAGTATAGAGGCACACTGCTGATACTGGAGACTGTCTCTATTGTCAGAGACTTTTGTCAACAATTTGGGTAGCCTATTTGGGAGACAGTCTCCCATTTAGGAGACCAAATTTCTTTGTTTACATTAGCTGCAATGGGATTACCTTGGCTCAACTTGAAAATGTGATAAGAACATAACTCTTATTAAAAAGCAGATTCCTCGTGAAGAATTGTGACCTTCCACCACAAAACGACCAATAAATCGGAACTTTGGTTTTTTATATTTCAACAGTTTGAAAAGCTTAGATTCTAAGATTTAAAATGGTATGGACTAAGCAAACCCTTGTAAATTACAATGAAAATGTCAATGTGAGACTGGCTAATGACCAAAACAATAGAGAAAATGGGCTCTGAAGAAGAGTGACTATTTAAAGGGATAGTCCACCCTGATTGCAAGTTGGCTTTAAAAGAAACAGATCAGTGATGGTTTGAGCAAAATCTGATAAGAAATAAGAAAGTTATGAATTTTTGAAGTGGTATTAAAAATCAATCAGACACAAGTTGGCAACTCCGTGAAGTATCTTGCGAGCTCCTCTCCCATTTGCCATGTACCCCAAAAATCATTAATTTCCATTTTCTCTAAAGGAAATATTCAGTCGTACATGCACCTTAGATATAATCATTGCTCATAACAGTCATATGCTGTTACACAAAACCTGGATGAAACAAATCTATTCCTTCATCAAAAACCAAGAAAATTGGATGGGTTGAAACTTTCCACATCTTCAAAATAGTTATATTTCTTTATTTCTTTAGATTTTGAATATAAGCAAGTCAATAGTTTTTAAGCTATAACAGAAAAGCGATGTAAAGAGCAATCACAGCAAGTTGACACACAAAGTTTGAATGTCTAGGAAAACATGATCATTTTGCATGGGAATAAAAACACATTTTAACATGGTATTTTACCCTCAAAATTTTGTCCGATGGTATATTAATAAATGAACTTTTAGAAAATAAAAAAAACTAATAAAAACTCCCATTGCGACTTGGTCGTTTTGTGGTGGAGGGTCACAATTAGTCCTTTTGACCATCTACATGTACAAGTACTTTAAAAATTCACCATCTATTTTCGTTTTTATAACATATTTTGTTGTGATTCACACACAAAACAAATGGGCTTCTGACCTCAGTGCTGGTCCTTTGCAACCTACAGGAACTCTGTCCATGGATTCTAAATGATTTATTTCCTTATTTTTTATC
This sequence comes from Heliocidaris erythrogramma, assembly GCA_025617745.1. NCBI lineage: Eukaryota > Metazoa > Echinodermata > Echinoidea > Camarodonta > Echinometridae > Heliocidaris > Heliocidaris erythrogramma. The sequence continues at coordinate 13,641,349 of CM046859.1, forward strand.
AACAATTTTACAATTTGATCTATCAATTTACAACAAAAAGTTTTTTTTTTAAATGACAATATTAAATGGAAAAGTAATTGCACTAATTGATGTGATAATACATTAAAAAAAACAACAAAACAAAAGTAAAAAAACAAAAACAAACAAAAATAATAAAACAATCTGTTTCATCAACTGAAATAGTAAAACTTCGATTTTAGACTCTTGACTTAAGTCAATTTGTCTAATCTAGATCTAAAGTGATAACAATTAACATAATCTAATGTAGACCAAAAGCTTCAGGCACTCTGTATCGTAGGTTGTTCCGCTGAGACTCCGTCTGGCTCCACTAGACCTCAGTCTATGGGGAAGGTTGAGAAATGTCAGAAATATTAAAGATTTCCCCATAACAGACGGTTACTTCTGTCTAAATCTAATGTTACTTCAATACTTGTTAGATCTAGGCCTATATCGAGATAAATCATGAAAATTGTAATTGATGTTACATGTAGATCTAACTTATCATGCTTATAATATATACAGTGTTATGTTATATGAAAAATTGAAGGGTGAAATGAAAGGGGACTCTAACATGTCTAACTTGAATGTTAGTACATACATGTACATCACTCAGCAGTACAGTAGGCCCTAGGCTATGTGATCTATCTCTGAATTAGATCAAGTTAGATCTAGGCCTAGTCAGTAGTCTAACAGTCTAAATAATGAAATATTACACAGAAATGGTGACTGAACTTCTGAAGTCTGGACTGAAGTTTTAAAAAATAAAAATGTGAAATCAAATTTTGAAAATAGCAAATGTCTTCTTTCAAACAAATCAAAGTTTTATTAATTTAATCATTATTAAGTAGACCCCTAACTTAATATTAGGCCTAGGGGTCTAAACTCTAATTTAATTAATTATTAATCTGAAAAAAGAAAGAATCTATCACTATATCAGTCATGTCAGTAATGACTAACTTTTTAAGTTAATGTATCACTATCAGTTACTTAAAAAATAGTCAGTAACACAGCTTACCACAACATAAAATGGCAACAAACACAATCAAAGTGTCTCTGAATGCCACCATCTTCGAGTAGGCAATTCCAATTTTCAATTTCAAAAACAGCAAATGCTAAGAGTAAGACAGTGCAAGTGTCAAGTTCCAAACAAAAGGATGACAGTGAACTCTTTGTCTACCCTTATTTAAGGCTACACTAACGTTAAACTTAGTGTATGGGGCCAAAGGCAAACGGCAACTATCAGCTAGCTTTGTCATGACGATTGGTGCTGCAAGACTGAGTAAAGAGGACAGATCTACCATTCGTCAAATCAAGTCCGTTGAAATATGATTAGGTAACTCCACAAAGAGCTTGGGAAAGTGAAAGTTGTTCTATAAACGTTAAGTCTCCTCTCATCTTGACTTGACAGGTGTATGCGCACTGTGCGCGCGATAACGTAATGTATTGGCGCTATATATATGGGTACGTACCTACGCAAATAACTTACGCTCATAGAACGCAAGCGCTTGCGACGGGCGCGTGCGTGTGCGCGCGACCGCGCGTTCTGCACGTCAGCTTGCTCGCGCTCAGCAAGAGTGAGGGTTGGGCACATAGGTTGGGCATATGGGGGCGGGGGGGGGGGGGGGGGGGGGGGGGGGAGGGGGCCGGGGAGAGGGACTATGAATAGAAGGGGGAAATGAGTGCCCCCTCCCACACCTCCCTAATAGATGGCGGCCTTGTTCATTTGTTTTACATCGACCTGTAGCAAGACCGGTTTGCAGGCCCATTGGCGGATCCAGGGGGGGGGGGGGCACTTTCGGCCCGTGCCCCCCCCCCCTTTTGGAAGAAAAGTATGCATTTTGACCATAGATGATCCGCCATTTTCTCGATTGTGCCCCCCCCCCCCTCCCCTTTTAGAATGAAGACCTTTTTTTTTTTTTGCTTGTCAGGGAATTAAGGAGGGAAACTGGACCCCCATACCCCCCCCCCCCCCCCCCCCCAAGCGACTTTTCGAGAAGCTGGCGAGAACAAAAAAATACGGGTCTAACTTTTCCAAAAGTTGACAAACCTTCATTTGTGTGCCCCCTCTTTTACTCAATCCTGGATCCGTCCCTGTACAGCCCCCCCCCCCCCCCCCCCCCCATTTTGATTCCAGTCACCCACTCAATGGCTGCTCAGCGCTATGTACCTCAGTTAAATTGGATTGGATTGTATTAGATTAGATTTATTCATATTTTATGTACATGATCATAAACATACCGTCATAAGCCCTCATAATCATAATCATTCAGAAGTTATTAATCTTCACGTTCATACACGAATGTATCGCCTTATGAGCCTTCAAGCTTGATGACAGCTTAGACTAAATTAATCGTGATTTCAAATGTACTTCGCCGGGGGGGGGGGGGGGGGCACTCAGTATATAGTGTGCGGTGGGTATGTGCCGCGCAGAAGACCCCCATTTTTACACTCAAATTTCCGTTCCAAATCATACAATATTTTTCTTGTTGAGAAAAAGAAGAGAGAAAACCGTTCCAAAGCACCTTTTTCATTCCGTCGTTCCGGCCGTTCTGGACCGCCCTTGCCCGTTTCGAAGATAGGCCTTTTACCCCACCAGGAAGAAGCAGACGTCATCGACTTTATGCTTCTGTCCACAACCAGACAGTATCAAGAAAGCTCTGAGAAGAAGCATACTTTGCTAAGTATTATCATAGAGGAGATGTCAGATGTCCATAGCATCCTCTCCGGTGACTGAGCAGGCACCTCCTAACTTACCAAATCCTGACGAGAACCTTCCTCTTAATATCCAGACTAATGAGATAGATCAGCAAAGGCCTGAACCTACGAAAGACCATTATTGCCACGGAGAACAAACACTATTTCCAGATTATAATCTGTATATACAAATTAGTAGAAATTAGGCACGACTGTAATCTAGTTCATTCCAAAGACCCCCTTTTTCCAAAATGTTAAGAGTTCCGAAGACCATTCTTTTCATTATACGCTAGTTCTGAAGCCCCTCCTTTTTTGTCTTGCCAGTGGCACATACCTACCACTTTTGGAGTCGGGTACCCCCCCCCCCCCCCCCGTGGGGTACTTCGTTGGAGCAGACTGCCCCTGACATCTTTTGACCAACTCCCCCCCCCCCCCCCCCCCGCAAGATTTTGAAAGACAAGTATACTTTGTACCCGCCCCTTTTCTTCTAGTTGTCATAGGCTACTCTTTGAATTTTACATGGACAGGTTTATCCATATTCATAATAATAATTAAAAAAAAAGATATTCCATATACAGTATAACTTATTGGTATATTCTAGTGTAAGAGTTAGACAGGTTCATACAGTGAGAAATGAAAAGGTATGTCATATAAATAACTTATGCTATTTTTGTCATATTTTTTATATCTGCTTCAACTTCGAATATTCGAAAAGAATAAGCTGAGAGAATAGGAGGAAAATAGTCTACAGATTTACTAGTTATTATATATTATATTTCCCCCTACTTTATTATAAAGGAAATTAAACAATCTCTCCAAACTTTGCAGTTTTTTTTAGTCGGGTCTCGAGAGGTCTCAAGCGCCCCCGCCCCCGAGACTTTGAAGTCCAAGACCTAGTCTCGAGACTAACAACACTACTTACAACATTGTATTTCTTTTAATTTTATGTCGTCGAGGAGACAGTTTTACATATTAACCCTGAGGAAATTAAATTGTAGGTATGTTAGGATTACTTCAAGGAGAATGAGGTTTAAATCAATTATATAATCAACTGAAATATGCCAGTGCTTTTGTCAGAGGTAGTTCTTGATGTATATAAATGAACTGATATGACATAATAGGATTCATAGCCTCCACATAAATCTGCCATATATATAGTATGTCCCCCCCCCCAAAAAAAAAAAAAAAAAAAAAAAATAACAATTGGATTTTCAGCATCAATAGCTTTAAAAATTGTGAATTAATCAGAATATGGTTGCAAATAACCAATTATCTGTATTTCAGCAAAAATCCCATCAGATTTGGTTCACTATAGTCCCTCCATCCAAGATTTGACAAGAGGGAGATGCACGAATAAGCACAATCAACAATTCCTCACTCCTTTCAAATAGTTTGAAAAGGAACTTACTTTTTTTTCATCTGCTATATATTGACTGTGGCAATATTTCATTTATCATCATAATTATCATTATTGTTCTTGTTATTTTTTAAGGGCATTTTGGATATTTTGTCGAAAACAAAATACTAGTAAATCATGAATGTGAAAAGATAAGCAGTTTTCAGAGTCTTATAACATGTTACATACCTGCCAACACTCCATAGGGAAAAATAAGAAAATTGTGAGGCGAAATTAGAAATACAGTGTGTATACTGTATACTTTCACACTTTTCCCAGAGAAGTTTTCATGAAAAGAGAGGAATCTAGGGCTCATCACATTAGTTGAATGGGAAAGATAGGAATGGTTGGCATTTATGATGTTGGTCATTTGTAATAGACCGGTTCTGTAATGTATACAAATTTATACACACAAATTTATGCACATTTCTTCTCCGAGCACCTAGTGACGAGCTATCCATTAACCTGCTTTTTATAAATGAGCCTCAATGCTTGGAATTCAGTTTGCATACATTATTTGTTGCTATGCCCGGCAAGCTTTCAGGTTGTCAAGAACAACCTTTGTTTGAAAGGTATGCATAAAATTTGCATACATTACCCACGCTGTCTAATGAAATCCAACAAAAGTAAAACAAAAGTTCAATAAAATTACTTGTCTTGATTTTATAGGAAGAGATTCTTTACATGATTATTTACCTTTGTTAACTTGAAATTGTATGCAAAGAATTTGAATATGTTAGCATGTATATTATGAACAAAATACACCCACTAATGTGTATGCCAAGAACATCCAAGTGACAAAAGATGGAAGACCCATGACATGCTTTACATCAATCCCTATTACTTTGTGACTATTAAACCAAATCGGGCGGGGTCTTCTATGACCGGTAGAGAAATAGTTATACATGTAGTTTCATAATCCAGTATGACTAGTCATATTGCAAAACGATTTCTGTTGTAATCAATAACCAAATTCCGACTATATTTTATTTCTGGGACATACTGTAGTGTGTTTATTTAAAAAGGAAGCCCAAATTTCTCCTGCAACAACTCGTCAAATATATATAACTATATTTGTTGTAATACATCATAACAAAGGATATTATACCCTCTTTATATACATTTGTGATGATAAAAGCCTGGGATGACAATTAAAACAATGCAGAAACTGTTTTGTGCATGAGAATTAGATCTCTTCATGAACACAATGAATAGCCATTCATTGAACCTCACTCTGCTTTCATTTCCTTTTTGTCTTGACTTAAGCACATACTTGCATGCGCAGACAATACAATCATCTGGAAGGACATTGGGACTAATTTTTTAAAACTCTTATCTCACTCAAGGTTGCATACATGTTGATAGATGTCTGAGAAACATCATAAAATTATTGTTTGTTTCTTTGCATTGTACTTACTTCTGTGCACAAACTACTTATAACATCACTCACTTAAAACCTGTCAAATTCATTCATGCATGACAATATCATAACATATTTTGTATCATATGAGAGAGGATGAAATAACCTAAATCATGAATAATAAAAATTAATTGGAACATATTAACTTTTCTAGAAATTTAAGTGGAAATTTGGGTTTCCCTTTTAAACAACACACTGTACATGCATATACATGTATATACATGTATTATAAACTTGTTGTTAGCTGCATACATATATATCTCTTTTCTTTAATAATAATAATAATTTTGTACTTATATAGCGCACAAATCTGCCTGAAAGAGGCACCCTAGGCGCACAAATATATTATTACCCCGGTCATTGGATTCTGGCACGCCCGCACACAATGTAACTATGCACATTCTCCACTTTCTTTACATACATGGTTTGCAGAATGGCTGTCTCACCCATCCCCCCCTTTCCCAATGCCATTCTTGAATAAATTAGTCTATGTTTTTTTTTTCTGAAAATCACTGATTTTTCTCTTTTCAGATTGTATTACTGTACCAGCAACACAATATATTATTCTTTTCACTTGTATGATCACCCACTCAAAATGCAAATTATGTGATGTAAGACAGATGGTCTATAATTGCCATCATACATGTTTTGTTCTTACTATCTCATACGTGTAGGCCTACAGCTGACCTTAATATTACGAAACTCAAACACTGCTTGTCAGGACACAATTGGAGATAAAATACAAATTTTGTAAAATAATAACTGCAAAAACTATACAGGCCTTAGAAAAATATATACAGCACTTCTGATATCCACAGTATACATGTATATGTACTTGAAAGTTGTTCTCCCTCTCATCCACACCAACAAATCATAATGAAGAATAAGATTTACTGTAAGATTATATAAACATAAAGTCAAATTACAGCTCTGTCATATTGAAGAAAAAAAATATCTTGAAACACTTATAGTCCATGTCGTGAATACCATTTAATATCCATTCAAATTATATAACAATATATACAAACATTATATATGTACATTAATACAGATATATATTATCAAATAAAAAATACACCTAGGGCAGGAATATAATTTTAAAGCTGTACTTACACATATATATTTTGAAAGAGAACAAATGTTAAAGGCAGAAAATATTGTGTTTTGAAATCATATTCATGTACATCACAGTATGCATTTAACCTATCATAGTTGTAACGCAGTAAATACCATGTTATTATCGTTACACTCCACAAAACCTCACTGATGTAGCAGTAGTAGACTTTAATGGATAACTTGTTTACCACAAGTTTGCCTTAAGGTCCATTGATGAATAATTGTATCAAAGTCAACACTCACGAATCACATCATTTTGAAGACTAGCATTACTCAATCTTCAAGGTTGTCATCTGTTTTCTGAAATGATACATTTACAGTACAATCTCTTTCAAAATGAAAGGCCAAATATCATGAAATATATGTATACTTCTTCATGATCCAGTTTTATATTAAGAGAGAGAGAGAGAAAAGAGCAGAGTGTAAGACAATGAATATTAAGACAACCACAAATAATATCTTATTAAATGGTGTGTTTTCTCTTTGTGTAGTCATTTCAACCAATAAAAAGGGCTCAAATAAAGCAAAATGGCAACTCATACCTGTAAAATGTCCATTTGTTTAATCAAATATCTAAATAAACAGATATCAATGATGCTGGATGACAAAGAAGCATTTAAAAAGAATTATCTGTTTTCTCTAAGAAAATTACATAGCAATTACATAGCAATTACAGCAATGGAGTAATTTGCAAACACATGTTCTAGCCCATTTATACCACAGTATAAATTCATTCTCCATCTAAAACGTCTAAATATTCTACTCAATCTTAAAATGTTAAGAAATTAAGTCGTTTTAGGAGACACCTTTACAAAATTATCCATTGAAAACCAGCAACTTATTTTCATGTTATCATAACATGTGGCTTGAACATGTTAATCTCTATGAAAAAAGGGTGCTGATAATAAATTTGTCTCTTGGAAAAAGTGCCAAAGGTAATTAATAAAAAAGAAGATCAGTAATTGCTCAAATTTTGACCGAAAGAAAATAAATGATGCTCGTTACCGTATCAAAACCAGATCACCAAACATTTGAAAGCAATTTGCTTTCTAACTTTCCGTCAAGTGATCCAATACTTGGGCACGCTTTATCAATGAATACATTTATCATCAGCCTTTTGCTCTGCATTTATCAACAAATGTAACAGCTTCTCTGAGGAACCAAGAAACATGTGTAAGGACTGCTATATTTCTGAAATATTTTCTTATTCCACAAATTTTGGACAGAGATTCCAATCACTACAGGTATAGCTGGTTTAGACATTTTTGTTTTTGTAATGAGATCAAGTTCTTTCTTCACACCTTACCAATAAAAATAACAAACCATACTTTTTTGGAGCATATTAATTCTTGGACCCTTATGAACTTATGATTTAAAGATAATAAGATGGAAAATACAGAAATTAAATCAAGAGGAAAAATAAAATGAAAATAAAGTAAAGAAGCACTTTAAACTTCTGGAAATGGTTCTTCTTCCTGTACGATAAGACCAAGATCCTCCAAGAACTTCTTCTCGTCCTCCTTGAAATCCACGAATTCAACCCTCTGTTTGCTCTCTACCTCCTCTGTGCTAGGCTCTGTAGGCTGGGCCATCTGTTCAAAAGAACAAACAAACAAATAAACAATTGATTAAAAAAACTGATCACAATAATCACTGATTCATACAGCTGTATCTTATGCACATCAACATGAAAGTTGATGGATATGTCCAGTATTTCATGAACTGTCCAACCAAAAATCTACTGGTAAGCAAATTGCTGAACTGCCCAATGAGGATAAATAAATGACAGTGCTTTAATTTATTTGTTCAGTAGTTTTTGGAATACAGGATGAAAGCTTTCCCAATAAGCTTAGCCAATACAGCAACCACAACTGTATGCAAGATTCACAGAGATGTGTTCATCCTTAGGGGCAAATAGTTTTAGTTACCTTCTTCTGAGCTTCCTCCTGATCCAGTTTCCTCTTGTTGTCAATATGGAAGTTTGTCCTGCTTTCCTGATATTCCAATCTCTGCACCTCTCGGTCTAGATAGTAGGTGAAGCTTGACAGCTGAAGGGGAAACACATAATATATAATTAGGTAGTATGGAAAACTTAGATAAGACAGTCATCCATATGCTACTATCCAAACTTGTTCCCCAGGACATAGCGAGACGAGTCACAGTCTCTGGATGTCTCTGTCTTGGTCTTGACCCCAAGACCTAAGGCTAAATGAAACTCGGGTCCTGGAAAGCAGCAGAATGACTCTTTTTCTTAACATTGTAATCAGCTTTTACTGATTGTCATAAGGCAATTTTTGGCAAAGTGCAGATGGGCATGCTGACATTAAACAGAGCTCTTTCTAGTGTTGTCTGTCGTCCCTTCACATAGAATAAACATTATCCATCATAACATCTTGTTCATATGTCACCTCACCACGTAAAGTATGATACAGCATCTAAGATTCTAGGGACCTACCTCATTCGGTGTTGGGTTTCTCAGGGTCCAGGGTACCTCTAGGATGTGTAAAGTCCCAATCTTATCAGTCACTGCCAGAAGTTGCTGCTTCCCTGTAATCAATCAACAAGAGAGTCATATGTGTGATGATCCATGTTTGCTTTCTATACATATCTTTACTCCGTTGAGCCAACTTTGCCACAGAACATATCTAGTCTCTGACTAAATTCCTTTACAGGAATGCAAGGATATTCTTCACTATTCTCCATTAAAGTGTGAGAAACCTTGCACAAGTACTACCTACTTTCATATTTACAAAATAATTTCACCAGCTTTTGACACTCCTAGAACCATGTTCAGCAAACTTCTTCAAACTTCATGGGTGGATGATATGGGACTTGGCTAAAAATCTATAAAATTAGTTGTGCTCTTCTTGTTCCCCGGGTCCCACCACTGCCATGTGATCAGTTTAAAAGGCAAAACTTTTTCTACATTAATGTTGCAAAGTTATGTAAACATCAAATGGCTACAGGACAAAGGCTTCTCACAATGGAAAATATTTAATACCACTGATCTTACCCGAGACCACCCATGGGTAGATGTTGCTGATACCCGCTGCTGAGATGTTTTGAGACAGAGAAGGCTCATGGGTCTTGTCTAGGAGATCCCAGACATCAACATTGCCTTCAGCCGTACCAATGTAGAAGACTGCAGGTCTGGTGGGTGACCAGTAGGCTGCAGTCAGGGGCTTGGCTGCAGCGTTAGAGGTCAGGAGAGGACCAAACTGAAATGCAGAAATATGGTACAATATTATACTATGATCACTTTAATAAGGTCATTTATGAAAAAAAATAGTCTGAATCTGAAGTGGTTACATAAACTTTGTCATCTCTTATTGAATCTGTAAAACCAAAATATATCGTCTGAGCAGCAGCATATCAATTGATTGGGCTATTTGGAACTCTTTTCATAGGAACTGCTGGAATAACAAACTGTCAACAATTATCCGTTGATACCTGAGTCAGTAATTAATTGCAACTGCAAAATACAAACAAAAGTTATTTAAAAATTAGTGTTTATCATTAGTTTCCTTTCATGATATGGGATACTTCTACGAGGGTTGAAAGACATCAGAAGACATTACATTACAAACCTCTTTGCCTTCCTTCCACAAGGAGAACGTCCAGCCTCCAACCAGGAGCAAAACATCTTTGAAGAAGGGTGATCTCTGAAGGGCTTCAATGCCCTTGTCATGGACCTGGGTGGCAAACTGGGGTTTGGGAGCTTGGAGTCGTCCCGAGTCTGTATCCTTCTCTAGCTTCCAATCAGCATAAACCAACTCGCCTTCCTGTAATGATAAAATGAAGTCATATTTAGGGAATTCATATTGGTGATTTCCTATATTCAAGTGCATTGATGACATTGTTTCTCTAGTTTTTTTTGTTAAAGCATTCTGTTCATAAACCCTCCTTTGTTGCAATGTGATAAGGTATTTTCTTGAAAGCATCATATTGCAATCATTCATATCACCAGTAACAATATCACTAACAGACCAATTAACTATCATCAACATCATGACAAAAAAAAAAAAATTGCAAGCACAATTACCATAATCACCATGTAGCAACATTATTTCTCTCACCAGTACATATAGTAGCAAGTGCACATTTGAATATTTCTCTCTATCCTCCTTCTTCTGTCTCTCTCTTGCCCCTCTCTCCTTCTCCACCTCTTCTTTTTTTAACCCCCCCCCCCCTCTCTCTCCTCTTTTTTTTCTTTCAACCCCTCCCCCACCCCTCTCTCTTTCCCAACAAATCTTTTAGAATGCCTTTCTATTCTTACCTGTGTGCCAACATAGAATTTAGTGGTAGCTGCCTCCAGTGGTCTCTTTTCCTTAGCCGAGCCCCCTCTGAGGGACATACCAAGGCCACCCATGGAACTATCCTTCTTGTCTAATTCACTCTTGGGCTGCTTCTCCACTGTAATTATATGTATATGAAAAGAAGTGCTAATTGATTGATTTACTACAAACCTTGAATTTGAATGGAGAAATGCTACATATAAATGTCCTTTCATTTTGAAACTGATGCTTGCATGTATGTACAATGTAATGAGGGCAACAAATTTGACATTGTTTACAATATAATGATATACAATCCGCATAATATTGATATACAGTGGATATTAAAAAAAAGGTATACCCAACTTTGGTAGCTTTGTACATAAATTTGACATATTCTGTGACCTGCAGATTTATTTCATGGTAAAGAGTAACTAATATTCTGTCCGTTGATACATATTTTATTCATAATTTTGCTGCCACAGATGACCGAGCACCAAGATTTTTAAAAGATCATGTCAAAATCCCCTTGTACCAAGTTTTGGCTAAATCAAAGCGTGCATATCAAAGCTATAATACACTCATACATTACTTGTTTCAGTTGGAAAATGATTTGCTAAGTTTTTCACAAGCAACAAAGTTTGCAAACTGGGCAAATTGAATTAAGATTTGCCTTACATGAGCTGAATTACAGCCCATTGAAGGTTTAGATGCAATGAATGACTTTAAACACAAATCACTTAAGCATGAATCAGAAGTATTGTTTAAAAAGACTTTAGACTAAAGTAACACAGTCATGTGGTTTTTAACCACTTTTTTGCATGAGCCAAAACTTGGAACAAGGGGATTTTGACAACTCTTTTTGAAAACCTTGGGACTCAGTCATCCTTGACAGCAAAGTTGTGAATAAGGAATCGTTGGACAGAATATTAGTTACTCTTTATCATGAAATACATTTCACGGTCACAGAGGATGTAAAGGTTTTATACAAAGCTACCAAAATTAGGTATACTTTTTTCTGATACGCACTGAAATAATTAAATATATTGTCCATAGCATCATCATATACCTTGTTAGAACTTAAGAAACACCTTCGTGTACTTGTTCAGAGATCCTGAGAATATGATTGCGATTGTTTTGATATTTAAACATATTCTGAGCAATGAAACACACATCTGCATAATAATCACTTCAAACTAGAATGATTGAAATTTCACTGATTTATATCCCTTTAAATACAGTGGAAAACTCATAATAAAGAGCTCTGATATATAACAAGATTCCTGATATTATAGCAAGGTAATTTTGTTGGTCCCATGCTTTTATGTTCTTTTGTTTTTTACCCTGATATAAAAAGATTCCTGACATAACAAGGCGATTTTCATGGTCCCAAGGTCCTTGTTATATTGAGTTTCCACTGTACACTTCTTATGCAATTACTTAATTTAGATCTATAGTACTTAACATAAACAACTATTCATAGTCATACCTCATTCCTTACCATTATGTCAGTTGTGTATGTTTTACTTTCGGAGGACACTGGTATAATCTGAATTCAACTGTAACTGGAGTTTATATGTAGCTCTTTCTCACTTCGTTTGACAACATGTATTATGTATTTATGTCTTAAACTGATGGTATTCATACATGTGTGTATGTGTGCAACTCAGGAAAGCTTATATGTACATATTCATTTCCCCAGTATAGAATGAAAACATAATTAATATGCCACCAAAAAAAAATTGCATGGAAGTGTGCATGTTGGTCTATCTGCATAAACATTACATGAATGTGCAATTTAATAATGAAGATATGTGGGAATAAAGTTCAATCCATGTTGTATGGCAACAACAGGATCATTGTAATAAATTGATCCCTAGCTGCCAATCCCCTGCTTCTCGTTAACTTGATAAATTACACATGTGTATAGAAAACCTCAATTCTAATATGAACCTATGAAATGCTAACTAAAGCAAAATAATATGGTTTACCATAGCTCATGTGACACATCAATCAAGATGAATGCATGTATGCTTGTGGTTTAAGCAAGTTCTTTGTTCCATGATTGATTTAGAGACTAGTTAAACAAATTGCTTTTAATGCATTTCTCAGTTTCATTCCCTAGAGCAAGCAAGCATTTCAAGCCGTGATTTAGCATTCCTGAATATAAAAATATCATTTATAATTCATTCAGTGCAGCAGACAATATATCGCATACAAACATCTTGTCATTTATTGATCTTGTATGTAACCTTCTGGGGTTCAGTAAGACAAAAAAACATTTACTTAGTATTTTCATGCACTCTTGGAGCTGGGGCTTTAAATATGTAGATATCATTTGATGATGTACTTAAAGGGTACCAATCGCCAAAATATATTTAGCTCAGTATGTTAGGGGTTCCATGTGGCCATTTTTTCCTTCATTTTCTTCATACACTTTAAGTCCGGTAAAGTGTTTTGAGGTTATAACTTTATACATTCTAGCTGTACACATATTTTTGTTTAGGTGATTGGTCCACCTTCATACCTTCTCCATTGCACTATCAAATGTTGAATTTTTAGTATTTTAATATTTTAATAAAATATATACAACTCATTGCCTCTGGGAACGGGTTGGTCCCTGTATCAACCCTATGAAAATTAGAGAATGCAGTAGTCAGGGGGTTAACCTATGTACTAGACAAATTTAACCGCACATTTCGAAGCGGTGCATTTCACGCCATGCAACGTTCTGACTATTTTCTTTCAAGTCTTGCACATCTTTTGACACCAAGTCTACAAAAATCGGTCATACCGTTACCGAGTCACAGGACCTTTTATGACCTCATGTAAGCCCGAAAATGGAGGATTTCTGAGTTTTGTGTACAAAATGAATGGGAAACTGCATTTTCTCATGTTCCTACTTAATCACATATAATTTCTTCTTTAAGCTGTTCTTATCACCTATTCTTACTGAATATTGGTTCTTATAACACTCTGAAACATCAGATTAAAAAAAAAACCCACCAGTCAGAGAAGAGCTTGAAATAGCCCAGTATAGTAAGGGTTAAAGGGCAATCCAACCTTTGTAAAAAGCTGATTTGTGTGATAAGAGAAACAGGATGTTAAAGTTTGAAAGAAATTGGACATAAAAATAAGAAAGTTTGAAAAATGAGATCACTACATCTATGCAAATCTCAAATTAGCAATTTGGTGAATCGATTTTGACGTATTCACTATCAACTCTCCTATTTGTTGTACACCAAAATATCAGTAAATTCTGGATTTCTCAAGAGTGCCTTTTCCCTCGGAGCATTACTAAAAATATAATGTCGATAGCATATTGTTATAGGTCCTCCAAAAAGAAAAAAATCTACTGAGTTATACATTTTGAAAAATTGATGTTTTAGTAATTTTGTGTTTTAGAGCAAATGGGAAAAAAGTGACTGACTGTACTGATACAGCCAATTTGAAACCCCCACATGTAAAGTGATTACAACTTTTTAAAAAAACTTTCACCAATCTGCTTCTCTTATATTTCTGCTTTCACACATATCAAACTATTACAAAGGTTGGATTGCCCTTTAAACAATATGGAGGCTGGAGGGGGTGGGACGACCTTGTAAGCACACAAAGACAAAAGAGATCTTAAAATTTTGAAAAGGAGCCGTTCATCCATCTGGTTTTGAGTGGATATTGTCATTCAGATAATACAGTATTCTATAATTGATTGGAGTGGGTGTTTTTGTATCACTTTTGATGTTTGGCAGCACAATCCCTTTTTTTTATGAAGCACGGTATTTCCCCAACACATCACATATCCTTTGTCATCACATCAAACTAATCTTGATGCGTGTCAGAACAGATTGTCAGAACAGATTTTCAGCACAAAGTACCAATTCTTAACTCTCTGTTTCATTATCAGTACTGTTTTCCCCTATTCTTTGTTTGAATGAGGAACAATGCATTCAAAGACACTAAACAGGCTGAGCTCAGGCTGAGCTCAGTCTGTAAATATCTGTCTTTTGATAGAATGTAGATAATCAAGTCTTGTGCAATTTTTGACACCATGTTTACAAATATTGGACATCCCATAACAGAGTCATATGACTTTATCTGATCTCACATTAACCAGAAAATTGATAAGTTATCAATTTGAGTACAAACAACTAGAAAACTGTACTTTTTAATGAAAATAAAAAGCATACAATTACATGTTAATTGACCTCTTTGACATTTGACCTTACACCTTATAACCCGAAGGTCTGATCACTTTATCTCCTAGTTATGAATAGGAAATAGTTGAGATATATGGTGATAACAAAGCTTTAAAACATTAATTTCACATAAAATGACCTCTATGACCTGTCACCTTTGACTTACATGTAAACAAAAACATAAACAGTTGGTCTCACTATGGTGATGCACACAATGTACTTCTGTAGTTCCAAATTGTGAGAATATAGCTAACACCTGAAATTTCAGAAATTGACCTCTCTGACCTTTGAACTACGTACCCGCAAATCTAATCGGACCATCTTCCTATGATGATACATACTAGCACCAGATTTGAAGTTCATACCTCATGTGGTTCTTGAGTTATTATGGACAACCCCAAAACATAATGCCTCCAGCACCACTTTCGGTGGGCGAAAGCATAAAAATCAGTTGTCATTTACTCATGCATTATAATATGGTTATCTGTTTTATATAAAGCTTGATCAAAATAAAAGCCCCAAATGTTGAATATCATAAATGTAAAATGAATAAGAATTAAAACAATAAAATACATGTGCATGCATACAGAAAAATACATACATGGATAAGAATAGAAATAGAATTAAATGATTTGTTTGAGAAATGTGTGTATAGAGTGAAATAACGATATTTTGCATAAGAAGCCTTTCTCCGTAAGCTATCTTTTTTTTTATTACCGGTTTTAAAAAAGAAAAGTGTATTAGTGGATATAATTTGTGAGCAAAATCTCAATGAGATTGATGACTCTGCAAGCAAAATCATCATTAATGCCGATGCTATTTAAGGTCTGAGATCTTTATATGGCAATGATATCAACAGTTTTAAGAAGATTACATCATAAGGAGACGCGGTCACACCAGAATTACCATGTTAAACATTTAATAACCCCTGCACGGTACAAGAGTGAGAGGCCACGGCGAACACGTGGGGTGTACACCTTGGCCTTCCTGGCGCGAATATGAATATGTATGAGTGCCTTCCTGGTGTGGGCGTGTCTCCAAGACTATACAGCTCCTTATGTTTTCACTTTCATAAATTCAGTACTTATACTCACACACACTTCTATCTCCTTGTCTCTCCTGTAAGCTAACTCTTGTTGGACAATAATCCCCACTGCCTTCGATTCTGTTTATGGGTATCTGTAGAGGCCAAAGAAAGTACACTCTTGAAATAGAAAGCTCATATTTCATTTTATATGGTACATATGCTGACAACAATCATTAGCGATTAATTCCTGTTTCAAAAAGTATGAAACCTGAACTCCTTTGGGATAGCAATGACAAGTGTTGGTATTCCCCATTTTCACTTTAATAAAAGTTATTGATGATTCTCATATAATACCTTGAAGCTCATGTGCATGTTTTGTAGCAAACAGGAAACGGGAAACCAATGTGTTAAATATAGTCTCATGTTGTTCTCCTTGTATAAAAAGATATATATGTTTTAAAAGATATAGGTATGAGATCTTTTGGTATTCCGTTCAGTGAATTTTAGTGTAAATATATGTGACAATTGCTAGATAAGGCTTTACACTGCCCTATTTCAGGACAATAACTGGCAATATCCCTTTACAGAAACAAGTGTCTACATATCTTGACTATAATAACCAGCAAGAAAATATAGAAAATATAAATAGATATGAAAAGCAATTTAAGGAAAAATATTGGGCAATAGGAATACCAAAAGATCTCATACCTAAGTCATGAAATGCGATTTGCCAAAAGAATAAATGTGACCCTCCACCACAAAATGACCAATAAGTCGGAAATTTGGGTTTTAAATTTCAGCACAGTTTGAAAGCTTAGATTCTTGGCTTTAAAATGATATATAACTTGTGTTGTATAGACAAAGCAAACCCTTATAAATTACAATGAGAATGTCCGAGTGTCAGACAGGCTATTGACCAAAACAATAGAGAAAATGGGCTCCAAAGAAGAGTGACCATTTTTTAAGAGCGCCTAATCTGTGTCCTATTGTTTGTTGCACAAAAGGTTGAGTCAAAACTCCAAAGCCTACACACTGAAGTACTCATTGAATTGGGTTGAAACTTTCCATACCTTTAGAATGATATATTTCTTTCTTTCTGTAAATTTTGAATATCAGACAGTGGATAGTTTTTGAGCTATACCAACCAGAAAAGCGATGTCAAGTACAACCCCAGCAAGCTGACTCACAAAGTTTGAATATCCAGGAAAAAATGGTAATTTTGAACGAGAGTAAAGACATATTTCAGCATGCTATTTTACCCCGAAATTTTGTCAGATGGTAGATTAATGAATTAACTTTCAGAAAATACCAAAAACTTAATATTGAAATTTCCACCCCAAACAACCTTTTTCAGCTGTTTACTCTAAAACTCCCATTGCGACTTATTGGTCGTTTTGTGGTGAAGGGTCACAAATAATGATAAATTGAAAAGAATAAGATGCAACTTCTGGAAACTCAACTTTGTTCAAATCAAAATGTTAACAGGAGCAGAAAATGATATCCAAACATAATAAAGTGAGGGCAATGTGAAAATTGAATTTACTTTTTATTGGGCTAATGATAGAACATTTATTAAAATGACTGATCACAAGCACAACCACACATAATACACAAAGTGAATAAATCACAGTTCTTGTTAAAAAACAATCAGATTATAAAGTACCTACATGTACACCAACAACTTTAAAGTGTAATCTTTAAAGAAAGTATGCTGTAGTGAAACATAATTTAAGTTACTTTTGATTGAATCCTTCAAGTTGAGACTTGAATATTTTCTTGGAATCTTGAGCAGGTATTCCATTAATCTTTAGATCTTTAAAATCTTTAACCCTTTCCGTGCCACCAGATTTTTTGAGCAATTGTCAAAAATGAACTTTAAAGAGTTAAAAATTAACTTTTAATGAGTTTTTCCTTGAGCAAACTGGGAAAAGATATATTGCATATGCATAAACATATTGATGGCACAAATTTCTGCATGGGGAGGAATTTTCAAGCTGTTCTGAGCCTAAACAAAATTTTTAACACTCAAATTTTTTGGCGGGATTTGCCGCCCACGGCATGGTAGGGGTTAAGAACTTTCTATTCTTGACAAATAACCCACCCACGCAGGAGCCCTCTGCATAACAAACTTTATCATAATTCCAAAACAAAAGCTTCAACTAACACCGAATCTGCCGAGGGAGCTAGGTATACTATCTCCCACATGTGAACTAAATGACATTTTATGTCAGAAAACAGCTAAAAAAATGATACAATAAATCCCCCTTATAGAAGTTGATAAGAAATTTTCAGCCCTATCAAAGTAATTCATAAAAAGCTAAAAAGTCAATACATAGAATATACAAAATGCATTTGGGATTTTAGCAAAAGGTCATGATTATTTGTTTCATCTATTCTTAAATATTCAAATATTGGTATTACTTTTACTGTATATCATTCAGCACCAAATTTAACAAAACACAATGGCTAAAACTCGGACCTTGCCTCAAGATATGTGTGACTGGACTCGTATCACGTTCATCCACAACTTTCCAAGCATCAGCCAATCACAACTATGGTTTTGGTTGTACTAATAAACAAAAGATAGCTCTAAAACATAACTAAATAAAACATAGCTCATAATTGTTATTGTTAGCATCCATGGTAGCCATCATCTAAAAAAATAAAGTAAAATTACCTTGATGACAGGTTTCCAGGTGAGATCCAGATGTTTGAAGGTAGTTGCCACACCCAGTGGGTTATCATGCTTGGCATTATCTATGGTTGGGGTCTGGCCCTTAGGAGGACGGGTATCCCAAATGGCAACATACCTGAAGCATCAACACAATACATAAAGATATCATTGAAATAACCTGAGCCCCGATGCATACATCAATCAATTAGATACTTTTGTAACAATCCAAGCAATTTCTTTTCAAAAACTTTAAATTTTCCCTCTGGATTGAATGTGCATAAACCTGTGACAGTATCTGGACAAAATAAAATACTATTGTAAAATTTGAAGAAAACAAATTAAGGTGTTTATTGTGTGTTAAAAGATAAATTTACATCTTGTCTTCCTCTTTATTTTCTTCGCATTCAGCAAATAAAATACCTAAGAATTAATTATTTTGAGACAATGTTTACAACTGTGTTTGCTTTTCTTTATTATCTTGTGGCTTTTAAACTTAGGAATAGATTTGCATCATATATGTAGTCCCATAAATATTAATGTGAACTTTAACGATCCCAATTACTTCTTACACAATGACATTGCATTGGAAGAAATAAGATAATTACATTACATTACATCCATGCAAGTGTTTACGAGTCATCATAAAACATTCACTTTGCCAGATGCTTCCTGAGTTGCAGGCGTTTTTTTTAATGCCACTCTGGATTATGAACAAATATATACTCTGAATTGTTAATTTATTGATTAACTTACCCATCAGTAGAAGCAGTTAATATCTGGTGACATTGCTGCTGCTTGTTTTCACAGACGATACCAACTCGAGTAATCTGGGAAAAGAGAGATTTGAAGAAAGGTCAGAGTTAAGTGTTTGAATAATAAATATATCACTTATCAACGTGTTATCATTTTCTTGCATTGCCGTTTCTCTTGATTAATCTTATCTCTTATTAATAAAGATCCTGTTCTTTCTTTCTCCTCTCTCCATCTAGCAGGCTTTTGACTATGTTCTGTTACAGACACTCTAAAGAATCTCACTATTGGAGTCTTCTCCACATTCTCACTATCATTCCCCCAATCCCCATCTGACCCTAACCTATCCCGTCCCAGGCCTTCCTCTCCTTCTTCTTGTCTCTCCTTTGCCCCAAGTGCTTAATTCCTAATGATCTCCTACCTAGTGAATTATATATACAGTCTTGTGGCTATGTTCTGTGGTAGACACAGCATCATATCTAACCACAGGTCATTCTAACTACATGTATTACTCTACCATCCCTCCCCATCCAACCCACTTCTCTTAATCCATCCTTTCCCTCTGCATCTCTCCAATTTGATCCCAAATACTTACCTCCATATATGATCGGGTACCTAGTGAATATCACTGAGAGCTGTTTTTGTGACTGCGTTCTATGGCAGACACAGCACAATAGCTCACAACCGGAGTCTTCATTCTCTCCCATCCCCATCCCTTCCGCACCTATATCATTCCTCCCTTTCCCTCCCTCTCCCCCCTCATCTCTCTGATTTGACTTTGATGCTTAATACAATGGTCAGGTAACCAAACAGCACAGTGACTACTCTCTAGGCAGACACATCACATTATCTAACAAAGTCTTTCTAACTACATGTAAAATTACAAATTACTCTACCATTCCTCCCTCTCCCTCCAACGCTTTCTCTCCTATCAACTCCATCCTTTCGTCCCCATCTCTCTTGATGTAGACTCCAATGCTCACCTCCACATGATCTGGCACTGATGTACTGTATATCAGAGATGGCATTTGTGTGGATGCGTTCTATGGCAGACACTGCACAGTATGTATCTTACTACTGGGGTCTTCCCTGCTTTATTGACATGATCCTCTCCCATCAGCATCCTTTCCTAAACCAATCCTACCCCTCCCAGTACCTCTGCATCTCTCTGATTTGATCCCAAATACTCACCTCCATATGATCCGGTACCCACTGAATATCACAGACAGCTGTCTTGTGACTGTGTTCGATGGCAGACACTGCACAGTACCTGACTACAGGAGTTTTATCAGCATTCTCATCTTCAAATCCGGGCTAATGGAAGAAAATAGAAAATCATAAATCAGGTTTATAATACCTCAACAGAACTTGTCAATGTTCTGTGACAGACCTGAGGGGCAAGCTAACGGGGAATACTGATAGACCTTATAAACTGAAGTTTCCTTGCCTGATTAGCTAGTAATGTAAAATTGCTACTGGATTCTGTACTTTGTACAGAATATATGTACTTCACAATAAATAACATTTATGATAATACATGTGCATCATGCAGGGTAATACCTTACATTATGAATATGGTAACTTTTATAGCATCCCAACAAAGATTGACATTCTAACACTGAAATGCACACGGATGAATGATTATTGATATACACAGCACTGTGCAGCTACCCCACAAAATCAAATCAAATGATAAATGATATATAATATAGCTTTATATGAACAAAAACTATTGGGCAACAAACCCTGGAACTACATGTACCATCCAAGACAGCTACCAAACAAGAAAATCTACACCCCCTCCTGCACAATGACACAATGATCCTGCCAAAAAGAAACTACCTTCTCTGCAATGAAATGTTACATTTTCCTTTTCTCTGTAAACTATACTCCCAGATACCCAGATAATTACCCTCTCCCCACCAGCCTACAATGTATGAACACACTGAGAAAATTATCTCCTCCCCCCCCCCCCCCCCCAACAATTACCATCCTGATAATAATTACACCGGACTGCTAGGCCTACCTCTAGGATAATGTAATTGGAAAATTACAAATGGAAACAGTTAAGCTAGTGGTTAGTGGTATGTGTAGTATGTGTCTAGGGGGGGGGGGGGGGGGGGGGGGGGGGGAGCAGAGGGTAGAGTAGGGTAGTGTTCTGTACTTAAAAGTCCTTCAGGTACTTTGGGTAATTGCTGAGGTAGGTAATTGCTTTGGTCTATTTTATGGATGGTGGTTTAAGACTTTTGCACAGTACTGAGTGTGTGCAAATACAAACATGAATCAACATGTGGTTGCATGGCCTTGTTGTTTAGCATGCACGGAATAATGGATAACAAAAGCATCAATAATATAAAAATGATGTATGAACAAAATTACAAAATAAATATGTCAAGTGTTGTGATAACTTGACATAATGGAGACAATTTCTCATATTCTACCTGTCAAAACATAAGCTATTATTTTTATCAAACAAAATAGTGATTAGAATATCATGGTTTATAACACATGCATATATTTGGGGGATAAGGAAACAAATAATAACCAATGTGATACTGATTTGAAATTCAATTGACTGACAAATGTTAAAAACATTAAAAACCTACTTGTTTAATGTTGCCTACGCTTGAATGTACTGTTTTATAAATGTATCACTAAAATGTTTATCTTGTGTATTAATTATTCAATATAATACATGTATTTTCTCTTCACTTCTAACAAGCGCTTAGAGGCTTTAGCATTTTGCGCTATATAAGTATCTATTATTATTAAATGCAGAAAAAATCACAATGAAGCTGACCACCTCGATAACAAGTAATACATGCATCCTTTGTCTTACATTCTTGCAGATAAATAACTTCAACTGCACTACAACTGATTAATATCTAATCTTTAAAAAAATAAAAAGTACATCTTTTCTATAAATTAATCATTAACATATATATACATGTATTTCCTCTTTCCATATTGTCTTTTCACATTTCTTGTCAGTGTTAAAATAGTATAGATTCTAGTGTAAAGCATTTAACTTGGGAGTCAATGCCACTTATCAAAATCAAGACCCATCAATTTCAAGGAATGGGTTGGTCTAGAGGCAAACACTCTCTTAAAATTATTGCAAACGCTAAATAAAGTCCATTCAAAGATAACATATCCCATTCCATTAGAGAAATTTACAACAAAATTCCCTTCATGAAACATACTTTTGAAGGCAATTGTTAACACTGTCAACACCAATAATGATACCCACACCAAAAATGAAATGTACACAAATACCGGTGTCACAGGTCAATATCAACATTTGGTTAAGCATACAGCATAAGGTTGATGTAGTCTGTGCACTTAAATTCTTGTGCTGAACTCATATACTATAAATACATGTAGGGATAAAAAAAATAAGAAAAATTAAACAAACAAAAAACCTGTCTGTTTTCAGAACACAAAATCAATATCCGGTGTACCTAAAAGCAACGTGATCACAAAAACTGTGCTAGACATTCATATAGTGTTAGTTGGGAATTCATTCATACAAGTCTAGCATTTCAAATCATGGCTGTGTTTAATAGTTGAGTATGCAAGCACACGTACATGTACAAAATCAGGTGTAATGTATGTGCGGGTTGACATGATAAAGAGACAGATAGAAGAATCTCATCGACCGCAAGTGTGGTCTGAGAAAGGCATCTCAACAACTGAAACCAATACGGTTGGGTAATTTAGAAACCACCTGCGGCATCATTCACTTTCACTTGTATTGTGTCAGTTTGCCTTAATTCAGAATTGTGTAGTAGAGATCCTGTTTTTGAGTGTATACAAATATGTACGCTGAGAGCCAGAAGGGTGTTAATGCATATTATTTAACACGTTGTTAATGGCCTTCTGCCTCTAGGCAGACAACTGAATACATGAAAGAAAGAGGGGCTCAACTCCATAGAATCAGTTTTTCAGATATTAAGAAAACACTAAATATTGTGATAACTTTAAATAACAGAATGTTTGATCTTAAGTCTTAAATGATGTATGTTCATGTATTAATTGTTCCCTACAAAGCAGAAAACATTCTGTCTCTTAAAGTGGCATTAAACTGATAAAACTTACGGTGACTGCAAAATTAAGATTATAATTTGAAAATTAATTGCATTTCAATTCAGATTTTGACAAACAGCTTGTTTGGATAATAGGTGCATTTTTTTTATTTCAATCTATTATTTTTGACTTTCCATATGTGGAAAGTTGCATACAGGTACATTCTAAGCTTCTACAAACTAGAATAGGGCATGATGGAAAGATAAGAGGCACAGATACTTGCAAATCCTGTCAAAAGATGGCGCCATAGGAGCTTCAGATTGCAGTTACTTTAAACTTTTTGATAATAATTATTTCTTTCTTTATATCTTAAAAACAGTTTTCATGGAGGTGGATCTGTCTTCCTCTCATCTATTCAGTTGAATGTGCATGCAACTTAGAGACGTCCAAGTAAATTGTGCTCTATATTCCACTTGCATCTAGTTAGAACGAATAGTATTAGTGGTGGATTAGTATACAATTTTGAATACAGACTGTTTATATCACATGCTGTTTGTTACCTTGTCTCTCCCTCTACCATATCGCTAAAGCATGCAATGAAGAGAAGTATAGGGATAAAAAGAATAGATGCATTTCACACAAACACGCGCTAAAATCAAGTTAAGCTTGAGAAAGAATCTGGCGGGATTATCATCTAGGAAAGACACATTAGACATTATTCTTTCTAAGACAAATTCTTTACGTATCAGAAATGTGAGATCTGAAATCAATTTCAAGGTCAAATTTTGAGGTCGCTTCTTTGTTTAGGGAACTGGGATTTGGTTTTTTTCTAAGTGATTAAATTTCTATATTTTATGCTTTGGGATGAAAAACTTTTCATTTTCAAAACAAACAAGTCCTATATCAGCATTAAACTACCTATAAACTATATTAGCCACCCAGGACACTGAATGGGTGAAGAAAACTCTAGTCACACATTCGAAATGCTTGAAATTCAGTTAATTGTTAGATTTCCAAACTTTAACAAATACTGTATAAGTGGTTTGATTCATAAAATTGGTTAGCCTTTTACTGAAAATGCAATATTTCATCAAAGACGAATGAATGAAAAATAAAAAAATGGAACGAAAATCAAGGAACATTTAGTTATTGTTACAAACATCTGATAATCCATATCTAACAAATAATAAATTTGTTTTGTCCATTACATTGAAAAAAGTATATGAAACAAAAATAAAATTTACACAAGATAGATATCACTGTATTACTACCTAATAATGGCTACTAACTCAAGTTAAGTTCACAGCACACATTAATGTAAGTCAATTCTTGACGAGTCTTAGTCTTACCAGATTCATCATGCTATTCTTCTTGGTCTGTTTGCCGCGTTGGTTGCTACGGAGACGATCAACATGTTTACTGATATCCCACATGACCACTTGACCGTTGATGCAGCCAGCAGTGATGATGTTGGGGTCTGAAGGGTTAAACTTGAAGCAAAAGATGTCATCTGGAGCTTCCAGTAACACCTGGGGTAAGAAGAAAGTTATTCCTAAAATTGCTTTATCTAGCTCGGCCATGATTAAGCAGAAGAATGTATCTCAACCGCACGCTAGAGAAGAAAATCTTCGGAGAAAAATGACTCTGAAGTTTCACCATTTTCCCGTGTCATAGAGGCCTTGTATATCGATCAATATATGCTGGTGGCAATTGTTTGAAGATGTGATATACGGTTGAAATATTCTTTCCAAACGTATTTCATATTTTCTAAATTTTTATATGATTTAAAATAAACATTTTTATCCACAAACACCCTTCTCCCATTACTAATCCATGCATGAGCACCACAGTGGGTGTTAGCAGAAATGCAAATAAACCAAACAAAATCCTTTACTTATTTTGGCAAAAAGACGTATCTGCAGATACACCTTTCTGCCAACTTAAATTCCACATTTTTAATCAATTATTAATATTATAATCATTATTATTGTTTGTTGTTATTGATATTCAGAAAAAAACCTGCTTTCACTGTTTCAAATACATAGGTATGAATGAGGTTGGCGAAACTCCCAAGTCTAACAAGGGAGGGACTGTGATTCCATATGTTGTCAAATACCTGGGGATGGATGGGGTCAGTGGAACTCTGCCGAAGTATGGGGGAGGGTAGAGGTCATAATCTCAATTGTCAAATACCTGGGGATGAATGGGGTCAGTGAAACTCCAGAGCAGTATGAGGGAAGGGTTCATGATAATCTTGGAGGCATGTTCCACCCGGTCATCGAAGGTCATCTTCTCGGCACAGGAGACAGCGATGACACCTTTGATTGTAGGATGCCACTCCACAGCGGTCAAGACCTTGTCCTTGCTGAACTGGAGATCAGTGAAAGACTGGTACTCCTGCAATGAAAATGTAACAAGATGTGAAGAAAGTTTGTATTTGAAAGATGGTGAACTATCCGATATTCATGTCTACAACTACTGTTACTTGATCTTTGATTGAACTCTCGACACTCTAACCAGGTCGGTAGTGCCTTCTTTTCAATTGAGAGGCTGTGAATATTACAATATTTTTTTTTTTCAAACAAAGTGGCAAAAAATATCTACAAGAAAACAAAACAGGTATTAGATAGAGATGGAACTGCAAAGAGAGGCCAGGCAAGAGACAAGATAGAGTGACAGGGTGAGCGAGTAACAGACAGATGAGCTGAAGAAAGATAACTAGGGAAGGATTGAAAGGTGTGGTAGGATGCGGAGGAAAGAAAGAACATAGGAAATATAGAAGAGAGAGAGAGAGAGAGAGAGAAGGGGAGAGAGAGATCCCAAAAGCATACAATCACCCAATGCTGGTACACAAAACAGAGTGAGTATGAAACACCACAGGGGTCTGTAGTATGTAGCCTTGTTTTATATTAAGATAGACCACTTATATCAGCATTCAATTTCACACCCACAACAAGTGTACACAAGCGACACAAAGAAATAATTGTCTCTTACATTCATAAAAAAGATCAACCACGAGACTCTATCATTAAGGATATGCTTAAAAATACAAAGTATTGGTAACGAAGAATCAATATTCTGTGCTGGTGTGGCACTAACCTTCAGGTAATTGTCAGACTTGCTTCCAAAGGTATTGTCCTCACTGGCCAATTCCTTCCAATCATCCAGGAACACATCCATGATCTCATTCTGTTGCAAGGACAGGTCAAATCTACAACCAAACCATATTAAACGTGTTAAATAGTGACAACTACCAAAACCTACTCAGCCATTCTTTTTAAAATATTTGTTTAAGTCACATGGAACTAGGCTTAGATTCGGCACTCCACCAGATTATTATACTATTTCTTGGTCCATGTTGGTATTACATGTTTGCCCGTCAAGTATTAGCTCAAGACTTCTTCAAGCAAGCAAATTCATACGCTTGGAGAAGCAGTCATATTTGGTCTTGGATCAATACAATACATATAAAATACAAAACAGTATGCCACTTAATAAGTAGCTCAAAAATTAATATTTGAAATTGTTTTTCTATCAAAATTCATACCACATACTTTACATTCGCCCGCTTTATTAGATCGAATATGAAATCAAAGCCAATAAAAACACGTTTTCATCACCTTGTCTTAAGCTCTTTGGAAGCTAATATCTTCTCTCATTCCTCTTCAGTGAACACACGTGGAGCATACTGGGTTACATTGTTACATGGATGCTTCCTACATCAGAGATTTATTACATCGAATATGAAATCAAAGCCAATAAAAACATGTTTTCATCACCTTGGCTCCACTTTCTCAATGAAGTCCTTAAGCTCTTTGGAAGCTAATATCTTCTCACATTCCTCTTCAGTGAACACACGTGGAGTATACTGGGTTACATTGTTACATGGATGCTTCCTACATCAGAGAAAGACAGAAAAAGAGAGTGAGAGTGAGAGAGAGGGGGGGGGGGGAAGTCACGAGTAATAATTATGACTATGATTTTTTAAAGTAAACTCAATATTTTTCAAGTAATACTAGAAATCATGTTTGGAAAAAATGACTAGATCATAATAATAATTATAATTTTTTATATAGCGCATGAGACTTCTCAAAAGTCTCTATGTGCTTAAGATCTCACCATGCTTGTTTTAATCAGGGAATACATGCATGAGCATTTCAATTGATCTGATATCCTTTTACTTCACATCTCTTGTGACTGACCATGTATGCAAAACCAAGCTAATAGATACCTGATTGGGATATAGGGCACCTGAAGTCAATATCATATTAAGGTGACATTCTTTATAAAAACAAGAGAACTGTATGCAAAAATTGATGTTTGTGTACAAAAATCAACAAATCTGTATTGTTGTCCCAACCAAGTGAGTAAAATATACATACAGGCAAAACATGAACAATATATATTGTAAAGTTTGTAAAATGTCACCTACCAGTCTGTCTGTGTACAGTTGTCAATGTAAGTCGGTATGGCTTGCACAGCTGTATCTAGTTCCACTTTCTTCAGGTTATAGCTCTTATCTTCAAACGAAGAGCACTCGATGTAACCATCCTTAACGTCATCAGGTCCCCGGTCTGTGAACTTTGTGGGAGTGCCAAAGTCACGTCTTACACGCTGGACGGTGAAGAACAGCTGCATGGGAAAGAACGTTCACAATATACATTGTAACAAACCTTAACCATTTAATATACCTATATTTATACACTCTCTCTCTCTGTCCAGTAATTAGGCCTACCACAATTTTCAATCAATTTACTAAAAATCATTCACCCACATATATACCTTGAATGAACTTTCAAGACTCATAATTCTAGTTTTATTTCAATATGTCATCATCACATTGGACCTATGCATCTTCTTCAGGACCAAACTTCAAAATCTAGGTACTTGTTTCTGATTCATGAAAGAAATTATTAGAGGAAACATACAGAAAGAACATCAATACTCCTAGGCTGGAATTTCCACCCAAAGCATGGAAGTGGCTCATATACACATCCTCAACTTTAAAGGGATACGCCACCAGGCGGCCGTGGGGAAGGTCAGGATTGCGTAAGCCCCATTCACTCATACACAAAGTTTGTACGTCGAACGCGTCCGTTGGACTACTAGGATTACTTTTCGGATTGCAGGAAGCCGACCGAATCTCGCACGAGAGCTCGAGCTCAAGCGGAGCGTGCATGTTGCGCGGCGAACAGCCTGTTCGAAGTTTGCTCCCGCGGGGCATCGGCATGATCAGGTAACGATCATGCGTGCCCTCTCGCGGCATAAAAACCTCCACAATCTGCGGTTGAGTATCCCTTTAACCTTCTCTGATGTTAAAATATTAATGTGGGCATAACATTTAGGCCCAAATTAATGAAAGCGGTTTATCTAACCCACGGTTTAAACCGTGTGTCCAATGGGCGGATAGTAATGCGCTTATTTACCCTTATTTTTAGTCCACGGCGGAGGTCTAAAGCATGGTTTAGACCGTGGTTTAAGATAAACCTCTTTCGTGAATTTGGGCCCATATGTCTGAAAGAAATACAGTATATACTGCAAAGCCTTCTGATAACATAAGAACATTATTTCATCAATCAAATTACAAAATTGATACATGTAGATGTAACAAAAGCATTTCTGGTCACAGAGGCTTGCACAATTAATTTTTGCTAGAGTGCTAGATGAAACTTGAAGGCTTTCTCTCACCTTATCTCTGTTTTCCACTACTGCTTCCTCTTCTATCTCCTTCTCACTGCCGAGAGAAACCCACTCCTTAGGCTCAGGAGGGATATAGCGATAGACCGTCAAATCTTCTTCTTCTTGTACTCCTCCTTCTCCTTCCCCATCCTCCCCTCCTTCTTCTCCTTCTTCTACTATTGCAGGCTGTAAAATCATACCAATAACTTCTTAGTCACCAGTTACACTATCACATACTGGGAGGGGAGGCGTTAAATCAATAAAATATTATATTTGGCATTCTGACTCCAGCATTTTTATTGGGTACACTAAGAATTTGAGGCACTTTGCACATTTGTACATTTGCCTTAACAGAAAAATATGTGTGTTTAGAAAGAAAAAAAAAAGAGAAGAATATAATGACCATAATGTTGAGTACCAATGTACATAAATTTCTTTCTATGCATTAATGTAATAGAACTGTTGCACTGTAGAATAAGTTTATACCAGGAATCCCGAATTTAAATAGCAGATTTCTCATATAAAGGCCACCGCACACCTTACGATCGGTCTGCGATAAATAAATCGCTTTGGGGCAAAATAGGGGCAAAATTAGTTTAAACTCGTAGGCAGTCCTACGATTTTTGTGACGTCACTACGACTCGGAGCCGATTTGGCCATCCCACCGACTACAAAACTTGGCACAGTCTGTATTATCGATTTTTACTATCTGTATGATTATTCAGACCCTCAATCAAAAAATTTAATTGTTTTGAAATGATTTTTCAAATGATATTACATTTTCTTCTGAAATTGGATTGCAGACCGATCGTAAGGTGTGCGGTGGCCTTAAGATTTTCAATCATGTACATAACATTTTGTGTGTTTTATACAAAACACATTACACAAAAACTTAAAGTCAGTGTTTTGAACCATTATTCACATTACATTTTATGAATTTAAATACATATCATTCCAGAAGAATTATTGATAAAATCAGTCTACAGTATATCAAATACAGTCAAACCTGCTTTAGCAACCACCTGAATAGAAAGACCACCTGTCTATAAAGACCACAATTTTTGTTTCCCTCGAAAAGTGTTTCTCATTGAAATGTGTATTAATAGAACCTGTCCATAAAGACCACATGCTCATAAAGACCGCTTTTCATGTCTTCCTTGAGTGGTCTTTGTAGACAGGTTTCACTGTAAATTTAAATTGTTTTTAGCAAACAATCATACTCCTTTATGAGTATGTCATTACATTTCAGATGAGTTAATTATATACTTACATTGAACTTTCTATTGAGTTTTTCCTTTGCCTCCTCTGTCAGAGCAATGATGAAGTTCTCCCCATATTTGAATTCTGCATCATAGACTAACATAATCTCTTCTCCATCATAGTCCTGAAAACAACGATCATACCCAGAATCAATGAATCAAAGCTAACAAACATTCCCTTCACTTCAAACTAATATTTAACACAATGGCAGCAAGGTACACTGTAGAATTTATTAAGGTTTTAGGACTTATGATTCATTTGGATTAAAGCTTCCACAATAAATTGGTAAACTACTTATTTTTTTCTGGTTAAATGTCTTAGCACATAGTAAGTTATGAACTTTTTACTGGCTGCTTGCTGACATGTATGACCAAAAAATTTATTGTAAACCGTGATGGGGAAGGACCAAACTCAGATGGACATCTTTATTTTTCCTTTTAGATTTTTTTCAAATGCTGGCATATAGGTGCAAATAAATATTTCTCATATTCTTAGTGAAATATATTTGGTGTTTTTTCATCACTGACAAGCACAAAAAAAAATTGTGCCATATCTAGCAGTCATTTAGATGGTAATCTTTTAATTTCAACTTAAACTACCTGAATAAATGGGAGGGGATTTTTTAATAAGTTTGTAAACTTAAGAAGTCAGTCCCATTTAGCAAGGAGAAATAGGTCTGTTTGGCTAACGTGAATAGAAATGATTTACACCTCACCTAATCCAAAACAGGTGGTCCCACTTTGGCAAAGAAACTGAATGCTTTCTTTTGTCCATTGAAAAGATGAATACAACTTTGCTAATCAACTTGTTTAAGCACTAACACAAGATAAGTTAGCTTTCTTTTCATACCAAACTGAATGAATGCAGTGGAGAGAGACAATTTTAAAGGGCGAGTCAATTAGAATTACATTTCATGATAATATCAAAGTATTGTGTCAATATTGCTAGAAATCGCATATACTTTTTATTAAAAAGATCTGTGTACTTCTGTAAGCTTCGTTGAAATTGCCTAAATCGCACGTTTATCAGCTAGTCTGTCACGCCCCTCGAAAAATAGGGCCCAGTCACGTGCCTTGTCAGGTGACCTGTGACGTACCATCGGGAACATCTAGCTAGCGGACGACGCTTGTCTGTGTATATCCAGTGCAGGGAATTTGGGATAGGCATGATAGGAGTGCATATCTCAAGAAAATGCCGAGGAGATGTGTTGTTGCTGGGTGCAGCAAAGGCACCAGCGATGGTGTCAGTCTGCACACCTTTCCTAAAGATGATGCAACTCGAAAAATTTGGATTTCTATGATCAAGCTGACGCGAGCTAGCTCAGTGGGATGGCCCTTCCGCTCACAGTACTGTTTGCAGTGACCACTTCAGGGAGGAGGACTTCGATAGTCAGGCCCTCAGGCCAGGGGCTGTATGACCAGCTAGGATTTGCGCCCAAGAATAAAATGCTGCGGCCGACAGCTATCCCTGTCATCAGACTGGGAACTGAGGGCTGTGGAACTGGAAGCCAAACACAGGGAGCTAAAAAAACAAGAGTCGGTCTGCAGTTCTGAAGCTGGAGTCACTGGAGAAAAAGAGGGTAGGTCTACCGTACCGTAGCGTAGAGCCCGGGGGGGGGGGGGCACTCAACCTGTTTTTGGATGTGGGTGTGCCGCTGCCAATCTCAAAACAGGGGGCTAAGGAGCTAAATGGTTAATTGAGGAAGCTGATTTTTGAGGGTCTAAGGAGCGAACGGGCTCATGGGCAGAGCTAATTTTAGCTGCTCGCGATCTCACTACTCTGGTACACATACGGTGCATGAGCTGAGTCAGCGGTCGCAGCGCTGTTTTTAACGCTGTACCTGCCGCGCCACTGCACTGGCTCGATGTCGCATGCAGATTGATCTCGCTGAGCCGCCGCTAGCACTAGACTAAGTAATACCGCGTTCAGTTAGGGGGCACTATAGGCCGCCCAGCTCCCCGCTGCGCTGGCCTGGGAGGCTAGGGAGCGACCGTTCCCGGACAATGGGCTGTGCGCATTGTTTTCTCATATTCTAGGGAGCGAGTCGGAAGCCAATCGAGGTGCGGTTAGTGAAAATCTGAAAATCGCATATCATGGGAGCGACCCGAGAAGGTTGAAAATGGGGGACGTCACAGCGGCACATACATGTGTGACATATATATGTGAGTGCCCCCCCCTCCCCCGTGAGGCAGCTAGCTTGCAGCACACGATTTTGCTGTATTTGTTGTAATATATTTAGACTTTCATCCATGTCTTTCAGTGTACTTGGTTGTTATCATAAGCACGCACACAAAGATTCGCAAGGTACGGTCAGCAGTAAAGCGACTGTCCACACGTCTACTTGTCTGTAAAATATTACGTTTTTCCAAAACATAAACCTAATCCAAAAGAGGAATTATCATGGGTAAAGTGTTTGAAAAAATGCCAGACTTGTCATTTGACCTCTACTAAAATGTCTAAACAACCTATTCAAATCCTTTTGGGGGACTTAAAGATTGTCGAAATTGTATAAATAGTGATATGAAAATGGATACATTATCATTCATTTACATTGCCAACATATCAGTCAAACTTAGTGGCTTCGCGGGGGACTTCCCGATGCTACGTCAAATCGCTCTAGCCAATCAGCTGTCAATTTTTGGGGGCGTTCCCAAATTAGTGAGTTTTTTGACCAATTTCTTGTTACTGGGCAATTTTTTTTCTGTAAAAATGTCAGAATTGTGTCATTGGACCTATGTACTACATTTTTAGCCCCAATGTTGATTCTAATCGAAATCCCCTTTAAGCAATCTGAAGAGGATGGATGCCAAGTTGGCTGCATTGTCCTCATGATCAGAAACATTTCACACCTTGTCTAATCCCAAATAGGAGGTATATTATGTATTATCTATTCAATGTGAACTTTGACCCAGAGCAGACTGCTTTGTTTACAATAGTAGCCCCTTTACATGTATGTGGGAGCAATCTCTACATCTTTTGTTTGATTACAAATTGGGCAAACTCTCTAGAAGTTTTAATGAAGATTTAACTAGAGTTAAAAGTACTATACGTGTTACATGGTGGACAGGCATTTTATATTAGGATTTAACTTTAAATGATTCGCAATACACATAGTAATACCTCATTTACGTGATAACAACTTGCAAAGCACAGTACAGCAGATGCAAATCACATGATGACATTTGATATCCACATGTTGAATATACCTTGAACTACAGCTGGGGCTATGGATCAAAGATTAAGATTCATTCGACCGATTGAGCTATTTACCAGAATGGCTTGTTTGAATGGAGAGAAATCTGAGACAGCTGCCCTGGTCTTCATGTCCTGTACTATATCCTCCTTACTAATCAGCTTGATGGGGTTGTCCTTCGTTACATCCTCATCACAGACACACTTGAACAGCTCTTGAGTCTTGGTAGCCATGAAAAGGGGCACCACTTTGGGTGGCAGTTCTGTTCCTAGAGGTCAAGAGGTAATGATGATACGAAAGGAAGCAATGTTTAACTTAATGAAATGAAGATTCATATTCTTAATTGATCCTTTTTTATCATTTAACTTCAAGTTCATATATAAGAAAGTCCACTTGACGTCAAGTGTTCTTGACACTTGAAACCCACAGTTCAGATCCTGATGATGATCTACAATGTAGCTTAGAGAAAAGTGAACATTTGTAATGAATTCTCAACCCAAATGACACTATAGATTCCAGCCCTGCCTTCTACATGTATGGACCTCTAGAATTTGTTGAAATATTGGATAAAGGGTTGGTTCTTCTGGGAATTTCTAATGAATAAAATTTAGTGTACTTAAGTAATGAATAATTTTAATTCATTTTAAAAAAGTGAATGGGGACTCAAATAAAACAGGTTGAGAAATGAAAAGATGTTCTAAGAGAAAATCCATATAGGGAGCAAAAGAATGAGAAAACAAAGCAAATGGTATATTCCAGATAGAAACAAAGTCCATCCTATTTTCAGTTTTGATGTAAAGAATTGCGCTACATGTATGTGATAGAGATCATGTTTGTTTGCAGCCACACACATCTCATTAGAACATAATGTTTGAAATTAAAATCACTTAGCTTTTTGGTGTCTGCTTGAACATAATACTGGTTTCAAAAATCGACTACACTTGTGACGTAAATAATGTAAGAGATTCTTGACAATTCTTTTGTATGTTAGTAAGAGAAGATAATGATAAGTCATCACAGACAGTATGTGTTATTTACAGAATTGAAGATTCCATAAAAAAAATGTCTACTCCGTTTCAGAAAGTTAAGATTTGATACACACCATCTCCACCTCCCTCAGGCTCCGGTGTTTTCTTTTCCTCGTCTGCCTTAGGTTTAGCTGCTCCTGTTTGAAAAGAAAGTCAGAGAAAACATTAATTTTAAAACAGAAAAATTATGGTTTAGTAACTGCATGATTGTATGTTGTTTTTAAATTCAATGTCTTGCTTAGTCATTACTACTGAATAGCTTGAATGTAAACTGACTCTTAATAACTTTCAATGCTTTAGAAATATAAAATCTTAAAATATTTATTGTGAACAGCAATTATAAAAGAAGCAAGAGGGAAATAATTTTCTAACATCTTTACACTAAACCTAGTTCTTGAGCTACACCCTATTTTACCAGTCTACTCCCATTTTATCTTTAATGAAATGTTTGTGATTGATCGAAAATATTGGCATAAAATTAGGCATGATGCTGTTTTATAATTTTTCATACTTCCTTTGTAAAATAGTACCCCAAAACAATGTAATGGACAATATAACTACCGGTATATAGTAATAGCAAAGATTGTGAAAAACACAAAAAACAGTCATTAACAAACACACAACCTTTTCCACCCTTCTTTGGCTTGGATGATGAAGTCTTTTCCCTCTTTCCTTTGCGAGGAGTCCCTGACTTAATATCGGGTGTCTTTGGAGTGCTGTCTCCTGCTTTGGTGTCAATCTCCTTCTCATCTGCCTTGGCATTCTCTGCTTCCTTCGGTGTAACATCAGCCTCTGGGTCAGCCATGTTTGTCTCTATCTTTTTTTCACAGGCCCAGAGGGAAAAATACCTTTTTTTATATTTATATTCCTGACATCGCCTCTGCATACATCCCAATTGAAAATCAGCTCTCTCGAGCGAGCGCAAATCGGCGCAACTTTCTCGAGGCCGTATTTGAGTAGCCCAGATTCTGCACTTTCGATACATGTAAGTTTCAATGTGGACATCCACCATCCAGAAATTGATATCATCGCTTGAAATTTTAGAAAAGTTTTGGCCGTTTTCATCATCGAATTTCATCAGTAAAATGAGTAAAATATTTATTAAAACAGTGAACATAACTTTTGTTAATTATCAAAGTATGAAATGATTCATTTTGACTAGATTCTAGACATGCGCCAGCTCTGTCAGAAGCCAGGCCGCCGGTAACTCAAAGGAGCTCCAACGCGCAGCGTTGGAGCTCCAGGTACAACTATCCAAAGTCGACCTAGCCCATTTTATGGCTAATTGCATCGCTTAATTTCGGCAGGTAAGATAGAAATTTGTACTTACACTTTAAGAGAATTACTGTAACTATGTAGCAGGCTCTTTGATTTTACGATTTAACGATTGTTTCGATGAAAAAAATGGAATTTCCTCGCCGAGCTGATCTTTTCCCCGTACTGTACCGTCGATTCAAATGACTCGATCGCACTGTGTGATCGAGTCAGCGACGTATATACGGTACATTACACACAGTGCGATCGTGTGTAAGTACAAATTTCTATCTTACCTGCCGAAATTAAGCGATGCAATTAGCCATAAAATGGGCGAGGTCGACTTTGGATAGTTGTACCTGGAGTTAGGCCGCCGGGTGCGCCGGGCCAAGAGCTGGCGCTCGGTCGATGATACCCCGCCAGTGGTCTGGCTTCTGACAGACCGCTGGACGTGGTGGGCGCGGCAGAGATGGCGCATCTGACACTGGTCAAATGTTTTTGTCGTGAATTATGATTTATGAATCAAACATATCCGCATTTCTATGAATTTGACTGTCATTATACTTTCTTTTCAAATATGATTATGTAATTCTTGGGGGAAAAATAAATTTCAACTTTCTCTTCAATCTGAATTCAATTGATTAAAAATCAAATTGATGAATATTTTTATTAATTATTCTAATTTAAAATTAATTTTTTTTTTTAAATTATTTTCAGCTTTTATTTTGTGTTTGTTAAATCATTATAAATTAAAAGGCACCCTGAACGAAACTCTATTTTAATGTGTTTTTTTATACATAATATTCTTCGTTTTCTACAAATACAATTGTAACAAATATTTTCCATATTTCGCATAACATAAGTTAATTAGCATAAATCAATATACTTACTGTTAAAAAAGTAACTAATTAGTAGCTGCTCCAGGCTCAATTTCAGCTTTCCATTGATACCTAGATCACTTCAAAAGTCTCAGAAATAGAGAAGTTATGCATGTGTTTATAGTGTGACATGAAATTCCCTCCATAATTATTGGTCACACATTTTTTCATGCCCTCCATTGGTTTTACATTAAGACAGTGGCCGGAAACATGGTTGAAATGACAGGACTTAAATTATCATAACTTTTTACTAATTTTAGTTACTTGAGTCTTGACCAATTTGAAAGTTGTTAGTGTCATTGGAAAGGTCTCTTAAAGAGCTTTCCTATGACAATGATACTATTTGTATCAAGATGTATGCAGTTCAATTTTTTTGTCACATAGCTAGACAATGTCTTCTTTTTTTCAAATTTAGATTTTAGTTTACAAAGTTAGAATTCTTATCTATTTTTTCACATTCTTTAAATTATAGGCCTACTTTTATACTTTTATAGCCCCATAATTTTTATAAAAACCTCTAGTCTAGTTTAGGCCTAATGCTATTTCATGCAGAACTACGGGAGAAAGGAATGCATACACAGACTTTCGCTCGTTTGTTCCCGCAATTGGAAAAACTGCAAACCGAAAAGGAACGGCTCTTTTTTCTAACGTTTGTTGCCGTTGCCGTTGCCGTTGGACAACCACTTTTTTTAAATACAGTCCCACATGTTGCATATGGTGTCGGTTTTCAACATGCATTCCCATTTATTTTTCTTGCTGCATTCAATTTTCTTGGAATACTTATGATTCGAACTTTACATTAGATATCAAAATGTCGACACGACCATTATATGAGTATATAAGAACCGGTGGTAGTTAAAAATTAAGCAATTAAGCTAATTAAGACTCACCGAATAATAAATATACGCGGACAAAATCCGCCGCTGTTGTCAAGCAACGCTCCTTGAATCTTTCGACCAATAATTAAACATCAACAGTGAGGGTTATAGTGTCTTCAAATAGACATATATAAAAAGGAAAATTTAAGATAACAAAGTTATCACATATCAAGTCAACCTAAAAAAAACCAGTTCTTTTCAGAACTAAGCTCTCCAAACTTCTGTGACCTCTTCAGAACTTTCCTGAGCTCGATCACTCTTTCTTCCTTTTTCTTCTTTCCTGTTTCCATTTCATTTCATTTTTGGTGTATAAACACCGAAAACAAAAACCCAAAATAGTCTTGTGTAAGTGTTTAATTAATTTCGTTCCATTATCATCTCTTTCCTTTCCTCTCACTTTTCCAAAATTCCTCTTGACGCCCCATAATTCTGTTCAAGTTTTTCACGAAAGAATATATCAACAGCCTTTTCACAGAGGCTCCCACATAGAGTTACCGAAAGCCTTCAATTGTGAATACTGCACTCACCATGGAAACTATACAGAGAAAATATATATAATTAAGCTAAATCTACATGTACAATTTGTTAACTAAATTTCACAACTTCCAATGAGGTTTTCAAAACTTATCCGTAATATTTGCATATGATCGAACAAACTATACATACAGTTCAAGGAAAGAGATTTAAATTCATGAAATAATGATCTATAGGTAAATATTTCACATAGACTGATATACATTTTAAAATTTAGGATCATTTGAATGTCCGACCTCTTTTCATTTGGATGCCATGCATAAAAGCCCTCAAGCATCACTGTCTATATGCATTATAATTATGGGAAGATGTTATACAGAGTTGACATTCAAATAAAACATTACAATCGCATAATTAACACAAAGTTCAACTAATTACATTTCCCTCATGGATCATGCATATTCTTTATCAGCGAGTCAACTCTAAAAATGATTTGCATAATTGATACAGTTGATGTCTGCCTACAGTTCTAAGGAAATGTTACATAGCGCTCATATGAAAAATACAGGAAATACTGGCTTCATATAGTAGAT
This sequence comes from Heliocidaris erythrogramma, assembly GCA_025617745.1. Taxonomy (NCBI): domain Eukaryota; kingdom Metazoa; phylum Echinodermata; class Echinoidea; order Camarodonta; family Echinometridae; genus Heliocidaris; species Heliocidaris erythrogramma. Next base: position 13,680,159 of record CM046859.1, read on the forward strand.
CATTGCTTTTATATAATTATGCAAATTTTAGAGTTAATATTGTAATATGCCGCAAATTATTTAGGCCTGCTGCGTGATTATTATCCCTTTTTTCGACTTGATAATTTTCATTTGTATTTTCCATCCATATATGTTTGTATGTATAAACTATATATATATCTTATATTGGTAAAGCCGAAATTGTAAATTAAAGGGTATATAATCAGGGATTTCAACCAGGGTTCTCTGACTTAATGATAAACTGACGTATATACTCCTCACTTTTTAAGCACCATTATATATACGTAGGCTTGTATACAGTCTATGCACCCCTGGAATTGTAGATTGAAAAGAAATGCAGCCCTGCGAACAAAGCCGACGTCTCTAACAAATTAAGTCAAGATCCGGCTTAATGGTATAGACAATGGCTATAAGTTGTGACCACCAAGCATTCTCTAAGTTGTTTTCTTTAGCCACTTCTTACCCACATTCACGAATGCATGAAACGTTGTCATTTGATCATTTGCTTCTGATGAGTTTGCGTAGCTATATAGCTCTTGACTGATATACATCAGTATCTTTTAAAGTTTATTTATTTCGAGGACTACCCAACTTGTTTGAATCATATACTGCTGTGCTTTTCACAACTCACTTTTGTGTGTGTTAAAGTTATTCCCCATCTTGCCCAAGTGTGTTGTTTTCATTCGTTTCTTCCAAACTTCAAGTGACGGCACTATGGCCACCAGATGGACGCCCAGATCGGGAGGGAAAAGGAGCAGTTTGACAGCATTTGAAGAGCGAATTGGTGGACGAGGCACCGGGAAACGTTCTAAAGCTGAGTTCTGGGACCAAGCTAGGAGTCAGCGGAAAACAGAACAAGACTTTCGTCGATGGTATCAACCGGAATCGTTTGGTAATAATTCTCTATGTATTTCCCTCCCTGTATTCATTTCAAACCGAAAGGCCCTACAAAGCAGAAAAATACATTTAAAGTGAAACCTGTCTATAAAGACCACTCAAGACAAGAAAAGCGGTCTTTATGGACAGGTTCTTTTAATACACATTTCAATGAGAAACACTTTTCAAGGGAAACAAAAATTGTGGTCTTTCTATACAGGTGGTCGCTAAAGCAGGTTTTACTGTATTTGTGTAGTGCTCTCATTCGCTCACGATTATGTGTTTGACTACTTTCATCTATGTCATTACCCTTAACACACGAGGCAAGGATATTGCATAATGGTCCATCATATAAACACTTCTCTCAAAATACTAAGCTTATAAAAGAACCTCAATCGACTTGTCCCGTAACCAAGTCTGTATTTTTTTAATTTAAAAAATTCATATAAGATACTAATGCAAACGAAAAGTGATGTTTATTAAAGTTAAATATATTCCACAAAATGTATAATATTATATATAACAAGTACCGAACCATACTTGATCATGCTCCATTATCTTCGTTTCGAATTCTAGGTTGCGTACATCTTTGCAGACAGTCAGCTGAGACCAGTGGTGCAAGGGGAGGTGAAGCTACCGCAAGGGCCAGTCCAAATGATCATCAATAGTACTCCTGGTGGCACTTGTCGTCACGTCGAGGAAGAGCTCCTCGACTTCAGTTGGAGTCGGGAGCCTGACATCATAGTGGTTGCCGCAGGGACCAACAATATTGGCTTCGGCGTAAAGTCCCTCGACGTTGCTTGTAGGCAGTTCCGGAGTCTTTTAAGATCTGCACTTCACATGACCCCACAGGTATATCAACTAAAACCAAAATATAATATAGAACATCAAGATCAATAATTAGGGAGTGGGATCTTAAAATTTCGCTATCGGGCAGATAATGTCTGGATCCGCCTACGGTTATTTATGTTTAACTGTATGTATAGGTAAGTCGAGTCGAGGGTTTTTAAGAGTCGTTACCATTAGATAGGAGCTTGCATATAATTGCTATTGTGTTTTCAGAAAAGATTTAATCTAATACTCAGCGGAATCTGAGAACATGTTGAAAAAGATACACGAATCGATCCAAAGATTTCTCATATAATTCTGTTAATACTTCTTGTCACCGTCTATAGGTTCTTGTTACCAGCATCACTCCCCGTCTCGACAAGAAAGGTCGCCTCGTCCAAGAGTACAACGATGCCTTCTCCATGATCTGTCAAGAGGAAGGTGTCTCCTGGTTAGACATCTCCAGCTCCTTCCCGACGGATGAGACAAGACTCTGGGCTAGCGATGGTCTCCATATCAGCGAGTGCACAGGTCTACCTCGGTTCCTCAGGGTCTTGCATCCGAGGATGATGTCTATCTTGTGGCCAGACGATTCACCTACAACTTCAATTCAGAAGCAGGATCGAGAGGTATAGATGAATCCGTCCTCTGTAGAGACACACCTATAGCTCTTGGACGAACGCCTTTACCATGCAGAGAAGTATCCCGTTCAACATTTCTTTTTAAACAGTTCTTTTAACATCATAAGTGCCTTTATTATGAAAGTTTAAGAAGTTTATTTGAGATTTCAATCTCAAACTGTTTTATGGAGGGAGTACCTATTATTTCGACGCATTTTTCCATTTTAAAGATAAGACTTGAACTGATGAGAAATGAATAATCTTATGAATAATATTCAAAAATTCTTATATCGTCGGCCTTATGCCAAAAGGGCCTTATCACTTTTGGCATAAGGCTGACGATATGACCTACGGCTACTACCATGAATTGAGCCGTGTATTGATGGGCATAATGTTCCCTTTTACTGAAGAATCACTGTGTTTTTAATTAATGCAATTCGTAAATGATTCATTTGGTAATAGCGTAATATCACTATTGTCTTCATCCCACATTGCCGCGGAATCAGCCTCAGTTATATACAGGAATAATAATTAATCTTCACTTGATTTACAGGTCTAACGGTTAGGCAAATAGTAATAAGTGTAATGAATATACAAAAGAAAGTTCATCTAAGGCTGTAGTAGGCCTATGGTTTTTTATTTGCTCGGGGATGTGCTTTTCTATTCATCTTCACATGATGAGTCAACCCATTTTTTCTCCTTTTGTCTCAATGTTTTGTTTTGTTTTGTGTGATTGTTCTGTGTTGTCCCCCTTTGGTATGGTATATGTCTTATTTGTTGGCGGTATGGCGGGGCGTTGATTGGCAGGACTGAAATCATTTAAAAGTGATTTTAAAAATGCCTCTCCTCTTCCTCCGCAAGTCAAGTCCCTGGCTCCTCGTGCCACCGCTGGTTTCGACAGAAGGGACCTCTGGCGGGTATATTTAACAGTATACATGTATAATGTATAGTTGTCAACGTGAGATGTTATGATTATTCAAACAAAAAAATCAGTGTTATCACTTTATATATTATGTAACAGGGGCCGAGGAGCGTCTTCGAAAGTGTGACAATTTTCGAACCTTTTCCCCCCGAGATTTTATAAACGTGTGTGTGTTGGGGGGGGGGGGGGGGGGGGGGCTGCAGCCCCCCAGTTCCGCGGCCCATATGTAACGCATGTTCGTTATAGTACCCTATTTTCGCAAATACAGATACAAACGACGTACTCGCACATGTTTGCGATCGTCAAGAAAATTTACCTCGTTTCGGGGAATTTCTTGGCCTTTCTAAAAAAATGCTCCGCAAAGGCTTCCCCTGAAAATTACCCCCGAATTACATTTTCTTAAAATGTAAAATAAATTAAGTACCATCGCAGGGGCAAAAACGTATCGGATTATTATGCACTCAAGGGTCGAGCTGCCAGGTATATTAAGCTGTAATTTGTAACAGAGCTTATACATAAATACCTGTTGAACAGTGAGGGATGGTTATTCATGTTTGATAGTCCCAATAAGATCATTATGATATTTTAAAGGAATATCCTCAGTTTTACCCTGCGTGTTTTTGAATTTCAAGTCATATAATGAGCATTATAATAATTTCTGAATCTGCAACACATATATATTAACAGCGCCATCTGCCCTTCACATTATATATAGAGGGAAGTTAATTCTTCACGGTATACAAATCAAATGATTGCGAATTCTGCTTTAATAGATTGGGGAGGGGTGGTACGATTTCTCTCAATTTATTACTTTGTCATTTTACAAAAGCAATAAAATAAGTTTAACAAGCTAAAATAAAATGGTACGGTGCAATCGAGACACTATAGATTTCTTTTTACTTTGATAACCATCTTCTACTTTCATCAGCACTTTTAGGTATTCGCAGCTAGCTATAGAGGAAGGTGATATGCCCCCTTCCCAAAAAGAGTGGGATAAAGGAAAGATAGGAAAATAATTGACAAGAAGAGAGGGCGGAATTTGCGGGGAAAAGCATCGATCTCTACCTGGGGAAAAGAAAGGGGAATCATGTCGAGTTTAATTTTTCAGATCGCCACCATTCAACCACATTATGCTCCTTATTCTACCACTTATATATCTGTACCACCACTCTTCTTAAAGGACAATTAACCCCACGTGATATTCTAGATGCACCTATTGTCTGCTACGTCTTTCCATGGAGGCTGCCATTTTGTGCATGACACGGATCATTAGGTACCATATGCATTGATAATAGCCTACCTTTACAACAGATACGTCGCTTTGTTCTGATTGTATTACGATTGTTATTGGCCATGGGCCTAGATAATTGACGACCCATGAGTTCTAATAGCCATCCTGTAAAGCAGATTCCTCGCTTTGTTTTGGTATTGTTACGATTGTCTCCGTCCTTGACGTCAATTCTCCGTCCTTGACGTATATTTTTTATGAAGTATATTTTTTATGAACAAATTAAGACCTTTTAAAAAATATATAAAACTAAACTTACATTTCAGAATATGTGACTTTATCTAATATATATTTGTCCTCTAAAAATCAATTACAAGTTAACGATGAAGGAAATTTTACTTGGGATGAAAAATATGTTCGTGTACACATAAAGTAATGGCAGCCCCCTTATTATTGCTAGCAGACGATAACTTGGCTGGAAAATAGTGATTTATATCTATATCCTGTGTTTTTACATGAAATTGCATGTATCAAATAAGAGGCATATACTACACCATTCAAAATAAGCTAATTCATACGCTGAGGTTAATTTCCCTTTAATGTAAACTGGTGCACGACATTTGCCGGGACATTTGCTCCTGCGACATTTGCTCTTCTGTCCATACCTCGAAAGGTCGTAAGGTTATAAGCTCAATGTCATGATTTGTTTTTTTGTTAAGGACAATGTGAAGATTATAGAGTTAGAGTTAGGTTTAGAATTAACATGGCAAAGTTAGACCGGGGCAATTATTGTCACAGGAGCATTAATGTCATGGAACCTGTATCACCAGTGAAGATGCAGTTGGGGGAAGGAGGGGGTATCCCCCCTCGTTTGTATTAAACACGCTCACCAAACGGATTATCCAAAGGCAATTTCCTCAAATTCATTATGCTGTCTAATGCTCACGTTATAATTTACCGCTTCCCTTATTTTTTTCAGATCATAAGCTTTTTGCCTACCCGATATAATTTTTCTGTAGACGAAAGTCCCCGACCCATCACAGTGAGCACGGCAACTAAAAGCATCCCACCTGTCATCGACAACACGAATAAATCCCATTTTGGAGAAATCATGCATGGTTACGAAAGATTGACAATTTCATAACGCCATACCTCTTGTGTATAGACATACTGGATAATCATTATGACTTTGTATGTCTAAAACCATTCAAAACAAGGAATGTACAATTACAAGACAAAACGTTTATTTTTACCCGCTGCAATCTCTTTCACCCGCGGGGGCAGGGGAGGGGGCACAGTTGTGTGAGGAAACAGATTTTATTGTGAATAAAAAGCGTGATGAATCGGGGAGAGAGAGAGAGGGGAGATGTTTGTTTATTTGTATTGTGGTTAAAACCATTATGGTGGGTGATGATATCGATCGCTATACCTCAGGCTATTGTAGCCATACATTCAATCGATATACTGTCACGACATTGCATTTCACTGATAACTCTGTGTAAGACTTAATTTAGGCCTATAGTGAATATATAATTATAAGTAACTCAAAATTAAATTCACTACAAGGCGTGATCCAGCTCCCGGATTCCCTCATTTATTTCAATTCGTGTTTTTGGTATATTAAATAGTACGATTGCTTGATTATTAAAGGGAAAGTCCATCCTGATTACAAGTTAGTTTTAAAAGAAGCTGAAAATTAAAGAAACAGGTCGGTGAAGATTTGAGCAAAATCCGACGAGAAATAAGAAAGTTATGATTTTTTTTTTAAAGTTGTAATAAATCAAACACAAATTGGCAGCTCTGGCGTACCTTGCGACCTCCTCTCCCATGTGCTCACGGTATACAGAAAATCTCATAAATATTTATTTTCTTAGTTATTGTTCTATTACAGCTTTTGTGTAAAAAGATATGGGCAATGGTTATAAGGTGCATATAGTATTCTCTTTCGAGAAGGAAATTAATGATTTTTTAGGTACAAATGGGAGAGGAGCTCGCAAGATACGTCACGGAGTTGCCAATTTGTGTTTGATTGATTAAAACTTCAAAAAATCATAACTTTCTTATTTCTTGTCATATTTTGATCAAACCTTCACTGATCTGTTTCTCTATTTTTCTGCTTCTTTTAACCAGGGTGGACTTTCCCTTTAAACTATCATGCATAATTCGACACTTCATGAACTTAGAACCAATGACCCTGGCAGTGGCAAGCAAAGTTTAGTTACTATATTGTCTGTGTTATCCTATACACCCGGCCGTTGTTTCTTCTCCTTGAAGTCTATACATCACTTTGTCTGAATATTTAATTGAAGGCGGATGCCTCGATCGTTTTTTGTTTTTTGTTTGTGTTTTGTTGCTGTTGTTTTTTAAAATCATTATCATAGACTTAGTCTGGCAGACAAACTGAAATTACAATTTTCTCATAACTAACATGAATGCATGATTGTGCATCGCCCTTGGCCCAAGAGTCGTTAAAATGGGGGGGGGGGGGGGGGGGACGGTCGGACCACAGAACACCTAAAGCAGTGCTGCGGGTCGGACACCTCATTTGAACTGTCAGCAAAATTTTTCATTTTTATAGGCTGTCGGCAAGTCTTCATGATTTATTGACTTTTTTCCTTGTTGAATACTTTCATCTGTCGGTAACTTAGAGATTATAGAAAATAAAAATTGTCGGCATATTTGAAGCTGCTAGGGGACCATTTTGTCATTTGCCCTTTGTTTAAAAATATTATCAGCTTGGCCGTTGTCGGCAAATTTTGTCCGAAGCCGCCCCCCCCCCCCCCTCCCCTCACCCACCCAATTAAAATGGTCTCATGTTTGTTTAAAAAATATAGACATACAGCCTTTTACAGATATTTTCCTTTTTAAATATGCCTTGATCGATCCGTTTATGATTCCGTTTTAGCCAATATCGATAAAAATAAACGTTGTCGAGCTCTAGTTCTGGCATATAAGCCAAGCTGTTTGTGTGCGAGGGTTGATTCCCATCCCACCCTCATATTTGATAACATAACTCTTGATTTTATTGGTATTGCTGAGCAAGTGCTCTATACTCATGAGAATGACCCGGATTCAGAAAATATATAGCAAAATTTGAAAACAAAATATAGACCAGTTCTTGTTACAGTCTGATTTGAAAAATCTAAATTTCACAACTCATCAAAAATCATTTGACTTTAAATTTGTCATACATTTCTAACTCCCAACCACCGTACCCCTAGTATAATAGTATATGAAAAGAGGAAGATTGTTGCGAAATGCGTAAATTGGCAACGTCAAATTATGCATGGAGATATCGCCGAGCTACATGTAGGTATATTTGCGTAATTTATAAAAAAAATAGAAACTGTATTCTGCTTCAGTGCAGCGCCAGCGAAAGGAGTCTTGCTTGGAAACGGGACCGCATCTAAAATCATCCCAAAATTATATTAAACAGTATGGATCAAATTACATGGTGAGAATGAATGCTCTAATAGCTTATCTCCTTTTTGTGTGGATGCATTGAGAGGTGACATCAGGTTAATTCACCTTTTAAAGCGCTATTTACATTGCTTTGTTCCGTCGTCTTGTCTCCTTGGTGACTATGTATGGTGTCGGCTTGTGTATGGCAGCAACATGTAAAAGCAATCGCGGGGCCATGTCAACCCGTCTCTCCAACTGAGCAGCGCTTGCTGCCGGGATCTATCGCATGAGAGCTACATGTAGGCAGCGCTGAGGCGAGGACGTAGATTTTGTATCTGATGCCTGTGATGGAACTAGGCTCTACTGTATCTCCAGCTTGATCTGGTAGAGGTTAAATTTAACCTTCCCAAGGAAATATTTGTGCATTTTTGTTTGACCTGATACTGATAGATACTGTGAGTCATTTTCCTTGTGAAGAATGACATGCAAATCATGCAATGGCAGTCAGTGCACTTCAGACTCAGAGTCAGAGCAGAGTGACAGTGAGTGCTGGTCTGTGATTTTTTTTGTGGTTGTCACTTGTTGATTTGTGTTTTGTAAGACTTGACCGGAAATATGTTGTTTGTTAGCTAATGACTTAATGTGGAATTATTTTGGATTATTAACAATTTTGTTAATGTTTTCCTCTCCAATTAAATTTGTTTAAACTTTAACTTGTTGTTGCCTGTTGGTAACGCCACGGTAGACCCCTCTAGGCTCTACCAACACTACCAACACTAGTCCGAGAAATACTAACGTTAAGTCCGTCTACCATTTGTGCAATGAAAATCACTGGACCTGAGTCCTGACATGGATCATTCGATCTCATAATATCATATCTTTCTAAATTGTCACAAAATTTGTTTGTGATTTTCATTTCATTGCAACATTTGAAAAACTGTTCATCATATTGCTGGAAGAATTTATTTGAAAGTGAGTGAACCTACATTTTGGTCTTGTTTTGTCTTGACTGAACTTGAAGACACTGCACAAAAACGCCTCAGAATGACTAATTAAGTGCAGACCAGGCAAGGTAAAAAGAAAACAATTTAAAGGGTTTGTTTTGGTTGAAGAACAATGAAGCAATTAATTCAGATTCAGATCATATCCTAGACCTAGTCTTGTCAGCAAAAAAGAAAATGGAAAACAAAACAAAAACAGAAGAAAAATCCAGAGTGATGTAGCTCTGGTAAGCTCTACGACATGTACGTGTATATAATAATAATTAACAATTCTTATATAGCGCATAACACTTTGCGGAGCATGTCTCTATGCGTATATACATGTAATGTACATGTAAATGATGTAAGAGCTATTAGAAAAAATATAAGCATGTACATGTCCATGTATTTGGACCAAGGTCAGTACTGTTAAAAAGCTTTTCAGAATGAACTGAATCAGTTGAAAAAAAAATAAATAGTAGAGGTCTAGATGATCTAGATCTAATGAAAGATAATCGCAGTGACTGCATTATGCCAACTTTGGGATTTCACCAACAAGCCTCATTTTGATGTTGGCAAAGGTAGCAGTGCTGGAATTATCACATTTTATTTGTTCATTTGTTAAGATCTCATTGTTATTATTTTTTGTATGTATCTGTTTTAAAAAGATTGAAAGATTGACTGTATGAATGTAGATCAACACATGCATGATGTATGTAAATCTACCTGTAGCTGTAGGCCAATAAACACGAGTCGACAAGTGCTTTTACGGGAGTGTCTCTTTATTGATTCATTAGCTTGAATCATTTCACTTTCTTTGCTCCATTTCACTCCGTGAAAACTGCAAGAAACAAACGATATACGGATCATAAGCATCTAAATAATGAGCATCAAATTAAGGTTTAAATTCTGACAGCCATCTTGTTATGCCAAATATATATCTTAATCGATAACAAGTCACTGGTCGATAACAATCGAAACATCTTCAAATTTACCCCTTCAAACCGGGCTTCAAACACTTCATTATAACAACTCAAAATTTGGGCGTGACCCTTAGGCATTCAAACAAAATTACCCCTTCAATTAAGTTCACTATTTCTTTATGTTTCTTAAACAGTCTTCAAACTTCTATAATATGACCTTAAATAAAGAAAGGTCATTAATTCTATGAATTCATTAACTAAATTAACATAAATACTTGTCTGATCATACATATCAATTCACTTTCGTACCAAAGGGACATATATTTTCATAGTACGTTTATGTTTACCCACATGAATTCTTATACGTGGTAACATACCAACATAGCATCAATTACATGTATACACAAGGCAGCCATCTAAAATAGTGCTACGAATATCATCATTATACACACTTTTCCCAAAAAATAATAATAATAAGTACTAACCTCCTTGCTTTCTTTTAGTCATTTAAGTTGTCTACAGCTGCCAAAAATGTTGCAGATATTCTTCAATTTGTCACAAACATCTGATCTGTCATGTTTGTCTTTGAAACTCAAATTATGCTGCCACCGAGGGCGCTCTGACTTTAAGCCCGTAAATTCGAATACACTTACACTACCTATAATTGATTCTGTTTTGATGTTGGCAGAAGTAGCAGTGTGAGAATGATGATGTGAGATTGCTTCCAAAGTACTGTACATGTACATGTAGGCAGATTGATAGATTGATAGCAGATTGATAGACTGATAGAAAGTTGTAGTTCCTGACAAAGTTGGTTACACTTGTATGTAGTGTAGTATAATCCACAAATAAAGTAATTGTTGTAATTGCTCATTTTGTAATCTTCACTCACAGTCTGAGTGATACTGTTTCTCATTAACCTTTCAGAGTATGGAATCTGCAACTTCAGCATGTCCCTAGTCTGCCAGTGATAATATTGATCTCAGACAAGCAACCATGTCGGAATCCGTTCACAGCAGTCCCAGGAAATCAGATGGAGGCTCTAGCATCCATACACACAGGACTAGCATGGACCAGTCCATATCCAACTCTGAACCGGCCCTTGCCAACAACTCGGCTGTTCGGAGATTAACTGCCTATGAGAAGTACATGGAAGAAATGAACAATGACCCAAGGGCTCTGAAAGAGGTCACACTAGGAAAGAGGATAGCGTTTTATAAGATCAGGAACGAGCTTGGAAGTGGTAACTTCTCCCAGGTCAAGATGGGACTTCACGCTCTCACAAAAGGTAAGTGCTAAAGAAATGGCAAAACAAAGTCCTCCAGCTTCCCAAGTCTCCCCTCCATCCTTATACACAAATCCCCGTACTCGCAAAAACGGCCTAATGTAAACCTGCCTTCACTTAATCCACTGATTACATGTAGATGGCTTTTGAGAATATGAGCCTAAGACATAAACTAAACACAATGGTAGTGATACTGAGAGTATTAAATGATTAAAGAAAAATACTAAAAGTATGAAAATAAAAGCAAAACTTTATGGTTTTAACTTGTATGGTCATAAAATAGGAATAAGAGGAAGAAAGAAGTCGCAAAATGCAAAGATGAAGTGAGATCAAAACAGCACACTTACCGTACAATGGGACACACTGCAAAAGACAAAAATAAATAAAAAAAAAAACCCCCAAACGACGGGGGGGGGGGGGAGATTGTGATTCAGATAACACATAAATCACATTTTTTCTTCTTTTGATTGCATTATTAAGAATGAGTTCAAGTTTGAAGTTCAAGTTCAAGTGTCAATTGTGTTTTAATATTTGTATTTAGGGTACAACATGTGTGTTCTGTGCCGTCACTGATGTTATTGTTGGTGGTGAATAGAATGAAACCACTTCACATTTTACACAATACACAGAAGAGTGTTGTATTCTAACATTTGATATTATCATTTTTGATGCAAAAAAGGTAAACATGTATTAAGTCCAATATGGTTTGAAAAAGAAAAAAGAAATCATTTGACAGAGTAGTAGCATGCATGTAGAATGAGGAAGTTGCAATCGTACCAGGGCCTTCGATTAATAAGGCGGATGGCAGGTTTGCATGATTTTGTACCACAAATGTACATGTATGAAATGGATTTTTGTAACTTTTAATGCTATAAAGAGAAGAATGAAAAAACCTGTGCTTAGTTGTACTGCAATACCTTTATAAGCTCTTCATTATCAAGAAATCTAATTGACACCAGTAGTCTCTGTCTCCAAACTAATTGTTTCTTGTGTTCATCTGTAATGAATGCATTCCCCTTCATTGATTTGCTCCACCAGAAGCTTCCTCAGGGACGATCAATGGGATTGTGCCAAAGTGCCATGGTGATCAATACATAAACATGTATGATGCAGAAATAGAGGTAGCGCTCTGACATGTACATTATGCATGCTCAACATGTGTGCAACATAGAGTGATTGCTCCATTCGACAGTGGTTCAGGTTTTTAGAATTCAGCATGAAAACAAGTACATACATATGTACATTTTTCAACTTGGTCATTGTAAAGTCAATTTAGTAAAGTAAATGTTTTGTTGTTTTCCTTAGATCATTCAGTGTTGCCATAGAGTCAATTTCTTAAATACTGTAGGGTTACTAAGGTACACATGAAATATGAATTTTAAAACACAACTGAGGCAAAATAGTTGATTGAAACCTGAAATTGCATGCTCATGCAGATGGATTTTGTGTGTGGGTGTGTGTGTGTAATTGGGTTTTTACAGACGTGGATCAATCAGATATGATTATTTATGTCTGGGGACCGACCTTTAAAGGCCAAGTCCACCCTAACAAAAACTTGATTTGAATAAATAGAGAAAAATCCAACAAGCATAACACTGAAAATTTCATCAAAATAGGATGTAAAATAAGAAAGTTATGGTATTTTAAAATTTCGCTTAATTTCGCAAAACAGTTGTATGCACATCCTGCTCAGTATGCAAATGAGGGAACCAGTGACGTCACCCACTCACTATTTCTTTTGTATTTTATTACATGAAATACGAAATATTTTAATTTGTCCTTGTTATAATGTGAAACAAGGTTTGATTCCTCGCTGAACATGTGTAATTGCCATTGTTGCAACCTATTCACAATTCAATGAGAGCTTCCTAATTGTGAAATCTACAGAAATTAAAATATTCTATATTTCACATAATAAAATACAAAAGAAATAGTGAGTGGGTGACGTCACTGGTTCCCTCATTTCCATACTGAGCAGGATGTGCATATAACTGTTTTGCGAAATTGAGCGAAACTTTAAAATACCATAACTTTCTTATTTTACATCCTATTTTGATGAAATTTTCAGTGTTATGCTTGTTGGATTTTTCTCTATTTATTCAAATCAACTTTTTGTTAGGGTGGGCTTGGCCTTTAACGTCACCATCCGAAAGACGTGACTCAGTCTCGAACCTGGGTCCAAAAATACTTTGAATGAAAGAACACTTTGAAATAAAACTTTGGATTCGATCATGCTTCTTAAAAGACTCATGTCTATGTACATGTAGATGTATTTTGTACAAGTTTATTTAATAAACAAATGGTTGTTTCTTTGACATACAATAAAGTAGTGCTGGGACTAAAAACCGGGTACCCGGGTCCCGCCCGAGAGCATCGGGTCCCGGGTCAAAATATTACATGCCCGTTTCCCGAAAATAAGTATTTAATGATTACTCATGTATGTAACATGACAAGGCGGTAGATAACGTCGACCATCCATTCAATATCTACATGTAAATATCCATGTAGCGCCCCACTGCAGTGATGCGCTTTCGAGTTTTTCCCAGTGTTAATAGCTTCTTAAGGGTAAATATAAGCTTGTAATTTGTGTTATATGATTTTCGGGTAACCGGGAACCCGCCCGAAAAATCATCGGGTTCCCGAATTGAAAAAATACCCGAAACTCCCACCTCTACAATAAAGTACATTGTACATGTAGGCTTCAGAGATTACTGTTCGTGAAAGTGAAATCTCAGAATTTCCTTGCATCGTACATATAAGCCTTTCGTTAAAGAAGCTCAAAGAGGATGTCCCATACATATGAGCTGTATGGAATGGCTTTTAAATCAAGGTGTTTTCCTTGCGATGAGGACGGACAGGTCCTCATGTTTCTTACCTTTAGCCACTCAGATATTCGGCTCACTCTCCCTGGCAGTTTAAAAGGTTTTAGATAATGCACCAGAGAGATAATGTAATATGCAGGGTAGACTGAGTGGAATTGCTTTCTAATGACCCTCTTCTTTCACAAGAGGCCTTCCTGGGAGACGGGAGGTGGTAAGCGAGTGCGTCTCACCATCTCCATCGAAAGCAGACCAAGATCCATCAAGTCTCTCTCTCTCTCTCTCTCCTGATGCATAATGCAACCTGAAACTGACCTGAAATATGATTACCTGTTCTATTTTGGGCTGGTTCTTATATTTTCTGGAATGCCAGTTTATGGAGCAATTACCAAAGGAATTTATGATGTTGTAATACATGTATGTGTATTATACACTGTAAAAAGGAATAATGGAAATAAAGGATAATGTCAATTCAAATTTGCTAGAATGTCAGCACATTCAAGATTTTTTTTATTCCGAGTATGTTTATGTATACATAGATTTCTAAAAATACATACATGTACCTGTCATATACGGGCTTACAGTACAACAGAATACTTTGAAAACCAGTCTTTTGAATTATCTTCCTCTTTTTAAAGATATTTTTTGTGTTCAGGGTACAGAATATTTTACATGTACAGGTGTACATGTAGTTACAAATTACATACTTTGCTCGCAGGTGTAGCAACAGAGGTCATGCAATGTACATGAAGCTTTCAAAATTATTATCTATAGACAAAATTAGAGACAGTTTGTAGAACAATGCTCAGCAAGTTTTAGTACTAGTTAGTAGAAATTACCCTAACTCATATCCCAAATTGATGCAAACACATTACTTTCATATAATACATGTACATCAACGCATGTCAACACCAGGATGTACATGTAGTGCATGTAGCTTTCAAGACCAGTGTAGACCTACCAGTACTAGTACATCCTATTCATTAACATACTCATCCAATGTAAACTACTTGTAGAAAAGAATTATCAGAAACATGCAAGGTATACATGTACATACATGTTTATCCTTCAAGTGTTGGTTCAAGGAATAATGAGATTTACATTATGATGAATGTACACTACTTGGCATTCTTGTACATTTTGGAGCCCATACTGGACATATGTAGATGTACCAAAGCAAAAAGAAACAACTTGCCTTTATTTTTTCTCCAATGGAGATAAAAAATATTGAAGGAGTTAGGACCCTAGAGAAAGGCCCTAAATGTACATGTACATGTATCTTTGGTGGTTTACACAACCGTGGATGGAATTAATTTCACATTTGGTGATTGGCTGCAAAGGAGTGATGAATTGCTACATGTATGTATGTGAAGAAAAATGTATCTATTATTTGTATTCATTAAGATGTACTCGAATGTGTCCATGAATGATTAATACTGACAATACCTCTTGAATTCTTTATTACATGTAGTCCTCGCCTTCCACATGAGAAATTCCCATGATTGATTTTGAAAGTCCATGTATTATTCATGAATGTCGATATAGAATATGGCATGTTGTGTTTAATGTGGGCAGTATTGTGTCTGTGTGTTGAAGGGGATAGGGGTCAAAGTATTGGAAAATGTAATGAGAAATGTAGACCAACATGGTCTACATTAAATGTAGCCCACATGGATCAAAGAGGAAGCTATACCAGTATACCACTTGTGATTACATTTTAGGTCCATTGACCACATTTATATAGTGCTAACATAAGTGAAATAATAACTCAACTTCTTTAATAGGTGGTGGGTATTAGGAAAGAAAAAT
The DNA here is from genome assembly GCA_025617745.1 of Heliocidaris erythrogramma. Classification (NCBI taxonomy): domain Eukaryota; kingdom Metazoa; phylum Echinodermata; class Echinoidea; order Camarodonta; family Echinometridae; genus Heliocidaris; species Heliocidaris erythrogramma. Next base: position 13,695,851 of record CM046859.1, read on the forward strand.
AGAAATTTAAGAAATTATGGAAATTTAATTAGTCAAGGAAAATCCAGATCTGTATTAAAACCTTCTTGTTTTCATCACAAAATAACTGAAAGAAACAGAGGATAGAGTGCTTCATGGATATTTAAACATTTGAAGAGCAATCCAAGTTTATCAAGTTAGGTGAGAGCAAAGAAATTAGTGAAATTAGTTTCATGAAAGTTTGAAATCACTTAATTTTAGTGAGACTCACAAATTGATGAATTGCCCATGGATGTTGTCTGTAATGTGGACAACTTCCCATAAACTTTGCTTTTACACCGAAATATAAATTTACATTTGTCTGAGCTTGTCTCCTTACTGACTTTTGCCTCAAAGCTGTACTCAAGTTACATACATGTATGCATAGCACGTCATCGGACGTCTTCGCTGAATAACAAGCATGCTGAATCATACAATAAATTTGATATGTACATGTATATTGTACATGGCAATTTTGTACACATGTATACGGACATTTATGGATATTTATGTCCAGAAACAGTTAAGAAAGCTGTTATGCATTGTATCAATTTGGCAAAATGTTTCATAGATCAAGCTTGGGTCTGTTTTTCCAATTTTGATCACATACTATAGATCTTTGCCCATTGATTTCTCTGATCAATTTTCTGCTTCTATTCAAAGCACCAGTGTATCAAGGTTGGATTGCCCTTTAAAAAGTATTTAATGTCATGAAGATCAATCATGCTTTGAAGCCTCTACAGGAGACCAATTAACTCTTGTACCTGTAGATGCGTACCTGTGCACTTGATACAAATTACATGTACATGTAGTTTACACTTTACAGCTTCATGTTCATAATGAAGAAATAAAAAATAAAAAATGAAAGGTGTATAAAGGAAAAAAGGAATGGGAAGAATGATAACAGAGGGATTAAATGGGCTTCCATGTACATGTAGATCTATTCAAAGCACCAAGGTTGGATTGCGCTTTAAATTTTAATATCCTGAAGATCAGGCGTGTTTTGTTGGAGAAAAATTAGCTCCTTTACCTGTAGACACATGTACCTGTATACACTTGAGACAAATTAATAGTTTACACTTTACGGCTTTGTGTGCCTGATGGAGAAAATAAAGTACTGTAGAGATTTAAGTAAAAAATGTTATACATGTAGAATGAAATGAAATGGAAAGGGATAACATCAGGAAGAGAAAATGGGATGAAGGACTGAGAAAACAATTGCTATATGTACATGAACTCTTTCTAGACAAGAATTATTTAAGGACTAAATTGATCATATTTTGTTCGTTGAATTGGCAACAATAACATTTTTCTTTTGGTGCTACATGGTTCTAATAAGATACAAAGATGCATCGTTAGGATTTTTGGGAAATTTGTCAAACAGTTGGAAAAATATTGCCAATTTTGATAAAGAAACATTTTGAACCTCTCAATGTGTTGCCAATTTAAGGATTTTCAAGCTTATTCTCCTTTTTGAATTCCTGGCATCAAATGCAATATGGTCATGCAACAAAAAATGGATTGGATGAAAAAAATGAATTGATATTTTTGCTCTTTCTACTCATTCATCTGGTATATTTTCTAGAGCTCTGAATCGAAGTTATTGAGCCAAACCACAAAATCTGGTCAATTGTCTCAAAAGGTTAACAGTTCATGAATGTAATGTGTACAACATGTAGCATTGCACTTGTTGCATTCATTGTAGACTGAATATAGACATAATTGTTCTGAACTTAATTTTAGTGTAGTTTAAGAATAGTATTAAAGCTAATGTACATTTTTGGCTATTATTACCATGTGTACTTCATTGTCAACACACATGATGATTTTATTGCTTTTACTCTGTAACTGTGTGCATTTTGTAGAAAAGCAGATTTCTGCATTATATCTCTCAATCTGAAAGATATGATTTTAGAAAAGAGGAAAGTGGAAAAGAAGTTTATACATGTAGAATGTTTGAGTGTATTTTTAGGTGTCTCTTATTCATGTGTGATGTATAACACTTTTAACCCTTTCGAGACAATTGACCACATTTTGTGGTTTGACTGAATAAATTTTGATTCAGATCTTTAAAAAAATATACCAGATGCATGAGTAGAAAGAGCAAAAATTTCTGCACACATGTACTGTATGTCCATTTTTTGTTGAATGACCATATTGCGTTTGATGCCAGGAATTTTAAAAACGAGGATAGGCTTTAAAATCCTCAAATTGGCAACAAATTGAGAGGTTCAAAATCATTGTTTTTTTTATCCAAATTGGCAACTTTTGGACAAAATTCCTAACCATGTATAATGTTTTCAAGGACATTACATCTTAGTAGAACCACACTTAAAGAAAAATATTATTGTTGCCAATTTGAGGAACAAACTGTGATCAATTTAGCCCTTAAATAATTCCTATCTTGAAAGGGTTAAGCATGTTGGATTGGTAGCACCTTTTCCGATCTACACAGTGCTTACCAGTACCAGTAGACTGAACACATGCACTGATTTCCGTTCACCTGCATTATGTACATACACGTATCACATCTACGAAAACCTGTACAGTGCGCTTGAGTGTAAGTATTCAGCAAGAGGCACTTGAAGCACACATCCTTCTTTCCTCCCATTACTTTCCAAGGAGCAAGTGCTTGGATGCATTTGGCGAATGCTTTGTATTCTGCCCTGTGGCCAGTATGCAGTATCACTTACATTTATTAGGGATGGTCGCTAGTACTTAGCTTCCTTGTATATATGCAGGGCGGTTATTTGTCCAGTTTTATTGCCAAAGGATCCCCAAGTGTGCAATTTATCAGTGGACTATAAACAGGCTTCAGTACCATAAATTTTGTTTTGCCAATAGTCGATCATGACCAAGATGGACACAGCATGCGTAAATGGCCCATCAAACAATGCCACTCAACCCAATGTCCATGTGCACTGTGACTGAATGAACATACATGTAAAGCGGGTAGGAGGGTTGCTATTACCATCAAAAGTGTTTTACCTTCTTTATCATAAAAAATATGAAGATCCCTCAAGATCTCCTAAATGTACATGCATGTTTGCTTTACCACAGGACAGGAAACCCATACGACTTTCAGGTTTAGATGTGAACATACTGTAGCCACGGTACATGCCAGTGTATGTCTTGGATAGGTATGCATCTGATATTTATCCAATATTGAGTCATGGCGTTTTAGACCTGCCAGTGTGAGAATATTATCCATGCTCTACCAGTAATTGAAGGTTCTACATTTATGTAGATAAACATTTAATACATGTGCACTGTACATATTGTCCTTGTACTATTTATAGCAGTAAGTATTGTAAAGTAGGGAAAATATATACAATTTTTATTACAAGCAATCTTCTGTTCTGATTATCTTAAATATTTTGAAGTATTTGCAGTTATTGTGCCTTCTAGTATGCTCACTGCCTGTTTGCACCCTTTTCATCTCTACGGTAAGCTTCCCTACATGTACATTGTAGTTGCTCAATCCTCTGGTGCGGTCTTAAGAATGCGTTTGATGTCATTCAATATACCTCAAGGTCATCAATAAGTACAAATTTGTATGTACATTATACAGTGGAGGAAGAGTGCTGCACTGGGAATTCATTATCATAGACTAAATTACATATTGCTCTTTGTGCCAAAGTATGTACATGTAGATACACTGTACAGGGAATAAATAGCATTAGATGGGGCTCATGTGTAAATTCATACAGGTGCACAGTATGATGTGTGAAATTATTCTTGGATTTTAAATGTATTCTCATTGGAAACCATATAGCTAACTGTGAAATATGCATCATGAACAGCATGTTTTCATGTATTGGCTGTTGCTAATTAGCTAAAAATCATAACTTGACAATTTAATATCAGGAATCAAAAGGTGTGAAATTATTCTTGGATGTATTCTCATTTGAAACCATATACACATGTAACCTACTTTGAAATAATAATGCAGAATAGTGCTTAATGAATTGCATGTTTTCATGTATTCACTGTTGCTAAATTAGCTGAAAGTCATGACCTGAAAAGTACTTGACACTTTCATAACAGGAATCAAAAGGTGCAAAATTGTTGTATTTATAAGCATTTAGTCTTGCATTTATTAGCTGAGTTATTTTTATGAGAAGTATCAAAGTTGGGCCCTGTTTCGTAAAACTTATCAATAACAACTGCCGTGCTCTCAGCCAATCAGATGCAAGTATTTCAGTAGCTTATAACTGTTATTGTAACTTGTCATAGATATCAAGTTTTATGAAAAGGGGCCCAGGTGCTGAATACTTTCAACATTATGTTTTATTAACATTCCAATAAAAACAAGCACTACATCTATACATGTATGTGTATCTAGAAATTTCTTCTTTTTCTTTAATATTTACTGTCACTTGAAAAATCAACGCCTGAAGTTTTTTTCTAGTCAAAACTGGTTTAGGAGAAATACAATCTTTAAACAGAACGATACATACATATCCTGCAGAATTGGACATGTACATGTAGGCCTACATACTCATTTTTAACTGAAAAGGGGCATTATTAGATTTACTTAATTAAAGTTAATATGCTTTCTTTTTGTAAGTACTATTTACATGATTTGAGTTTTTAAAATGAGTATTATGGTATCAAATCATTTTAACTAAGGGGATACAGTGCAGATTCATATTAATTCACGCAGTATGTACATGTACATGTACTATGTAGTGTAATTTATGTACTCTATCAAAGTGCGTCTGAGGCAGATTATCATGCCGTTCTGTGAAATATGAAAGCGAAAAAAAATAATGTAGAAACATGAGGGAGAGGGATTAGAATAGCCATCTAAATACATGTAGCATTTTTTGGAAACAACATCCATATAGCAAGTTGATATAAATGAAGTAAATTTCCTCCATGGACTTTGTATGTAGCTTGTACATGTAGGTGGATAGCAATTTGATTGAGTCAAGTTTGCATCCATGTCCTATGTAAGTAATAGCATGTTTGTGTTGACTTGGTGTCATCGGTTGATGAAGGAAGGTTTTAGACTGGCTGCATTCTTGGATTTGTTTTTCACTCATGGGGAATTTGACCCATGCTCGCAGACCAAGCCGATGTGTTGAGGGAGAACTGTACCTGTACATGTATGTCCATGTATGTTTTGAGCAAGTACTGCTAGCACTGCAGTGTTGTTCAGCACCGTACATGTACATGTGTATTATGTACTTGAAGATTTAAAGTCATAAGTTTTTACATATTTCTGTCTGGTCATGGAAGTAGTTGGATTGTTCATTAATTTGTCTTAGAATGTCAGGAAAAGAACGTCCTTACATGTAAGTAGCTTAAAGCAAAACGTTATGGCCTGTGAAGACGCAGGAAAGACGCAAAGAGCTAAATCGCTAGTTTTGTCTGCATCTAAAATTAAATTAGACTTATCTGAATAAAAATTTTCTTATTATTTTGCTTTTAAAAAGTGTTAAAAGAGTTAAATACTATTTCTACATCCTTATATTTTGGTTCTGCTTCTATGGCATAAAATCATCATCATAATTTTATCATTTGCGTCATTCCCATGTTTTTTACGTGCCATCAGGTTTTGCTAAGCCACCAGGTCAGACTTTATGAAAAATGATCGGTATCAATGTTTAGATAGGAAAAAATATTGAATTTCAACAAGAATTAAAATAGAAAATTGTACAATGATACAAATAGTAATAAAATCATTACTACTATAATAAATTAAGAAAAGATAAGAGTTTCATAAATGCCTCTACCCATAGTTTCTTGCTTCCTTTAATCCGTAAGTTCAAAATACATAAGTTCAAAATACATTTATAATATGTGTAGGACATAAGCTGCTTGTGATGTGATATAAAGTGGTTGTTTTCATCTCTTTGTCTGCCACTTACATTTGTTTTGAATGTGCGATCAATTACATGTAATATCTGTCATGGTTTCATTACAAAGTGTACTGGTCAAGCGTACCAAATTTTAAACTTGACAAATATAGTAGATATTTTTTATTCTACAGAAAGAAACAAATACGTGTACTGGTAGTGAAATCTTACATTTTTTACTATTGCAAGCAAGGTAAAAAAAAAATTTTGTAAGATCATTTTTTGAGTCAAATTTGAATACATACATGTACCGTATGTGTGATGCTCAATGACTTTAGGCATAATTGATATTGGCAGAAATTCTTTTTCCTTTTCTTTTGTTTGTGTGACTACGCAAGTTCCTCAGCCCCTGTCTATATCTCACCTATTGCAAGATATTTATTATCAAAATTACATTCAGTACATGTAAAAGGTATGCATACAGAGGTACCAACATAGTACTTGTGCATACTCTTTAGGCAAGTTTCTTGATAGAATTCTTTAAGTCCAGTAGAAGATATCTGAGAGAATCATCCAATCAGTGATTCCATGTGGTTCCAGAGGCAGTTTATTTTCATTTGCAAATTGGAAAAAAATTATACATTAATCCTTCCGAATGAAGGAGACATACAAGTAGACAAAGCACATGAGCTGTCCTTAGATAATGAAATTCATGCGTCCACTGACCGACTTATAACTGCCCAGAGCATGGTGCTTATGACATATTGACGTAATTCTCTATGACCCAGATCTCTGTCCTCATAGCTGAGGATACCAGTCTCCAGCACCCCCCTCTCTTTTCCGTCCCTGTTAAATGAACACAGAGATGATGCACACACAAGTGGGGTTGTAAAATTCATTAAACCCAGCCAACATGTTTACATGTGTTCATACACAGAACAGGGTGCATGCTCGTTGTTCACCCATTTCAAATAATTTGTACATTTGTGGAGAAAGGGGCTGTCTGATGACGTTCATTCCTCCTCTGACATTTTCAGGGATGCCTTTATCAAATTGAAAGCCGCTTACAGTTCAGCAAATAATTGCGTGCCCCTGTCTCCTTTCCTGGTGTATGCAACAATTCTAGTAGCCATGCCAACCATTGAGTGAGCTTGGTTGGATAAAGGACTACTCTATCCATGCCATGAATATCGTGTTTGACTGCGAAATACACAGTATGATTGTGTTTATTTTATGAGTTGTAAATTCTCATCTTGCTATGAACGGAATCTCCTTGTAAACTAGTATTCTGAGCTGTACAGTGTGTAAGATTTCTTGATTGCATGTTTACTTGATTGATTCAAGAAGACCCTAATGTATCAATACACAGTGTTTGTTGTAGCAGAAAAAGGGAATGAGAAAGTAGTGTATACCGTACATGTAAATGCATGAAATTCTTTCAGCAAATTGGTTATTATGATACATACAGGTCCAGTTTATGCAGCCTGTTCACATACAAACTTGAGATGCATATAATGTACTACATGTAGGTGTTGAAATAGGCTGTGGACACTTTTATTTTTAATAACGCGAAAATCACACGTCGTATCAGAATGCGGTTTTTACATTGTTAAGTCAAAGGATGTAAAATTTATTGAGAGTAATTTTTATGACCACATGTATCAGTAATTAATTCAGAACACAACAATTGCTATAAAGTGCTGCAGCTGAAATTCCAGAACACCTTTTTAACCCAGAGTCATGAATCATTAATGACACTGGAGAGCAAAAGGTTGGCAGAAAATGACAGGTGCAACACACAATGTTGTCTTCGTTTTTCAAAAAGTGAAAAATCTAATTAAATATTCAGAGCAATATTTAAAGAAAAATATTCAGAGAAATGTCATAGAACTTGCATGTCTGATAATTTTTTTATTTTTTTTTTTGTTTTTTTTTTTGGGGGGGGGGGGGGGGGGGGGGGGTCAACAAATTTTTTTTCGCCAGACCTTAAAAATTCGCTCAGTGGGGGGGGGGGGGTTATGGGGGTCCAGTTTCCCTCCATAATTCCCTGACAAGCAAAGAAAAAAAGAAAAGAAAAAAAAAGGTCTTCACTCTAAAAGGGGGGGGGGGGGGCACAATCAAGAAAATGGCGGATCGTCTATGGTCAAAATGCATACTTTTCTTCCAAAAGGGGGGGGGGGCACGGGCCGGAAGTGCCCCCCCCCTGGATCCGCAAATGCATGTATGTACCGGTAATGGTATTCATGAACTTTGAAATGTATTCTGTATCTCATGGAATTTGTGTAATCCAAGCCAAAAATATGTGACTAGGAACTCCCTTTATGGTTAATTACGCATACATGCATGTATGAATTTGGTTTGGAGTTGATCATGTATTGGACTGAAAGTAGTATGGCACTCTATGTATGGGCCTACATGTATACAGTACAGTACAGTACAGAGCAGTTTTATCCCATTTTAAAAATTATATTAATTTGTAGTTTTTAAAAGCCATTTTCAAGTGAAGTGATGTCACGATACATGTAGGTTCCTCTTGAACATGTACATTGTCAAAAAGTAACAGTTCAAAATGTTGTTCCCATAGTGTAGTCACACATTCTCCTTTTTATCCGTTGCCTTGCAGAAAAAGTAGCAATAAAGATCCTGGATAAGACCAAACTAGACCAGAAGACCCAGCGGCTCCTGTCCAGGGAGATCAGCTGCATGGAGCGGCTCCACCATCCCAACATCATCCGTCTCTATGAGGTGGTGGAGACGCTGGCCAAGCTCCATCTCGTCATGGAGTATGCCCCCGGTGGCGAGCTCTTCACCAAGATCTCCAACGAAGGCAAGATTGCAGAGGCGGAATGCAAGCCCATCTATGCTCAGGTTATCTCAGCTGTCTACCACATGGTAAGGAGATTAACCCGAAAGAACGCTAATTCTTCAGGTTCAACGAAATTCATTTTTAGAGCTGTTATACTTCACAGAATCATCCCTATAATGGGATTAGAAGGCACCAGTTTACCTTCGGGTCTATGAGGCAAAATGCAATCTAATACCGATAACATGAAAACGATAAAAACTGAGGGAATTATTTCGTCAAAATCAAGTATTATTCATTAATGGATGCAGAAAGCAAAGAAAGGAAAAGGGCAAATCTAAGCACCCGCTATATGATAATTATAAGGAAAAAATATACTTGGCAGTTAACATACATGCATTGTTTGGTATCTCTTCAGATGAAATTTATGTTTAGATCATTCAGTCCTATACTTTAATACAAAATAACATCTTGTCAAGTGTAGTTAATAGTTATAATTATTTTAAGTAATTTCGTGATCAAACGGCGTGTGTTTTGAATTGCATTTCAGTTGGGTGCCAATGAGAATGCATTTATGGAAAGCACAAACAACATTCAATTAACCTGTAGGCTACATGAAAATGAAATGAAAGAGTTATTTAAAATGACAATGTTGAGCAAAACTCCCTACAGACAGAACACGACTATCGGCTGCACATTACTCTTAATTAGGTCACCTTGCTCATCTCAAACTGGGCTGAACGCTCCACTGTTGACGATTTGAGGCAATGAAATAAATTTACTCTAAAGTGTTCATTAGGGTGTCCCTGAATAGCCTAGAATGTCTGGCCATTTTTTTTTTCTGGTACATGTAATAGGTACATTGGCATGCATATGTTCCGCATCAGGTTTTCATTTCATTAGTGTAATGAGATGTTATATAAAGTGCTTGGGGCTCTTAATACGATGTCTAGCAGACATGCTTTGTGTTCTTGCTTTTAGGCTATTGATTATGAATGTTTACATTGGGAGTGAAGAGGCATAGATCAAAGGGGATTGCTTGTTTAATTACTCTTTTCTTTTCCCCTCTCTCTCCTCCTTGTCTCATCGGCTTGTCTGTCTCTCCTGTTGCTCTTGTCTCTCCTGTTATTCTCTCTTTCTCTCTTTCTCTCCTCTCTCATCTCTCTTCCTCTCCTCTGACTGATCATCCCTCTTTCCTGTCTCTCTCTATATTTTTCTCTCTTTTTCTCTCTGTTTCCTCTGTCTATCTCCCCCTCTCTTTATCTCTCTATCCATCTCTCTGTATCATTCTATCCATCTCTCTGTCTCTCCTTTCCCTCTTTACCTCTCCCTCTTACCTCTTCTCTTTACCTTCTCTCTCTGTCTTTCAAATCGCAGCATTCGAAGAATATAATTCATCGGGACCTGAAAGCTGAGAATGTTTTCTATGCAGCCAATGGATATGTGAAAGTTGGGGACTTTGGTTTTAGTACTTATTGCAAGATGAGTGACACGCTGAATACTTTTTGTGGATCACCACCGTATGCAGCCCCTGAACTCTTCAAAGATGAAAACTACATTGGTTCGCCAGTGGATACCTGGGCGTTAGGAATCATGCTTTACTTCATGATTACGGGTGTGATGCCATTCCGCGCCGACACTGTGGCAAAACTCAAAAAGTGCATCCTGGATGGGCAATTTACCATTCCATCGTATGTGTCTAGTAACTGCCAACAACTAATTCGAAATGTACTAAAGCAGCCCCCAGGGGATAGGTACACGATTGATCAGATCAAGAGCTCACAATGGTTACAAGGTCAGGAATATCCTCCACCTCATCCCTCCTATCACCTCACACCATGCTTCAGGAGAGAGTCCGCAAGCAATGAGGAACTCAATGTCTTAGATCAGCTCAAAGCTCTCGGCATCCAGGACGACCAGCTGGAGAGCACGCGAGATCAGGACTCGCGCAATAGCATAACGGGCACATACCGCATTGCGCTACATAGACTGCAGAGGAAGCGTCTGGAACCGCCCGTTCAACCACCCCCACAGACCAAGGGCAAGAGTTCTAGACCAAGCAGTAGAAAGAAAAGCAAAGACAGCAACAAGAATAACAAACCGTCAAAGCTCTGTACTATATTATAGCATTATTTTAGAATGTTTTTTTATTTTCTTCACAAGATTGATCTATTTATAGAAGTCCGGATGTACATACTCGAGAATATGACTATATCTACACAATCAGGTTGTGATATTGGTACAGATTTTATAAATAAGAAATTATTATGCAATATATTTACATTCAGATGAATGCATGCAGCTAAAGATGGAGTTCTACATGTCAGTATAAGACAAAGACGTCATAGTGCGCTCCCTGTCACATGTTGCTTGCTTTAGTATGTCATAGATCGATTGCTTGCGAGTTGATTGGCTCTTATATTTGCCATAAAGTAGTCAGTACTTCCCATCACAGTACCATTGTATGTCTCCCCTGTATTGTTCCATTCAGCATTGTGTAGTATGCTGTGCGTATTGGCTATAAATTGATAGGCAGTTAATAGTGAAAATTGCAAAGTAATTAATAATGGTATATTGCAATTGATTTTCTCTTCCCATATACCATATTACCTACATGTAATATGCAGTATCCCTACATCAAAATATACAGCATGTATGTGTTGCAGTTTATTAATTCTAGGGCATTCCTGTCTTCTGCTGCATTATTATGCCAAGAATATTATTTCTACCATTACACTTAACTCATCTAGAAGGAAATCTGTGTTTATACCTGCTGATATGAAACTTTCATATTTTGCTGCATGGTACATAACATGTTTCTGTTTGTTCCTCAATCGGTGTTAGCAGAATTGTAATCACAATTAATTGAAAAGAAATAAATGAAGGGGAGATAATAAGCTCCCAAGAAAGTCAACGAATGACATTTACATGTATGTAAAATATGGATGATAGTTCTTATTTGAATGGTAATTTACAGTAAGAGATGGGAATGGCCTCAATTTAACTGTGGAAATTGTTAAGTAATTTGCATGTTTACTACCTGTGCATGTCTGTAGGTACTGGAATTAGGTGAGCAAAATAATTCAGCATATAGGGGTCGACAGAGAGAAAGGGAGAGGAGGTAGAGGGAGAGAGAGAGAGAGAGAGAGAGGGAGTGAGGGAGGGAGGGGAGAGAAACAGGGAGAGAGAGAGAAAGAAGGAGAGATGGGGAGAGAGAAAGAGAGGAGAGATGAGGGAGAGAGAGAGAGAGAGAATATTGAATGAAATGGGGATAAGAATGTGAAAAGGGTATACATGTATTAATAGTATTCATATTGGCACCTCAGTCATATTACATTATTTAACTGAAAGGACATGTACCTGTATTACCTCAGATAGTCCAATCATGTTCGTTAAAATCCCTAGTTCATTTACCTTGTCTATTTCTTACAGTTGGCAACATAATTCACAAACAGTGAATTGTCCATTTATAAAATGTAAAAGGCTAGCAAAAGCAGATATTTAAGCCCCAAAGATTCATGTGACCTCATTTTTAAAAGAAAGAAGAATTTGTTTACAAATTAAAATTCCTCCCATCAAGCTTCTTCGTTTACTAACCATTGTCTACGGCGGAACGTTTGAATATTAATGAGTCAGAAAGAAGAGGATCTTGGGTATTTGATTCCAGTTTCATCGTGACTTGGCCGTGAACCAGAATAGCCTGGTGGTTAAGTCGCTGCCCGGCAAGCAGTAGATGACAGGTTCGAATCCCGCTGGTTCCAATTTTTTCTGACTTGTGTTTTTCATTTATACAGATCGAGCATACGATCTTTAACACTGGGAGTAAAATGCCTAAAAATTTGTTTACAAAAAGAAAGAAGAATGTTCTCAATTTTTATTGTCCCTGCTTTTGGCAAGTACCATCCTTCCGCAGTCCCATTGGCTTCTGAGAATGGGAGTGAAATCTATACTTCGTTAACTGATTTCATCAGATCATACCTCTTCATAAATAAATTTCCTACTGGATTTTGAAATGCAGCAACATTCTGACGTGACCCTTAACATTTGCAATTATGAATACAACTTGTAAAGTCAGAAACCAGGGGAGAATAATATCTGAGATCAGAAATGACTGTATTGGATCCCTTGTAATCTAGGAGTAAATATATCAATTAATGTAAGAGTAGGTACATGTATTCAATGATTTGCCGCAAGAAAAGAAGCAAGTAGTTATGTTATGGTAAGCTGAGAACCAGAAGGCTGTTAAATCTATGGGCATGGAAAATTGAATGTGTTAATACAGCCTTTTAGCTCTGTTGAGAGCCAGAAGGGCATTAAACCATATACTTTTACATAGAGTTGACACCCTTTTGGCTCTTATTAGACGATTTTTAATTTTAAAGTACCTTTCTGAAAAAGGGTCATTACTATTTATTATTATTTATTACAAGGTTCAGGTATACCATTGTCAAGTATTTAAAAATTTGTATTTTTTAAATATTTGGATAAAATCATTGGCAAGTAAAACAATTTTCAGGCGGTACTCATGTGAGAGAATGCAGTTAATGCAGATAATTAAAACAATGTTTATGAAGACATTAAATAGAAGCAATGAAACTGACACCTTAAAGCAATGTTTATTGGACATTAAATAGAAGCAATGAACTGACACCTTGAAATGGAAATATAAAGGATGTATTCATACATATCAGCATATTACAATATATCAACTCATGGCACCTAATGCAAATAATGATCTACTCTGTGATATTTGGACAGTAATCAGGAATTACAATGAAAATGATAATCAAGTATGCATGTGGCAGAAAGCAAACCCTCCAGATAATGGAAACAAATGAAAAAGTTATCAGCCCGTTTGGATATAAATGACAGGCATTGGGCAATATCATGATTTAGTTGACATTGTTGTGAGAAGGTGGACATACATGTATCCTGCCTATAATAGTTTAGTGTACTGCCAAAAACACTTCCTGTGAGTCAAAACCCTTTCCTTGCAATGGATGCAAATGTTAATGGGTTGTTTTTTTTATAGAAATGGCGCTGTTTTTCTTTCAAACGCAAGTGTGAAGTAACTTATGTACTTTGTGAATATGTAAAGTGAAATGAAAGCCTACATCTATCGATTCTTTTGAGTTTGAAACCAAATAAAATATATAAATCTGATACATTGTTGTCCTTTGTAGTTTTTCTGTTTTTTCTTTCTTCTCAATCTTTGAATATTTACTTGACATAAGTATGGTTGAGCAGTTATATCCCCGCCCCCAAAAAGTATAGGCATTACGTTTGAATTGGGAGATAGGGGAATGTTTAAACATGTAGACATTTGGCACACAATTTATCCAAGACGTCCTAGGCAACCCCCCTCAACAACCGAGTAGAAGACATCTAAAAAGAAAGTTATTCTAATCATGAATGACAAGATTTCCGCTGCGCTGCTGCTCTACTTACGTTTGCCAACAGACGCAGAATAACAAAATACACACATGTATAATCATAGAAAATCCAATCATGTAACTGTTCTCTTTTTTTTCTTTGAATTATGCATCATTTAACCGCACGATTTTGAGGTAGAGGAAAGCGGGATTGGAGAAAAGTTCAAAAACCTCAAACTTGAAACTTGAAACTTGAAAGAGGGTAGATGAAGAAAAAGGTTGATCAGCGCTTTGTAATAAACACAAGTTAATGCTCTTTTAAGATACAAGACTTTTTATGTGGAAACATGATCTTATGCACATAATGAAATATTAAAGTGCACTAGACTATAATTTCAGGGTATAGCAACTTTCATGACTGAAAGTATAAATATATAATGATGCATATCCCATCCTACCGCGAATGGTGATACCCATTCTGCCCTGCACGGTACTACCCGCTATGTTGATAACTATACAGCCACGGAAAACATTTATTAGACCAAGCATGGTTACTGATAGTGTTATTTTTGTAGTAAGAAGGAAATAAAATTACATGAAAGCAAGGTATAATTGCTGGAATTTGGTATTCATTCAATGAAATACAATATACACGTACAAATCATTTTTATATTCTTGTATGCATATTATGGTACCCTTATTACAGAAGCTTGGTCTAATAATTTTTTTCCAGGGCTGTATATTATTTTATAATGTATATATTTGACCACATCATTTACACTGTACTGTTAAGTCAAACAGTCGGTCTAACCGTGTACATCGTGTGTGTGTATATATTTGACTAACGGGTACATTAAGTCGACACCTAACAACGCAGTTTATTCCGTCATAATAGCGACCCCTACATTAGGTAGACAGTTGGTACATTAGGTCGACAGTTGAACAAAGAAAAAGAACAAAAACTGTCCTCCTAATGTACCCATTAGTCGTTTATATATATATATATATATAAGACTTCTGCGTTAGATCATATCTTGCCCGTTATCAGAAAATGAACCTGCGAAGTGAGAACCACAATTTGTCTCGCCTATAGTGAATATATTTCATACCTCGATATCCAACATTTGAAAATTTGTCCTGGGGAAAATGTCACAAAAATGAGCACGTTTCGTAAAGATATTCAGCGTTTTTCTTGCTGTAATGATAAAGGTGTTCACATTATGAAAAACCGTCGAGTTATCCTCCTCCTCCCCGCCCCTTGTCCGCCCGCCTTCTACAAAGGAATATGATTTACATCAAAGGTTTTTTTTATTAGCATTATTTGTTTGCATGAGAAAATTCTGGTGTACCTTTCTCCACTGCACAGACGAAAACAACATCGAGGCTTTGCCATTTTGAAGAGGAAATTGAGTGAAATTGGACAACCATGTTCAGTGCATGTACAGCTGTAACATACAGATATGTGTCCGATCAGTCTAAATTAGATATCAACATAGCAAGCAATTACTAGACTGACATGTACGTCATGGCGATTTAATGTTCCGTAGAGCATGTAGAGTCGCATGTACGCAGCGGGCACTTTACATATAAAATCCAGGCTCTAAAGACTGTATGGATATGGATTCAACGAACATTTGACTCATAAATGACCCTAATATTTTTAAAGTAATAAAGTATGTGTTGAACTTGTGCTTTTATTGGTTTAAATGTGTCGTTATTAAAAGAAGAAAAACAAAACCATGTATATTACAAGAGTAAAATAAGAAGGAAGAGATTTTTAGCTTTTTGGTGGGGGGAGGGGGTGCAGTAGAAACTAGGGTATTCAGTCTGTCTTTAATGATCATCACCTTTACTTTTTGCACGTGCAAATACCAAAATACTGTAACTGAATACACGACTTTGTATTTGAATCTGTAACAGTAAATGAAAAGTAAACAGTTCGAGCATGAATAGATCAAGTATGATGAAAATAGCATAAATCTTCAGTCAAGTGTAGGCTATAAATTATAACTTTGATAACATCAGTTGATTTCAGTTAAACGAACTGTGCAGCATGACGTCAGTAAACTTAGAAGTGATCACGGTGCAGCACATTCGACGGAAAAAATCAGGTCATGGATTCATAAAGAAGAAAGGAAAAGAAAAGGGAAAATCATTGGAAGAAAGAATAAAATGGTAATAAAAGAATGTTGGTATAGAATGAAAGAAAATCATGGAAGTAAGCGACAGTTGAACGAAAAGACGACTGCATTAATTGAAAGTGGGGAAACTAATCAATCAGTTGGTTATTTCATAGTATATGAAAACATTACAAAGGGGTAATACACTAATTAATAAGGCTGATTTTCTTGTTTCCATAGTTAATGTAAATCTTTAAGAAATGAGAGAAAAAGTATTTGTTGAGCACACTTTGTTTAAATAGCCGTTGTCGTCGGGTGCAATGCTTTAAGTGTGATATGGTTATTTATATATTAAAGACATACCCGCATTTACATATGAGGCGATTAAGTACATCCTTATGTTAAAATGAAAAACATTCAAGAACATCATTTTCACTCTCAATAAACAATTAAACGTCATACTCAACTCCAAGTATATTATTTTTTATACTTTCACTGGTATATTACACACCGCTTCCATTATTGGAGATTCTTGACATAAATAACAGGGTTGGTGGTAGCTGGTGGTTTTCAAAAAGGCATCAAGGAGGGCAAATAAATTCAATTGCAGTTCAAAGTTGGTTTTTCCCCCAATAGGATAAAGGAAATTCGTAATTGCAACAACAATATTGCTCACATTTTGTGCAATGTCTACAATACAAATTGAGGTTTTCGTAGACTGATGCGTCTGCACGTTCATTATGACCACAGACTTCCGAGAATAATATAAAAACAGGTATGTTGTAAGTGGGAATGTGGGAGTTGATGGTGAGTGGGGGATCAGTATTGGGGCATATGTTAGAATGAACATTTCTTAGCGACTATCACGTTCATTATGACCACAACCATACCAGAATGTGTGTTCCATTTGAGCGGTTCGTATGTGTTGGGGGAGACGGGGGGGGGGGGGGGGGGGGGGGGGGGTGTCAATTTGTAAAGATTGTATATATAAAACAATTAAATTTTAAAAACCTAATAATATCACTGGAATGCGAACGCACCAGCTCTCTATATGTACGTCTGTACCATAGGTCTGTACATATAGGCCGATTGCTAGTAACATCGAATGGCAAGTGATATCCAAGAAAGTAATATAAATGTAAATTTATTATTTCATTCTCAATGCTGAGAGAAAACTCTTTTGTTATTTGATGCACCACGCGTTACCCCGGGGTAGCGTTGTACCCCGGGGTACCATAGTGTCCCTGTATTAATTAAATAGTTGCGACAACTGGGCGTTGTGGCGTGCGCCTGTAATCCAGCTACCAGTGGAAGTTATAAACTGATTCAGCGGACCCAGGTTCGAGACTGAGTCACGTCTTTCGGATGGTGCAGGTCGGTCCCAGACGTAAATAATCATATCTGATTGATACACGTCTGTAAAAACCCAATTACACACACACACACACACACTGGGGATTTGAACGCCATTTTGTTTCCACTATTACGTAACATTTCTATTCAATTCCGATGAGCACCTGGGTGTTCTCAGTCGAAAGAATTCGAACGGCATTTTGTTTCCAGAAAAGTGAGACGTCCATGTCGCAACTCTTTAATACAGGGACACTATGGTACCCCGGGTACAACGCTACCCCGGGGTAAGGCGTGGTGCATCATTTTAATAACTCAGTCTTTATATAAATGTAAGGCCTTATTTTCATTCCATGTTCAATCACCCCCGAAAGCTCGGTCAAAAATATGCAAAGTCGGCCCTTAGTACAGCTGCCACAGGGGGACCGTACCATGATGAAAAACTATTAATGGGATGACAGCTCTGCATAGTTTTTATCTTAAACGCAAACAAAATGATAGAATAAAATATGTATTTTAATGTTTAACTTCAATAGACCATAAAACAATCATATATAATCATGATGCAACATTAATTGACCATTTGAAGAATTATTTTATGATGCACACCCCGCTCGATATAGGATTTTACATGTACTTGTAGGACATGAGCATTCAGTGGTTTGGACTGGAAGCTATTTACTATACAATATAGTCCTACACTTTCACCTTATTATAAAATGCAAAACAATACCAGCTTGTACATCCGGGCCCTGTTTCATAAAACTTGTCAATGACAAGTTGCAAATAACTGTTATAAGCCAGCGAAATCCTTGCATCTGATTGGCTGAGAGCAAATTTGTCGGTAAAAATAACCGACAAGACACTTGATGCCCCCCCCCCCCCCAATGTATACCAATGGAAGTTAGAATATGATTTATCGTCCCCTGAAAGAACTAACTAACTTAAATGTAATATATTATAATCTTTCCTTATATAGGTATTACGATCATGTAAATCACAACTTATTCACATCATACAACACTTCAGCTCCCCAGCCCTTCATTCTGTAAAAAGACCTCACTTTTAGTAATTATGTGGTATAATACAGCAACAAACTAAGCACCAAATACTTATGTATACAGTAAACGAAACTGAAAACACATTTTATGATTGCACAGCATATAATACCAACTCGTCACTTTTTACAACGAAATCAAACCTGATTTGAGTACATTTCACTTCCTTTCAAGCCATCACATAAATGGCGCTACATTTCATCATTTTATACTTCCCTTTTACGTTGTCTTCGCTGTATTTGTCCAATCAGTCGGGAGTAGTTGAAATGAACCGCTTTTTTATATTTAGTTCACGAATCTTTTTGGGAGATGCATGTCGTTTCCTATTTGGGACTCGATGCACTTTTCATATTTTGAAAGCATACAAATTACTGGAGACAAAAGGAAAGAGAGATATATTTGCACTTATTTTGAGAGAAGAATGAATTCTATAGGTGGTGCCTGGAAGCCCGTGATGGATGTAAATTACTCTGCTGTGAGAGCTAGAGATTGCCCAAAGGGTATGCATCTTCTAATTCCTTCCCATTTCTACCTTTTTTCATTCCCGCCATTTTCTCCCTACTTTTACCAACAACCTTCTTTGATCCCCTAGTTTTCCCTACTTCGCTACTGTTCACTTTCATTCATTTTCATTATCTTTCCATCCTATTATATCCCTTGTTTTCGTCCCATTTATTTCACATTACATAACTTCTTTCTATCATTACTGCTTGCTCGCTCCCCTCCCCTGTCTCTTTCTCTCTCTCTCTCTCTTTATCACTATTTCTTTCTTTCTTCCTTTCTCTCTCTCTCTCTCTCCTTCATTCGGCTTTGCAGGTCTTCTTTCGTTTAATCACTTCTTGAAATCGATTTTAATATTCTTGCTTGTTCACAGTAGTACCCCATCCCTTCTCTCTCTCTGCCGTATATGTTTTCATGTTTCCCTCTTAACGCGCTCTCAAAATCTCAATGCATGAAATTGCTTTGCGCACTTCGTGGTTAATAGCCTTTGAAATTAAATGGAATTCTCCAGGGGAAAAGGGGACATGATTATCAAAGTTTAAATATTTTTTTAAAATTTCCTTTGCACAATACTTTTTCTTCCCGTCGGAACGTAATGCTTTTTATACAAAGTGTTACCATTCGATCCTGGCAAAAGGAATGCATCCTTTCCAATTATCATCGAGACTTCAAAAATAATGATAAAAATGGGAATGATGATATCGATAATTTCCTTTAAAATGATAATTATTATTGTGCATTATCAATACAGTTGTACTGGGGGTAATTACTGCTTATATATTGCTTTTTAATATTAAAATTGATTTGGAAAATAAACAAGAATTCTGTGCCCTTCCTTCCTTTGAAAATGTAAACATGAATACATTTTAAATGATCCAATATCAAGAGTTATTTGTTATTATTCTTCTATACGGTTTCAGTTTAAGTTTATTGTTTCATATTTCACATCTACAATGTGTTTTTACAGTATAAATGGTACAAACAAACATGAGATTTATTGTCAGAGAAAATAAAAGAAGATGAGTACCTCATATCTATACGTTTGCATGCAATATTAAGTGAAAAGACTGGGCTAGAATAAAAGTGAAATATTGAGGAGCCTAAGGAGAAAGCTACGCTTGTGAGATATAGGCTCCAAAGAGTAATCAAATTTATAATAGTCTTTAAAAATAGTGGGAACGACCAATACATGATACAGTAATATGAGTATATAAATAAAATTATTGAGTCGCAGTAATCAAAATTGCATTCAAAGAAATAGTATTGGATGGTTTTGTCACTTTCATTACAGCAATGATATTACAATACACGTTTTTTAGGGTAAATAAGCATTTCCTGTACGCCGTGGCAATTTCTGAAGCATATACCGAAGTGCTCACATGATTTATTGCATTATTTTCAATTGTTACAGATTGATGTACTCAATTCATATATTTTCACAGCAATCATGGCAATAGCCATAAATTCAGAAAGTTGGTATTTATTTTGTTGTTTTTTTACATTGCAGTTGATTTCAATGCATATAGGGAGCTGTAACCATTTTAGGAATTCAGGTTTAATAAACGATTTGAAAAATAATAATCCTATATTCTTTCAATCACGGTAAATATGAACTACAAACATATATTGTTGTTATGGTTAACAAGAACTATTTCTCTGTGAAGTGAAGCATATCAACTAATAATATACAATGAACGATGCTGCTGCTATTGAATCATCATATTTGAATTATATGTTAACAGACAGCCAACGACTATGCACGAATACGGGTAAAGTCTTGACATATTATATTAACAGAATATCATTATTCCACGAGAAAGCGCGCGAGAGAGAGAGAGAGAGAGAGAGATAGAGGGAGAGAGAGAGGGGGAGAGAGAGAGAGGGGAGAGAGGGGCGGGGCGGAGGAAGCTCTTTGATGGGATAAATTTAAATCATTTTGATACATTACTTTCGGAAACCTTAATACTTTAAGAGAGAAGGGAGTTCTGTGAATATATAAAGTTAATATTATTGTTGATTGAATTGAAAGTCTCTCAGCAATGACGTGTTCGGAAATCCACTTGAAAGGCAACGTTGAGGATAGATGAAACGGGAATATCTAACTCTCCTTGAATCCTTGAATATAAAAGTCATTCAATTCCAAATATATGGAGATGAATACAATTCTATGGAAGTTTATCCCGCCTTCCCGGACGGTTGTACATGAACAAAAAGCAAATGAGCACTAGCTGTAACAATTCTGCTGGGAGTTGTAATAGATGCAGCAACGCACTGAAGTGTCGATTACAATGTCGTTTTCCAAAGGTTCGTTACTTCGAAGGTTCATAATTCCGAATGTTTGTAATTCTAAAAATGTAATAGAACCCTACATCATTTGTCGGAATTACAGACCTTTGGGATAATGAACATTATTTCATTTTCGGAATTATATGAACCCTATTTCATTTTCGGAATTATGAAGCCCCTGGTTTGGCAATTTTGTGTTTGGGAATTACGAACCTTCGGAATACCGAGTACCCCCGAAGCATATAATGCGTATAGTAAAGTATATATTTCTTTTATCAGATCTGCTTATTGGTTGTATTTTCCTCGAGCATCTGTTCATAGATGAATGTTACAGTTTAAATCAATTGCTTCATAACAGTTTAACAGTGTGTTCCAACATATTCCATGATTATTAATTAATTGCAAAGTACCCGGCGTGTGTCCCCATTCTTGTGACAATTATCTTTGTCTTCGTTCTGTAATGTTTTCCTTTTCCTGTTCAGTTCCTCCATTCCTATAGCTTCCTTCCCCTTTCTTCTTTAATTCCCCCTTCCTCCCTTCTACTATTATTTTCTTCTACATGTCTGTAAATTATTTATTAACCGGGGCTCATCCACAACAAGCATAGCTTTACTTTAAGCCTCTCCACTATACATATATATATATACATGAACGTAAATCTTTGAATTACTCTCTCTTTATTTTCAAATTCTTTCATTATTGTGACATATCTGTTCCTGTCTTCTTGAATTATGTATAATCGATTTCTATTATTCCAGAATGTATATAAGTTGTCTTTTGATTGATTTGTGTGGAAATAAAACTAAACTGAACTGAAATGAACTGAAATTTAAATGTCTAGACCATGGCACCCTACAGTGTCAAAATGTCAACAACAACCACCCCTGAACTTTGCAAACCTAAAATGGTAGGGCCTATGTCGTGGAGATGCAAAGTCATTATCTAAAGATGTACCGTTTTCTATAGTTAGCTCAGAGCTAGAGCAGTAGTCTGGTAACTGGGATGTTTTGGGGTCAAAACCAAGTTGATGGGCTAGTACTCTTTGGTCTCTCGGATAGGACTTAAAGCTGCAGATCCCTAGCTGCTCACTTATAAGCATATACATGTACTATTTCATAGCAGCCATGTTACATAAAGTACAGATAAATCACCATCGCCAGCATTTTCGGAGATGCAAGGTCATTCAACCATTTCCCTCAGAACTAATCATATAAACTGTACAATGCCTGTACATGTATATGAATTCTGTTATCCTCTATAAGAAGGAGAGTGCATCTCCAAAACATCTCCTATCTTGGAAAAAAATGTGTGTTTTATTGCTGCCGCTTTCAACGATATTCTCATTAACCTTGATTTAAACATCACGTTTGCTTGCCTACACATTCGGTGTGATATATCTTGAGTTACGGAGAAACAAGGCGTGAGATCTAAAACTATTCACGGCTGATTGAAGAGCACTGAATTAGAAAAAAAACGTGGAAAACGCATTGTCTGGCCACGAAAGAACACAGTCAGAAGGCCGTTAGCTCGTATTCATTTACACAGGGTTATTACCCTTCTGGCGCTCACGAGTGGTTATCTCACCGTAGATCTAATCAATTTCCCAGTTTCAATGTCAATACACCTGCATAAGACTTTGTTTGTCAACCCATCTAATTTAATGCTCTATTTTTTGTTATGAGTTGCATTTTTTTCAGTTGAGAAGATAATATCATATTCGATGCATCCGACGAAGTTGGATAAAGCTGCCATATTTGTTTAAGAGATCGATTTCAATCCAAATTTCAAACATAGGTACCAGGATACATGCACAATCGATTGTTTCCAGCTGTAGCGCTAAAACATGATGACTGATGAAAGCCGACTAAGACAGCACGCATGCCCAAAATAGAGAATTGAATGATTTTGGTCATATATTGGATATAAGTCTCCGGACTGTGAACCACAAGGTACTGGGTTCAAATCCATGCACTATCGTCCTTTGGCAAGACATTAATCTACGTTTGCCACCTTCAACCCAGGTGAACTGAGAGGGTATCTGGTAGGATTTATTTCTTAAATGCAATGAGCGTTACGGTTTCTAAAGCTAAAGCTGGGGTAATAATATCATTTGGAAGCGTTATAATCATAACGTGGTTTGCGCTATACAAGAACAGAATGTTATTATTATTATATTATTATTTTTAATCAATGCCTTCACATATCAAAATGCTAGTACATGACCTACAAGGTTGTATAGATACATCTACAAAACTCTTCTTGGAAAAACAAAATGTATATATACCCTCAGTATGATCGAAATGGGAACGTCATTTAGATTACACACCTCATAGCTAAAAAATGCAAAAATATCATATCGTGATAATTTAGTAACGAAAAATGTTCGTTTTGTAAAAAAGAGTTGGAAGACATTCCACATTTCTTTTAGAAATGTGGGATCAGTAAATCAGTATATCGGGTCTGTATAACAAATTTTGTACTAAATGGCAGTCACTTCAATCTTTGTTTGTATAAACGAAAATGAAAGAAACGTAAAAGTATTTGAGTTTAAGATATCAGTTTCATCGGGTTATAAAATGTTGTTTATTTCACTCAATAAAATGGCCTATGGAGGGCTAAAAAGTTTGGGACAAAAATTATTTTAAATTTGAAATAACTGATGCGAGAATTGTAACATTGTGATTTTGAGTCCTCACTTTTTTTCTCTACATGCTCTAAATTGATTTTGTTATTCTGAATGTATATCTTTTGCAAAAATGTAACGTGATCTTATAATTTCGATATGAAAGTATGGAGAGGGAACACAATGGGAAGGGATTCCCTTTCGGTTAACATATCTAACTAGCTCAGACTAAGTAGGGAAAGTTTTTTTAGGCATTAATTTTATTTCATTGTGCATGTGATTAAAAAATGTGCACCATATGCTATAACATTATTGTCATCATGGTCATATACCATGTATACGGTGTGCCGAGAAAAAGAAAATAGAATTGAAGCTTAAGCTTTGACTTACATTTTTGTTGCTGTTTTGCTTTATAAGACCTATATTTGGTTGGGGTTGATATCAATTAGATTTGAATTATATCCAACATTTTGATATAAAGTAAGAAGACAAGGAAAACTCCGTAAGGGCTTCGAAATGTTCTCCCGACAAAACAACTTCTATATTTAGCAATGTCAAATGATGCAAGAACGGCGCTTACAATACTGTATAATTGTGTTATCAAAGTAAATTTTAATCGAGTTAATACATTAATCTCTTTAATTTTCTCTCTAGAGCCTTGTGTTCTTGTTGTCCAATGGCGTAAAGTTCTAGTTTAGCTCCTAATTGACTGTTATTAATCCACCTAACTTCCTTAAATTGACGGAATCAGAGACATGGACATAAAAGGGTGATATGGTTTCTATTGCGACCGCTGTATACCATAGGGATCCTTAAAGTAGATATTCAAAGAAAATCACAAATATGGCAATTAATG
This sequence comes from Heliocidaris erythrogramma, assembly GCA_025617745.1. Lineage (NCBI taxonomy): Eukaryota > Metazoa > Echinodermata > Echinoidea > Camarodonta > Echinometridae > Heliocidaris > Heliocidaris erythrogramma. The sequence continues at coordinate 13,720,621 of CM046859.1, forward strand.
TATCACTAGAAACTGGGAAGCTTACAGATGGCAATCGTATAAGTTTTATGTCAACTGCGTATCTGGTGATTATAAAAACAACACAAATAAAAGCTCTTCTCAGCATCTGGAATATCCGAGGATTCGCCAGAAATATAGCGATGTTTTGATGTCGTCACACTCGGGATCGATCCTGCTTAAGCAGACGACGTCCTATAATGAATGAACGTAATTGCAATGCAATTATTTATCAAATTATAAAGAGTTTGGTGTATTTAAACATGACCTTATTTCACACCATTACAAAGGGAAAGTGAAACTGATTCTGATAGCTAAAACCGTTTGATTGTAAATACATAGGAGAAGGGTCAATGATCAATGAAATAAACCCCACTTTCAAATTGAAAAGCCCTCCGAATAATAGCAGGATGGTATTCGTTCCCTCTTGAAACGCCGAACATGGCCCGGTGCAAGCAGCTGAAAATACAATGGCGTCTTATTTTGTTTACAAGTGACTGATTCCTTTATTTTTTTAACGCTGCATTTTTCATCAAAATAATACCATACACGAAGTTAAGAGTGAGGCAACAGACTAACATTAAGACTGACGCTAGTGAAGGAAGAGAAATAAGTGAAGAGGAGATGACAAAATAGGCTCTGAAAAATGTGTAAGATGTTATGGGACATCGTCTGCTTAGACAGGACTGGTCCAGGGTGTGTCGTCACATATCTCAGCAGCGTTCGAGGAGCTCGTCAGCTGCTATATCGGGGGCTGTATTTTACCGTTTTATAATTGATAATAATCATTACTTCAAATGTTTCCAAGCGTTGAATTTGGATAACCTTGTTTAATTTATGCCATCTATGCAATAATAAGTATTAAGCCAATATTTAAAATCATTAACGTTCTACTTTAAGGGATTTATAATTACATTAACAGAATTATACCGAAAGCTTTTCCAACGGAGCCCGCATGACCATGAAGTCAGTTATAAGCATTAATGTTGTCCGAAAATTAGGAGTAGCAGCGGCAAATGTGTCTCACAGTAATATCGATAAAAATACATTGTTCATTACTTGTATTATGAGTGAATGATGCAGGATAGAAGGGAGGGAGGGAAGGAGAGAGAGAGAGAGAGAGAGAGAGAGAGAAAGAAAGGGGGCGGTGGAGGATCAAGAAAATGAACAAATGAACAAATTGAATTCGAAAAAACACACAAGTAAACCAGGTAACCAGGAATCGAAAGTGGCAATGAAAAAATAGAACAATGTTTCGTTCTTGTTGTTTCAAAGCCATCAAATCCCTGTTTCAATGAGAACCAATATTTTTGTAAATATAAAATATTGGAATACGATCGACTAACATAGCTAAGACTCGTTCTGAATTGTATATTCATCCTGAATATCGCACCAATGATAATGCAAAATATCTATACCATGAGTAATGTTTATCAACGACATGACATTGTTCTCTTAATGAAATGACATCGTCTGGAATTAGTTCTTTTTTTAAATTAGGCTTTCTTAAAGAAATTAGGTTTCCTAATGCAAAATGCATATATATAATATAAAAGAAAAAGAATATAATGACAGCTACACTCTAAAAAAACGTCTAGCCATTTTTTGACCAGATCGCCTGGTCTCATTTTCTTGATCAGATTCTAGTAATTATGTTAGGATTCTGTTCATTTTGACTAGAATTCTGTTCACTTCAAACTCGAAGCTGGTAGTTTTTATAAGAATAGTGCAGTTGTCCGTGGGAATAGTTATTCTAGTCAAATCTGACTAGATTCAATACATTGTTGATTAAATAGACAACATTATTTGATAAATTTGTACACTTATCGTTGATATATAGGACTTCTTTTATTTTGAGTTGGAATGATTTCTAACAATGTTTTGTTCATTCACGTCCTTGACCATTCAGGTCCTTCACCCTATTACCTGAATTCATGACATACCCTATATTTATTCACTCATGATGGTTTAGATATTCTTTGTGATCAGAGAGTATTATATAAAGTTGATTCTGTTGTAAAATTTCAGGCTGACGATGGAGTTTGCATGACTCCGAAACATGTACCATTCCTTCAAATGTTATGTGTTCTTTGTTGTTTTTATGTTTAAACTGTTATCGTGTCGTCCTTTTGGAAATAATGCATTAATGTTTAACAGTGCAACGTGTAGTTTATCCATTGCGTACGGGAACCGGATAGTCCCTGTATTAAGCCTATAGCAATGGGAAAATTCAGTAGTCAATGTATTAAGTGGCGTAGCTAGTGTCCACCCATTGTAGAGGAGTAATTATATCTTATTCTTACGGAGGAGGAGGAGGAGGAGGTCCGGGGGGGGGGGGGGTGGATGGATCTTAATATATGAACCAATGCAAGGCCATCGGTTGGGGATAGACGTATGGCAGATAGTTTTAAATATTCTTTTCCATGTTTTATTTCTTCTCTATTTTTCCTTTCACTTTCATTGACCTCACTTATATAATTTAGGAGGAACTGAAGCACACGTGGCCCGTGCCCTCTTAGGCTTTACGCCACCATGTAGTTTTGTTATATTAATGGTATCGTAAACCCTGGCAATGGTTTAACTCCGGTTTAACTTAAACCGCTGTTTAAGGGTAGTTTAAACCCAGTCTAAACCTGCCTTTCAAACGGAGTTTTAGATAATCACAGTCTGAACTCCGGTTTAACTTAAACCGCTGTTTAAGGGTAGTTTAAACCCAGTGTAAACCTGCCTTTAAAACGGAGCTTTAGATAATCACAGTCTGAACTCCGGTTTAACTTAAACCGCTGTCTAAGGGTAGTTTAAACCCAGTCTAAACCTGCCTTTAAAACGGAGTTTAGATAATTACATAGTCTGAACTCCGGTTTAACTTAAACTCCAGTCTAAGTGTGGATTAACTTTGTACAGAAACTTAGACTGGCCTTGCGGTCTAAGTCAGTCAGTTTTAATTAAACTTTAACCGAGACTGGAGTTTAAGTTAAACTGGAGATCAGAATACGTGCCCATATCATTATATTTTGCTAGTGCAGACTGTACTGCATGAGGCTGATAGAGGATGCTCGGATCTCCATAAAATTGAGTTGGAATTGCTGGTAATCATGTTGTAAAGCAATGGATAAAACAGACCGCCTCACAATCTGATGTCAGCGTTAGGTCGAGGCATCTTGAACCCTTGTAGGGCCGATGGCACATCAAATCCCATGAGATGCACAAAAACAGATTTCACGACGTAAACAAATAATATTTTTACAAAATTGATCCCCTTGAAGAATAAAGAAGATAAGCATTATGTACAGAAAATGATATATGTACAGTTGTCCTCAAAATTATTCATACCCCTTGGAAAATTGTATTTTAAATATTTTTTCGCAAAAATGAAAGAAGAACTGGATTTACTTGCACATCACTTGAATACATTTAGTTATCATCTACAAATGAATGCCGTTTCTGGTTTCACCTCATTTGCATAACAATAGAAAAAAAATGATGATGTTCAAAATTCTTCATACCCTTCAAAGTTGGTAATTCATTGACTTTGCCTGTCATTATGAATCAAATCCTTTGTGAGTAAAGCTTGTAACACTTCAGTACACTGTCCTAATGCTTCTGGAGGTCTCTTCCGAGATAGCAGGTCAATACCTGGTACTCAATGGCTTAATTTCCTTGAGGATGTTGTCCAGGGGGTGTTTCCTAAAGCTGTTCACAAAGTTACGCATGACTTTACGAACGACTTGAATATGAAGTGCCAGATAGTATGCCCAAAGCTTTTCCTGATGTTTTAACAAAGTGTGACTGTATTCCCAATAACCTCATTTAAAAAATGGCCAAAAATATACTTTGCATTAAAAATGTTTGTTATAATAAGAATGTTAATCTACATCTGCACAGTTCAACTTTAGTTGATACAGTTAAAAACGATTGAGCATCCCATTTGGCTTGTCATATATAAGTCATTCGTAAAGTCGTGCGTAACTTTACGAACAGATTTATGAAACACCACCCAGAGATGCCTTCACCTGCATGGTCTTCAGGGCATTCTTTGGATTTAAAGGAGATTTAATGTTTACAAGGGGTGTAGTTCTTGACTTAGTGGTTACGGGGACTACCACCCCCACCACCACCACCACCACCACCACCACCACCACCACTACTACTAATTCTGTTCGATATACATGTATATTTACTTTATAATGTGCACACTGGTGCATTTATCAAGAATCGTACCATGATGAAATGATGTGAATGTGTTTGGTTTCATCATGATTGTTGTAAGGATACATCGCGACTGAAATGACATTGTTTAGAAAATAATCATACTCGATGGGTTTCTGCACGAGCTGCTGATTACAATTTGGTGAAAGATGAGGCTCTCGTCGAATTGACATTTTACTCCTTTTTTCATCAAGTGTCATCCCTTCTTATTCAATTGAGGATGGGGAGGGGCAGTAATAATGATTGTGCCTTTGTTTTTTTAATAATAATTGATGTTGTCAAATGGGGTAACCTCGCTAGTCATAAGGACGCTAGTCATAATGACCGCTATTCATAAGGACCGCCATCCATAACGCGTGACTAAATGAATAGCGGTCCTTTATAAATAGCGGTCCTTATAAATAGCCAGCAGACCCCGGGTCAGATACGCCCTCTTCCTTCCATAATCGACGCGCCTGAAATTAACCTACACTGTAAAAACTAAAGTGCTATTTTCAGGGGCATGTATAGTGACTGAACCTGAAATGCTGTTTATAGCACTTGCAGTGTGCTAATTTACCAGCCTAAAAAAATGTGATCGTGGCGAGCCTCGAATCAGGTTCCGCGGATTGAGAGGCGCTGACGTTACCGATGGACCAACGAATGCTTCTTGCAATCCAGTTTACTCATGGGAATCAAGTAGATAACATGAACTATGCGGTGTGGTAAATTCACTATGTAACAATATGACCTGCTCTAAATCGTACGATGTGAGTTAGTCTAGCGGTAATGCCAGCGATTCTCGATCAGCGGACCCTGGTTCAAGCCTCGCCAAAATCACGGGGTTTTTTGGGGGTATGTTTAGCAGTTTAAGGAGCCGGTCCAGCTCCCGTGAAAGTGCTGAAATAGCACGCTGAGTGCATTCAATAGCACGCTGAGTGCATTCAATAGCACTCTGAGTGCAGTCCCTATGCATGCCCTCAAAAAGTGCTATATACAGCACTTTAGTTTTTAGAGTGTAAGGAAACATGTCTCAACCCCTCCCCTCCAAAGTGACCTTGAACGAGACTGTTTATTACCTGTAACAGAAGCTCTATTCCCTATCTATATGGTCTGTGTATTATGAGTTATGTCGAATAATCTTCCCGCCGTTGGTGCTACTTGTCTGCAACGAAGCTGGTGTGTTAATGGTTAATTCCCTCAGAGATGAAGGGTTCTTGGGGAGCTGACATATTTAAATAAATAAACGATCTTGTCAATAATTGAATAGACCCTGTGCATGGATATGAGAGACGAGTTCACCAGATTTAACACCTGCTAAGCACACTGGAGTAACGCGCCGTGCAATGTGAAATACCCCTGTGGATCGGTTAATGGTTCTCTTAAAACATTACTTTCCGATCCAAAGTTTTCTGCTTGGGAATGCATGTGCATTCTGATAGGTTACTCAATATTATAGCATTCAATTTATTTCTTTATGGAATTTTATTCCCACATCGATAATATGATACTATAGTATACAGTGGAAGGGAACTGATGTCGTGGTGGGAATCGATGGATGTAATGCCATTAAGCATGTTGAGAGAAGGGAGGGAATTTTGGGGGTCTTATAATCTTTTCTCTTCACTTTGCCTTCCCAACCCTCTCCATTAATTTATGTATGTTTCACTCAATCATGAGGGTGGTAGAACTTTATCATCCTAAAGACTTATTATGTATTGCAGTTTACTTTTTGAAACTATACCGTAATTTGACTGTTCGTTTAAAGACATGTATCAACATGATCAACCAATTCGAATGCTTCGACGGGTTGACAAATCGAAGTAATACATGCTAAAAGATTACAAGTGGAAAACGTTGTTCTCCATATACGAGCAAATATTGCAGGGGCATTTAAAACCAAATCAAACTAAGTTTAATAAACGATGATTGCATTCAATTCAATTAAACGCAATGAAGATTTTTCTGTTTTTATCGCTGAATTTGTTAGCCAAAAAAGTAACAGTAACTCGTTATATTATAAAAAATAATTAGACAAGGAATAGTAATAATAATAATGTACCTTATCGAATGCTATGACTCTACGTCAACATTAATTCAGTAAGGGTTTTACATCGTTAATCCATCTTTAATGACATCACAAGCATTTATCATCAAGCATACAACATGCGCATGAATATCATTTTATTATGATAATCTATTTCACGTTTTTACAAATGAATGGGAACTTCAGGGCCCGTTTCATACAACTTCTTATCAGTAACAAGTTAGAATAATTGTTATAAGCTACTGAAGTCGTTGAATCTGATTGTGGCTGGAGCGAATTTGTCATAGAAATGGGGGCAGTTGTTAATGATAACAAGTTTCATAAAACAGGGCCCAGGTTTGAAAACCTCAGAAATATTGAGGATATAAGGAAAAACAAAAAAAAGGAATGTACTTGTACCGTCCCATCAAGCAGAGAAAGAGAAAACAGTGATGTGAAATTGGATTTGGAATTCAAGCAATTTTTAAGCTGGTGGTGTGCGAGTGCTTATGTACGGGTTTGTGGATGCACGTTCATCTATTGACAGATCTAATTCAAGCATCAGCTTCAGGTGACGCGAAGAGGTATTAAGAGGATGACGAAGCGGAATCAACACCTTCCAAGTGAGAACATGGAGATGGCTTAAGATGAAAATATATAAACCTCGGAATATATCATCAAAGCAAAGATATTAAATCATGTCTGTTTGGGCTTCGACTCCTTTACAAATCTGGGTTTCGTTATCAAGTCGTTTCGGTTCAAGGAAGAGTTGGATGAATGTACAGAATGTAAATGTTCTAAGCTGGATGAAGCCGGGTGTTATGAGGAAACCTAACCTCGGAGCACTGGTTCAATATGATGTTTTCTTTTCTGTATTGCTTACAGCTCTATTTGGAAGAAAGGGAGAGGGAGAGAGAGAGAGAGAGAGAGAGAGAGAGAGAGAGAGAGAGAAGAGAGAAGAGAGAGAGAAAGAGATGGGGGGGGGGGGGGAGGGGGAGGGGGAGGGGAGAAATGTTTGGGGAGAGACTGTGGAGATTCTGGGAGAGGAGATAGGTGGGAGGCAGAGTGAGAGATGAAGAAGGGAGAGAAAGGGAGAGAGAAAAAAAAAGAAGTTGTGAAGGAAAATAAGAATAGGGGAAGGGGAGGGGCGTAAGGAAAGGTAGGATACGATGAATACATGTCATACCGTACCTCATTACAGCGGGGGCAGGAGAACGAAAAAGGAATTAGATGACTTGTCCCGACAAAGAAAAAGAGAAAGTATTAACTAGGCTTAAACACCTTAATTCTAACCTCATCGAGCTATCAAGAAAAGAAGTTCTAAATATGTTATAATGAAATAACAAGGAAGCCTTATCATTACACTTGAGTTTGTTACCTACATGACCTATCATTGGTATATTCAATGCACTTGAGAACATAAATTTTCATGCTAATGAAACTGATAAATTATCTTTGATGAAGCCGTATTTATGGAATGAAGTATCTAGCAAATGGGACATTTTGATATAAGTGTGAGACCTAATTTAGAGTTATGTTATAGAACACGATCGCAAAACTTAAAAAAAATCAACCTAAGGCAATTTCAATTTCAGTTACGTCATCTTCAAACGTGCGAACATTACAATGACACGTTACATAATCCGAATATGATTTCTATAGGTAATACAATAGGGTATTGAAGTTGCCTTTTAGTTGTTTGATATCCTGGAAGTCTTTGCGAACGTGTTGTTGTAGTAGATTGGTTTATTGTAATCGTTTTTACGAAATATTAAAATCTGAGATCCTATAAATATTTAAAAGGATTAAGTGATATAGAAAGTTTAGGAATAAATCTCAATAATTATGAACGCCTCAACAAGACTCTGAAAACAAAATATCCATCAGAGTTTAGTGGATATTTTTTTTACAATTTATCGCCCCAACCTCATATTATCTACGCTAATGAATACAAAAAAAATTGATATCGGAAATTCAGGAATATTTTTCAATAACCATGAATGCTCCGTCAACCCCCAAAACGAAATATCCATCAGAGTTGGGTGTTTTTTGTTTTTTTTTAATAATTTTATTCAGTATCTACGCTAATAATGAATACGGGATGTCAGAACATCTAATGGGGTGGTGGGGGGGGGGGGGGGGGGGGGTAAGAGAAAAGAAGCCTGAAAATATGTGCCTGCGATGCAAAGAATAAGTATAATTATGTAGTGGAGGACTTTCTTCAAACTTTCCGGCTAACGATATAATTTATCTTGATTAAAATCTGTTTCCTATGATCAGGGGTGTCGATCCGTGTTCACGATTGGGGGGGGGGGGGGGGGATGACCGGCGAGGGAGCGAAGCCAGTGGCGTATCTAGGGATTATTGCGCTCGGGGCAAAAAATGAAGTTACGCCCCCCCCCCCCCCCCCCCCCACCCCCGAGTGCCCAAACTTATCTACGTTAGCGAGGGAGCAAAGCGACCGAGCGGCAAATGTTCAATTTTGAAATTTTGCAATTGACCACCGCAATTCAGCGGTAGAGAAGCTCGAAATTTATACATTGCTAAACAGTTTTCTATTCAATCACTCCTACAATCGGGAGCAAAACTAACGAAAACCCTAAATAGGCTTGAGAAAGAGTCGACAAATGCAGCAAGGCTACCTAAAGTTGAGAACCTTTGCAAATGCTGTTTTATACACTTTATCCTATATTGGGGCAGGATTCATTATGAAACCTACATGATATAGCGAGGTAAGCAATTACATCTTTATAAATTATTTCAAATTTTGAACCCTTTAAGCTATTTAAGAACTATATAGGCCTACTGGGGGCGCGAAATTACGAGATCCTGAAAGAAAATAATTCTTCTTCTTCTTCTTCTTCTTCTTCTTCTTCTTCTTCTTCTTCTTCTTCTTCTTCTTCCTCGGACCATTCTGCTTCCTTTAAGCCTGAAGATTCTTCCAGAACTATAGTTAGTCAATTCCAACCATTTTTATAGCAGTATTTGACTAAAATTGTTGGTCCGAATGACCAATCTTTCATTTTGTCGAACACATAATGCCATTGGTTGAAATTAACCTATTCCCTTTCATAGAGTGCATGCATTTGGAGAAACCCGAGAAGTGGAAGGAATAGAGCTTATTGCATTTTATTGTTCACCCCACCGTTGTCTTATCCTGTGTACAAATCAATAAGAATTGGTCCCCTATCGACTTTCATAATATCTGATGTTCAAAGAGACTTGGTCAAGGTGAAGCTGTAAATCAGTTTGAAGAAACTTGAGAATATAGCGTGCAGTCGTCATATAATGTGGTCGTATCGGGTTTACGGTACCAGATTATGTGATAACAAACGGCGACGCTGTAAATCCATGTCGTAAAGACCAGACTGGTCATGTTGAAACGATTGCAGATTCTAGCGGCGGATCCAGAATTCTTCGGTCCGGGGAAGGAGGGGGGGGGGGGGTGCGGAAGGGGCTTTAGTCGAAAAAACTATCACTGATAATCTAAAAGAAGAAAAACTCTGAAGTTCCACAGACGGCACGTTAAAGTAACATTTTGTATTCACGTGTGTATCATAATGAAGCAGAACTTGTTGGGCACTTTCCTCTTGGGGCCCGCCGGAACCACTGAAATCACCACGAGAGCAAGAAAAGAATTCCTCCTGCATTATTATGTTTTTATGCTGTTTCGTCTATTATTTATTTTCGCATAATGGTGTAGGCTCAGGTGAAATGAACACCGTAATCTACAGTAGATATTAAACCACTCTAGGGGTCACGCAGAGCTTGACCTTGAGGGTCCAGTAATTCACTCTTAAACCCATATGTTATGGATTGATTAAGGGTTATAAGTGATTCCGTTTAGATAAAAGGCATCAGAACGTTTTTGAGATACTCTTTTTCGAAATAAGCCTGTACTGAAAAACATAACAATCGTTGCTGAATACTATAAATCCTAACATTCTCCTCTGCCAAACGTTTCTTATCATGGAGCTCCACTTCTGTATGGTCTCCATTTTTTGTAAATGCAAGTTTGAAGATAGCTTTTTGTAAATTACATTATATTTGATTTATGCTGCAATTCAGAACATAATAAGTGATTTCTAAAAAATTCGGTTGCTGTTTTTATTGCTGTAGTATAATGACGCTCGTTAATCAAAGGTAATACCAGCATTTAGTGGAGATATTCACAAATTATAGTGTGATGGCATAGTATGAATTAAAACCAAACTCTGGGTGAACTCTAAGAGGGGAGAGACTAAGCAGGGGAGAATTTATATATATATATTTTTTTAATTTTGAGGATGCATAAGAATAGCAGAATTCTTTTCCTTCACAAACCCCACTGGAATAACAGTACGAATGAAAAACAAATTCAAAGTGAACTCGGTGAGAGACCGAGCACGCAGGATTTAGATTTCATGAGACATAACGATAAAGATATAATTGTATTTTTCTTTGACTTAATTTCTTTTCCTCTTCTGGATGATGGAGAGTGCAACCAGACGGTAAGTCATTGGATGCTCAAGATAGGCAAGCTGGGATAGAATTCTATTCTTCCCACTTCATTAGATCCTATTCTATTAATTCCACCCACTTTACCTATATATACACCTTTAAATAGAATAACATCTGCACTCCTAGAAAATTATCACTGATCTACATCAGCTTCGAAACAATTTTCGATTCCACTTTAAAAAAAATCAATCCATTAAGGGAGCTATATTAGGCGCATGCCCCACTTTGAAATATGAAATACGGGTTAATGGATATAAATCACTGAGGTTGATTTGATATTTCAAGCATGAAGTGGAGCACGTATAGACTTAAAGGTATTTTACTTCTTTGATTTTAATACATGACATGAAAACAAATTATTGATGAAATCTTCATTTTGAATAGCTTTCAATGACGCAGTTCAAAACTTTAATCAGAAAACGTCACCGTCATGCAATTTCTATTCATTAATATGATTTATATCGTAGCGAGGAAGCGAAAAGTTGCTGTGCATACAAAAGTAATTACATACTCACTATAAATAACAAAGTGCGATAAAAGCCCGAGGTTTCATCGATCCATTTTCAGGATTCAAAATGAGAGGGATTAAAAAAAGAAAGGGGGGGGGGGGGGAGCGGGTAGTACTATTCACTCTATATACAATCCGCCATTATGGGGTAGGTGTGTGTGTGTGTGGGGGGGGGGGGGGGGTGCATGGATCTGCTTCATACCACCATGATAGACGCCCCTGTGTAGCTTGACCCGTCTGAATGTCTGTGTTCATCAGTCAGATGCACATGTATATCATCTCTTCCTCCTGATGCCATCATATATAATTATTATTCAGCAGTCCGTCTTTCGCGCATTGCATATACATGGCGGCATTCCCTTGCTCTCAAAATAGACCAGTGACCGAACGACTGGGGTTTCGCTTACACCTTCCTCTTACGTATCTACCCTCCTAATTCACCACCGCCATCCTTAACAGATGGCTCAACTTTCCCTCAGTGCTACATTATTTCATTAAGCATGTGAAAGACGAACCACGGGAAGATCTGTCAGGGCATTTTAAGGGTTCTTCAATATACTACATCTCCTTTCACCACTTTAAGCGCATGCTTTAAAAAAATGTTTCCAGTCGTTGTGCTTTGGTTGAATTGTGCATTGGTTTATTTTGTATGACAAAACATGGGGGGGGGGGGGGGTTCAAGCAAAAAATTGTATTTCAGTCTGTAAGAGGCTTTGTTTTAGATTTATTGTCAGAGTAGATAATTATTACCATTTAAACAATTTTCTTTGAAATAAAACAAACCGCTTACCGTATTTGATCTTTCTTTTAAAAATGTTTTAATCCTTGTTCTTTCTTTTGTCAAAATTTTCGACTGACGTTTTTTTCCTTGAAATGTTGGACAGTGTTATTGTTGGACAATGTTAAAAAACTACTTGGCCTATGGTGTAAATATTTGTAAACAGTAGATGCGTAGATGAGGTCCATAAAAACACGTCACATCTTTTGAACTAATACTAATTTATATTGGACTCTTTAATCGAACGAGTCACAAGAGACTTTGATGGCATAAATGTTTACTATATATCATCTCTTTAAAATTTGAAAAAAATGCCATCATGTAAAAGGTAATAAATTTGAGCTAATCGCTATGAGTACTTTCATCATAAAGTATTTGAACGATACATGTACTCAATTTGGGGGCTATGTATTCATCGGAGGGGGGGGGGGGGGGGTCAACTTATATCACGAAGAAATTCATATAGGCCAAGATTAATCCACCTCTTCAGAAATTATTACATAAAGCATTTAAGAGTTTTCTTTAAAAAAAAATGATTTTCTTTTTGTTTATCTCTAAAAGGAAAAAAAATGTTTTCATTCTACTTTATATTTTCTAGGATGCAAATGTACACAAGGAATTGAATTCACTTTATAACAGAGCAGTGTCACAAATAAATTAAATTTGGAATAATTATGTCAATACCATGAAAATGAAAGAGTGCAACGTTGTGGCTATATACCGCTTGATAACGCTTGGGATGCACGGTACTGTCGTATAAAGTAAGCCAAAATAGAATTTCACAAATCTTAGGAAGAGCTCAAATAGAAAGACAAGGACTGTTATTTCATCCTTCCGAATGCCGAAAAATCCTTTACTGATTGCATGCGAACCGCCGGCTTTATTTAACGTATGGACATACGACAGATCACACCGCATACCAAATGACCATTGCAGCTTGGCAATGTCGCGTCAGTTGTTCTGACAAGCTGACATTTTGCTAAAAGCATACTTGGTGGCACTTAAGATATTTGGAAGGTGATAGAAGATGTCATATTGTTAAGTGCTGATGTCGCCGGCATTTGATATGTAAAGTGAAGTTGACCCGTCACCTTTTCATCTTCTCTTCTAGCAATGTCCGATCTCCATGTTAAGGAAAGAATTCTCTTTCCTATAATTAGAAGAAATGGTTATACGGGTAGATTTGAAATATTCAAAGAAAGCTATAGATTATGATGTTGAAAGCTATTTTAAAACTTTTGCTCGTGTAAAGACGGGGAAGTTCCATTCAATTATCTGATTCTTAGATAGTAAGTATTAATTAACACTATGCACGTGATGTATGGACGGTATAAATAAAAACAACCTCATGTGTCATACCCAGACAAAAAAAAAAAGAAAACCTAATTTGATTTATACAACAACCGTAACAAACCATCTTTATATATAGGTCAACATGTACATGTAGCTCTAACATAACTTTGCTTATATTTTGAATTGAGAATCTGTTAGTATGATCTCAACTGCTCAATTAAGCTAAATAAAAGAAATTAAAACAGAGACTTTTGAAATAGCAGCTTTTAATCTCATAAACCATGTAAACCTATTTTGTATGTCTTCCTTTCTCTACCTGCCTCCTATATATCACCTTGAAAAATTTACTAGATATATGACGTTGTAACAGATTTAAATCTTAATTGTCTCCCAGACATCCCCCTAACGATCATGATTTTCCTGCTTTTAAAAGACGTCTCGAGCTAATTTCTAGTAGGCGCCGCTAAATGTTTGACTGTCATGCACGTGCATCAGCATGGCAATTCTTCGCTGTCAAATAAACACATTTTGTCGGGCATGCTGAGCATCGCAAGTTTGTGTCCTTCCGTAGTCATGGGTGATTTCGGTCATTAACTGAATGATTTTGGGTTAGCAGTGTCTCGTCAGGTTGTGGAAGACACGACCTTGTGTTTATGTGGGGGTGGGGGGGGGGGGCGAGGGGGGGGGGGGAGGGGGACGAAGAGAGTGAGGAAAGGGTAATGAGTGTACATATGTGCTTGTGGGTGGGTGGGTGTGAGAGGATGAGAAATCCATAGTTAAGAGAGAAAGAGAGTGAGAGAGAGGGGGAGGGAGGGAGGGAGGGAGGGAGATAGAGAGAGAGAGAGAGAGAGAGAGACAGACAGACATACAGACAGAGAGACAGAGAGAGACAGAGAGAGAGAGAGGGGGGGGGGAGGGAGTGGGTAGGTATAGGGGCAAAACCCAGAGTCTGTTAGTTGAATCAAACAGTGATCATTGACTTGAGCAGTAACGTAAACCCCATAACCATGATAAAACTATGAGCAGTACGTGTCAGTGGGAAGATTGTTTCTGATACCGAAAATATTTGAGATATAAAATTTCAATCAGCCAACCCACAAATCAATCAATAAGAATTAACCAATCCTTTAATCATTCAATCAATCAATCAATCAATCAATTTATCAGTCATAAGCCAATTACTTATTCATCGTATAATGAGAATATCTTTAACTTTATGACGTTTAGACCCATACTTTGAGAGGCTATTCCTGGCTAGCATCACAGGTGAGTTAATAGGAGCTATGCATTCTAGCCGTAGCAGATGTTCCTTTCTCCATGCATGCATGGAGGCGGTTCTAACGACACTTGACTCTGATTGCCTGCCGATCAGAATGCCAATCCCGCTCGGCAAATATTCTTCTTAATATTCTCACGCTAAGGATCATTAGGCAATGAAGAATTGTGTGTAAACACTCACTGATGCTTCGAGGTCGTGGTGAGGTAATACGGAGTCGTATTATACCGGCAGACAGCTCACCGAAGCGCATTTAAATAAGGTATGTACGTGTGTGTGTGTGTGTGGGGGGGGGGGGGAGGGAGGAAGGCGTGAGGGGGAGTATAAGTATATATTCGGGGAGTGCGTATGGACGTATAAGCTCTTTAAGTGCAAATCATGTTGGTTAAGATCTCGGATAAGCTGGTTACCTCGGGATCAGACGTATCAGCTGCAGGAGTAGTTTATAATACCCTTTGATGAGTGCAATTGGGAAGTAATCAAAAAGCCATCACACATCATCGCTTGTACATTTAAAGGGACAGGTGTATTATCTGATAATCCTACTGCATCATGTGATACTATCATGGAACAAATTAAAATGTTCAGTCGTTATCTATAAACGTACTGTGCCACCATCCATCTATGAGACACTAAAATGAGTATATCTTAAAGTAAAAAAAGAAAGAAAAGCTATACAAAAAAATAAATAAAACCAGATTTTTATGATCTTGTTATTTCATATATAAGCCGATCGATGTCAAAGTTACATTGCGTGACTGTCAATATCTTCAGAAATTGATTCCAAACAAAGTGCTGCCAATTTTTTGTATAACTTTCATATTTTACTCCATTCCACTTCAAACCTACATTAATTGTTGTCTGGTATGTCTGAACTTATAGTCTAAGTATATAAGAATAGACTCAACCAAGCTTAAATAAAAATATACTAAGATCCAGTTTGTGAGGTAATTGAAGGAAAAACCCATGAACTATGGAAAAGGAATATCATTGTTATTTCATACTTTGTGATTTTGTGTTACTGACTGTTCTCTTGTTATGCGATCTGTGTATGATGTGAACTTAGCGAGCAGGCAAGTTGTTGAAACGTGTTTCGTTTATCTACATTGGAATAAATATTGATGTTGAGTAGGCCCCACTGAGACCGCGGCATGAATCGATGAATAACAAAAGGATTACCCTTCTCTATCTCTCTCCTTCACTCTCTGTCATCCATCGTCTACGTCCATATCCCCGTCTGCCTCACTCTCTCTCTCTCTCTCTCTCTCTCCCTCTCTACATCTATCTCAATCTCTCTCTCCAGTTCTCTTTCGATCTTTCTATTTTTACTCCACATCTCTTTTCATCCCTCTCTCTTTGATATGCTTCTCTATATCTCTCCCTCTCTTTCCCCCTTTCCTTTTATACCCCCGTCATTTTGTTATATACCTCTTTCCCTCTCCCCTCTCTGTCTCCCCCCTCTCTCTCTTACCTCACCTTGTAAAGTGAGCTGTATTCCCCATCCCTTTCTTTTTATCTCAAAGTATCTTACCCTTGCTATTTCCCCTCGAACCCTTAAATTTTTCTTCTCATGAAGTTTAAATCCACCTTTCTTTAATTTAATCTTACAGTGCGTTCTACTTTAAAAAAAAAAAAATCTTCACATGCACTACTCTCCGATCAGAAAAGCTAATAGCGGTATCATCATGGTACCCCTCAAGACAAAATAACGGATGACAGACCCTATGAATCCTCACCGGAATGAAATGGGTCATTAAAGATCAACGAGGTCACATTTCGATCAGTAATGCATCTAAAAAGGATTCCAAGCCGTCCCCTGGCCATTTCCATTTTAATTTCTGAGACTGGCTTCTTTAGACGGACAATTATTTTGATGACCGTTTCTAAATGCGTTCTTGTTTTAACTGGGGCTTGAAATGACATAAATCGCCCATCCAAAATCAGAATCATAATGATCTTTTGAAATGGGGCAATTATTTGGATTCATAGGTCTTATTGCTGAGCCGAAACTTAGTTTGATATTAATCTATGAATGATTTTGTTGCTCTCTCGATAGATAGCGAAATGGGCGTTTAATACGCTACGGGGGCACTTGCCCCATCAAATCAAGTAAAAAAAATAAATAAAGAGAGAAAGAGAGAGAGAGAGAGAGAGAGGGAGGAGAAGATCAGAGAGAGAGAGAGAGAAAAAAAAAAGAGAGAAAGTGGAAGGGGGAGAACTGGGGGGGGGGGGGGGCAGGGGAATGGGTAGGGAAGATCCTTTCGCTCATTGTTGGTTTTAATTGGTATTTCATCAACTGAGTAAGACCGGTGTGTGCCCCCTCACAATGCACCACTGCCCTCCCCCCCCCCCCCCACGACTAGACCAACGCAACGCCATGGTTATTAGTTTACATATTTCTTTCTTTATAAGGTAGTTAAGGTACATCTTGTCGAATATGTATAACCACCCCAAGTAAACCTCCGTGTTAATACTACCCCAATGGCCTGAGGCTTGCTGTCCCGCGGATAATGATTGTCTTAGTATGCTTATTGAGTATTTTTTTCCAAGATGGTGACAGAACTGCCAAATAATTGAGAACATATCTAAATTTTCTCTATAAGCACTCCGATGATCAGAGCTTTTCATAATGATTTCTGTATCCCCATCCCACCTCACCATGTACGCCCACATACGTAAAAGCATAATGTACTTTCTTTCAGCAGACCTAATTAAAACAGAAAGTAATGACGTAGATTCAGATGCATTATTCTAAATGGCTGAGAATTTTCTTTTTGTTTCTTTGAGATCATGATTGATTTCCATAGTTGTATGCATCATTACACTAAACATTTTGACAGTGCGTTGACGTAATAAGCACTTTCAACACTTTCCGAATACCACTAATGCTAACCGATCCATAAAATTAGTTTCTATCATAATGTTCCACTCTATCTGTCCCTCTCTTTCTCTCTTTCTGTCCTCCCCTCTCTCTTTCTCTCTCTCTCTCCCTCTCTCTTTCACCTTTATTCGTACTTATCTTCCTTGTTCCATCCCACTATGTTTTCTTTCGACTGTTTGTGGTCTCTCTGTCACTGTCTCCGTTTCTCCTTTCATCTGACTTCTATCACTCCATCATCTTTACCACGATCCTCCCAAGATTTATCCAGACATTCACTTCCATTATTTTCTCTTTTGTTTGTCTCTTCATGCCACAGTTGTATGATACTCCAGTTTTCATCCACATCAGCGCTCTCACGTGTTTTGTTTTTTCTGTGGTTGTTATTTCTTAAAACAGTAACTTTTCAACGTTCCTGTTGCCTTTCGACTTTCCCCTCTCCGGTAGAATCATCCGATGTCGTGGAAATACAAGTATTGAGAAATGTCACCGTTGGCAAATTTTCTTTAAACAAAATTGCATCCCTGTAAATTCAAGACTCCTCTGATACGAAGCAAAGTGCGTTTAAAGATTCAGATTTAGATTTTATTTCATTTCATTTTCAAAGTATATAACAATAACTTTTGTGCAATTAACAATATAAAAAATAGTTTACAACGAAATTAAGTGCAGAATATTTTCGATTATTACAAGCAAAATAAAGAGCGTTAACGTTTTGAGTTGTAAGAAATAAAATAACAATAGTGAAGACTACATTAGAGTAATTACATGGAAATGAGAATGAAAACATAGACCACCAACGAAGCAGAGATTGTAGGAGCGCTAGTCCCTAGCTAAGGTAAATTGTAATTTATGCAATACATAAAAACTAGACTGGGCAACCATGCATAACATGTCGAAAAAGGGGAAAAGAAAAACGTTGAGCCTGAGGAAAAAATCATTGTACCGATAATATGCAGTTATATCAATGAAAAGTGGCGTAGACACGGGAGCACGTACCCCCCCCCCCCCGATAAAATGGAGAAAATAAAGTAAGAAATAAAAAGGAGAAAGGGTGAGAGGGGAGAGGCGGAAGAAAAAGATACAATAAGAAACAAACAAAAAGAAACAATACGCTACTACCCCCTCTCACATCCTCTCCTAACAGATGGCATTGTTAACTGTGCTTCTAATCCAAGACCGACACCCCTCAATATCTGGAATTACTATACACTATTTCCAAATTATTTTTTCAGTCACCTATGTGATAGAACAATGATATATAATTTTTTTAAAAAGTCGCAAAGCTACATATACCAAATTTCTTGTTTGTATTAATATTAATATTTTGCGATGAGTTACAGGATCATGATGATAATAATAAATTCTGAATGTATTTTGTAAACACCCACAATATATAGGAAAAGTCATATTATAATATCTGTTTCCTTTTCCTTAAATATGTTCGTCCTCGAGCATTGCATAATTATAGTCCTTGACATTATCTGCCTATTTAGTTATTAATGTGTTTCTGAAGGACATAGATTTGCCCATCATTCTTAGAGATGCTATACAAGTCTTTCATAAATCATTTATGAGGATACGTGAGAAGAAAGGGAAAGCAAACGGCTTCTCATCATTTATCATATCGTGTCCTATAGGGGTAAATGATGGATTGGTAGTAAAAATTTAATAGGTCATCTGAAGTAAATTAAAAGCAAGGGGCCTCGACCATAAAAGTATCATTCGGGGGCATGATAGTGCTATAGAGCATTTTGATTGTCTTCAGTATTTCCTACTGTCAATATTAAAGGTCAATTGGTCAATAATCATTGGAATAACAAGTTGGTTTTCCACATCTTGTATCAACAACATGTGCGGTGATTTCTTGTCACGGACGGGGGGGGGGGGGGGGGGGGGGGAGGGGGAGACGAGACTAGCCTTTACCATTGGTTGTTTTACAATCTTCAAAATTTCGGGGGGGGGGGGGGGGCGTCCCCCGCCCCTGGATCGCCGCCCATACTCCACAATATGCAAGCCTATATACACACTAATCATTCCGCATTTTGACAAAAATATGTATAAAATGTAGCAGTTTGCAGAATTTGTTATTTGAAGAATTATATATAAAAGGTCCATATGCCTATACCATTAAGATTTTCGTAAAATATTATAATTATCTTTCAATCGACGGAATTCGACATGACGATGAGTCTTTTCATAAGTGTCAATTAAAAAATATCAGTAGTATAACAACGTATAGTTAGTAACTTTTTGTTCTAACTATCAGTTACAATGACCTGGGGAGCCTTTCATCAACCTTTTTGTCAGTGATTTTTACTGACAAATTTGCTCTCAGCCAATCAGATGCAAGGATTTCAGTAGCTTATAACATTTGTCAGTAAAAATCACTGACAAAACGCTTGATGAAACGCTCCCCTGTGCGACCATGTTTTTTTTGTTGTTGCTTGTTTTGTTCGTTTTGTTTTGTTTGTTTTTGTTTTTTGTTTAATGTAGATATAGACCAATCACAAAAAGTTGTATGTCTATAATACTATATATCCACTGTGTAAAAGATTTTTACAAGGAATACAACCATCGAAGACATCACTATAGTGAATGCTCTGAAGTATTTTCTCTTCTCTTTGTTTCATAATTGCATTGCTCTTTAAACGAATAACAAATGCAGCCGCTTGGAACTGCGTAAGAAACTGTTTGGAGGCCTTACCGTGTATGGGCTTTAAGCTCAACTGCAATTGGATGCACGTTACCATTACCAACCTTCTTCGATCCCATTCCGTTATTTTCTATGAATTGTGTGAACAGGCCAACGAATAAGCCGAGGTATAATCGAGTTTGTGTGCTGGAATTTACAGACAGCCATTGGTGCGAGAAAAATATTGTCTATTGCCTAGGGTAACTCAGTCATATAATATGCATTGGGCTATTCCAAGGCATATTCACTCATCCCATATACCCATAGGCGTGGGAGGCTGAGATGGGGGCCGGGGGGGGGGGGGATGGGGCTGCAGGAACCGAGAATTTCGAAACTACCAATATTCGGACAAGAGTCACATTAAAGGGGAATTAACCTCAAAATATAAATGTGCTTATATTAAAAGTTGTAATCTATTCCTTCTTGTTGTCCTACGTAGTTTTGCATCAAAATATACGAGATGGGCATAAATCAAAATTTTCTCAGCAAGATTTATCGTCTGCTAGCGATACCCGGGGACTGCCATTTTCTGGATGTGTACGTAAAGATATTTTTAATCCGAATGCAAAATTATCTTTCTTCCTGATACAAAATCCCATTTGAGATTTTAAATATTTAACAGATATATATATCGTAAAAACGAAAATGTATTTTATATTTCTTTGAAAGTTACGATTTTACTAAGACATATTTTCTTGATACTATGACGTACGCGACGGAGCGAATTAATTCAAATTTATGGATGATAACTTTCCCGAGCGTCAATTGTGACAAAGTATGCATTCATCTGCTTTGAGATAATGGACTTCAAAAGTCAGAATGCGCGTTGTATAAATTATGTTCTGCTCTGCCAGGCAAGCCCAAGAAATCGATTTCTATTTAGAAAAACCAGAGAATTTAAAAAGAAATTTATAAATTTCAAATTTTAGAATAAATAATTTCCATCATATATGGGGATTTTTTTTATAATGAAGAGAAGCAATTTAGCTCGAGGATTAAAAATATCTTCCTGACCAGAACTGCTTCCAGTGGTTCATGTACAACTCCATATCATCAAGAAAATGGCAGCTCGCATGTAAAGTGTTAGCAGATGATACCGTGAGCTATATGTCTTGATTTAAACCCTTTTCTGATATGTTATTTCTAAAGTGATTCAGGTCAATGATTAAGAATATATTACACCTTTGAACATAAGTACATTTATATTCTAGTGTTAATTCTCTTTTAAGACACCTCATAATTAGAGCAGCGAATTGGTTTCCTTATACTTTTTATTTTTTATGTAGTATACTGACAAAATTTTCCGTCGGGATGAGTTGTCAGACAGACCCTAAAATTTGGGGAAAATTTTCCACTTTTAAAGCCCGTGGACCAAATTTTGTCAGAAAGAAGAGGTATAGGGCGTTGTTGTTGTTCTGATATTTATATTCTGATATGATATTTATGAAGTCATTTAGTTACACGTCATTTAAGACAGGATGACACTCTTTTCTTGTTCGCCATCAGCAAAGTGTTTTTAAAAAGATGTGTGTGTGGGAGATGGGGGGGGGGGGGGGTGATCGCATATGGGTCATCAGCTCAGTTGAGATTAAATTCAAAAGAATATTTCTATTATTTACGTGGTTTTGGAGTATTACCAGCTTAACAGCTTAGGTTTGATTTAATCTACAGAAGAGCAGAGAGAAAGAAATTTATATTATAGTCTTCATCGTTATATTTGCAATCGTGATACAGTAGTTTTCAATGAACCAACGAAAAGCAAATAGGTGTCTATGATAAACAATAATTATATACAAGTTTAAGAAACTTTGAATTACATATTTGACTTTTTTCTATTTCTTTTCATTTACATGTGGCTTAGGTCTATATTATCTGAAGGTTTTATGATGTGCTTTCGATTTAACATTGATTTCATCTTTCTTTGAAAATTTACTCCGTGCCTCCCCCTTCAATATCAGATTCCATGCCGAAATGCACAAAAAATCTACATCCATCCCGGAATGTATCATGTGACAAAACGTTTTTGAAACCTAGTATTTCAAGTAAAGTGCTCCATTAATAAATGAGATATTGTGTGGCTTAGGGTTGTCTTGGATGATACGCGACTCACAGTGCAATGGCATTGACATTATGTAGTTACAAAAAGACAGAGCAATCGAAAGCTAAAAATACGGTAAAAATGTGGAAAGAGCATATAATATATTTCCTTTCTAATAGTTATTAAAAACGTGCAATGGCGATCGTAGTATACAACACGTATAGTTTACTGGTATTTAAAACGTATAGATATTAAATAAATGGAAGGAAAATTAGATTCTTGCATAACCCCGATTTGCTGCTATATTTTGTTGTTGCACATTTTAACATCCTGTAATTCTTAGCGCTTAAAACCTATTAAAAGATTAAATACCTACACGTCCGCTTTAAAAAAATATATTGCCATGACAACAGTTATTGGTACTTAGCAAGCATTTCCCCCTCTTAATTTCAGTATTACAGTTCTATATTATCTGGGTATTATCATAAACACCTGATGACGACGACGACGATGATGATGATGATGATGATGAATGATGATGATGGCTTCTTGTTTTTTTGCCGGTATCCTCCTTTCCTAGTTTCATAGCAATACGGCTGTTATAAGCAACATAGTCACAACAATCGCGACAAGGATAATGATGAAGATAACATTCCCGTACAAGCTTTTTATGTGGGTTTCCCACAGCACCTCGGTGCGACTTTTCCACTGCAAGAATAATTTGTCTGACCAAGGAGTTATCACAGAACTTGGTCTGACAAGTAAAGGAAACAAAAAACAAAACAAAACAAAACAAAAACAAACATGACCTCACATTTATTGGGTGCTTTTTACTCCGAAATTAGAAAACATAATGTATATCTATATATAAAAGCGGGGTTCTCAGAATGTCAAATTTTGGCAACAAGAAAAAGAAAAGGTCCTGATATTTTCGAATTTATGATTTTTGTTCATCTTCTTCTTCTTCTTAAAAAAAAATAAAAATGCGGAGGGGCTTTTACACCTTCTCGACCCTTCTATGCACGCTTTTTACATCAACCGAACCAAAGACTGACTTATGGTTGATGTGCTGAATACGTGTATGATTACTTCAATCTGTAACAGCGTCCAGTGGCATTCGGACGAACTGAGCAAGAAAATGATTGATGGAATGCCTTCATGTTTGGTAGAACACTTTAATTCAAATCATCTATCATGTTGTAGTCATAATGAATACCAACACAATAGAGCCATTTTATATTAGTGGCGTAGCATCGTGAGTGCCACCATTGGGGGTGGGGGGGGGGGGGGGTCGTCATGGGAGGGGTCTTTATAGATGGACTAAATGTGATGGTCTAAGAATTTTCTATTCTATCTCTCCATTTCTTCCATTGTACAAGAGGGGGGGGGGGGGTTAAGTGGGTATAAGTGCACTCGTTTGACCCTTCCACCCTAGGTAATCATTCTATTATCAAAGCTAATCTAAAGACAATGATACTGGTAGAATACACGACGGCATGAATACAATACTATGGTGGAAACGGTTATTCACTGCATGCATTTCATATTTTGGATACATCATTAGCCAGCCATGATTAATAGATACATTTATTTTAGAGAGACTTTATAAAAGCCCATTGAATACGGACGAGAATTTTGTCATAGGAAGAGAGTGTTGGCATTCTATTTTCCGTTAGATATGGAATTAATGTGTTGATTTCCGGTTTTAACGTGTTCTTAATCAAAATCATGTAAATGATACTGTACATTAAGCTGAACGACGGTATCGTTGATCAAGTTATCGACCATTTTACACATCTATATTACATTTTATTAAGTTTCATTACTAAAATAATAGTAAAATTACAATAGTTAGGGTAAAGAAAAAAACCACCATACTTTTGGACTTTTTCTATTTTTAAGCCAAACGTCATGCTCTGGGGGCTGGATAGTACACCCCTCTGTATGTACCCGTAGAAATCGAATCTAATTGATTTGTGACCTCTGTGTGATTATATACATCATGATGAATAACCAATGGAAGGGTAAAAGTGGATAAATTGCTGACGTGGATTGCAAAAATATAAATTTACAGAGAGAGAGAGAAAAAAAAAAGAGAAAAAGAGAGAGAAAAAGAGAGAGAAAGAGAGAGCGAGAGAGTGAGGGAGAGTGGGAGAGAGGGAGAGAAAGAGAGAGAGAGAGAGAGATGTACAGTCATATACGTGTATAAGAGTGGCGGAGGGAGTAAGCTTCGTGGAGATAGCAGAGAATTAAGGAATATTTTCAAATTAAACGATGACCTTGTCGATCGTGTAATAAGTGAATGCTTTGGACGTCCCCAAGCAAGTAGGAATATAGGGATTATACAGACGCGCTTTAATTTGATTCCTACCTTCCGTGTCATTGTCTGTCACCAATGGCGTAGTAAATTCATTGTACAGCGTGATTAGTTTAATGGGTCGGAAACGACGAAGAAAAGTGATTAACTCTTCCCCTCGACCGCCCGATACATTTGCGCTTCACCACGGATGCAATATAAATACCCATCGCGCTTCCACGGACACATTGAATCTCAAGAGAGACACTATATATTGAGCCGTGTTGGACAATAATGTATTCCTTCTCGGACAAATGGATGCCGTGTCCGTGTCTCGGGGGCATCGCATCTGGAATGTAAAAAGGTAATTGAGTCGCAAAATCGAATCGATATTCATTCCTCCACGGCCTTGGCTTTCTAATTCTTTCCTGCGAAGGAATGATATTGTAGACGCTCTTGTGAGGAAAGATATGTCACGGAAGGAAGGAATACATCTCACTGCGACACCCATTCTGGCAAACTTGGGAGATTAGGAAGAGAGGGGGAGAGAGAAAGAGAGATGAAAGAGAGAGAGAGAGGAGAGGGGGGAAAGTAGAGGGGGAGAGAAGGGTATACGGGACTGAGAAACAAAGACAGGGAGTGAAGAGAAAAGAGAGATGTACGAGAAAGAATGAGAGAGAGAGAGGGACAAAGAGAGAGAGAGAGAGAGAGAGAGACAGAGAGCGGCTCAGAGATTCATAGCAAATAAGCTACTTTAAATTCACTTTTCCTATATTCTTCCTCTTCTTCGTCAACACACTGCCCCGAAATTCTTCCCCCAAAATGGAAACATTATCCTTATACCTAGAAACAAGAATCAATTAAATAATTCATAGCGCAGTAATAATCACTGTCTTGAGATACAATCTTACTAAGTCCACATCTTCAGAAGAAAGCGATGTAACATATTACCACACTCATATGCCACGAAAATGCCCTCTAATCGGACCTTCCTCGGCGCCTATAAGGTACCGGTACATCAATAAAACTTGTGCGTTGGCAGGAATTCTGACTTCAAGATCTGAAGTGTCTTTATTATTGGATGAACTATTGAAATAACAAAATAGCCTTTCCTGACCACACACAAAATGAAAGCATCTATTCAAGTAGCATTCTTAATGCATGTTATAAGAAAGTATACATTTTCTTCGTTACTAGATGGGGGAAAACTGGGAGGAATTCTGTCAAGTAGTGATTGTTCTAGACCCAATATTCGATATGGCTCATAAATATGGATGAGGCTTGTGAGGTGTATGAATATGCAATTCTGCATACTCGTGCTCATTTTGCGAAACCTATGCATTAAAAGTGTTCCTTCCCTAATTATTAATTCATCACAGATAGTGTCAAATCCTTTTCAGGCTCACTCAAAATCTTCCTTGAAGTATGATTCAAGGGCGTATTTTCACTTAGTGATGATTGACTTTAGCAATGCCCTTGAAATGAGCCAGAGTCAGACACAAAGAGAAAAAATGAATGATAAAATGACTTTGGGGTAAGGCAAAGTAGAGTTCAATCTGCTCCCCGGTATGATTTTAATATCAACGCGTATATATATATTCAACTTTCACGTTATAATTATGACTATGATGCATTTTCACTTCGTGAAATAATGGACAATTCAGAGCCTATTACCCTGCATACTATAATAATTATATGCATGCATCTATTCTGACATGATGAGTGCGGCTCAGGATTCGTCTGTCACGTACGTACTGTATTCCAATGCAATCAGTCTTGGTGTGCAATGTCACTTCATTTGCTTATTACTATCCGTTAAGAGCTGGTCAGACCTCACAGATAATGACAACGAAGTTTTTGTTTAAAAGTTCAACCGGAGGCTTTTTGAGTAGACACGTTTATAAAATCTCGGAAAAAAGGTTCGAAACTTGTAATTAATGAGTGAAATCAGACCAGGCCCCCCCCCCCCCCACCTTCAAATACGGCTCCTGACATCCACGAGCATACTGACACGTACACACAATACAGTTGGATGTACATTTCATCGGCAATATCGATAATGTTATCGTTATCGTTGAGGTCTGACCAATTATGTATTGAAATATTAGCTAACAAAAATAAGGCTTGAACCAGAAATTCATGGAATTAGGTTTGGGGATACAGAAGTCAAACAAATATTATATGCAGATGATATGACGATTTTTGTTCAAGATGTTTATTCGATTAGGAAGTTAGATAAGCTGTTTGAGTTTTTTTCGGAAACGTCAGGGTTGAAAATGAATAAGGATAAAACCTTTATAACGTTATTGGGACCCCATAAAGAAAGTGATGTAGTATTACCCTTCGGCAAAGTAGAGCAGATAGTTAAGATTCTGGGTATATATTTTTCATTGAATAGAGAAAGTCAAGAAAGAATTAATTATAAAGAAATACTTTTCACGTGGTGGAAGCAGAGAGATTTGACGTTAATGGGTAAAATCCAGCTTATTAAAACTTTTGTGCTATCCAAACTAATATATGTTTCTTCACTAACCGTTGTACCGACATGGTTAGTGCAGGAGCTGAACAGAGTTATTTTTGATTTCTTATGGGGTGGGAAAGATAAAATCAAGAGAAATAGTGTTTATTTAAATTATGACAGTGGTGGTCTCAAAATGACTGATTTTCAATTATTCATCAAGGTGCAAAGAATTATGTAGATTAAAAAGCTTATATTGGGGGATCCAAACATGAAATGGAAACAATATTTTAGATATTTAGCTCGGAAAGCGGGAGGATTGTTAATATTTTTTAGCAATACCAGAATGAATTTAGTAGAGTTTCCATTGCCAGAATTTGATAAATATGATAGAGGTGTGGTTGAATAAGAAACACTTTTTGCTTAAAGAAGAAATAAACAAAAGAAATGAGTTGATCTTTAATAATATGTTCATACGATTGGATGGAGAAACTTATTTTGATGAAAGATTATTCTTAAAGAATGTTTATAAACTCCATCATATTGTAGATGAAGAAGGAAAAGTGAAATCTATTCCAAACCTTCAAAGAATGGGTCTAGATCAATTGGAAATAAACAAGATATTAGAAATTTTAAAGAATATTCCATATGTTTGGAAAGGTTTTTTGAAAAAGAATGATTATGCGGTCAAAGATAGTGGTTTGAACTTGGAATTTCAATTTAAAGGTAAATGTTTTTCCCTACAAGATATTACATCAAAAAGAATATATGAGGCTTTGTTAAACATGAGAACGGAAAAACCAAAGGCTATACAAAAATTAGAGGAAATTTTCAAAAAAGGATACCTCTTTGATTTTTTTGAGACCTCGGAAGTCTACTTAAACAGTAGACTCAGAGAATTTCAGTTTAAAATGTTACACAATATAGTCTACACAAAAAAACATTTGTACTATATTTAAGATTATAGCAGACAATTTATGCTCTTTTTGTCATAAAGAGGAGGAAACCTATAATCATTTATTTTTTACTTGTGAACGGTTAAAATATTATGGAATGAATG
Organism: Heliocidaris erythrogramma; assembly: GCA_025617745.1. Lineage (NCBI taxonomy): Eukaryota > Metazoa > Echinodermata > Echinoidea > Camarodonta > Echinometridae > Heliocidaris > Heliocidaris erythrogramma. Next base: position 13,748,612 of record CM046859.1, read on the forward strand.
TGGTAACTTTTTTCAACTTCCCAATATTTCAAACATAGACAGGAAAGGTGTTCATATTGGTGTGCACGGATCAAATATAGGAGAAGAGCAATTATTGAATCATATAATACTTAAGATAAAGTACATGATATTTATCAATAGTAGAGTTAAAAGAAAAACCCCTACTTCTAATGAGATAAAGACAAAAATTCAAGAGGACAAAAAAGAAGAAAGAAAATTAGCGGAACAGAGAGGATTATTACCAAGTCATTTCAGAAAATGGGATAAGTTTATTTACTAGGGATGCTGAGGCAGATGCAATTTCAATGAATAGAGTAAGCCTGTAAAGTAATTTCTGAGTATGGATCAAAGCTCAATCGGGCATAGGAAGGCGGAGGAAGGTGGGGGGAGGGAGGGGAGGTTGAACGCTGAGGGACGAGATGTCGTTCGGGAAAGGGAGAGAGGGAGAGGGAGGTGGGGGCATGGCAGTTTAGGTATGGAGGTACAGGGATTATCCTTAAGTTATAGGGTTTTTGTTTTGTTTTTTCTTCTCTTTTTCCATTAACTGAATGAGGGTTATTATATTTTTTCGGTTGTGTATACGTTATTGAATTTGTAGGTACTTTACAATTTGTATTATGTGATGTAATATAATTTATATGTTTATATTGCGAATGTTCATAATTGTGATATGCATATTATTTACATGTAAATAAGTATGTTAATTAAGGATGCATATTATATATGTTATGTTATGTTATTTTGTTTGTTTATTCATTGAATGGAAAATTTAAAAAAAGCTTTAAAAAAAAAAAAAATGACCAGCCGTTTATGGCAAGTACGGCGATGATTGTGCAGATATGAAGCAAAGTGGACCCTAATAAGTTGCCTCTTCATTTTGTTACCTTGCAACTCACCACTCACACTAATCATTATTTGGAGGAACAGAAGGGCTTTGCTGTTTTTTTCAGGAGGGGGGGGGGGGGGTGTGATTCTTACATTTACCTCAGTTCTGTCGACAAAACCATAATTGTGTAGAAAAATTTGGGGAGAAATGCCTTTGTTGACGGCCTCCTTCTGACTTCTGTATTTTTGTAACCCTCGATGGGAATACATATAATACTTTTTAATCGATTTCCTCAATTAGCTTATCCAGGTGAACAATTTTTGTCTGAAAATCCAATTGAAAATGTTCTAATAATTTTTTTTAGGGCAGGAATTTCTGCATTTATTGTCAAATCAAATAACAAATTTACAAACAATTATAATAATAAATATACAACATAATTGTTCAAAAAATAATGTGACAATTAAATAAGAATGACAATAGAATAAAGACATGATTATAAATCGAAATGAACAAGTAGAAAGAACAAAAATGCAGGGGCCAGCTATCTTAAGCAAAATGCTTGAATGAATAGCAGCCAGTGGAAAGGGCTACATGGAAATGAAATGGAATGACCCTTGGGAGGACGTACAATTGTTCATCCTAAGTCGTTGCCTAAAGTAACCTTATGGGAAGCTATAAACCATTATCTTTGTTATCTACCCATTAAAGTGTGGGCGTGTTTAGCCGTATGTCCGAGAACATTTTCGGACAGAGAACAACAGAAAAATCATGAGAACAATGGTCCTCGGAAGCCGGACAATAGTCCTCGAACGTCGAACAATGAATTTGTGCCTTATTCCGTCGACTGTCCGAGGACGGAGGAACAATAGAGGAACAATACTTGTCCTCGGAAATAAAGCAATACAAGACTGTGTGTGCATGTGTGTGTGTGTGTGTGTGTGGGAGGTGGGGGGGGGGGGGGGGGTTTGTTCGTAACAAAAGTACACCCGATGCGTGCCTTCTCGTTTGTACATTAAATATTGAGGTCCGCCACATTGTCTGCCTGAGTTCGATGCCCTCTGACAAATGGCAATAATAAAACAATCATTAGTAATGTGCAGCCGTCATAATGGGTAATATACGATCTGTAGAACGTTTGCTGAGCATCACTGGAAAAGCAATTTTGAACTCGTATTCAAATCAGTAGTGTGTCCAGACATTGCTATAAACAAGGGATGTAGTCCTCTCTATATAGAAGGAAGGAGGTCCTCTAAAAAATGGGGAGGTATAATGTACGGACTGTCGAATGCTGAGCCAAGACAGCAGACCCATTGAAAGTTGCATTTTACTTTGGGATTTCAAAAAGGGGTAGGGGATTTATTTAGGCTGCATGGCTCCATTCTATACACTGGAGACACCTAATCAATACTTGTCGCCTCCCTAAACTAACATCTTTGAAATTAAGTACAAAGCATTCATGAAATTGAATAGACGATTGTGTGATAAGTGTTGATAATGTAAGTGCCCTTAGAGGCATACTTTACCAACCCCTCTTGACCCTGGCGCCCCCTTGTGTCAACTCTCCTCTATTTCCATCATAAAGATGGCATCGTATCGATTGAGAAAAGAAGATAATTCAGTTTGATAAATTAACTTTGTCGTCCCCGCTTACCCCTTATCCCTGATCGCCCCTTTCTCTTTGTTCACAAGGACATTCATGTGAATAAATGATGGAATTGCAATATATACTTCATATCTGCCGCGTTCAACACCCTTTTGAGTGAATGCGGTTGAAATGTAAAAAAAGTGGATAGTTTGATATCAAAATGAATTTTCATTCCTACATACACGGAGGCCACATGGAGGTATCATTCTGTGGATATTGAATTCAAAACTCATGCCGTTGAATTATGCATGTCGGTGTCTTGGCCATGTTGGTTATGGAACGATTCTAGGGTACTACAGAGAGATTGAATTTGCTTTAAAAAAAATCCCCAAAGGTCTACAGACATGAAGACTTACATCAGTAACTTTACATATATTGCAAATGAGAGCATTTGGATACTGAGTATGACCTCGAAGGGATTCTCATATGAATAAATTCCACCTTAGGATTCAAGTAATATGACTTTGACAATAATCGATGAATTGAACAGATAACTTGATTGTAATAAATGGGTCTATTAAATATCAGTTGTGGGATCGAGCATTGGACCTATACAATAATGTTTCTCTCTCTATGTCCCTCTTTCTCCCTCCGTTTTCTATTTCTCATTCCATTGCCTACTTACAAACATATTTATCATTCTTTTGCCCGTTTTCTTAAATCTCTCATTCCCCTGCCTCTTTCTTTCTTTCTTTCTTTCTCTTTGTTTATGTTTTATATATTTTCAGATTATCTATTTCTCTCTTGTTTGTTTTCCCATGTATTATTTACATTACTTTGAATAGTTATTTTTTATATTTTGTTATCATTTTCATATCAAAAATTATCTGTCTGGAGTCAGTTAAACACTAAAGATAATCGTTGTGTTGAGGTGGTTTATTCATAATCGATAATAAAAAAGAAAGAAAGATATTCACTCTTCAATATGTAATGTATATGGGACAGCTATGAAATTACCAATGTTGCAGTGAAATTTCTCTTATCAAAAATGATTTTTTTATTCTATATTATTACCAGGGACCGAGTACCAGTGCTTTTTTCCGTTGGCTCATAAATCATTATTGACTTTCCAGTCCTTCCGCAGAAACGAGTATAGATTACCACCACACTCATCTGCCACGAAAATACCCCTTTGTCATGATTATTTTAACGAATTTACAGACGAAAATACGGGTGAGTTTATTCAATTGCAATAAGAGCTTGGGGATTTGCGAGCGGGGCATGACAACTCGCTTATTTCGTCAATGATCAACGCAATTGTTACTACCTAGCAACGGGTAAGGCAACATGACTGACAAACTTTATGCAGGTGATATGCCAGAGAGCTGAAAGTGAAGTGAAATGTTTGCTTTGGAAAATGTGTCAGGATGGGGGGGGGGGGGGGGGGGGGGGGGGGGGTAACAGAGGAGTTAGTTTGTTGATGGGCGAGGTATATCCATGGATACAATAATTTAGACTCGATATGATTATACAGTCATACCAGTTAAAGCTAATTCTGATGATTGCTAAAGCAAATGAAATAGAGAGGGTGTGGGAGTAATGCTAATGTCAGTTACGTCCGTATTAACAAAAATAATGACATGGGGCCGAATCCTCCCGTGATCATGGATGGGTGTGTGTGTGTGTGGGGGGGGGGGGGGGGGCGAGGCAGGGTATTGTATGTGAGCATCCACACATGCTGTTGACCAATCGCAAGCTGCGTATTGATTTTGATTTCTTAGGCCTTCAAACGGTATAGAGGAGGAGAAGGAGGAGAGGGCGTATCACAGCTCTACCCATGCAGACGCTGGATACGCCACTGAGCGTTCTGAAAAGCTTCACGCACGCAACAAGCACAACCAATAAATTGTAGGTGGATGCATAAACACTGTAAGCAATACGGCTGTGTCAATACCAGGTTGGTGTCTAATGTGATTTTAGTGACGTAGTACAAACATGCAGGGGTAGTTATATGACATAATTACAAGACGACGTGGTGAGGTATCGACTTGACATTGCCAAAGATACAACGTCCGGAGAAACAGGTTTTGTTATACGAGAATGCAGTTTCCCGTGTTATGATGATTAGGGGCGGGGGAAGGAGAGGGTCGGGGAAGAGGGGGGGGGGGGGGGAGATGGATATACAGACAAATGCCACCTATAACATGGTTAATTCGATCCTTTATTGGAGGAAATGTGAAAGTCCTTGTGATAAGCGGATAAGAATAGGATGGATGGAGAAAGGTTCCAACAAATATGATAAATAGAAAGAGAGTGACAAAGAGTGAGTGAGAAAGAGAGAGAGAGAGAGAGAGAGAGAGGGGGTGGCGTGATGCTTGTGCTGATCTGGTCCAGTAAATTTTATTCAAATTAAACAAAAATCTCCCGACTGTTGGCATGAATTTTTGTACGTGATTATAATATTCTACATTACCCTGTGCAAGAGAGAAGTCGTCACCAGTAAGCATTGATTATCACAAAAAATGTGGTCTACTTATTTTTTTGTTGAAGTGCGGTATATCTGATCAAAAAATGAAGTATTTTTTATTATGTGATCATTTTACTGATCAATCTCAGTTTCTATTTCATCTTCAAACAAGCAATAGAGTGGTTATAAATCCCATGCCCTTTCATTAAAACCGCCTTTTGCATCGCTAATAAACTGATAGTTGATATCCATTACCTTTATCTATATGCAAGATCTTATTGTACCTTTTCCCCACACATCAGGTGGAATCTTTAGATAGTGATGTTGGAGGTGGTGGTGGTGGTGGTGGTGTGTGTGTGTGTGAGGGGGGGGGGGGGTAGGTTTACATCCCTTTCTTTTTCTCTTTCTTCTCCGCAAAATAGAGGCTCGTAAATTCCAATTATTTAAAAGAATATATTTACATGTATATATATTCTTTTAAATAATAAGAAATTAGGAGCCTCTATTTTGTTTGCCAGCAAATATTTTCGGCTTACCTGTCAGCCAAAGATATATCCCGACTCAAAATAGCTTAGCAATGCCCCCTGTATAGCTCTTAGGTCTCATACTTTGTCATGCTGCTTCTCCCATGCTTGCACGAGGTGAAATTGTAGTTCGTATAAAGCGAAATTACATTTGCTTTCCTTTTCCCCCAAATAAAGCATTCATCCGTGCGCTATGAATGAATATTTAGGTAATTAAAGGGAAATCCTACCTTAATGGCAAGTTGCTCTGAAAGAAAGAGGAAAAAATCAGAGAAGCAGATTCGTGAAAGTTTGAACGAAATAGGACAAGCAATAAGAAAGTTTTTGAAAGTTGTAATCACTATCCATATGGGAATTTCAAATTGGCCGAATAGGTAATGTCACTATGATGTAGTGGCGAACAACTCCCCCATTTGCTCCAACACACAAAATGACTAAAATGTCATTTCTTTTCCAAAATGTATTCTCAGTAGGATCTTTTACTTTCATGAGGACCTATAACAATATGCTAAGCAGTGCTCGGAGAAACCGTGTAACTGCAGGATTCGAGACTGAGTAAATGCGCTAGAAATCTACCAAAAACACGATAAAAACTACTTTCGAAAAATAAACTCAAGACAATTTCAATAGCCCTGTCTATCACCTTTAGAAATGTGGGAGCATTACAATGGTGTATTACATAATCCGAACCTGATTTCTATGGGCACTACAATAGGCCTTTGAAATTGTCCTTGGGTTTATTTTTCGAAAGTAGTTCTTATCGGGTTCAAAGTAACTTGAGAACGAATGCCTTACCAAATTGTGCTAGTAAGGCATTCTTTCCTCAAGTTACTTTGGTAGAATGTTAAGCCATAGGTCCCCCAAATATTTCTCACAAGAATAACATTCGATATACCAGGTATTTTGTCGTGATTTACATTAAATATGGCCATTCATATCCAATATTTATGAAATTATAAAATCAATACAAATAAATTAATCATCAATCTACTAATAGATTAATCAATTGATTAATAAGGGCCTATTAATCAATTAATCAATCGACTAATTAGTCAATCAAATTGTTTAAAAAGCTCTCTTTGCGAATGTTGTTCGTAACCAATTTCAAGAATTGCTGACTTTTTTGGCAGTAACAGACCCCCTTAAAACACACTTAGAATTAAAGGTTCAGGTTTGCACCCTAAATGCAACACTGGCAGCACCTTTTGGGTACAATCTTGCACCCTACATGAAAAGGGTGCAAAATGCACCTTTTTGTTCTTGTTTGCACCCTTTAATGCCCGTTTGCACCCTAAAAGATGCAACTTTGCACCTTTAAGGGTGCAGAAACGTTTGCATCCAAAGGGTGCAAATTTGTATCTTTTCTAAAGGGTACAACTCTGCGCCCTCTAAGGGTGCAAATTGTAGCTAACTGCACTCTTAAAGGTGCAAAAAGCTTCTTAGGGTGCAAAGTTGCACCCTAAAAGTTGCTGCCAGTGTTGCACAGCAGGCCTGTGCTTTCGGATTTTTGCACAATGGTTATACCCAAAACGTGGGCCTCCATATGAAATTATCCTTAAGGCACATTCATATCCACACATCCACCGCTTATAATTTGCATATCCCTGTAATCATTATTATGCTGGCAGCCATTTTTTATATAAACAATTTATGTCTAGTCAAGTGATACTAAGGTATTGGTGGAGAAATAGATGCATTCTGACGTCTAAAGTACTTAGATTGTATTATATAAACTGGCATTAGCGCTATCAAAGCCCGCCCCTCATTGTCACACATGTATTTCAAGAAGAATGCAGAGGGTTGGTGTCGTGGGTAGATATAGGTGATGCTTTCAACTTTTTATCGAGCTTTACTTTCTCTTTTAATGAGATGATACTTTTCATTTAAGCGACCTTCATCGCATGAAAAAAAAACCCTCAGGAATTTAACTATCTAACAACATATAAGTTACCATCAATAAATTTCCATTTGAAGCAAAGGCAGATTTCCATTGCCATCTTGTTTTCAATGATTCAACAAGTATATAGTGCATTGTTACAGATTACCTGTGGGACAATTTCCACCGCTTCAAATATGTTCTGAGAAGAAAATTAATGAAAATAATTTCGCCACCACTCACACTTTTAAAATCTCCACCTCTCTCTCTTTCTTATTCTTCCTATCTATTTCTTTCTCTTTCTCTCGCGTTATCTTCCTCTCTGTTCCTCCCCCTTTCTCTCTCTCCTCTCTCTCTCCCCCCCCCCCCCCCCCCCCCTCTCTCTCATTCTTGCTCGTTCTCTCCTTCATATCTTCTCTCCCCCATCTTCCTCTATATCTGTCATGTCTGTACCTATTTCCCCCATATCTATTTTGCCTCTGTATGTTTTGAATTCCATTTGTCACTTCCTTGTCAAATTATTTAGGTCCAATAAGATATCAGTAATAAATATATTCATTATCATTCATTACGCACACTTCTTTTTTTGGTATTTGATTTGATTTTATTTTATTTTATTCGTCAGGTATATTGCAATACAAACATAACCAGGTACCATGACAGGATAGCCCATGAAAGCCCATGAAAGCATTGAATTTCTTCAAGGTCCCTTAGCATGATATTCTTAACTACGTCTACAAGAATAGAAAACATTGCTTTGAATATGCCATATTATGCATTATTTTCTTGTTTTGATAAATAACAACAATTCTTCCTGATTACTGTGCTGTGCCATACCCGTTCTCTAGCCAGGGAGGTCGATCACCCCCTTATCTTGGTCTGAGCCGACGGTTTCCCTTGACAAATCCCTGCAACTCTGATGATGCATATCCTTCCTGCCTCTCATATTCAAAGAAACAACGTTAACTACAGTGGACAAAAAACTACAATTTACGCCTCCGGGCTACATATCCCGTTATCAATATTCATAGATTGTGATCTATATACGCCTCAAATCCCTTTTGCGTTTTGTGAATAATAATAATGCAAGATTCTATCTCCTATCTTTCACCGCTGAATATTTGACACGAATCAAACGAAATGATGGGGTGAAGGAAAAGAGGCATTATATTCTGCCTCAAAGATTATATTACCTTTAGAAGAGAGGCGATGAATTGTCGCCATTATTTTACGTTATTATCCCCTTTTATCCAAACCTATTTGACTCTCATATTCAGTCGATGATTAACTTAATTTTTCTCTTATAACTTTTCTTTGCCGAGGTCTAAACAACACAGTATGGTGGAAGCAGTCTCGTGAAACCTTTACAAAGAGAAAGCAGTCAGCCCTTTTTCATTCAGTAGATCGCTATAGGCCCCCATCCCTCATTTCGTTCTTGCCTTTCCCGTCTCTTTCTATCTCTCTCTCTCTCTCTCTCTCTCTTTCCTTTCTCTTTCTCTATCCACTACTACCATATTCAAACTAATCAAAACGGAGCAACAGAGTTCCAAGTAGCTCAAATTGGATAGTGATTATTTATCCAATTTCTCTCTAGTTTATGTCTGATTTCAGCACGGGCCAAATTTGGCGTTCTGAAATTCAATATCGCCGCACCGTCATTCGGGAGCCGAAGACTGAAGAAAATAAAGAGGGGGCTGGTAAAAATAGAAACAAATGCACGACTACTGTGGAAGTATTGCCAATCTATAGTGGATTTGCCTAAATCTCTTATTATTCAAGTTGTTGATTCATGGTAATTTTCTTCTATTTCAGCTTGTTACAGTGCAGTACAGCTAACTCAAATAAATCAATGTCATCATTAGAAGTATAGTAGAAATTCTTTGGGGGTATTTCCATGATTCTCCTTCTATTCCTGCTTGTTTGTTTGTTCTAGTTCTAGTTACTATTGATCACAGGCAACTTTTTTTGAAATACAATTTTTGATGATTTATTGTTTACTTCCAATAAGAAACACAGACAGTTCTTGACTCAAATGTTATCGAGTCAATGGTAAGCCAACTGCCGACTGAGAGCAAATTAAAATTCACAAGCAGGGAGTTGACGCGTGTGTATACGAAATAATATTGTTTCCTATTATGTGAAATAATTTTCTAAATATAGTAGGTATAGATAATCGGTATTATCTATCAGAGACAATAGAAAAATCTACATTTAATGAAAATAGTTCTACATTGTGAACAGATGTATTGAAATGTTCATGTATAATTGTCTTTATATTCTGCATGCCTATTTTGACTAACGCAAACAATCTTAATCCTTGTAATCACTATCTATATATCATAACCAAGAGAGAGAGAGAGAGAGAGAGGGGAGGGGTGAGGGAGAAAGGGAGGGAGAAGGAGAGAGAGAGAGAGAATGAAAGAAGTAGAGATAGACGGAGATAGAACAGGGAGAGGGAGAAGAGAGAGGGGAAGATAAGGAGGTACAAGAGACAGAGAGACAGAGAGACAGAGAGAGAGAGACAGAGGAAGATAAAAGAGTGGGAGAGAGTGAAAGAGAGAGGGGAGAGGAGGAGGAGAAACAGAAGTAGTAGTAGAAGAGGAAGAAGAAGAAGAAGAAGTAGAAGAAGAAGAAGAAGGAGAAGACATAGAAGAGAGAGAGAGAGAAGAGAGAGAGAGAGAGAGAGAGAGAGAGATTTGTAAAACAAGATGACACCACTGAGAGGATGAAGAAGAGCTGACATCCGGCTGCCAGGAAACGTGTGTGTACCCAGCAGATTGATCAAAAGGTCAATCAATACCGACGTTAGAATGATCCAAGATAAAATTTGGATGAGGAATCGATTGCTTTTCTTTTTAGCTAAGCAAACTGGATCACGTGCATGGGGCTCATCGCTTTCGATCAACGATCGGCACGAAGAGAAGAAGAGGTGGTAAAGATTTGGGTAGAATTCCAACAAAGGAGCTGAAGACAACATCATTGATTTAAAACGACGGGATTATGGATCATATTTGATAAAACATAATCATATAGAATATAAATCCCCTTTCATGTAAATTATTATCATTCCCCAGCACTTCTCCTTCTCTTCCTCATCGTATAGATACAATAATGACCACCTAGTAATGCACGCCCGTCCCCCCTCCTCTCATCCATCCGCCATGTCCTTCACATCCTTCTCCTCTCGTCTTCCTCCTCCTCCTCGATGTCCTGCCTTAATTGCCCTCATCCTCCTTAACGTCCTCTACATCCTCCCTCTCCTCGTCCTCCTCCCCTCCTCCCACCCCTTCGCCCCATCTCTGTCCCCAGTTATTTCGCTTCTTTATCCCTGCTGCCTGCCGGTGTCCCCTTTTTATTTCTACAACTTCGACTGACAGTACTTTCTCATGAAGCCGCCAGAAGTAAGTAAATATGTTTAAGCTCAAGTTGGAAAGTAAAAAAAGGATATGGTTTTGCCTCATCGGCAGTGCTAGAGCAGCACTTTATTTCAATTTCCAGACCCAACAACAGAAACACCGCGATAAGAAATTCGGTTTTGGTTTCACTTTGATATTGATTATTCATATATTTTCAAAATCATATCAACATGATCAAAGCAGCTGAATTATTGCATGAAAGAGGTATAAACAAGGACATTCAGAACCCATCTTTTCTGTTGAATCAGCAGAGTTTGAATTATGTTTCTTATTTTGTCTGTTCAGTTGTCCCATCAAATTCTTATATAACTTTACACTAGTTATGTTCACACGTAGAACATAGCATCGATGCTATGTAAGTTTCAAAAATATTTCCAGTACGTTCAGACAGGCCGTGATCGACTTGCTTCTATCACCCACTCGTGACTATTCATCGCTCACCGCTGCCAAAACAATAATTACTGCCCCACACAGAGTGACCCGAGTATATAATTGGTATGCATGGTCAAACGCGCGGAAGTTTGTGTACAGGGGTCATATGATGCGAAGCTTTTGTTTTGAATAATATTTTATTTGTCTTCATAAAGCAACATAATAACACAATAACAATTCATTTGTAATATCGATAATACAATCAAGTAGCAAATACATGTGTTATAATACTTAATTTTAAATAAACCTTGTACATGTCAAAATTGACTGAACTCCAATCTTATGCCAAAATAAAACACATGCATGCACACTATATTCTCTGGTAAGCACATGTAAATCAATATCTAAAGACCACATCATACTTTAGTTAAGGTCTGATTCTGAAAGAGCAGATTCTCAGCTTTAAAATGATATATAACTCACTGGATGTTCATAACTCAATGTACAAAGAGAAGAATGCACAGTCCCTCATAATGTTACTTTTAATAAGGGTTTAAAGTTTGCAGTCTATTGAAGCACTCTGACTTGCTAAGTGTTGTGCTAAGGTGACAAATGGAGGATTAGAACTCAATGAAAATTTCTATGAATTGATTATCAGATTGTCCGAAAACTTGGCATACTACATAGACATATCATGTTCAAAAAACTTCAAAAAACTTTGCTATTCTCTTCTTAGCTACTTTTCTTCTTGAATTCGCCTTGAGCACTCCACAGAGTGGATTTGGCGCTATATAAATCACATTATTATTATTTATTATTATTATCATATAGTGCACAAGTATCAATGCAAGAACTTACTCCGGGAGATTTATGGGAGATTAAAATGAGACAAGTATTCAGGGTCGTGAAAAAGAAAAGTAATACAACAAAATCCAGAGAAGACACACATAAGTCTGATAAAAAGCTGTCAAAAATACCACTTCTAGATTGTTTGGTGCCTCCACATTTTAGATTACTTAGAAAAAAGTATACTCTTTCAGGAAATACCCAAAACTAAAATTTGACCATGCATGCCAACCAAAACACATTGATTGAGCTCTAACTGAAAATCACACAGTGCGACTTTTGGGTGGTTTTGTGGTGCCTGGTCATATATAAAACAGAAAAAGATAAAAAGAAGGAACCCCCAAAAAACAAACAAACAACAAAACAACCCCCTTCCTTACCACACAGTATACACATTAGCCTACTTACCCCTATATACATCACATTACATTACAATACCAGATGAAACAGACAGAATGATAATAGAAAAAAAGTAGGGAAGAGGGTACATCACATGAATACATACATTGCATTATATTATAGCACCACATGAAACAGAGAGAATTACCATAGCAGCGAGTGAAGATAGCAGCGATTGCGCTCACATTACAAATAGTCACAAGCGCGGTGGGTGGTCTACCGCAAAGCGTCGATGCTTTGTCGCTGGATCCTGAGATTTACTCCTCCTAAACTCACTGCAAGAATAGTTTGGAAACTCGCTTCTATCTCGTGACTATGTGCGTTCAGACAGCGTTTGGTCTCGACACTATCTGGTCTTCACCAAAATAGCATAGACATCTCGATAGCATCGATGCTATCGCTCTACGTGTGAACTATAAAGGGGAGTACACTTTGTCAGCTTCTTCTTATTTATTTAACCCGACTCACGCGATTGCGTTATTATCTGTGCTTAGCTGTGAAGGCAAATAACGAATTCGCCAATAATTATTAAAAACATTGTTTGCACTCTTTATTTTGCAATCACATTTTACCTGATATCGCTTTATCATGACTCGCGACAGACCCTACCATTCACTGGCGCGGCCCTAATAGCAAATGACGCCTCGATCGTGTGAGCCGGCTTTACATAATACCCACTTCTTAAAGGAGAATGAAACCCTGGGGAAAATATACATTTTAATGAAAAGAGAGGATAGAGAGAAGCAATTAAAAAAAAAAGTTCCATCAAAATCGGTTACGAAATGAGAAAGTTATGAATGTTTGAAAAGTCTCAATTTACTTTCTATGGCGATCCTCAAATTGGCAGTGTTGCTTCAAAGTGACAGGTTTAGGAGTACAACTCTCAATATGTTTTGTAGACAGAATTTCATATTTTCTCCATTATCTCTAAAGATGCTGCTTGTCTTTTTGTTGACTCAACATTATGTTGTGTCAAATGCATTTCCCATGATATATCTTGAGCTAAGAAGGAGACAAGTTGCACCTTGAGAGATAATGGGGAAAATATGAAATTTTGTGTAGAATTGTAATACTAAACCTGTCACTTTGAAGCAACATTGCCAATTTGAGGATCGCCATAGAAAGTAAATTGAAACTTTTCAAACTTTCATAACTTTCTCATTTCGTAACCGATTTTGACGGAACCTTTTTAAAATTGCTTCTCTCTATCCTTTCTTTTCATTAAAATTGATTTTCCCCAGGGTTTCATTCTCCTTTAAATGACTCTCATCCTTATATTTCTCAGATGCATGTGTATTTTCCTTTGCATACAGTCTACCATTATGCTGTTAGTGCCTCCCAAGCATCACGTATCGTATGCTACGCGACGAAACACTCTTATTCTCTTTTATTTACAAAGGCAACAGGCGCTATTCTAGCACTTGAGGCTCTTGAGCTAAACAAGAATTGCATGAGTCGGATTAAGGGTCTGGTCTGCATTTGCTGTTTGCTTTTAGTATTACCTTATTCAATCTGTGCCTCCATTTTCTTTCCCTTTCTTAAAGTTTCTAGTTTCCTCTCACTTTCAACTAAGCCTAACCATATCATACTTCTTCATTTTAATTATTTCAATTTTCGTCTCCTCTTTGTCATCCCTTTTTCTTCAATTTCTTTGTCTCTAACCCATAAATAATGTTAGTACTGGTATACATACATCGTTCTATTTTGTCTTGTCTTGTCTTTCCGTTGACGCCCACAATCAATGAGTTGATTATTATGGCATTTCAGGTGTAGATCTAGACCTGTGGGATTGGGACAGGTGTACCACTACACCGGGGTTACCCCCTACTCTTATTCGAATAGTGCAGTGGGTTCTTAACGTGCAAAGGTGGTGACTTTCCTCTACACGGGACCTCCAGTTAACGTCCTATCCGAGGGACGGAGTGTTTTCCACTGTAACATAGCCTATCTCTATGAAACAAGGGAGGGGCACGTTAACACACAACGCAGGCTTCAGTCATCCGCCCGGGGTGGATTCGAACCCACGATCTTTGGTTCGACAGGCAGACACGTTACCGACTGAGCCAACTCGCCTCCTACATAAAGTGACCCGAGCTACGTCCCTCCAAAAAATAACAACAACAAACAAACAAGCAGCACTACCAGGCATTTTGCAATATGATGGGAAAACGGTTATTGCAATTGATGTTAGATAAAATTGCCTTTCTATTTTTTTATTCATAATGGCGCTGCTTTCTCCCCTTGAAATCTCGGACTCTGGTTGTTAGAATGGAATTTAAGTTGCCCCGGCTATATAATGTCTGTCCTTTCTTGAAGTACAACATCCACAGAGATATAGTTGAAATTTATATTTGATAAATTATGAGAAATAAATGAGAAATACGAGGAAAACAGTTCCTTTACGAAGTGGCCTTTCAGTAATTAGACTTGATTGATTTGGGAATCATCCTTGTCTCCCCTTTCCACGGAAACTATAATGGCATCCTTCTTAAAAGTGAGTCGGACGGGGGAAGGGAAAGGTATAACATTTCCTAGGTTTTCATATTTTTGATCATTGGCCGTGATATATTCTCTGTCGAGTGAAACAAGTTCCCAAAAATCGCAAGTAATTAAGATGCAAGAGTACAAGAATTTAGTCATGTGTATTGGCAGGCCTTCCTCTGGCGATTGAGTCTAACATCCAAACCTGAACAAATAGAGAGCTCTGTTTTCACACCAGACAGTGTCAACATTGGCATGATTGTATGCACCTGAGCTGTGCCAGAACCCGCCCTTTTTATACAACTCGGTTCTCTATTTAGGTAATATTGGCGCGGAGAGAAAGAGAGAGAGAGAGAGAGGGGGGGGGGGGGGAGTGGTGGGGTAGGACGGGGGACGGGGGCGCGGAGGTGGAGGCGGAAGCCAAGAGACCCAGACAATAGGGATGATTTTATAACAGATCTTCCTTGAAGGAGAGGGGATAGGGTGGTGACGCGGAGAAGGAGAAAGAGAACGAGAGAGCTAGAAAGAGAGAGAGTGAGAGAGAGAAAGAGAGAGAGAGAGAGAGGGAGGCACCTTTTCACCGACACACATAATTTCATCATCTCGGGATAGCTAGCTTCAAGGAGCTGCTGAAAAGGATTATCAGTTCAAGTTTCGAGGTTCAAGCCCGGGGGGGGGGGGGGTAGACTGGGATTTTTGCGGGGGGTTCAACATTGGAAAAGTGGACCTTTCTGAGGGAGCGAAACGACCGAGTAGGGGTTTGGGGTCAGGGGGAGTGCCCCTACAAGGGTATGGGCATGAGCGTAGTTATTTGACTGGGGGTACTGTGGGTCAATTGTGAAGCTCGAACATATACTACCACTGTGTAGGATTCCAAATACTGCGAGCGAGCAAAGCGAGCGAGAGAAAAATAAAAATGTACTTTTAAATGGCAAAATTTTATTTCATTAGTCACCAATAGGTGAAATGTAAAGCTATAACGCCGGTCATCTAGATGCCATATGCAGGAATCACTCACATTAATAAAGTTTTTTAGGAAGTGAAGCGAACCGGGGGGGGGGGGGGCACTTTGCTGTTGTTCTTTTATAGAAAGGTAACCCTAATATCTGGGCACCATGGCGATAGGGCAGTGACGTGCCGAAAATTGTCATAACATTGAATATTTATGGACCTCGCTGCATGAAACATCTCGTTTGTAAGGTCTGCGAGCGAGCAAAGCGAGCGAGGAAAAAATGCACTTTACTTTGCTGTTGCGCATTTCAATATAGAAAGTAGACCTAACAAGTATTCGGGTGCCATGGCGATATTAGGGCAGCGACGTGCCTTAATATTGCAATAACATCCTATGGAAATATCCATGGACCTCGCTGCCTGAAACTATCTCATTTCTAAGATTTGCGAGAGAGCGAAGCGAGCGAAGAAAAATGCACTTTAATTTGTTGTTGCTCATTTCAATATATAAAGTATAAGGTAACCCTAATTTCTGGGCGCCATGCCGATAAGGCAGTGACGTGCCCGAAAATTGTCATAGCATTGAATATTCATGGACATTATTACAATAACATACCGGTACTAATATTCTCGCTGCCTGAAATTATCTTGTTTCAGAGTTCTGTGAATGAGCGAAGCGAGCGACGGAAAACGCACTTTACTATCTCCCAAATGTTTCCAAAACACCCCAAGTGTTATATTGGGGCATGTTGTTATTTCTGATTATAGTTTCCAAGAAGTCGATGTTTTATAAGATACTCTCATGGCACTTCGGTTGAACAGGCTGTATTAGAGGGCCATAATTTAAGGGCCTGAATGACTAGACCGGGTCCGCCAGGAGTACTCCATGCAACTTGAGAGCGGGAAAAATTTCAATTTTAAAGTGAACAGACACATTAAATACCTATCTCTCTTTTCTTTTTTTAAAAAATGAATCCTACACAGTGGTAGTATATGTTCGGGCTTCACATTTGACCCACCCCCTGTCAAATAATTCTGACTACGCTCATGCCCATACCCTTGGAAGGGCACACCCCCTGATCCAACACCCCTACTCAGTCGCTTCGCTCCCTCAGAAAGGTCCACTATTGCCAATGTTGACCCCCCCCCCCCCCCCCCCCCCCCCGCCGAAAAAATCCTAGTTACGGGTCTGGGTATGTTTGTTTGTTTGTTTGGTTTTTTTATTGGCATTTCAGTCATGACTGACTATTTATGCCAACTACAGATTTGATTTTTTTTACTTTTACGTTTGGTAGGAGTACGCTGGGAAGTACAGTTAGTTAATGGGTATAAAGTTATGAAGTTATGAACATGTATACATGCATATACATGTACATATATATATATATAGAGTGTGAGAGATGTCTCCTGACTTGAACGTAGTCGATGTCTCATGATGTATATAACATAAGCGTGAGAGATATAAATGAGACGGGAGCTACGAGAGCTACGTCCCGCTTCATTTATATCTCTCACGCTTATATATATATATATACACTCAACCAAAAAAGTAAGTTCCCCTAGCATTTTTGGATATATCTCAAAAAGTATTTTACCGATTTTCATAATTAAAACGGGAATGGATAGGAAACTTTATTACTCATAACATGAATGGCATATCATTGGCACCAGATATCATTATTGGTGTGAAAAAATTCATTTTATGTCAAAATACATGGGGAAAAAGTTGCACTTAAGGTTATATGAAGCATATTGTGTACATTTCCTATGCAAGTTAGCAAATGACCTTTTTAAATTGTTATGTAATTCTCAGGAATTTCTTCAGGTACAATATGCTTCCCTATTAAACTGTATGCTCATGAAAGAAAGAGATAGAGAAATATGCAATAAACCATGCTTAAAAGTTCAGAATCATGAGTGATTGTTTGATTATTTGTGTAAAAGTCAATCACTAAAGTGCAACTTTTTTCCATGCATTTTGACATAAAATGCATTTTTCACACCAATAATGATATCTGGTGGCAATGATATGCCATTCATGTTATGAGTAATAAAATTCCCTATCCATTCCCGTTTGAATTATGAAAATCGGTAAAATACTTTTTGAGATATATCCAAAAATGCTAGGGGGAACTTACTTTTTTTGGTTGAGTGTATATATATATATATATATATATATATTGTAAGGAAATAACATATACAACAGCTTTGGCAAATCTCGTGGGAATAAATACAATGTGAAAGAAATGCGAGTATAACGTTGCGTAGCTCAATCAAAGTTCCCCAGAGCTGTCCTTATTAATTAATTTCTTTGTCGGGGGCAGGTTATACTCGTTATACTCGCATTTCTTTCACATTGTATTTATTCCCACGAGATTTGCCAAAGCTGTTGTATATGTTATTTCCTTACACGTGTTAATAATTATTCTAATGTATACATGTATCTCAAAGCATTTGATTGGATCCAGCTGAGGCACGCGGCTTGTCTTTGTTCAAAACTCACCTGCCCCCGACAAAGAAATTAATTAATAAGGTTGAAGAATTGTCAAATCTGTCGGTCAATTGAATCTGGTGTCGCCGAAACCACTAACCCGTCTCCGTGGTCTAGTGGTTAAGCATTGGCGTTCTAAGCCAACGACCCGGGTTCGATTCCCGGCGGAGACATTTTTTCAGCCTTTGCAAAAATTTCAAAAAGGGAGGACAGCTCTAGGGAACTTTGATTGAGCTACGCAACGTTATACTCGCATTTCTTTCACATTATATATATATATATATATATATATATATATATATATATACATACATACTTATATTTGACTAACGGGTACATTAAGTCGACACCTAACAATGGAGTTTATTCCGTCATAATAGCGACCCCTACATTAGGTCGACAGTTGAACAAAGAAAAAGAACAAAAACTGTCCTCCTAATGTACCGTTAGTCGTTTATATATATACATATATATATATATATATATATATACACACACACACACACACACACGCACACACACACACACAGAGTCTTGTATTGCTTTACTTCCGAGCACAGGCACATTGTGTTGTGATTGATTGGACGTATACAATTAATGGTATACTATGCATGTTTCATAGGAATGTTTAAACATAAATGTTATATAGTATTGTGTGTTTTAATATGTATATTCTGTATACTTATACAAATAATGTATACAAATAATGGTGTACTTTACATGTTTCATAGAAATGTTTTAGCATAGAATATAGTGTAGAATTTTGTGTTTTAATGTGTGTATTCTATATACCATACAAATAATATATATAAAAATAGTGGTACACTATACATGTTTCATGGGAATTTGCATGGAATATAGTATAGTATTGTGTGTTTTAATATGTATATTCCATATAATATAAAAATAATGTATACAAATAATGGTTTACTATGCATGTTTCATAGGATTGTTTTAGCATAGAATATAGTATAGTATTGTGTGTTTTAATATGCATATTACATATACTATATAAATAATGTACACTCTGCATGTTTCATAGGAATGTTTTAGCAAAGAATATAGTATTTGTGTTTTAATATGTGTATTCTATATACCATACAAATAGTGTATACAAATAATGGTACACGATACCTGTTTCATGGGAATGTTTTGGCATGGAATATAGTATAGTATTGCATGTATTTAATATATATATTCTATATACTATACAAATAATGTATACAAAGAGTGGTTTACTATGCATGTTTCATAGGAATGTTTTAGCATACAATATAGTATAGTATATTGTGTGTTTTAATATGTGTATTCTATATATCATACAAATAATATATACAAATAGTGGTACACTATGCCTGGGTATGGATATGGGTATGGTTTCTATATTTCACTTTTATATTCAATTACTACAGATTTCATTTTAGTCTTCTCATGCTTATCACTGCTTATCAACCCACGTTATCTTTGTATGGTGTTTTGAGCAATCTATCTCCTTGTATTATCAGGATTTCCTGTCCAATCTAACACTTCTCAAAGATCAAAATGCACTTCAATTTCGTCCTAGGCTGATAGGAATCAATAATAATCCAAATGTCAGATGTGCAAAGATAGTTTAATAATTAAAAATGTCATTCAGCAGTTCCAATGGTCAATCAACTTCAACATATTTTCATTCATTTTCGTCAGATTTCATTCGAATTCGTCCGACCTGGCTATCCACTGCAAAATTTTATCATCGAATGACGAATCCATCTTTGGGAAGTCGATGTCAAGAAATTGTCGTTCACATTTGTCACATAGACAAGACCTTACAACGAGCGGGTGACGATTTTGAATAACTCTTTGAACTCTTTCAATCTTTGACAAAATCGATAGCAAAATGAAAAATAAATTCCGAAAATGAATGGCCAAAGACGTATATTGACTCGGCCTTATTATTCAGTTGCAGGACAAAAGCAAATGAAAAAGTGTTCAAATTGACTGGAGACCCAGCTTGAAATCCTGTTATCTCACATTATTTTCCACTTTCCTTCCTCTCTCCTTTCACGTGACCCCCTTGTACGCCCCTCCCCTATCTAAGCCAGTTGGTATGGAATTTTTTTTATAATTTAATCTAAAAATCACTATTCGGATGTGACTTTGGATAATTATTTCGCCTTATGATTCTTTTTTGTTGTTGTTCAAGCAGATTTGTGCTCGCCACGTTGGGGGCGATACATAGAGTTACTCGTGCGTATGTAACTCTATGGGGCGATACTACAAACGAATTTGAATAAATCTTTGAATGACGCTTTAAAAAAATCGATTGCAACATGGCATAATGTACAAAATTCGAAAATAAATGGTGAAAGACGACATTGATTAATTATAGATTTGCCTTTCCATCATCTCTCCCCTCGTTTCTTTTTTTTTTATTTATCTTTCTTTTTAAGCGGACCTCTGTCCGCCAACGGATGGGTGGGGGGGGGGGGGGGGAGTTCGTTCGAACCCCCTGAACACCCCCCCCCCCTTTGTTACGGACCTGGTTGTTTACTGGAGCATGAAATACTCAGTGAATGACGAGGAACTAATTAGCCCATGTTGCCGATAAAACATGGAAGCCGAAATAAAATACAGAAATATCTTTTTTTTTTAAATAGTGACTTGCCGCAATTCCATGCAGCTACATTATATTTAGCTCAATTATTTATCGACTTATGTTTTTATAATCATGACTTAAATTGATGTGGTCAGTGGGGAATTGGGCGGCAGGGGGGGGGGGGGGGAGGGGTGACGAATAGAAGACTCGTCGCCGTGATAATAGGCGTTATCACAGGTGAACAACATCCTTCCCTCGCCTGATTCTTTCGACCATTTTTGTGAGTTTGCCCCACTCCCCTGGTGAAACAGCCTGAATTTGAGATTTTGGGGTTTTTGTTTGCACGTATGGGTGAATGCAAATATCTTCAAAATTATTCCTTCAAGAAGCACCGAAATGATGGATATATAATAGCGGCAACTTTTTTTTCTTTCCTTCTTTCTTTTTTCTTCTTAATTTTACACTAATTCATCAAAGTTGTGTACACCCCCGAAACGTTCCCCCTAAAAGTAAACCACTGGGTGCGCCATCGGCGGCCTCTCTGCCCCCTCCATGTGCGCCCCTATCGATCTCTACCACAGAACTCCTAAAGACGTCTTTAGGAGTTCTGTGATCTCTACCGATTTCTTGATGTTTACTGTCTTATATAGATGGCGCTGTTTCATTTATGATGAAGTTTGTTGTGATGACTGACATTTTGTGACAAATTGTTGGGGAGGAAAGCCTCTTTCCTGTTCGAAGTTTGAATTAAATTATGAGCAAAGACAGTTTTCAGAACTCACACCATGAGATACAGTGATCAAGAACTACTTTCTCTTGCCTGCTCAAAGCCAGATTTCGAGGGGAGGCTTTGGTATAGACAGCAACGCCGTCGTCGAGAAAGTAGGTTCTTATAATTCTACATATCAGTCCCACATATTGATAAAAATATTTGTACTAAGGCTAAAGCCAGGGCAAAATACATGATTTACGTTACAGTCTGAATTTCTGTCCTTTGGCTTTAGCCTAAAGGGCAGAGATTCGGATTGTAACGTAAATGTAACCTTGCCCTTGGTCCTTGTATTAAATCATGTTTTAAAATTAAAGGGAGCAAAAATGTAAAGCCTGAAACTAGGCTAACGTTAAAGTGAAGACTGAAGCCAGGTCTTAATAACTCTTAAAAAAGTTATTGTCTTAAAAACTAAATTTTGAGAGAGAGAGGGAGGGACTCGGGAGGGAGGCAGGCAGGGAGGCAGGGAGGCAGGGAGGCAGGGAGATGGAGGAGGAGAGGAGCAATTGGAAAGTGAAAGGGAGTTGGAGGCTCACCATCCAGTGAGCCATTGTGTGTGATTCCCATCTAGTTCCTCACTCATAGCTACATTCCTATACTTCGTGTGTATAATGTAGGCAGTCATACACCTCAACTTTTTAAAACACCACTGCACAAAAGTCACAATTATTCACTCAAAATCGGCATTTAATTTACAAAAACCGACCACTAAATATCCAAGAAATACAATAAATTCAACTCACCGATGTTGGAAAAGATATTTCCAAAAATGAAATCCGTAATTTACTGTTGATTCTCGCGAAACGAGCTATCGGAGTCATTGTGTACATTTCCTGGTCGCCGCGGGCGCTGACATCTCCCCAAAAGAGTTTTGTCCTTAAAAATTCGGTCCCTATGTGGCATACACGGAAAGTCCCGATTTTCTGTGTGCGCGATCGTAAAGATCGGTGTGCGCTTGCGATCCCGAGTTTCTTCGTGGACAAAAATTTTATTGGCCGATTTTAGTCTAAGACATCGGCAGTATGTAAACAACACGCGATCGCGAAACAAATCGGCGGGGATTTCTCGGTTTTGGACAAGATTTTGACTTTGGATTTTGCTGAAAATATCAAAAGTTCTTCCTAACGGCCATTTGAGGTAGGAGTGAGATTTTTAAGGGCGGAATTTGAAAGCAAGGTATTTAAAATATTTATCTTATTTTCCCCATACCTTTACTACACGCGACAGAAAATACAAACTATTTTTGCATTTTGTATTCGTAGTGGTCAATATGACCACTATTCGTGGTGTGCATTTCCTCTCTTTCACAGTGTACATGTATGAAGTTAATAATAATAGTAGGCCCTACCCTCCATGCTAGTACAACTGAAAAAGTACAAGCACAAGCTACTCACAGAATGTAGTGGCAAGGTCAAAGGACAATGCAAAGCTTTTTTTCTTTATTTTTGCTAATTCAAAGTCAATTTCTCAAACATTTCAGGTTGCCTGCTTCAGTTAAAAGTAAATTAAAGAGAATGACTTGGGTCAGTTGCCCAACATCCTATTGTTGGTTGCCCTGAGACCTCTTGGGGAATAAATTTGTGACTGGATTCATAACAACCTCTTCTAGGTTGTCCACTCTTGGTTTAGGAGATAAACATCTGTGTGCTTATGCTGTTTGAAGTGGTGCTTTAGTTCATTTGTTAAATTGCTTTGTGAATTTGATTTCTGTTGTTTGCTTAGCAAAAGTAAAATTATTTCATACTGATGTTATTAACACTATTTTTTAGATGTTTTACACTTTCCCATCGTAAAATTGAATTCCTTATGTTTTCATGTTTGTTATTGCTTCTTCTCCTTACCAAGGTTACAGGCAAAGACTGTTTAGATTGAAATCCAACTTCCTATTCTACTTCAGAATCCATGAAACAAGTCGGACAATTGATGTAAGATTTTCAGCATTTTACTTTTTTGATAAGGGTACATGTTGAAATACTGTTTCCCATATTGGCTAACAAGAGGGCCATAAAACGAAGTTGAAAAGAAAGGAAAGAAAAAAACAGATTAGAGCCTATTTTTCTGAGCAATTAAATTGTATGTATGCCTCTGTTAAATCAATAGCATGTGTATGATTTGTGTTTCAGTGAGTACAACTAAAATTTTGAAGAAATTATTAATATTGACATGGATCCATAAAGTCTCTGATGTGGGAGATAGTGGTCAGATTTACCCTTTTTTGTTGATCTAAATAGTAGCAGGGAGGTGGAAGGGGTAGTAGACTTGTGTTTGCCTGAAAATATCTGCTGTATCAGGGAGATGAATGACTCTGATGGTAATGATGTATGTTACTATGCTTGGCATGGTTACATTATAATACATGTACATGTATCACAATACTAAATTGATGTCACTTTTGTCATACTTATCAAATTATAAACATATACATGTGGGAGCATTGCATATATTGTGGTTCATTCACTTGACTCCCAATCAAGAGGGTAAGGGTTAAAATCTCCGTAACCATAACCCTAATCCTCTCCCGGTGTGTATGTCCTTAGACGGTTCATAAAGTTGTCTCTCTCCACCCAGGTGTTCGATGGGTATTAAGCAGGATTTATTCCTTGAAATGCACTGTGTGCGAATCCTTTAGTTGGAAGTGTATAGGGACGTTTTATTATAATGTGATATGCACTGTACAAGAACAATTCATTATTATTATGATTACGATTATCCTAAATTCTGATCCTTACCTGCTTTTGAAACCTGATTTTTCTTGTAAAGAGTAGTACTTAGAAAATAGATTCTACTAGACATGGGTAAGACAATATTTGTTAAATAACAATTTTCAGTGTAATACAAACATGTTAGTATTATCCTCATGATATTTGAAAGATGTTGCCTACAGAGTGATGTTCTTGTTGTTGTATCTCCAGCCTCTTGGGGCATTGCTGCTAGAAAGATGTACGATCACAGAAGAACCTACGGACAGAGGCCGCTATGTCTTCTCCCTTGGTGAGTGAACAATATCTTCCAGGATGATTGCCGCTATAAAATGTGTTATTGGAGTTTTGGAAGAACATGTTGAAAAGTCAATCCAAAAGATAATGGCAAGCTAGATTATGAATGGTGACAGTGATATGGAATTAATTTGAATTTTCTCTCATATGCATACATATGATTTTCGGATTATTTTGACTCTGGTACAAGTAGAATAATGATTATTCTTAGTGGAAACAGTATTCATTTTTCTAACGACTTTCAGGGATTCTTTTTCTTACATTTTGAGTCAAATTGATTTACAATTCAACCAATTTTCATGACCACGTAAAAATGTTATATGGTTCTTTAGGTAGCTTTAATAGCGCCATGCAATGGTGCATACAGGCGCGAGAAAGACGCAAATAAGTGCCTGTTTTGTCTGTGCTTCTAAAATTAGAATTGAACATATCTGAATAAATGTTTTCATATTATTTTGCTTGAAAGTGTTCAAAGAGGTAAATACTACTTCTAAATCCTGATATTTTGGTTCTGCCTCTATAGAATAAAATTTCGATTTTTAATAATTTTGTCATATGCGACTTTCCCACGTTTTTACAAGCCAAGATGTTTCGCTACGCTAACTTAACACGTCTGGCAGAGCAAAAGTTTATTAAACGCTTGCCTAATCAGTAATTGCACATTTCAGCTGCACGGAGATAAGTAAAAAATAGAGAGAAAATATGAGGTGTGTAGAGAAATATAGACAAAACAATAGTAGTGATTATCAAGTGTGCTGCAAACATGTATTTTGTTTGATACAAAATTTAATGTTACCTATTTGCAGAATACCAGGAAGAGAGAGATCACAAACACTACTTTGCCGTTTCATCATTAGAGGAGTACAGAAGGTGGATAGATGCAATAAAAGTATCAAGGTGTGTAATATTTAGATCTCAATGTAGACTATGTATTGCCAAAAGATTTTATTCTCTACCTTCTGCAATGATACTTAGTATTCAGGCAGGTTTGGGTGAATCTTGTGTGGAGCTTGGCTAAAAAGAATATTTAAACTTGTAAATCTTTTGTTTTTTTCAGTCACCCTATTAGTATTAGCAATTCACATGAGAAGAACCGTAGGTCAATTTTGTTTGCTTTTTCTAGGCAGTAATATACATTTTCACTGTACAAAAGGTCCCGTTTGTAAATGTGGAAAAAATACATGTACACTATGTATGATTAGAAAATGAAGATTAAATTTATTTCCACAGTTTTTGAAGTGTGGAATAAAAAATATTGAATTATTTTTAATAGGGTTCTAGGCTTCGAGTAGAAAATTTATATGAAATCAAACAAAGATAGTTATGTATTTTTAAACCATTGAAATGTCAACTCTTTATTTAAAGGCCAAGTCCACCCTAACAAAAAGTTGATTTGAATAAATAGAGAAAAATCGAACAAGCATAACACTGAAAATTTCGTCAAAATAGGATGTAAAATAAGAAAGTTATGGTATTTTAAAGTTTCGCTTAATTTCGCAAAACAGTTATATGCACATCCTGCTCAGTATGCAAATGAGGGAACCAATGACGTCACCCACTCACTAATTCTTTTGTATTTAATTATGTGAAATATAGAATATTTTAATTTCTGCAGATTTCACAATTAGGAAGCTCTCATTGAATTGTGTATAGGTTGCAACAATGGCAATTACACATGTTCAGCGAGGAATCAAACCTTGTTTCACATTATAACAAGGAAAAATTAAAATATTTTGTATTTCATGTAATAAAATACAAAAGAAATAGTGAGTGGGTGACGTCACTGGTTCCCTCATTTGCATACTGAGCAGGATGTGCATATAACTGTTTTGCGAAATTAAGCGAAACTTTAAAATACCATGATAACTTTCTTATTTTACATCCTATTTTGATGAAATTTTCAGTGTTATGCTTGTTGGATTTTTCTCTATTTATTCAAATCAACTTTTTGTTAGGGTGGACTTGGCCTGTAATATGATATTGGTGAATACATCATAAAAAGCTGAAATTGATTCTCAGTGATGCAGGAGAAATGCGTTTTATAGAAGGACTTGCACTGGATCATATCTATGGTTGGGATGCATTGTCTCTTGCCATAAACACTTGTGATGTTGGAGGACTTTGTTATTTTGATATTTCTTTGATATTTATCTAGCTATGAGAGGCTGAAGTCGACATTCCTACTGCTTGAAAGAGAACTTGTCAGAGTCAAAGATGTGGTAAGTCCGATAATCATTGAACGTTTGCACTTACTTTAAACCAGTTAAAAAAATATTGAAAATGATACTACCGGTATATTCTTTGTGTTTCTAAGTGAAGTAAATCATATGACTCATCTTGGCAGTATAGCATCCTTTCTTTCGATATTAATTAGTTATAATTTTGTTTGGATCCAGCGTTTCCTCCTGGCTTCATTTCAGCGAAGGTGGAGGGGATGGACATGTATATAGCTACATGGTAGAAATATCAAGTGACATATATTTGTAGACCTTTGGAAAACTTGTTATATTCTCTCTTCACGAAAGTAAAATGAAACTAAAAAGTAAAGAGTAGTCTTCTTTATTAAAGAACGGCCAGGTTTCGAGAAGGTATACGCAAGCAGGAGAAGTATACCTGAGAATGTAATTCTCCTTTAATTGTATTCCATTGTGTTTAAAGGCTACCTCACAAATGTATTCAAATTTTATCTTGAAGTTTATGAACAGCTATAGTTACTTGTGTGTGTGTGTGTGTGTGTGTGTGTGGGGGGGGGGGGGAGGGCAGTAGTGTGTGGATGATAGTCCAAAGGGTAGGCCATCGAATCGTAGAAGAAAGCATCATAGATTTGAATGCATATATGCAGTGGTGTTTTTGGCTGATGGACTAAAACTAATGGAAATGTACCTCTTTCACCATTTGCATTCCCCCCCCCCCCCATGATTAAAAAAACCCAGCAGAAACACACAAGGATGCTCACACCAAACCTGCAAGACGTGCTCCACCACGACCTTCCCATCCACCTGCTATTAAATCACAGCCTGGTAAACACTCAAGGAATCTACAGGTAATTTGCCTATGTCTTACTCAGATGCATGAAGAAGTGACGAAGGCAATCTCCAGTACTGGCAGTATAATAAATAATGTGAAACGAACTGTCTGAAAGTTATGTATCAATAATGTACATGTTGATAACTCTGAGTAAATTTTGCGTATACATTGCTGCCATACACACTAACTTTCCCTATGTAGCTGTGTGATTATCTACTTACAACATGATCATAAAGACTTCTAAGATAACAACCGTAGGTAATTTCAGTAGCCTTAATGCATTGGAACCTCGTTATAAAGAACACTGTTAAAAAAAACTCTCGTTATAACAGTAATTTTACTGGTCCCATTTATTTGTATTATATTTCTTTTTAGCCCTGATATAACAAGGTTTCGATATAAAGAGGTAATTTCATTGGCCCAAAGGAGTTTGTTTTAACGAGGTTCTATTGTACGAATTACCTATTGAAAGCAGAATATTACAATGGCCTATTACGTAATCCAAATATGATTTATTCAGGTGGTACAAACAGGCTATGGAAATTGCCCTGCCATTGATTATTTTAAAGTTTTTGCTGTCATGTAATTGTTCTTGTAGAGTTTTAGGCAAACATTTACAGGAGGAGACTGACGATGTAGCAGCTACACTGCTTTGAAAATCTTGGATGCAGTTACTTCGCATGATTTCATTGACAAGAATGCCTGTGGCATGCATCATGTCAGCCAGTCTTGTTTCTTTTTAGTCAAGACCTGCATGTATTAAGGCAAATTGTACCTGCTTGCGTTACCCAAACACTTTGTGGAAAGGACTATTCTTGACATACATCTTTATCAGTATCTGATCACATGACAGGCAACTAAAAATGAAAGAGATCTGTCAAAATATGGGCTGTAAATGATCATCTTTCTTGTCTTTTATTCATCCTTCCAATGCTCTCTATGCTTTTTTAGTACCATGTTCCACCTATGCTACTGTAATATATTGCACGTAAGTGAATCAGAAGCATGTAGTAATATAGAGTTAGTGTCTACATAGAACCTTGTCTCACCTTACAATGTAGTCCCTAATTTCCTGTCTTTCTCTCTCCAGACTTGCCCCAAGTGAAAGAAGAGGTTGAAGTAGAAGGAGTCTTAGTGGATATTACTTGACACCAAAATATCTCATTTTGAAAGTTTAAGCAAAAAATATTCTATCATTTTTTTTTAGTGCATGGTCCAAATAGATATATTTATACATGAATGTGGGAAAAGGAGATAGGAAGAGATATTCAATAGATTGGAAATGTAGCAGTATTTTGTATGAGGTAGAGAGAATACATGCTGTTGCATTATCTGAAAGAAATTTCATTTTCATTGTAACTTCTTGAGATTTCGCAAAGTAGTGCATCATCGGAGAGTACCGTAGGTTTTGCGCAATGCAGAATGTGATCGTAGGCAGTACACACTGTGCTGGCTTGTATTCCTGTATCCAAAGAATTGCCTTTGACATTCGAATATTCATCGGGAATCCATTTTGAGCTAGCACTCAAATATTTGAAAGCTGCAAAAGGGCATCCCACATTTTTCATTTGCTCTTTGTGTTGAATGTGTTGGTGTCATTTTTTCGGTGAAATTTTTACTTTAAAAATATTAGAATATAGATGGATAAGTACCATTTTTCCAAAAAAATTCGGCTTTGAAAAATTATCAGAATAAACAGAATGTCCTTATGATATTTATACCGTTTGAATGTCCTTCATACCATCAATACTAAAAAAAATTGATTTATTTAATACTATAGTAGAAATGTAGAATGTTTCAGATTCATGGATGTTTGTGATCATATATACAGTTAACTTTGCATATAAGTCAAATCTGTTTGGGACCACAAAAAATAGTTTGACCTATGCAAAATTTAGCTTAGGAAAAAACGCATGTTTTACATAGTTTGGTAAAAAAAAATTGATCAGCTTAGGGAAAAGTTTGACTTCTGCGACTTTGAGTTATGCAAAGTTAACTGTATTTATAACCTATATAAATCATACATAATGCCTATACTAGAATAAGACATACATATTTTTGTATAAACCTTTTGTATACATCTCTATTGAAAGTACAAAGTACAAAGTTTGGGGGCTACGTTTCTCTTCATGTTTGGATACTCAAATCTTTACATGTAGTACAGATTTGAGATTCCAAATACTAGTATCTAAACTTCTGTATGACTTGACGTATGACCAAACACTTATTTTGAAAGACTGCTTCACAAATTTAGGTTTCTTGTATGAAGATGATGGTAATGTGACATACAGACATGGAGGTAACAAAACCTTATACATGTATGCTTTTCGTAATGCTTTCAGAATCACATGTGAATATTATTAGGGCCATGCAAGAGGCCTGTGAGTATACACCTTAGTAGAATATTTGTTTCAAGTTATATGCCGATACGGATGTATGTTATCAGAATATCAGAAGATCAATTGCATTTTTGGGAGTTAGGGATATCTGACTGAGGCTCAATCACATGAGGCTGAGCTCAGTTGTTCCGATTTGGTGGTCATTTTTAGGATATTAAAAAACCAACAACAAAACAAACACACTGAGAGGGTAATGCTGTTTCTCTATAAAAAAAAATGTGAGAATGTAAGAATTACTGTGGATTCAAAAGGTCATTTGCGCTGCATGTCATAGAATTGAGCCCTGCTTAAAGGCATATCACTATGAATAAGTGATGTACTTTTGTGGTAAGTTAGCTTCCTGACTAATTTGATACAATGCATAAGTAACACATAAGTTAATACATTTGAAAGCCACTGCCGGTAAGGACATTAGAAAAGACTAAGTACAACTCAGGTAGAATGGTAACCCATCACACTTCCTACAAGTGTGATATATTATCAAGGTTTGATTTCTGTACATGTATGTACTGATACCATTTCTCCATAGATTATGTGGACATATGGTGAAAATCTTTAGTTCAAAATTAGTCTTACTTATGTATACATTTGTCCTAAAAAGCAACATGTTGCACTCATTTTTGACTCACATGATATGGTTCTAGTTCTGGAAACACGCTTTCCCATATGATTAATCTTTTGTCTGTTCATCAATCATTTGGAACTCCCTATTTGCGCATTTTATGGATTTTTTCATAGGACTGGATAGTATCTAAAAGTACTTATGTTTTTCTTACGATATGACCACACATAGCCTTGACATTCTTTATAAAGATTCCTGAAGAATTTTAGTGTGAACAGCAACTCGGCAAGTGTGAATTTTTTTTTGTTTGTTGAGAATGCGTTCATCATGAAAAATCAATCTTTCCTTGATTCGGTAATTCAGCTTGGATTTTATCTATATTTTTGTATAGTTAGTTGAAATTAAGATGAATCAGTTAATCATACATGCGGTATGTGGGTTGAAAAAAAATATTTGTGTGCTTCCAAATACAAGGAGTCTCTGCCAAGAACATAAATGACAGAACTCCATATTGCATGCCAGCTGAATTTCCTTGTCATGTGTATTCTGCCATTCATATGAATTTCTATAACCTACAACGTGTGTACTGTACAACACTATTAAAAAAAGAAAAATAAGAAACTGTCCATAAAATGCTTGGTTAACTAATCAAACTGTCAGGTAAGCCAGGTGAATGCATGTTTAAAAACTGGCATCATTATTTCATACCTTGAGTGCAGGGTAATATGACATTTTGTTTTCTTTGCTCCTTGAGCATTATATGTAACTTTGTGTACTGAAAGCCATGAATGTGTCTTTATGTGGGATTTCTTTCTTGATTTTCAATTAGTGATACAAGTGATCATAAAATATATATCTCTAACACTTCCTGAATTGTTTTGTTGTGAGCCTTGATCAAAAGGAATTTTAAACTGAATGTGTGTACTTGGAAGGAAAATAATCTATTACATGTATAGATTTTAAAAGGGTTGAACATATATGTACTTCTTCATATATTGCATTTCAAATGCTTGGTGTGTTGATATTTTGCAATACTGAAATCTTAATGTGCCTTTGCTGTGCAAAATTTATTTTATGATGTAGCAAATATATTTTAACTAGTATGAAACATTTACAACAAATTTGTCCGAATAATTTTCCTTGTTTTCCAAGTTTTGACTAGACAAAAGAAAAAAAGAAATAGATGAAGATGTTTGAGAATGGAGAAAGGAAAGAAAAAGAGACATGTAGAAAGAAATATATGTATATAAATTATAAGAAATGAGGAGAGGAGAAAGAGAACAGGAAAAGAAAGAAGAATATAAGATGTATAATGCAGAGGAAATACGAAGATAGTAAAATGTAGAAAGAGTCGAGACGTGAAGATAGAGAAAAAAAAAAGGACAAATGAAGAAAGAAAAAGACAAAGTAAGAGTAAAACGGTTTGTAAAAAAACAGAAGAGAAAGAAAGAAGAGTCGCAAGTTCCCTAGTAAAGAACATCCAATACAGGTAATGGAGTTCTGGTACATTGATGATAAAAATTTGATGGGTACACGTATTGGGTACCAAGGGTTGACTCAGCATGTAGCCCAATATTGAGATTTCTACTTTTCTTCTTTAAAATCTTGTCCGATTGTACTAATTACTCTCGGGCTACTCCTCTCTTCTCACTTTCTTTTCCTTTTTAATCCAACAAGTTATACTCTCCCTCTCTTCTGCTTTTGTCATCTTCATATTCCATACCAGTCTCTCCAGGTCACTGTCTATTGCAGAGCTGTCAACATTTACCAAAACATTTCAGTTTTCTAACGACTGAAAATCAGTGTTTTAATGAGGGAATTGTTATTTCTGAAAGAATGAAATGCACGAGGAACTTGTTCTTTCAAAATCGTTGTTTGTATGTAACCATCTGCATTCTCAAATTTCAGTACGAGATAATGAAAATCTTGACAGCTCTGCAATCAGACAGCCTCTCTCATGTACCAAACTTCTAAATACAATACAAGCACATACATCCTCTCTTGATTACTTGCACCTCAAATGCATCTAAATTCTCTCCAAAACTAAGCCCATGTAAAAGTTTGGTAAGCCCTCCAGCAATTTGCCGAGACTTTTTTGATTTTAGTTGATAAATAGCATGGTACATGTATAAGACATTAAATTTGCACATACAAGTTATGAATGAACAATTTAGATCTTTGTCCATTTTTCCATATTTCTTACCTTTGCTTTTCCTTCGATTCTGTCATAATTTATCTATATATACGAAAGCTAAGCATATTCAAATTGCATTTAACAATTTTTGTGAATCTTGCAATTTCTGTACACGGCCTTAATTGCTACAAATTTACAGCAAGTCATGAAAAAAATATGCAAGATAAATTGGTAATTTTTTATCCAAAGACAACACAATTTATTCAAACATCACTTCAGCTGCAATATTCATATCGCATAGCAGTCCATCATTTTTCAGTACATGAGTTCTTTTAGCTGTTCTTTTGGCTGCATCTCCGATACTGGATATGTTCATCAAGCACAAGCAGTGATGAGAAACTAGATGGGATGAGATGAATGATCCTTGGTCTTGCTGAAGTGTCTGAACTGCAATGTAAGACATAGAGATAGAGATAAAACTGATTAGCTTGAAGAACAGCATGTCTGTATATTATCTACCGTAAGTATCATGTAAACAGCTCTATAGCTCTTGAAACTGGGCGTTATCAAAATATTCCATATGAAGAAAGACATTGTGTTCTTTGTAATTCTAATAATGTAGAAGATGAATTCCATTGCTTTATGATTTGTCCTGTATATAATGATATCAGATCACAACTTCTTCATAATATACTAAACTATGACAATACTTTTTCAGATTTATCCACTTACCAACAATTTCTATACCTGATTACAGCTGACTCACTGAGCAGTTTAATAGCCGGTTATGCAAACCAAATTCTAACAACGTGCCACACGTTACTGTACTCGCTGAATGAATTAGTGTGACTATATTTT
This sequence comes from Heliocidaris erythrogramma, assembly GCA_025617745.1. Classification (NCBI taxonomy): domain Eukaryota; kingdom Metazoa; phylum Echinodermata; class Echinoidea; order Camarodonta; family Echinometridae; genus Heliocidaris; species Heliocidaris erythrogramma. The sequence goes on from CM046859.1 coordinate 13,782,172, forward strand.
ATGGTACATGTACTTATGTTAATTATGTTTTATTGTTTGTATTATATTAATGTTTGATGTATATCACTCATAGGCCTTTTTAGGCCGGCCGCTGGATGGCGGGTGTGATTTTTAATAAAGAATAAACTAAACTAAACTTTAAACATGAAAATAAAAATCATAATTTCTGTGTTGCTGGCAAAACAAACAGAGATAGTTCCTCTAAAAGGTCATTGATAGATGAATGCCAGAGCTCTCACATAGCGTTTTGTTTGAGGTGCGAAGCGGGCAACCTAGGTAATTGCTTTAAATTGCCAAATTCAACTCCTGGCCGTTATTTGTAAGCATGCTACCCAAAATCCTGGTCTAGTTACTCCGGTAACACGTTAAGGAACACTGTCAAAGCTATCATCAAAATTTTGACTCCAACAAAATTGTCTGTTATAAATATATATATATAAGATTTATAAGGCGCCGAATCCACTTGATGATCAAATGCTCAAGGCGCAACTTGTGCAAAAGATGAAATACATCACAAACTAGAAATGTGCATTGCTGGGGCCGCGCAATGCTAAATGTATCCCCCGGCACTGGCAGCGATTTGAAGGAGGGACAAAGACCCTCCCCCATCCCCTCCCTCAAACAAAAGGATGGTGTAGAAATTAGATGTGTAGGTTTCACTAAGACACATCTTCATATAAAATTTGAAAGAAATGTGTTGAGAGATATACCAAGATACATCTCCATACAGAATTTGAAAGAAATCCATCAAGAAATGTGGCCTGCAGAGTGCACTCACGCCATTCCCTGAAGTATGACCTTTGACCCTATAAAAGACGGAACACTGGTGGCAGCATCACCAAAAACTATAGGTTTTTTAGATTACACCAAGAAACACCTTCATGCGAAATTTGAACGAAATCCGTCAAGAAATGCAGAAGAGTGCAAGAAATGGAAAAATGACCTTTGACCCTATAAAGGACGGAACAATGAGGGCAGCATCACCAAACAGTAAAGATGTGTAGATTATACCAAGATACATCTCCATACAGAATTTGAAAGAAATCCATCAAGAAATGTGGCCTGCAGAGTGCACTCACGCCATTCCCTGAAGTATGACCTTTGACCCTATAAAAGACGGAACACTGGTGGCAGCATCACCAAAAACTATAGGTTTTTAGATTACACCAAGAAACACCTTCATGCGAAATTTGAACGAAATCCGTCAAGAAATGGAAAAATGACCTTTGACCCTATAAAGGACGGAACAATGAGGGCAGCATCACCAAACAGTAAAGATGTGTAGATTATACCAAGATACATCTCCATACAAAATTTGAAAGAAATCCATCAAGAAATGTGGCCTGCAGAGTGAACTCACGCCATCCCTTGAAGTATGACCTTTGACCCTATAAAAGACGGGACACTGGTGGCAGCATCACCAAAAAGTACAGATTTTTAGATTACACCAAGGGACACCTTCATGCAAAATTTGAACGAAATCCGTCGAGAAATGCAGAAGAGTGCAAGAAATGGAAAAATGACCTTGACCCTATAAAGGACGGAACAATGAGGGCAGCATCACCAAAATTAAACATGTGTAGATTATACCAAGATACATCTCCATACAAAATTTGAACAAAATCCGTTGAGAAATGTGGCCTGTAGAGTGCACTCACCCCATGCCCTGAAGTATGACCTTGACCCTATAAAAGACGGAACACTGGTGGCAGCATCACCAAAAAGTACAGATTTTTAGATTACACCAAGGGACACCTTCATGCAAAATTTGAACGAAATCCGTCGAGAAATGCAGAAGAGTGCAAGAAATGGAAAAATGACCTTTGACCCTATAAAGGACGGAACAATGAGGGCAGCATCACCAAAAATTAAACATGTGTAGATTATACCAAGATACATCTCCATACAAAATTTGAACAAAATCCGTTGAGAAATGTGGCCTGTAGAGTGCACTCACGCCATGCCCTGAAGTATGACCTTTGACCCTATAAAAGACGGAACACTGGTGGCAGCATCACCAAACACTATAGGTTTTTAAATTACACCAAGAGACACCTTCATGCAAAATTTGAACGAAATCCGTTGAGAAATGTGACCGCTAGAGCGCACACAAACTATCCCCCAAAATATGGCCTTTTACCCTATAAAAGACGGAACACTGGGGGCAGCATCACCAGAAACTATAGGGGTCCAGATTTTACCAAGATACACGTCCACAGGAAGTCTGAAAAAAATTCGTCGAGAAATGTGACCGCTAGAGCGCACACAAGAATGTGACGCGGCGGCGGCGGCGGCGAAACGCTGCTGAATCCAAAGTATCCTCCGGCATACTGCCGGGGGATACAATAAGCAAAAGTGCAATAGGAGAGGTACGGACATGAAAGGTAATGGTAATCAATTATAGGCCAAATTAAACAGATACTTTTTAAGATTATTTTTGAACACTTCAACAGAACTGCTATTTCTAATCCCTTGAGGAAGAGTATTCCATATCGACGGCCCAGCATGAGCGAAGGTTCGCTCCCCCCACTTTGTGTTAAGCCTAGGAATAACAAGTAAACCAGAGTTTTGAGAACGTAGCAGTCTAGAGGGAATGTAATGCTTGATCAAACCAATGTTGTACTGCGGAGCAGAGCCATGTATACAGTGAAATAATAACAGAAGGAATTTTGAAAACAATACGTTCTTCTACAGGCAACCAATGAAATGATTTGAGAACTGGTGTAATGTGACTGTGCTTGTTGGAGAGGGTCACGACACGAGCAGCGGCTAATTTTTTCAGTGGCGCTACGGTTAAGGTATTTCCGAATAAAACCTAAATTGCGTAACTGATAACGAACTGATTTTGAGACATATTAAATTTGTGTAGACATTGTCATATTTGAGTCGAGAAACACACCAAGGTCACGGCATACATTGGATAAGGTAATTTCATGTCCAGCAAGAGTAATTGGAGTGATGCAAATTTTCCTTAAAGGGCTTTGTAACACATATTACGATACAGTCTAGGCAGACATGTACATACATGTACATCAACAAACAAATATATTAGAAAAAGCTGAAAAACACACTTTCTGAGTGATAAGTGATGACAAAAATGAGCTTTTCCACAACTCTATTGGACCAGACCTCTGTTACCGGGTTGACCAGATTTGAGTTTTTGTCTGGTTCCTGTCTGGCTCAGCTCAAAACCTTCAGTCTGGCAAGTTTGAGACCGGTTCTGGTTCCAAGCTACAGCACTAAATTTTAGTGAAGGGCACAAAATTCACATGACACACAATGAGACTTTTTTTTTTAGTTGCCATCTGAGCAACAAAGTCAGGACTTTAATTTTGCCTGACATTTTAATAAAATATGCCAAGAAGTAATTCCAACAAGCAAAAATGTACCCCCCCCCCCATTTCCCTTTGAACTAGTGGCTTTTTGTTGGTTACAGCTCTCGGTCCCTTACCTTTTGCATGGTCTTTGGCTCAGCATGCCTGTTCATCTTAACCTCCTAGCTTCTCTCTCACTCTCCAACAGTGTGAGGATGTCACCCTCGCGGACTGGCCCCTTTACATTGCGGATGATGGATCTGTTGGAGTCGTCCAAGAACTCCACTCGCACCTGTGTACACTGTCCCTGGGACCCAGTGCGGCCCAGAACTTTGGTGACCTGTGATGGAAAGAAAAGAAGAAAAACAATTATGATAAACAAAACATTTCGCTTTAATTCCTATATATCTTTCATAAACAAAGTGAAAATGGATGTAGAAAACTAGAATTCTTTGCACAAATGATTTTTCTTCTCTGTACATAAAAACTAGATATCAATTACAAAAAGAAAGAAGAAAACAATGTACAAACTAAAGTACCATAAAACAGAAATGAACGAAAGGCATCAAGACAAGAGACTAAAGACGGTCCTATAGGCTATGATTAAGCCTAGCTCTAGTCCTACAGGTAGGATTAGGACATCTAACGCGCGAAACTTTATGCTTGCAGCATTCAGCATTCAGCCGCTGCATAGCTTAGCTAGCTGCCACGCACCCCCGATTTATCGAACGTGCTGAACAGCTGGGGGTCGTTTCATCAAACCGTCATTATGACAAGATCAGCGACATCTCGACGCTGTCACTCAACTTGTCCGCTGTTTCACAAAGCCGGATTTGCGAAGATCACAGACAACTTCCCCGACAAGTGACTTGCCAGTGACTCGTCGGTACTTCAAACCGGTCATATCTTTTTAGGACGCCATCACAAGCCAGCTTTTAGTTAGTCTATGGGCTGCGAAAAAATGAACTAGAAATATCACTGAAGATGATGATTAATAACCCCGCCCCGTGACAACAGCCTTTCTTGACTTTTGGTCGAAAAACTGAGGAAGTAGTTCGATCCGCAAGATTTTTCCCTGATTTACTGCCATAGATATGCCGTTTCCATGGCAACGCAGCTTCCGACATATGCAAAAAATATGTCTTGCACATCTTCCCACCAAGACCAATGTGTGTACCAAATTTCTTGACTTTTGGTCGAAAACTGAGGAAGTAGTTCGATCCGCAAGATTTTTCCGATTTACTGCCATAGATATGCCGTTTCCATGGCAACGCAATTTCCGACACATCCAAAAAATATGTCTTGCACATCTTCTCACCAAGACCAATGTGTGTACCAAATTTCTTGACTTTTGGTCGAAAACTGAGGAAGTAGTTTGATCCGCAAGATTTTTCTGATTTACTGCCATAGATATGCCGTTTCCATGGCAATGCAGCTTCCGACACATAAAAAAAATATGTTGTACACATCTTCCCAGTAAGACCAATGTGTGTACCAAATTTCATGAGCTTTGGTCGAAAACTGAGAAAGTAGTTCGATCCGCAAGATTTGCAACAGACCGACCGACCGACCGAACGCCCAACCGCTGACATGATTCCTATATACCCCCTTCAAACTTCGTTTGGCGGGGGTATAAAAATAGAAACACAATCTTTTATCATTCTGTATCTGTATCTGTTATCATTTCGGCAGCAGGTGGGTGTGTTGCCGGCTTCTTCTTGGTGAGTACTGCAAGCAAACTCCGCTGATGGGAAATACTGTGGCAGGCGCGTTTGCGGCTAGTGGAGTATACTTAATACGTGTAGTGGGCCCCGCGAATGAAAGAAGTCTATACTGTTCAATTTAGACTTAATTAAGATCACAACTCGACTAGGGTGACTATGGTTACTATGGTAGGCTTCCGTCTGTCTTGGAGGAGAACCTCTAAAGTCAGAAAATGTTATAAAACTCCTCCAAACAGACGGATTTTTTCTGTCTATATCTGCATATGCCTGTGCCTTTTGCGACAGCCACCTAAAATTTGTGATGGGGGTTGAGTAAAAATCTCTCCGTCTCTGTTTCTCTGTCTCCTCAGCCTTTTCCATAGTATATCTGTAATTCTGTAGAGAGAAAACATTGGTTAGTAACAAATGAAACAAACAACAAATGACAAAGCTGGGTATCGAACCTGGGTCCTCGATATCGCCAGTCCTCCGACTTAAAGGTTGACTAAATTATAGAGAAAGTGGGTGCTGTTTCCATGTATTTTTGCCTTCTAATCACGAATCTGGCAATCGATTGTCCAAATTATGTCTCGTTTTGGCGAAAAAGGGGGAAAAGTAGGTTTTGGGACCGTTCCTTAAAACTTGTGAGCTGATTGGCTAATTGACGTCACAAGAGGCACAAGATCTGCAGGCTGCAGCATATAACATTGTACACACAATGCCTTATTTGAGCCCTCTGTTCAACGGACAATTTATGAAACAAGAGCCCCAGAGGGCACGACGCTCACCTGAGGTGGATCAATTCACATCTGGTGCATGTTCTCTCTAGCACCACCAGGAGATATGTTAGTTTATGGATGGCAGACAACTTGCCCCACCCCCCCCCGCGCCCCTCCAGTATGTTACCCCCACAGACCCCCTATAGGGCCACCCAGAAAAAATTCATGAACAACTTTCATTTTTCATCTATAGAGCTGAGGTATCTCCATACACAATACCAAGTCTGGCTATGTCTGGTTCTGGAGAAGATGTTTGAAATTTACATAGCTTTTACAATTGGGGGCCTTCCCCCTGGGCCCCCCTGGGGGCCACATGTACCATTTTAGCAACTTTGGGTCCCCTACCCCTAAGGATGATTCCTACCAAGTTTGGTTGAATTCCGATCATGTGTTTTGGAGAAGAAGATCAGAATGTACATTTTGCCTGGCAGCGCCCCCTCCCCCCCCCCCCCCCCCCTCCAGTATGTTACCCCCACAGGGCCCCTATAGGGCCACTCAGAGAAATTTCATGAACAACATTCATTCTTCATCTATAGAGGTATCTCCATACACAATACCACGTCTGGCTATGTCTGGTTCTGGAGAAGATGTTTGAAATTTACATAGCTTTTACAATTGGGGGCCTTCCCCCTGGGCCCCCCTGGGGGCCACATGTACCATTTTAGCAACTTTGGATCCCCTACCCCTAAGGATGATTCCTACCAAGTTTGGTTGAATTCCGATGTGTTTTGGAGAAGATCAGAATGTACATTTTGCTTAGCAGCGCCCCCCCCCCCCCCCCCCCCCCCCCTCCAGTATGTTACCCCCACAGGGCCACTCAGAGAAATTTCATGAACAACATTCATTCTTCATCTATAGAGGTATCTCCATACACAATACCAAGTCTGAGCTATGTCTGGTTCTGGAGAAGATGTTTGAAATTTACATAGCTTTTACAATTGGGGGCCTTCCCCCTGGGCCCCCCTGGGGGCCACATGTACCATTTTAGCAACTTTGGGTCCCCTACCCCTAAGGATGATTCCTACCAAGTTTGGTTGAATTCTGATCATGTGTTTTGGAGAAGAAGATCAGAATGTACATTTTGCCTGGCAGCGCCCCCTCCCCCCCCCCCCCCCCTCCAGTATGTTACCCCCACAGGGCCCCTATAGGGCCACTCAGAGAAATTTCATGAACAACATTCATTCTTCATCTATAGAGGTATCTCCATACACAATACCAAGTCTGAGCTATGTCTGGTTCTGGAGAAGATGTTTGAAATTTACATAGCTTTTACAATTGGGGGCCTTCCCCCTGGGCCCCCCTGGGGGCCACATGTACCATTTAAGCAACTTTGGTTCCCCTACCCCTAAGGATGATTCCTACCAAGTTTGGTTGAATTCCGATCATGTGTTTTGGAGAAGAAGATCAGAATGTACATTTTGCCTGGCAGCCCCCCCCCCCCCCCCCCCCCCCCCCCCTCCAGTATGTTACCCCCACAGGGCCACTCAGAGAAATTTCATGAACAACATTCATTCTTCATCTATAGAGGTATCTCCATACACAATACCAAGTCTGAGCTATGTCTGGTTCTGGAGAAGATGTTTGAAATTTACATAGCTTTTACAATTGGGGGGCCCTGCCCCTGGGCCCCCCTGGGGGCCACATGTACCATTTTAGCAACTTTGGGTCCCCTACCCCTAAGGATGATTCCTACCAAGTTTGGTTGAATTCCGATCATGGGTTTTGGAGAAGAAGATGAAAATGTAAAAAGTTAACGGACGACGGAAAAAGGAAATTAATCAATATAATCTTAGGAGTGAATAATCATTATCAATATATTTTCTACAAGATCAGCAAACACTTTTGCCCCAATATACAGCTCTTGTTTTGTTTTTTAACTTTTTTTGAACAATGTTCTCATCCATATGAGCTTGCCGAACGAAAGTTTTGCATTGGTCTTAAACGGGCGCACAGCCGTTTTATGCGTCTGTACAATATACTACACATCTTTAGTACGGCAGTTACTATGTTCCCCTCGTACATAGCGACTGGTGAACGCTTTAGTTTTATTTCACTTACGGCTTTTTTTTTTACTTGGCTTTACACAGTACGGTAGTACTGACTTAGATTTGGCTGAATTCGAGTAACTTATATAGAGAGATGAAAAGTGATCGTGATTCCGAGTTGGAGGACTTTTTTGAGCCATGCAGATACGAACTCTGATTTATCAGATGATTAATCAGATCCCGAAGGCAAAGAAGCTTGAGTGGCAAGGGGAATTCGACCATAATATATTTGAACCCCTCGCAGAATACGCACCGGGGCCTGGTGAAGGGGCCGTGGGTGAATAACTCCAGGGAGCTCCAAACCGTTGGAGCTCCCTGGAGTTACGGGTGAAGTAGACCGAAAATTCTGTCTCTCGTTCGTTAGCTCTTCACTTAGCTAACGAACGAGAGACAAAATTTTCGGTCTACGAGTGAAGCTGCTGCAGCTGCTGGAGATGATGTCGTTGAAAAACAGATTGGAAGACTTGACTCAAAGTCTGATCATTGGAATAGCTGAATCTTTTAGCTGGCTTATCCTTTTCTTCATGCCAAATTCTGAATATAAGCCAGGATCCTCAAAATCATCTTCGGCAAAGTGATCACTGCAGATTGTACTCCACTCACTTGGCCGGCCCTTGCCACTCTGCCTGCGTGAGCTTTACCTTTGCGACCCACAATTTCCGTAGATTTTTATCTTTAGGAAAAAGATGTAGGCTTACATCATCTTTAGGGGTCTTGCTACAGCCCGCAACTATACACCGATTCGGCATTATTGATGAAACTGTGTCCCCAAATCAACGTTATTGTGAGGAATTAAACACGAAAATATGCAATGGAAATGATCGATGCAGTGAATATCATGATCGCGTGAGTACCGGGCTGGGCCTGCCAGGCCAGCGGGCATGCACAGTATACAGGTGGGTGGAATATTTTCCTTTACTTTTCGTACGTCACAGATCACGTTATCACGATGTCGCTTTTTAGGGGCGGGGCTTATGACTGTGTAAATCAGCAAAAATGTACTTTTCAAATGATTATGAAATACGACTGAATGCATAAAAAAGTGTGTGATAGATATTTTTGGCTCCTGATAACTCCTTCCTAAGAACAAGGCATTAGCAAGATTGTGTCTCGCCCACTTGCGAAAACGTGATCTCCGTTGCCACGCAGTAGAATTGTATCTCTGGGTATCTGCCACAGAATGTAATATCCCATTAATGAGAAGGACTATTCACAAAATACTACTTCCCTCCATCGACTGCCCCCATCCCCCCCCCGTTTTAGAGATGGAATAAAAAGTTACCATCAAGTCCTATTAGATTACACAAATGGGTCATTTCACCAGGTTGGGACACACTTCCAATTTTCATACTTACAAAATTTAATTGGAATTTTATCATATGTCTTAAATATTTTTTCACAATTGGTTTGATGGAGTTTGCACGTCATACACAAATCTTTGAAATGATACTAAATATGATTTCACTTGAATTGATTTTCTTTTCATATTTCATATTTTTCCAGCAAATTTATAGTGGAAAAAGCGAGAAATTTGTGACATGAAAAATTAGTAAATGGTGAAGTCTAGAAAAAGTATGATGATTAAGTTTAATCTATCCATACTTTTAAATCAGATCACTGTAAGTACCAAACTTTCAGGTAGATTCATTTTTCCTGTCATTTATTACTTTGAAATACACAATTCACCTTATCCAAAATTGAAGTGTAGGACGTAACAATGGTGTCAGACTTTCCTATAATTTTAAATGTGTATAAAATATATCTTACTAACCTTAAAGTGTTACAAAATTGGCTTGTAATTATTGCATGTGACCTATTCTAAAGCAAAATAACATTTACAGTGACAAAATAGCAGTTTTGTTGTAAAAATAACAAATATTATGGTTATTTTAGACGTGGTGTCAATGTTACGTCATGCACACATTTTAGACAATTTCTTGTGTAACATCTATGTAAGCTAAGCTAAAGGTGTCAAAGTACATTTTTACTAAATTGATGAACACCATAAATACAAAAATATTAAAAGTTTGGACATTTGCTGCTTGATGTGTGAAATATGACCATGTACATTCATGGCGTCAATGTTACGTCATACCTGTCTGTTCAAACATAATTTTTTAGATCCCCATTTATGAATTTTAAATTACGTCAAAAACATTCACCATGTCATGTTAGAGTAAAATGTACAAAGTTGGACAACAATAGTTCTGTTAAAATGTTTAAAGTCCACTGGACACAATAGGTGAAATTTACGTGCTGTCAATGTTACATCAGAAAATGTCTATGGAAGCCTCCACATTTAAAAAAATGAAAAAAGTTAATGGCCTTGAACATGTATCATGTATTGTTCTATGTGTTAAATTGTGCATTGTCTTCAAGTTAAAGACAGTTCAATGCAATAACAATACAAGTACTAGCCTAAAATCACAATTTTAGTGATCTATGTTATGTCACACTAATGTGTCCCAACCTGGTGAAATGACCCAAATACAAAATAGGATGTTGTACAATAGTTGTGCCTGCCTGTAAAACCTGTGAAAAACTGAGACAAACAAATAAGCATAACTCTTCCAGCTAAGCTTTCATATATGACCTCAAATGACATTTGACCTTACCATGTCACCTCTGATGGCAACATAACATGCAGGTGCCCCAAGTGCATCCACAACCCAAGTTTGGTTGAAAAAGCAGTGATGGTTGTCAAAGAAGAGTCTTTCACGTAAACTATAACACTTGACCTGAAATGACTTTGACCTTACCATGTGAGCTTGAAGGTACCAAAACATGAATGTACTCCAAGTGCATCTATCACCCAAGTTAGGTCGTAATCCAAGCAAGTGATATATGAAGTTATTTGTCACAAGAGAGTCTTGCAGGTAAACTTTAACGTATAGCCTCAAATGACCTTTGACCATATCATGTGACATCCAAAGGCAACATAACGTGAAGGTACCCTCAGTGGAAATATGACCCAAGTTAGACTTGTTTTGCCAATTTTGGGCAGAAAAATGGCCAAACATTGTTTGGCTATTATTCAGCATAAAAATGAAATTACCCATTGAAATTTGAAATCCCAGGTCATTTAGGCCTACTTTTTTCCTTTGAAATGAATCTAAATATTTAGTCCAATTCTACTTTATTCAAAAGATATTTCCCTCCGGACACCCTATAAGTAACCCTTTAACGATGTACCTGCGAGAAGGAGTCGACGTCGAAGTTGTTCAAAACATATATATACCCGGCAAACCCGGAGAATAGGGGCCGGTCTGCGCGTGCCGTATTCATTTGTGTGCAAACATTTGCGAGTTTGACTCCATTTCTGGCCAAAATCGTTATGATTTTCATCAAACAACTACAAATCTGAAAGCCAAGAGGACAATATGATATATCACAGCATTAATTACTTGATTTAAAATAATTTCGAAGTTGTTTTGAACTTGATTATGAACTTGTTACTAGGCCTACAATACATGTGTTCATTTTTGGCCATCTCTGCCGATCCACACTGATTGTTGATTCATGTTATGGCATGTATGGGCTGGCACGCGCACGCAATCCGGCCCCTATTTTGTGGGTTTGCCTAGATACCCTAACCCTAACCCTATATCTATAGACATTTTGCGCCTTTATATATTTTTTTTCATTTTGGGTGGCTGTCGCAAAAGGAACTCTTCCCTGCCAGTGTTGACACTGTTGGGTCGAGAGCGTGTTCCGTCATGTCATTGTGCATACATGTATGCCAGGCATTACACAATACCAAGCAGCACGCGCACCTCCTGAATGGCAATCTCGCCGACTAATAATTTGGTTATAAGTTTAACATGATATTCATTGCTATCGGGGATCTAAACTGGATGTTAACTGACTTCAATATCAAAAGTTACATGACAATATATATTTTTAGAAAAATATACACGGGAAAAATTAAATTAACCTTTGCAAGTTTTACTGGCTTATCCATGTCGTTGATGGAAAAACTCGTGTCCGCTGAAAAGAACGGGACATTGTCTAGACACAACTCGTCCCGCAAGAAAATGCCCAAATGCAACTCGACCCAATTCAGTTGACGTGGGCATAATAGGCCTAATAATGGCAATAAAATAGCTGATGATGATAATAACGATAGTAATAAGATAATCTCTGTAGTAGTATTAGTAATAATAATAGTACTAGTAGTAGTAATAATAATAATAATAATAATAATAAATTAATGATAATAAAAATAATAATAGTTTTGTCTTCCTAGGGTTGCCACATCAGTATCAACAGTGGCGGATTTAGGGGGGGGGGGTACGCCCGGCCCGTGCCAACCTATTGAAAGCAATTAACGTGTGTGATGGTGCCCCCCCCCCCTTTGTGTACATTGTGCTCAGCCCTTTTTGGACCTGATGACATTTTTTTGCTTGTCAGAGAATTTTTTAGAAAAACAGTACGCCAAAATGTGTGATGACGCCTCATTTTTTTTTTCATATTTTGTTTGCAGAAAATTTTCTGAGAATTTTGCCCCCTCTCTGTCTAAATCCTTGATCCGCCCCTGAGTACCAAGTACTGCTCTTTCTGCAGCGACAATTTTTTCGCCAGCCCTCCAAAAGTCAGTGTGTGGGTGGGTGTGTGGGTTTACATAGAGTGAGTTGTGGTGACGTGTACAGAGAACAATTAATAGAGCACAATGACGGCCTTAATTCCGTCATGCTTGTGGGGTACAAAATACAATAGGAGAAGCGCTTGCCGGGTACAAAATACAATAGGAGAAAACAATAAAGTTCCCCACAAATCAATGTGTCTAGAGGTGGTTGTGTGTGTGTGTGTGCGTTTGTTTAGCATTATGTCCGAGGACATTTTCGGACAGAGAACAAAAAAAAAATCATGACAACAATGGTCCTCGGAAGCCGGGCAATAGTCCTCGAACGTCGAACAATGAATTTATGCCTTATTCCGTCGACTGTCCGAGGACGAGTAACAATAGAGGAACAATTATATAGTTGTCCTCTGAAGTAAAGCCATGTAAACCTGTGTGTGTGTGTGTGTGTGTGTGTGTGTGGGGGGGGGGGGGGTTATCAGATGTTTTCCTCCATAATTCTCTGACAAGCAAAAAAAAAAAAAGGATTTTTCGCCCGTAGTGCCCCCCCCCGCCACTGCCCGATAACCAATTTTTTGGGGGGTCAAAAGTTGTCAGTTGTCACTTTGCTGTACAATGAAAATTTAGCTAAATTGAATATTCTATTTTTGCGAGGTTGCGTAGTGACCGAGCCACAGTTACATTTTTTCTTTGAAATAAAGTTAAAGGCATTGAGTAACTTTGTTGGAGATCAGAAAAAAAAAATCTGAATTAGCTCATGCTGCAATGATAATTAGAAACCTTTAGGTCAGTCGGGAATCGTGTGACTTTTACAGGTCAATTGCTGATTTCATTATCAAGATATTTATGATTTAAAATCGAAATTTTATAAGCGTATGGCATGACGCTTATAACTTGTGACGGTCGGCCTACCTCCCTCTTTCGGCAAATGCACAGCGTAACGTCTATTTACATTGGCCTGCCGCTGTGGGGTGTAATGCTGACAGGGCTTGCAATACCAAGGATTGATAACTCGGCAATACTATCGCGCGCGAGAGAAAACTTGAGCGCTGGAGCTCATCCCGTGGGCCGGCAAGGGGCTAGCCTAGCCTGTCGATCGACTGGCCTGGCCGGCGGTCGCTGGGGTAGTCGCGACATCGTGTGTGAGGAGAATTACCAAATTTTGATTATTGCATCTAGCCTAGCCTGTCGATCGCCTGGCCTGGCCGGCGGTCGCTGGGGTAGTCGCGACATTGTGTGTGAGGAGAATTACCAAATTTTGATTATTGCATGGTAATCCTACATACATGAATAACAAATATTTTTGCCCGACAAGAAAGAAAGAGAAAGAGGAAACAAATGAAAAGGGGAAGGGGAGGTCGCACATTTTGAAACATGGACGAAACAACAATCCATACGATCAGCTCTATACCAGAGACATACTAGACGTTGTGTAAGGGAAGGAGGGGCCGGGGCTGGAGCTCGGAGGGAGAGAAAATGAGAGACATCGGAGTGGAGGAAATACAGCCCTGTCGTCATTCACAATTATTGCCGTACGAGGCAGGGGCTAGCTGGTTTCAGAGCCCGCCACTCTGTTTTTATTTTCGGGTAACGGCCACCGCGCGCTCGCGGAGTACGAGTGCCCGCAGGTCCAATAAATTTATTTCTCGCTCTCGAGCGAAAATATCCCTCACATTTTCCAAACTAATTTCGGTTACTAGTCGTCAAGATATACATTGTACTGGAAATAGTGCGGGGGCGGGCATATAGGCCTATGCGGTTGGATGCTTAGACAAATTTCCAATACTACAACCGAGGCCGTACGCAGCGGGGGGGGGGGGGGGGGGGGGGGGGGGCAGGGGGGGCAGTTGCCCCCCCCCCCAGAAATTTCAAAATCATACTTTTTTTAATAGGGTTTTAGACTTGATCCAATGATCCAATAATAAAAAGCGATCATCTTGCCCCCCCAGGAAAAAATTTCTGCGTACGGCCTTGACTACAATCGGAGGATAGAGAGAAATGTGGGGAAAAGCCTTTTTTGTATCTTCAGAACAGCAGGATCATGCGATCGACTGAAGACTGATAAAACAATGAACACATAAGATTTTATTTTGTCTCCTTGGACGGGGAATTGATTAGGGAGATGTAATACTTGTCATAAGAGTGTGGCATCCCCCTGGCCCCCTCCCCCCTCACGTCAGTGATTTTTGTTTGGGGGTTTCTTTCTTTTTTCTTCTTCTAATATTTCTAATATTGGGCTATAGCCTAACATTCTGGAAGCTTGATTATTGATAATATCCAAGTCATATCAGGTTACCGTCATATCTGAAAAGTGAGAAAATTTTCATTACGCCAAAATCATCCAAATGTTTGTGGTAAATTTTCTCAAAATGAAACTTGATCCAGCCCCCTACCCTCATAGGCCTACACCTGATTTGCCAAGTCATCTGGCTAAGGAGTGTAAGCTTCTTGCTCTGACTGGGGAGGTGGAAGAGAGATCTCTCTTCTACCTCCCTGCTCTGACCAAGGAGTTATGACAGAACTCCTTGCTCTTTACATATAGCCAACACTTGTGAAATTTGTATTGCTGCTCTCCGTGGTTCACTTCGGCTTCATAAATATTCTTTTCACCAGGTAGCTGCAGAATGCTCTTTTTCAAAGACAGTTTAGACTGGGCATGGACATCAATTTCTGTCAGCAAACACCTCGCCCTCCCCTCTTTCTCTCTCTCTCTCTCTACATACACATCCTTACTCTAACACGTTCACAAGCTTCCATCTAATCACGATGTTGGTTCAGGCAAGGAGTTATCAAGTGTTTTTTAGTTATAAATTTGGTTTAGTAAATAAATACACATAGATGCAGAATACATGAAATGAAGAATAAAATTAATGCAAGAAGGTAGGCCTACCCATGCACTTATCTAGGGGAGGGGGGTGTCCAAACACCCCCTTTGACAAAAGGGGCATTTTTAGGTGGTCGAACACCCCCTTTTTGTGTTATTGTAAGTCGGCACACGCCTTTTTGATGTTAAAAACGCCGCCTTAGAATTCCTGTTAACTTTTTTTAACACATATTGGATAATTTGAAAGTAACCCCCAAATAATGTTACTTTTTTTCTTTTTGTTTGGCTTGTCAGAGATTTTTTGGAGTAAAAAGACCCCCAAAATACTGATATATACACCCACCCCCTCCCCCTTTTAACAAATCCTGGGTACGGCACTTGGCCTACTAATATTTCAAAATTCACTTTGGGATTGTGTTCACTCTTCACTATTCTCCCTCTCTCTCAATATCTCCATCACTGCGTTCTCCCTCATCCTCTTCTCATGATTTGTTTCTTCATCCTTTCCTTCCTTTCTCTCAATGGCTTGTTTTTACCGTTTTTTTGCACCTCTCCATTTTCTCCTCTCTTATTCCCTTCTCCTTTCTGACCCTTCACAAGAAAAGGAAGTTCAAATTAAAGGAAAAAGTTCATTTTTTGTTTCAATAAGGGTATATTCAAATTACAATACAACAGAAATTACAGACTAACTGGTTCGGACCATTATGTGGCTCTGTATTGTTGGTAAGGGTAGGGATTTTTCAAGAAGGATATTATCAGTGGCAAAGGATCAACATTTTATTTTTTAAATAATATATCTGGACATAATATTTCTTGGCAGCAACAAGTGCTGAAGACAACATGCAAGTTGTCTTTAACACTTTTCCTAAAGATTCAGGAAAGGGGAGGGGGGGGGGGCACAAGTTACACCCACTCATCCTATTACCACCATCACACCACCAAACCGACCAGTTCTTTGCCATTAAGGGTAATTTTGTTCTGGGTCTTGTGTCGGTCTTATTAGTGTGATTGAGGTATTAGGAAGATGGACAAGGAAAAAAGCCATCAATTGATAAATGTTAAAAAAAAAAAAAAAAAAAAAGAGGCAAATTTCATTTTCTCTACATGTACAGGAATTCATTGCTACTGAATTGCCATTCACAATAATAAAATTCCATTTCTACTCTATAAAAAAGAGTCACAGCAAAATTGAATTAAGTTTAAATCACATTTCGATGGAGAACAAGAGCCCCAGGGGGCATGAAGCTCACCTGACGTGGATCAATTCACATCTGGTGCAGGGGCCCCTATAAGGCCACCCAGAAAAATTTCATGAACAACTTTCATTCTTCATGTATAGAGGTATCTCTATACACAATACCAAGTCTGAGCTTCCTACCAAGTTCGGTTAAATTCCAATCATTGGTTTTGGAGAAGAAGCTGAAAATGTAAAAAGTTTATGAATGGCGGACAACTTGCCCCAGCCCCCCCCCCCCTCCAGTATGTTACCCCCACAGACCCCCTATAGGGCCACCCAGAAAAAAATCATGAACTTTCATTTTTCGTCTATAGAGGTATCTCCATACACAATACCAAGTCTGAGCTATTCCTGATTCTGGAGAAGAAGATGTTTGAAATTTACATAGCTTTTACACTTGGGGGCCCTCCCCCTGGGCCCCCCTGGGGGCCACATGTACCAATTTAGCAATTTTGGATCCCCTACCCCTAAGGATGATTCCTACCAAGTTTGGTTGAATTCCGATCGTGTGTTTTGGAGAAGAAGATCAGAATGTACATTTTGCCTGGCAGCACCCCCCCCCCCCCCTCTCCAGTGTGTTAGCGCCACAGGGCCCCTATAGGGCCACTCAGAGAAATTTCATGAACAACATTCATTCTTCATCTATAGAGGTATCTCCATACACAATACCAAGTCTGAGCTATGCCTGGTTCTGGAGAAGATGTTTGAAATTTACATAGCTTTTACAATCAGGGGCTCTCCCCCAGGGTAGCAACTTTGGGTCCCCTAACCCTAAGGATGATTCCTACCAAGTTTGGTTGAATTCCGATCATGTGATCAAGAACATGAAAATGTAAAAAGTTAACGGACAACGGACGATGCACGACGGACGACGGACAAATTTCCATCGCAATAGCTCGCTCAAGCCTTAGGCTCAGGTGAGCTAACAAGAAAAGTCCAGGCCGGTCCACTATATCGTCTTCCCATCTTTTCTTCTGTCTTCCTCTTTTTCTTCCACCTTTCACTGTGCCTTGCAGGATGGTTTTTGCAAGACCCGAAGAATGTGAAACATGACATATCATTTCAGTTTGCGCTTTTTCACGGTCATGAGGAGTTCTTCGTATGGCCCAATTGCTTGGTGGATGATGGTGCGGACCGTCTCGGTTATGTGGTCTTTATATGAGATTTTACAGAAGCATCTCATTTCCATTGCTTGAATTCGCCTCTGGAGGTCTGCTGTGAGGGTCCAGGATTCCCAGGCAAACAGGTAGATGGATAGGACGAGTGATCTCATCAATCGTATCTTGGAACTGAGCAAGACCAGGAAGTCTAACACCATAACTAAGCTGACAGTGGCAGGGAATCCAATCAGCACGTACAACAGTTTGGTGGTGCTGTAATAAAAGAAAAGATAGTTTTTAAAAAATGAATTAGAATTTCAATGAAATAGAATTTTTTTTCTTTTGTGAAAAGGCCATTGCCTGAATTCATGAATACTTCTGTAAGGGTATTACAAGCAACGTACATGGCCTCATGCCCAATCATAAATGGCAATACAGGCTACGCTTATTTTAAACCATAGTTTAGACCATGGGTTTACCCTCCTTTGTGAATTGTGGCCAATGTGTTTCTTAACAAGGTGTCAAGCTTTTCATAACACTTTTTTGGTCATGAACTGAAATGGAAACTGTCCTAAAGTGAAATATGCCAGTGTTGCGAACACAACATGCACTGGTCTACATGATGGTAGAGGTACCTTTTAAAAATATTCTAGTAATTTACACAGCAACACCTTGTGTAAAACTAACGTGCAAACAAATCAGACATGAACTAACAACTGCCTACAAAAAAATTACTTATACTAACAAAAATCTCTATATCTGACTGTAATACAGAATCCCATAAATTATTCATCATAAGAATATAAAATGTAAAGTAAATCCATCCTTCATCCACAAATATTTCTTTCATCATTCATCAAGACAAATTTACAAAATCTATAGGAATGCGGATATAAATATCATAAATTTGTCAACCGCGCGTCGCTAGCGGCAAATGCGCCACCTCTGGTGGCAACAAAAAAAGGGGGGGGGGGGGGAGAGTGAGGGAAGAGGAAATATAGGGTAAAAAAGGAAAGGAAGGGAAAGGAAAATAAACACTAAAAAGAAGGAAAGGAATGGAAGAGAAAGAAGGAAAAACTGGTCAAATTTTTTTGCTCGCTCGCTCAAGTCGCTCGCAAAAAACATTGAGATGTTAATCTATGGGCAAATGGCTGCCCCCCTGGGATTGTCAAAGTTCAGATGGTCACATTCGGGCAGCGAAGTGCTAGTATACATGTATATGGGTCTGTTCACAAAGTTGTGGCACCGAAACTTGACATTTTATCGTAAAAACATTGTAGTTTTAACACTATGACTTACACCATTAAGTTGTTTTATATGAATGTACTTGGTGCCTCCAGGAAGCTTTTGAAGAACACAAGACAAATTGTTTTGAGGGGCATTTTCAAAATATTGACAAAAATATACTGGTGTTCCATGTTACATCCACAACCACCTTTTTTTTAGATTACCAGCATATCAACATGCATGATACCTTTATTACAAAGCTAAATCCTATTAGTAATGGGTACATTGTGTTATGGTGCTGACTTAATGAAGCAAAACTTTTAACAAAAGAATAAATATCTTCCCTGAGTTTATCATGAATGTTGTGGGTGTAACGGTTTCCAATCAAATGTCACAAGTTGTGGATGAACGAGACACCAAAGAATATCTGCAACTTTCATCAATAACTCTTGAAGTCAGTATATACTCTCATTGCAGTTGTTGTTGCATTGAATTAAATAGAGAACCTAAAGTAACCAGGCAAATATTTATCATCAAGAGCATTATGGATGTGCCGTTATGTCTCAAAATAAGACTTTGCGGATGTAACACGGACACAATGTCCGGTTACATCCACACGCTGGTTTTTCATAATTATTTCCAAAATACATTGTGGAACAACATGTTTATGTTTCTCAGATGCTTTTTATTTTCACCAGAGATAGAATGGCCAAGTAAGAAAATTCTAACTAGACTTTTTCATCAAATTACAGGGGATTACAGAAAAAAATGTCTCAAAAGGTGCCCAACTTTGTGAACAGACCCATATCCACATATTGAAGAAGAAAGGTTCCAGGATAATTACATACCGGTAACTTATGTAATTATCTGGCAAAATATTTAGAAATTGAAAAGCTGATATTTGGGCATAAGGCGTCAGTCCCCTCCTTACGAAATGGGCCTGTCTGATCAAGATCTCTATGTCTGCGATTTTCTTTTATTAATTTTTGTCGGGGGAGAGGGATTAGGGTGCAGCAGTTTTGTCGGCAAAAATGGGTATCGCATCCATTTGTTGGCAAATTTGAGTGTCACAATCCCATTCAAAATGTTCTATCAACGCCCCAGTTAGTCAAGCTCTTGCATGACAAAAACTTTAATGGAATAGACCCAAGTGGCAATAAACCAGCTGAATTTTATTTTTTATTATACTTCATTTCTTTATTTTTTACATGTAGACCCTACTACTCCAAATACAAAATTGTTCTTTGTTTCATTCCTGTTCTATAATTGCACATCTCTCAAGTAAACATGGAAGGTGAGGAAAGAGGATATTTACCTGTAGGTGAGTGTAGATCTATTTGCATGTTTCTGGCATGACTGTGTCTGCTCCATCATCAAATAAGAGATGTCATGCATCTGTAAGCAAAATAGAATGACTAGTCAAATGTATCCATAACAGACTATCAAACCGTTTTCTTAGACAAGTATATGGATCTGAATGAAGACTAAAAATAAGAGTTTGTTGATATCTACTGAATCATATACATGTACCTGTGAACAGCCCACACCTCCCTGTCCTATTGCATATCCACTTATCCAGGGAAGTATTAAAAAACATTTTAAAAATAAAATTCAGTAGTATGAAGGGGTGGGTCCATATAACTGAAGTTTGCCATTGGATTTCTCCAAAAATAATATGCATGGAATAGCACTAACCAAGATAAAATATTTATTCATGCTTATGCCCAACATACATTGCGATTTCCCGAATATTGAATGCAAAATTTTTAAAATTTACAGATCAGATCTACCAGTAGTTGGAAACTATCTGTCCGGACACCCAACATAGGTATACTTAGTGATAAGGATTTCTCATTCTCATTGATAAGAACTGTCACATATAAATCCTATATAAATCAAGATTTTGAACTGCTAAGAAAACAATGCAATTACTCAATGGCATGATTGGTATGTAATATTCCACCAGATTGGAAAAGCGGCAAGAAGAAGATTCAAAATTCCTGGAAAGAGCAGAGTGAATCTATTTTTTCAAATCTGGAAGAAAGAAACAGATCTAACGATCCGGGGGGGGGGGGGGGGGGGGGGGAGCACTCAGTATATACATGTACATGCAGTGTGTGGTGGGTATGTGCCGCCCAGAAGACCCCCATTTTTACACTAAAGTTTTCGTTCCAAAGCATACCATTTTTTTCTTGAGAAAAAGAGAAAAAACATTCCAAAGCAACGTTTTTTTTTTCATTTTGTCGTTCTAGTCGTTCTGGCACGTCTCGCCTTGCCCGTTTCGCTTCAAAGACAACATAGAATAGACGTGCCATGGCACACTGCGTTTAAGCGAATGCATGGGAGCTTGTGTGTGGGTACCAGGTAGCTGTACGAGCTCCTTGGCTTATCAATCTGGTACTTGCCTATGGAGCTGTACATGGGATCCATATACCTTGTGTGTTGGAAGGCATCACCCCAAAAAACTACATCTAAATATATCACCATTTCTCACATAATTTGACCCATGCAACCCACCCTCGGAATTTGCTATAGGGGTTACCTTCCAGGATCAACTAAGATTGTAAAAATTGAATAACTAAAAAAGGGGGAAAAAAGACTAAAATCAACAGATTTTTTTACCTTGCATTTGTAACGTATATATGGGACACACAAACCTTACCTTGCATGGGTAGTCCCATATAACTTACATCATGTGCAAGTAAAAAAAAAACCTGATCACACCTGCCAGTTTTGTGTTGTTTTTTTTGTCAATCAATTTTTACAACCTTAGTTGATCCTGGAGTTGAAGGTAACCCCTTTAGAAACTCTGACTCTGAGGCCTGGCTGAGGATGGTTTGCATGACAGTGACTCACAGTATGTGAGAAATGGCAATATTTATTTTAGATCTATTTTTTTTTTTTTTGGGGGGGGGGGTTGATATCTCATTATCTGCCTCCACACACGGTATGGATCCTACCTATATTATGAGCTCCTTGGCTTATCAATCTGGTACTAGTACTAGTAGTACTGGCCTACGGAGCCGTTCATGCCATGGTATCCAACTGTGAGTGGAGTCGGAGGCACATATCAACAAAAACAAGATCTAACAATAACTTGTAACATGTCATGCATGTCTAAATGAATTATAATCATTCCTCACATACTTACGAGCCATACAAACCAGACATTTTATTCACAAGCCTCAAAATGTTGTTTTTCACGTCAAAAACTCCCGAACTGCGTGTAAATGAATATTTGAATAAGTGCGCAGACATGGGATTGGGAACCATGCAAGATTGTTTATAAAAAATTTTATATTCAATGTTGAATTAGGGCCTACTTGAAATGACAAGACGGTGAAGACCACCGTTTCTTGTGAAAATGGCATTGTCCTTGCTCTAATTTTGATGCAATTTTTTTTCAAACTTACTCTTTAGAATATCAGGAATAAAATAAAATAAATCTTTAGAGGAATAGTAAAGAAATTCTTGTTCATTTTTCCCGTCAAAACCTTAGGTGCGCAGACCTAGCGCTCCCCATACAGCTGCGGAGGCCAGTATTGCCAGTAACCACTGCCACTATACCAATTACCAGATTGATCAGCCAAGGAGCTCGGCGTACAGTAAAGTACGCAGTACAATCATGTACATGTAGGTCACCCCATTATACCCGGGATACCACTCCAGTCGATAGAGCTAGAGTCAATAAAATCTTACAAATCTTACAAATCTTACAGTGAGTTGTGGATATCACACTGTGCCCCTGTCCCGGCGCTGGCATCAATCTGACTAGACAGCTGCCGCTGCTTGTCTGAAGGAGAAAAAAATCTCAAGTCTCAAGATGATAAAACAAACGTCGAGAACTAGCTTTCAGTATGCATGCTAGCTAGCTGCACTGAGCCGAGTTAGTTAGCTACATGCGATATGCGTATACGCTGGCGCTGGCATGGCTCGCCGACGGGTACGGTACGACCGTATACCGTTGCACTGTACAAGTAACTATCCCGACAGCTCAGCTAGCTAAAAGCTGGTATATCACTGGCGCCTAGCGCCTGTAAGTTGATGTTGGGTATAAACTGGCTTACCAGAGATAACATGTACGAAACACACATAGCGTATTGCCAATGTCTCACAACGAACGCATGAGGACGCTAGACCAAATACTGTTTGAAACGTAGATCTGCCGTTATTTCAGCCAGAATTTTGATTTCAAAACCATATTTATTTTCTTTTTTAAAAATAGTAAATGAGCTCCAATTTCTATCTTACTTTCACATGTCACTAATTATAGTTCTAACAGTAGAATTATATATAATTGGACCACTTTCACGCTGAATTTGTCAAATTTTGCAAAGCTACACAATACATTTAAGTGTATCAAACAGGGAGTGGAGAGACCGACTGAGAGGATTTTCTAATTTTAATAATGAAAGTTTGCATTCTAGAGCACTTCGGAGCCTGAGTAATGTGCTGGAGCCTAATGTGCTGTAGCCTTCATTCATTTTCTACTTCCCTCAGTTTCGAAAGAAATTTCATGATAGTGTGTAAAGGAGCTGATTTGGGTATAGAGGAAAGTTCCCCTCCTATAATCAGAAAATTGTGAGAAAACAAGATGCATATATAAGATAAAAAACACCCCTTTTTTTACAATTCACGGGCCGGATTGTGTCGCCCAAAAAATACCCCTTTACCGGCGATTTTGGGAACACACCTGCGGTCACTTCGACCTCCGAGTTGGGGGGGGGGGGGGGGGGGGCGGAGATATGCTTATACATGTCTACAAGTTACTCGCTACACCATTTTGACTAGTGGAGGGCATTTTTCTGGAACCAAATTTGAATTTCCGATAAGTTTGCCAAAATTTATCTAAGCAAAATTGGTAATTGGCTTCAGTCTCCGAAGGGTAGGCCATACGTCTTCTTCTTGTCCCTCCCCTACCCTTGATCTCCTCTTCTTATCCTTCTCATCGATCACTTCTTCTTCTTTCTTCTTCTTCTTCTTCTTCTTCAGCTCAGAGGTAAAAAGTGAAGGGCGAATTCATTTACGCAATTTTAGTTGGTGGAATTTTGTCTTCATGGTCTAAGTTAGTTTATTTTCTTTAAATCAAATTATTTGCCTTTATAATCTTTATCTGCATAAAAATGAAATTAAAATTTAATTTATCATCATAAATTAGTTTTTAGGATTGATATGACTCATTGTTACGTTTTCATAGAATATGTGCAGTAATAATACAAAGTATTTTGACGAAGCCTAAAATTCAAGATGGCGACTGCCTCAAGATTTATTCAAAGAGTCCGTAATTTCTTCGCTGGAGTGAGTATTAGGGGATTTTATCAGATTATCACATGTCAGATTGATGACAAATTATATTATGGTACAAGAGGATATGTATTGCGGACAGGATAAAGCGTTTTATAAGAGTTATATCGTAGGGATATAATGAAGTTGAACAAATTAATTCTTGCTTCAGTCCCATGTTTAACCCGTTGAAGACTGAGCCCGCATATATGCGGGCTCAGTTTTCCCCGCTCGTGGACTGAGCCCGCATATATGCGGTCTGAGAAAATCGAAAAGACGAGCTCACTTTTACACCAATTATTTCACTCATTACTACATGAATAAACATAAATCCTTACTGATTCGAATGATTATACATTTGACATACTGGTTTGCTTTGTTTTACTTTGAAATGATAACGATTTGGGGTAGAAAACACAGTTTCAAAACCTTATTTCCTCTTGAACTCTTGAACTCGAACTTGCATAGCAACGCTCTGGCTCACTGCCGAGAACCGACCAATCAAAATAGGCTTGTGCGCACACGCTCTATTCATTTCCATATGAATTACGTTTACCCTCGATCTCTGCCTTATTTGCATAGTTTATGCAAATTAAATCGATCGACCACTTCGCCTCGCGTGCCGAGTTCTTTTTCTCCAGCTTTGCATGCCACCGGATTGATTTTCATATAGAAACTTTTTTTCATATTTGAATATATTTTCCACGGAAGTTTATTTTATCATTGATCGGATTTTTGTTACACTTTCCTCATCAATTGTTCTGTCTTCATTTCTGACCTTCTTTATTACAGTCTCTTGTGCTCCATTATAAACACTCTATTTTATATTTCTCTCACCCTCTTCAACAACAATTTTGTCTTCTGTGCTCGTCTATTCGTTTAGAACAGAGCAGAAAAGAGAAACACCAAGAGGAAAGGTGAACACAAAGATTACGATCAAAACTCATGAGGCCCCAAAAAAAAAAATTAAATGTCAAATGCATAATGAAACTAGAAAGGCCGTCAAAGGCGGCAGACCCACGCCTTAACCCAATAGGTTTTGTTTTGTTGCGATTATTTTTGTAAGCAGTAGCCATTCAAAGGGGATAACAAGAGGCACATCTCCCCCCCCCCCCCAAAAAAAAAAAATAATAAATAAATTTTGCCATAATCCAGGTCATAGCTTTGTGTGTCCCCACCCTTGAAAAAATTCTTCTGAAAAAGATATTTTATTATTGAAACATCCCTCCCCTAAAAGTAATTGATTAGACATGTCAGAGAGCGTGGCGTGATGAGAAAAAAAATGTTAGCAATTTGTATTCAGTGTTCAGTGACATGTCAGTGTGTTAGTAAATGTATTCATGTTCTATCTTTACATTGCAATTCGGGTTGTTGTTTTGTTTTCATCGGGCTTGGATAAAATAAATATGACGACAAAAGAAGTTGGATCTCGACTTCAAAATGACGTGCATGCGAGGAACAGAGCTTATTCACTCATTACTATGTACAGTCAACCCCAGGGCACTTCGCGACAGTGCTGTGTATATACGTACACAGCGATCAACCACTCACTCAGATCAACACACGCGAGTGCGATAGACACTCACGTCGAAGAAACTCACCAGATTTTCACCGAAAACAATTAAAATCACGTACTACACGTCCACCAGGATAAAATAAATCACAAAAACTTCCAAAACAAAGTGGAAAGAACCGGGGAAAATAAACAGAAATGCACAGAAGATAAGAAATAGAGGAGAAATTAGACGTGCTAGGCTATACGAATACCGTATATACCTAGCCGCTTTCGATTTCGCAACGAGAGTACAGTTCGAGTGCAAAAAATCCCTTGTTGCTGGGATACGTTTCTTTGAATATTCATTGCAGGCTCGTACGGATTTGAAGTGAAATGGCAAATAATTGGTCTAAAAGTCTTCTAAAATTCATAAACCTGAAATAGACTTTTGGTGAGAAGAAGTAATGAATGTTTTGATTGGCCCAAATATTTCTGCATCTGCAGGCGAAGTTTGGGGTCATCAATCTTTCTAGTTTCTTTCCTGTCACTCTCTGAACTGAAGTTCCTATACTTTACTACAGGGTCAAAAGTTCAAGGTCACACAGAATGTGCAGGGGTCAACCAATCATCACCAAAATCTAATCGATTCTTTCCTGTCACTTTCTGAACATTCCCTGAAAATTTGGTGCCAATCCGTTCACCCGTTCTCTTGTTATCTTGTACACAAACAAACAAACAAACAAACAAACAAACAAACAAACAAACAAACAAACAAACAAACAAAAAAAAAAACAAACAAACATACGGAGCCCTTTACATAACCCTGCCGATTTCATCGGCGTGGGTAATAAAAGCAAAAGGTTAGAAATAAATACATGAAAATCTTTTGGGGACATTTCTTCTACTTTTTGTTTTACATTCATAGGTTTATTATGGAGTTCACGATTTCTCATCATCATGCAGCATCATACTTTCATTATTGCTTCCTCTGCTGAATTGTTTTATGTATAAAGGAGTAGCGTTATTCACATTTTATTGAACTACAAACAGTATATTCAGTTAGTCGTCGTACTTTACAAACAATAAACCGAGTCCAGCTTGGGTTCTAACGGTTTCAAAAGCATGAATGGATTTCCTGTCTTTTCATCGCAGATGAGAACAAAGGAAATACGAACGAAGGTTGCCAAGGCCACGCCAGATAATCCCCCATTTTGTCAATGGAGCTCCAATCCAGGGGGCGAGAGGATCTAACATAATAAAACACTCATCGATTACTTTCTTTTCCAAAGGCGGATCAAAGTTGGTGGCTGTAGAAAAGAATAATACCGAATATATATATGTATTTAAACTTGTACCAGTGTACCACTTATAACAGAAGAATTATTATTGAACATTTCCCCTACTTAGACTTTAGAAGTTAGCGAAAGTCGAACCGATTTTATAAGGTTTAAACTCTGTGAATTCATTAGTCTTCCGACCACTTCATGAGAGCTTATAATCTGCGGCAAAAAACCACCCAAACGCGAGAATAGATAACACAGAATCCACACGAAATGATTCTGTAAAGATGATTATAATAAGAGAAAAATCGTTTTGTTTAGTTTTTATTTTGTGTTTTTTGCAAAAAAAGAAAAACAAATTAGCACTGTGAAAATGGTAGTCCTTTTCTTACTACGAAGCTGCTAAAGTTATCAGTATTAATTTCTTATAATATAATCATCATTTTACATATACATCAACAAAATTGAATAACTTGAAAAGGCGACAAAATGGGAAAATACAGAAGGATTCGGAGAAGCGTATAGTCTCGCTAAAATAATAAATTCCTATAACAGCAACCCATCATGATGGTATAATAATGACTACTAATGGAATATTGTTTGAAAGGAAATATGAAGAATAAGACTGGAAAATAAGAATGAAAGTAAATGACTTTATTCATTCATTGTTAAATCAGCTTGAATAAGCATAAGACCGTTTATTTAAATACATATAAAACAATAAATAGAAAATATAATATGCAAACACGTTTATGAGTTATTGTCGCAATAATGTCTTATGAAAATAAATGAATAATACATTAAAAAAACAGAATTGTGAGGATAATATGTATGGCCGGCGGAACCGGGGGCCCCCAATATTTTTGCATCGGACATATAAAATGTGTTACAAAAATTTGGACCCCTCCCCCCCCCCCCCCCCCGACATCGACTATCGGCGATGTCCTTTGAACCATTTTTTTTTCGTTTTGTTTTTTTGTTTTTTTGGGGGCTTGCCGGAAATGTCGACAACGGCGACGATATTGGACTTTTTTGGGGTTGTCAACAAATTTTTTGTCGGGAATGTCGACGACGGCGGTGACTGGGCCCATTTTTGTAGCACAATAGTAACATTCCCTGCATGGTTCCCATATTTGGGCCCCACCAATCTCAAAAATGTTCGGCTGGCCCTGATAGAATGTGGTAGACGAAGAAAGAAGGAAACAAATCAATGGAGACAAAAAAACAGAAGGATAAGATAAAGGAATAACTATGATTATGATAAATGAAGAAAAATGTGGGAAAATAAAAGAATAGCCCAAGGATAAACGACGAAAAAAGAAGAACAAAATAAAATTTACGAAAAAAAGCAGACATGAATCATGTGAATAAGTGAGATATAGGAAGCTACAACGAGAATTCAGAATTGACAAAAAAACAAAAACAAAATAGTGGGTCAAAGGGAAGGGGGATGGGGAAGACAAGAAATACAATCAATAAATTAAAAAAGACGAATGGAAGTAAAAGTATTTACTCTCGGAAAAAGAATACAGGCAGAAAATTAGTATGAAACAGATGAATTTCATGGAGATGGAGGAAACAAAATGGGGTGGAAATGATATGTCGTATAAATTCACCAACCACGTATCCCTCTTTCTAAAGAGAGAGAGAGAGAGGGGGGGGGGGGTAAAAAACAACCGGCGCAAAAAACATTCGCGTTGACAGAGGAACCTCATAAATTATTTATTACTTCCGTCGGCACTAGCCAATAAGGAAACAAGAAAATGAATAATGCATGAGGTATCGCGCAGTTTCGTGCACCGAACACTATGAATATTCAGTAAGCCAGTGGCAAAAGCGATCAAGGCGCTGATTGGCTATGAACGCAGTAGACCACACCCCCTCCTTGACAACCACGCTTCGTTGAGCTTGTCAGGATTTTTACCGTTCCCAGCGGGGGAATCGCACTGGGCTTTACCGTCTTCAACGGGTTAACTGTCGGCTAGCGACAGACGGGTTGCCATTCTCTGATTGGTCTGATTTTTCGACATAAAAATGACTGTAACTTCATTAATTTTGCAGCTACAGAGCTGAATGAGGTATCAAATTGAAGCTTTCATTAAGCTCTATTTGATGGAATCAATTATATGCTTGAAATAAGATTTCTCAAATTTTTGTAACATACCTAGGGTCTGAGCCAAAAGTAGTCAACATAAACCCTAAATTTTCAATTTTAAGATTTGTGCCTGCCCTTGTAATCACATGAAAGCTGAGAATCTGTAGTTTATGAAAATGTACATGTCTCTTCATGATTGCGTTCCGTTTTTTTTTAAATAACCTTTAATATGGAAAAGAGCGCCCTCATAGCGCGACGGGACGGAATTACTAGAAAAAGCAATTTAAAAAAAAAGTGAAAGGGCATTTGAAAAATAAATTTTGGAGTTCGAATACTATATGCAATATTATTCAAAGCCCAATAACAGTTCTGGCAATATTCTGTTATAATTGGGTTAAAATTTGAACTTTTTGGTGCAAAATTGTATTTTGGGGCACTTTGACACCCCCTTTTTATTTTTTTGTAGGATAAAGTGGAGTTTATAGACTGAGGTCTTATAAAGTATCAATGAACTATCGTACCATCACTTCTGTACCATTAAAATTGATTCCCTTATATTTCGAGAAGAATTGTGATGTGTTCTTTTTTTTTCCGTCCCGTCGCATTTAGTGGGTATTTAAGGGATTTTAGGCGCGACGGGACGGAATTTTGCATGGAAAGTACAGTCCCATATATTTCATTTGATGTAAGTATACTTTTTTTAACCCGAGCAAGTTTTTATTCATTTAATTTGAATACACAATAGAGAATAAAAGTTTTCTTACCTGAACAATGTAGTTCTACCACATTTTTTTAGAGAAAAGAACTATTTCCTGATATCAAAAAAAATTCTTTTCCAAATCCCCATTTGTTTTGTACATGGTGCAAAAGTGTCCATCCTCTCTAGTGATTTTATCTCTTTAATTTGAATTAACAATAAAGCTTGCCACTTCCCTGTGCCTTAACATTGTAGTTCTACCACATTTAAAAAAAAAAAGTACAGTTGGACAATATTTAAAAAAAAATTTTAAATCCCCATTCATTTTGTACATGGTGCAAAAGTTTCCGTCCCGTCGCATTCCGTCCCGTCGCGCGACACCCATTCATCAATTTTCAAATTTAAAAAAATTGATTGGGCCAAAATCTTAGCTTCATGGTTGAATGTCATGTGCTATATCATACTAATAAAAAAGCAGGATACGTAGCTAGTCTTCAATTTTAACTTCGATAGAATTTTACTTTGAATCTGTCTTACAAAATCTCACCATTCTATCGTTCCGTTCCGTCGCGCTAACAAAAAATGTTGTTACCATGGAAACGGAATTACGATCATTCTTGTGTTTGTAGTGGAACTGTTCTTCAGTGTAAACTTATTATATAAGTAAAGGTATGCAGCAGGTAGCATTTCTAATTTTCTTGTAAGGAAAAAAAATCCTATTGAATTCCGTCCCGTCGCATTGACAGGACTTTTGGCTCAGACCCCCTACTAGTATAGGCACGCTCATCCAACACGAGAGGGCGCATTCTCCGTGTTCATTTCTGCTGTACAAAAGTTGCGACACGCTAGATCGGTCACCTGTCCATTTGCTATCATGCACACCCCCTTCAAAGTTCTCATTCTAGGGGCTTTTATATAAATCAATGGTTAAAAGAAATATGACCTCATTTTCCTTGCGAATTCAGCTTTACAATGCAAGTATTTTTCGTCGACGACGACATCATAATCCATACGCAAATTGCGTTTGAATATGTCTATAAGTACCACTTTTGCTTCAATTTGTCCGATTTCGTGAATATAATTTAAGTATCAGACACATTACATCAAAAGTACATATTCTACTATAAAATTTAAATTGTAAGGATTGATTTGATACCAAATTCGTGACGGTTCTTTCTGCCACTAACTGCCAAGACGGCTCAAAAAAACCCTTGTCAGCCAGTTTCGTGGTGAATTTTCCCGTATATTGACGAATTTGAACCGAATGCAACACGCGCATGCGCACTGATCAGCTGATCTCTCGGACATCAAAAAATGCTGACGAATTTGCCCTGACTGCCCATTGGCGAGGTTGTCGCATATAAAAAATCATAACTATAGTTATATTAAATTTTACGTCTAGATCAATACATTTTTATGTTCTGTGACAAAATCTCTTCAATTTAAGGTAAGTTTCACTAGATTTTCACGAGCATTAAAAAATATGTGAGCGTGCCTAACTAGTATGATCACTTCAGTCTTCACCTAATACCGGCCATGTCATAATACCGACCACTAAGCGTATCATGGCATCTATGATCTAGCGCGCGTCTTGCAAATCAACCCATGGGACTACGCGTAGAATGCCTAGCAACGTTGAGAACAGGCAAAATAGAGCAAGATGAGGAATAAAAACGTAATTATTATCAATTTTTTGTTAATTTTTCATATTTTCATTAAAATAATCTCTTTTCATAAATTGCCATTGACTATGTGCAGGGGTTGGAAATAAGACGCACTTCTCGACGAGGCGTAAAATGAGATGACTCTATTGCGACGTCATTTCTACAAGAACGCGCAAGTATTATCGCTCGTCAGTACCTGGATCTTGTTCCCCAGTATTTGGGTAATAGTCTGATGAATTTTCATTACGTTTCATGAAGAATCTTTGCCGTAGTCGTTGGAAACATTGTTAAGAGGCCGGTATTAGGTAAAGGCATCATACTATGGCTAGACTCCTAGTCCTAGAGAGTAGAGTGCCCAAGTCTGCGCAGTGCCCACGAGCGATAATACTTGGGCGTTCTTGTAGAAATGACGTCACAATAGAGTCATCTCATTTTACGCATAGAGGGAGAAGTGCGTCTTATTACCGACCCCTGCACATTATTAGTCAATGGCAATTTATTAAGATGGCGCTATTTCTCTCCGAATGCACGTCATCTACCAACCAAATCTGATGTATGAAGTGGGAATCTATTTTAATTTCTGATTTAAATATTTATTTTTATTTAATTGATTGCAATTTTTTTTAAAATGAGGAGTGAAAATAAGAGAGGAAAAAGAAGATGAGGATGATGAAAACGATAACGAAACAGAAGAAGTAGAAGTAGAGAACAAGATGAAAAAGATTTTTTAATCAAAATCATTAGTAATTATTATCCTTATTTCATTATTTCATTCATATTATTAATATATTTTGGCTGATGATTTGATTTTTACTTTATGTTCATTTCATTTAATTAGAATTATTACATTTTCTTTTTCAATGCAACAGAAAAAAAAATTAATCTCACTTTTGTTCGACTTTATCTCTTTTCTCTTTCTCTTTTTCTTTACTTTTCTCTCCCCCTCCTTTTCTTTACTTTTCTCTCCCCCTCCTTTTCTTTACTTTTATCTTTCCCCCTCTTTTTCTTTTCTTTTCTCTTTCCCCCCTCTTTTTTCTTTTCCTTTTCTCTTTTCTCTTTATCTCTTTTTTGCATAAATTCTTTCTTCAATTTATTAGGGCCAACACTTACGGCCCACACTCCTCTTCAAAACGACTACCCCCCCTAACTCTCTCAATTATACTCTATTCTTTGAAGCCTCAATATCACACTAAGCATCATCCTCTCAACAATACAGAGATACATGTAACATCAAACAAATAAGGTTAAAGAGACAATGTAATTTCGTTATTAGATCAATGCTATTTGATTTTTACTTTTCTTTTCAAACAGTAACCTTATTTCTTTTTGTTTGTACTTTTTCGAACATTCTTCAAATTTTCAATGATGGCAGGGGCAGACATGGTGCAAAACTTTACATGCACCCAGTGATGACAGTCCCTGTTGTCACATTTCACCCAGTTGACTATCTCCAGTATGCTCTTCTTCTTGCTTGGTGGAACTGCTTGATGACACACACAGCATGGTTCATCTTCCTCCTCCTCTGATGAAGCTTCGTTGTCAACCTCATGGATTGGAGGAAAGAGGAGTAGCTTTGGTGGGTTGGAATGAGAGGTAGGTCTAACCCTAGAAGGACCCGGAGTGTCAATGATGTTTGCCTCCTTCGTATTCCTCGTTGGCGCATTTTTCCTCGCTTTGCCTCTTTCTCCTCTTCGACCCTTACAATTTTGAGGAAGAAGTTGCTCTGTACGATGGCGTGGTCATCTGACGTCTTTGTCTCAGTTGGTGTGCCGTCGGAATCCGCACCCTCAGGAACTCATCTGTGGACATATACATCTGAGAAGGATTGCTGTGAACTTCAGGAAGGGGTGCCTACATGTATCTAGTTGCCTTCTCCGCTTCTTTCTCTCGAGACAGCAACCTAGTAACACTGCAAATCCTCTCAAGGTCAATGGCCTGGGGGTTGAGAGGACATATGCATGACTTCCTGAAGGTGGATTGCAGATTCACGTGGTTCACACCGCGGAGGTAGGCTGCGGATGAAAGTTTCCCCACATCATATCTGGTGATGACTTCACCAGGGTGCTCCCGCATCCACCTCGCACATTCTCGGTTGTATGCCTTCTTCAGAGAACAAAAACAAGCCACATCCAAAGGTTGAAGGATGTGACTTGTATCTGGGAGTAGGACGAAGAGAAGGATCTGGTGTCTATCAATGGCACAGTAATGTGTGAGGCATGACCGTCATACAGCAGCATCACGAACTCTCCATCTCTCCTAGATTGGAGCGATGGCAAGAAGTGCGATTCAAGGAATTGTCTAAAGACGGCACTGTTAGTGTTGCTCCATCCCGAATCGGTGAGTGTGCTCCTAGAACCAGGGAGGGTCCCCTCCATCAACTTAGGTGCCTGTCTTTTTCCCTTGAAGACATAGAAGGGCAGCAAAGCTTTTCCAGCCGCGTTGCCACAAGCCAGGAGGGTAGTAGTCGAACCGCGATAAGAAGTTATCGATTTTGTTCGGTGGGGGGTGTCAAGTGCAATTTGAATTAAAAAAAATCAAAGGCAACCTGATGAATTTATAATTGACTCAAACATTTCACAAATTTCACATCATTAACATTGTGTCTTGCAAAATAACACATCTTCTTTTCATGAACATCATGAACATCGTCAACACGTCAACATCGACAACATCGTCAACATTTGCCAACATTTTGCCGGCATCCATAATAATGACAGCATCGTAGCTGGCAGCACACATCATTCAGAACATAACACAAAACATGGCGCCTCATACACAAGGATCGGCGACGTATTTGTTTTTATTTTAAATTATTTTAATGATAATATTCCTCATCTTGCTCTATTTTGGCTGTTCTCAACGTTGCTAGACATTCTATGCGTAGTCCCATGCGTTGATTTGCAAGACGTGCGCTAGATGCCATGATACGCTTAATGGTCGGTATTATGACTGGTCAGTATTAGGTGAAGTGATCATACAATGTAGTCTGAGTATGAGGATAAATTTGGACTTTTTATTTTCATCGACTTGAGCGACTATTTGACATGCGACGTCGACTTAAGCGAGGTTGACTGTATTTTTCTTTTTGTTATGTTATTTTTATGCCTCCGCCCACTGAAGGTGGGTGCCGGAGGCATTATGTTTTCGGGTTGTCTGTGCGTCCGTGCGTCCGTGCGTGCTTGCGTCCGTCCCACTTCTCGTTACCGTGATATCTGAAGAACTATCTGAGGTGAGAACTTCAAACTTGGTACTAGTATGTATCCCCATACGAAGATGAACTGATTAGATTTTGGGGTAAGGAGGTCAAATGTCAGAGGTCACAGAGGTCAATTTACATGAAATTACATGAAATTCTTGGTTTTTAGCAGTTACCGCGATTTCTGAAGAACTGTTTGAGGTAAGAACTTCAAACTTGGTACCAGTATGTATCCCCATAGAAAGAGGAACTGATTAGATTTTGGGGTAGGTAGGTCAAAGTTCAGAGGTCACAGAGGTCAATTTACATGAAATTACATGGAATTACTGGTTTTTAGCACCGTTACCGCGATATCTCAAGAACTATCTGAGGTGAGAACTTCAAACTTGGTACTAGTATGTATCCCCATACGAAGATGAACTGATTAGATTTTGGGATAAGGAGGTCACAGAGGTCAATTTACATGAAATTACATGAAATTCTTGGTTTTTAGCACCGTTACCGCGATTTCTGAAGAACTGTTTGAGGTAAGAACTTCAAACTTGGTACCAGTATGTATCCCCATAGAAAGAGGAACTGATTAGATTTTGGGGTAGGTAGGTCAAAGTTCAGAGGTCACAGAGGTCAATTTGCATGAAATGTCTAGGTTTAAGATATTAAACATCCATGGGTTTTAAGTAGGTTAAAATCCATCTTGCTACCTTTCAACCACCTTTTTTCACAATTAAACTGATTCAAGCGGCTGTGATGCCATATTTAAAATAAAAATATATTTTAAGATTTTATGTGACATACAATGCTTTTTTCTACCTTTGTTATCACCATAATCTCAACTATTTTGTATTCATGACTAGGAGGAGATAAAGTGATCAGACTTTGGGGTTATAAGGTGTAAGGTCAAATGTCAAAGAGGTAAATTAGCATGTAATTAGAGGCTTTTTATTCTGGTTATCACAATATTTCAAGAACAGTTTGAGCCATCAACTGAATTTAGGCGGAGGCATATAGGAGACGCAGTCGCATTCATCTTGTTTAAATTCAATTTATCATCTCTTCCACAAGTTTCCTTATGTTACTATTAATATCTTTATCCTTCTATTTACGGTCTTTCGTTATGTTGTTCTTTCTTTTTATCCTATCATTTTGTGCTTTCCATCTTTCCATTTGTTATTATTCTTCTTTTCCTTTCATCATCTTTTCTTCCATCTTTCCTACCCTTAAATATCCTCTCTATCTTGTGTTATGATTTTCTTTGCATTATGATCCTAGTTCTATCATCTTCTCTTCCAGTTTTCATTAAGTTACTTTTTATCCTTCTTTCATTTCTCTCTGTATCTTTCGATATGTTTTCTTTCTTCCCTTATTGTTCATTTTTAGCCTGAAATCAGGAAAATCATACTGAGATGGACACTTTTTCAATTTGACCCCTGGAAGACACCATAGAATTTCTTTTTGCAAATTTTGACTTGGCACCGAGACCTGACTGTTTAGTATAATAGTAAAAGCCGGCTTGACCCACTCGTAGGTCAGAAAAAATCTAGCCATATGGGCTTGATGTTTTAGGAAATATGACATTTGAACATCAAGCCATACCCGGAATGTCATCTCCCCAATGTAGAGATGAGTAGATCTAGACTTAAACAAATAATTAGGTGGGCAAGTATCATCCATTCCTTGCAAACCACCCTTGGCGTTTACTAAAATCATCATCTTCCAACCCATATATAAAAACACTTCAAAGAAGTTGACCTCTGCTGAAAGGCGATGAGATTGGCACAGAATGTGCTGTAGATAAACAGAGTACAGGAAGTGCAACGCCGAGCTGTTTTGACGCGGCATGTTAAATTTAATTGTGCTAATCTTGCACGCGACTGCCGTCTGTGCATGCGTTGGGGAGATGATCTGACTTTCTGTGTATGGCTTGATGTTCAAATGTCATATTTCATAATACATCAAGACCATATTAGGCTAGAAAGGAACAACAGTTGGTGAATACACATTCCACACCACTACACAAATACATGTAATCTGTTGCAAATGGACATCAAAGATGTCAAATTAAATCTCAATATTGAATCTTCTTTATTTTTCTTGGAGTCAGAGGCAAAAAGACAAACATAAAAAACAAGACAAGCATATGTATAGACTACAGACACAAAACCGTATACATGTAAAAACAGGAACTGTAAGGGGGGGGGGGGGGGGCTGGGGGCACAAAACAATGGAAACAAAAGGAAAGTGTGGGGAGTCAAAAGCAAGGAGGCAAGTAGGTGTGGAGGGGGATTAGAGCAAACACAAAGGCGTGGAGATGCAAGGATAGTAATGAGACCCAAGCTCAAGTGTGGGTAATCTGTGGAAGCAAAGGATAAATGGGGAGGCAACATCAAACAGGATAAGGAACAATTCCTGTACAGTGGAGTGGTAGGGCAGAAAATAAAGAGGGAGTCCAGTTGTCAGACACCATGGGCATTATATATGGTATATAGAATAAAGTGTAGTGAAAAAATATATATTTGCTATCTGCTGTATACAAGACTATAAGATGTAAAGCATACTATATACTAAAAAATACATACATGTGCATATAAAGTCTGTAATATATGTGTCTAAACCCAACCAGGAGGTAAAATGCAAATAAAATATTTGTATATATACATGTATATGTATATGCATGGGAGGTGTAAGGGTGCATACAGTGAGAAATATGTAATAAAAATAGGGCACGGTGCCTGTATGGGAGATGGGAGGAGTAAAATAAACCAAATGGGAGTGGAAAGTATAATGTAAGGAAGGGGAGTAAAAAGATGTATTAATCATTTCCTTGCTGGATGTTGAGGCCATGAGGTTGGATGGTGCGAAGTCGTCTCATCCAGTACTTCTCCCTGCTGGTACGGACTGTGTCAGGACGGGTACCTAAAGATTCAATGCACTGTAGAATCATATCACTGATGGAATGGTTAGGAAGGTTAAAATGGTGGCCCACTGGAGTGTCAAGCTTGGCTGTGTTGACAGTGGATTTGTGCCCATAGAAGCGTCTCCTGAGTGTGGTCTTGGTTTCCCCTACGTACTGGGTCCCGCAGACTCTGCAAGTGATGAGATATACAACATTAGTGGTGGTGCAAGTGATATTGCCCTTGGTTTGGTGAGGGATGTTGGTAGAGTTGCTGGTGAAAGTGTCGCCCTCGTGGATGTGTATAGCACATACGGTGCATTTGTTGGCTGTACATTTGAAGGTGCCGTGCTGAATGGGAGAAGAATGGCCGGTGAGAGAGGGGACTTCAGCACGAACGATGAGATCCTTGAGGTTGCGGGGGCGTCGGTAAGACGGATTGGGGTACTGGGAACAGCCTGTAGGAGACGATCAGAAGTGTTGAGAATACGGTGGTTGTCATGAAGGATATTGCGGAGAGGAGGGAGATTGGGGTGGAAGGTGGTCACGAGAGGTATTCTGTCATTTGTATCCTGGCTGTCAGTTTTCTGTTTGAGAACTTCAGATCTGGGGATGGAAAAAACTTTGTTGATGGCTTGCTGGGCTGTCCTGGCGCTATGGCCCCTGGCTACGAGATGACTCTTCTCAAAGATTTAGTAATAGATGTACATTTATGGTTGAATGTCACTTTTTACATGTCTCGGACATCGATTCCATACCAGTTTTACAATACCAGTTTTACAATACCAACCGTCTATCTATGCTGATTATTTTGCCAAAACCATACTCTACTCCAGTTGTATTTTATTCTTCGGTATATACACATTAATACATTTCAATTTACTACTAGCTGTTGGTCTGTAATGTAACCTATTCTTTACATGATAGCTCGTGCAATAATATTTTAGCCCACCGAATGTGTCCTAATGAATTTGCAATTATTTCAAATCTTATATTGATATAAAAAGTTAATCCTTTATTACGAAATATGAATATTTTTCCAATGCCAATTTTACTTCGCAAAACTGAAATTGAAATTTATTCGACTTTTGATACTATAATGAAAATATTATTATTACAATTTTAATTAATTAATTAATTTCATTATTTTGACAAGTATTGTGTGAACTTATTGAACATACATGTAGTATCATTGTTTTTATCTTGAACATTAAATTGTAACCATTGCGATTCAGCCTTTGGGCTGCAAGAATGGAATTTGATCAATAAAACCCTTCAATCAGTTACGGTACCAGCAATTTGTCTGCGAACCAGGAATGTCCCTCTTCTTTGCTTTGGTGACCAGCTAAACCATAAATTCAGGAAACTTGGAGTCATAGGCATAGCCAGGATTTGTCAATGGGGGGGGGGGGGGGGCAGATGTGAAGGATCCAACTGCATAGCCAGGATTTCATTTTAGGGGGTGGTTGTGAGCACGAGAAGAGTGGGTACAGGGAGGGGCGCGAAATTATAGCAAATTTGAGAGAAAGATAACGGCTTGTAGCGACTTTTTTTAAGTGGAAAGTTTTCAGTTATTTGGACGTAATACTGTACTGTAACGGATGGATGCATGGAGGAAGCTCTGACGTTTTAGCACCTTTTTTAGGTGGAATGTTAGTTCGACGCCCTGGCTGCTTTTCAGTTATTTGGATGCAATACTGCACTGTATGTAACAGGGGTCGGTGCAGGGAGGGGGAGTTTCCCCTTCCCACGCGAAGCGCAAAAGCTCTGACGTTTTAGCAAATTTGAGAGAAAGATAACGGCTCGTAGCAAACAATTTTTTTAGGCGGAAAGTTATACATGTAGTTCGATGCCCGGACTGCTTTTCAGGTATCGCTAATGGCTTGTTCTCACACTTCCCCCGCTTTTTCGCACTCGCTTTTTTTCAGCGGCTGAATAGGGGGGCATGACCCCCCTGTGCCCCCCTGTCTACGCCAGTGTTTGGGAGTTTTAAGCATCAAATTTTGCCCTCATTAATTTTTTTCTGCTAAGACATGAGTGAGCTCCCTATGTTCTGCTCTGTGTGTGTGTGTGGAAAGAGGAAGTGTGCATTTGTTTATTGTTGAATGCAATAGTACAGCAGCAGGGTTTTCACCATGACCATTTTGGTTTCTATTAGGAGAGATCAGTTGTCACGGAGGTTACATTATAACTTGTACTTTGAATGAGTGTTAGATACGCACGTGTGAATATGTTTAGAATACATTTACATGTCTTTAAACAGACCTAAAGGTGAGATAGTGAGAAAAGATATTGAGACAGTCAGCCTTGAAGAGCAGTCAAGTTCATAGACAATTGTTTGGAAAGCTGGGAGTAAGGGCATAATTATCAAAGTGTGCAGTCATGTGAGCACTTGGTCTGCTGCAATAACAGTACATTTGTACGCTCCCTCAACCAAAGAGCTAGCATCTAGCCATGATTTTTATGTCTTGTAAAAAAAAAATGTTTCAAAATACTTCATTATTTTTTTCTGGTAGAAATTTGGGTCTGGTAATTAGTTAGAGGAGAGATTATTTGTCACAGATTCCAAATATGACAGAATTATAAAAGACACATTTCCACCACCAACCACCATTTTTTACCATTTTTTACCATTTTTTACAGTTTTTTACCATTTTTTACCATTTTTTACCATTTTTTATTGTTATTTGTGACCAGGCACCACAAAACCACCAAAAAGTCGCACTGTGTGATTTTCAGTCAGAGCTCAATGTGTTTTTGGTTGGCATGGTCAAATTTTAGTTTTGGGTAATTCCTGAAAGCGTATACTTTTTTCTAAATAATCTAAATATTTGGAGGCACCAAACAATCTAAAAGTGGTATATTTGACAGTTTTGTATTAGACTTATGTGTGTTTTCTCTGGATTTTGTTGTATTACTTTTCTTTTTTACGACCCTGAAAACTTAAATTTTAAACGGAGTAAGTTCTTGCATTGATACTTGTGCACTATGATGAACAGGATATGACTAATTAGTATGCCAAGTTTTAGGACAATCTGATAATCCCTTCATAGAAATTTTCCCTTCATAGAAATTTTCCTTCATTCATTCATATTCTAATCCTCCTTTTGTCACCTTAGCGCAACACCTTGCAATTCAGAGTGCTTCAATAGACTGCAAACTTTAAACCCTTAATTTGTAAACAAATCTTTCTGCATATTGGTTCCAATTTTTTCTGACTTGTGTTTTTTCATTATAGATCGAGCATACGATCTTTAACACTGGGAGTAATATGCCGAAAGATTTGTTTACAAATTAAAAATTCCTCCCCAGTCAAGCTTCTTCGTTTAAACCCTTATTTCTCAGAAGTAACATTATGAGAGACTGTGCATTTTTCTCTTTGTACAGTGAGTTTAGAACATCCAATGCTAATGACTCAGGCGCGGATCCAGGATTGAGTAAAAGAGGGGGCACAAAAATGAAAGTTTGTGAAAAGGTAGACCCGTATTTTTTTGGTCTCGCCAGCTTCTCGAAAAGTCGCTCAGTGGGGGGGGGGGGGGGGGGGGGGACGAAAAATTTTTTTCGCCAAACCTTCAAAAATCGCTCAGTAGGGGGTTATGGGGTTCATTTTCCCTCCATAATTCCCTGGCAAGCAAAAAAAAAAAAAAAAAAAAAAGGTTTTCATTCTAAAAGGGGGGGGGGCACAATCGAGGAAATGGGCGATCGTCTATGGTAAAAATTCATACTTCTCTTACAAAAGGGGGGGCACGGGCCGGCTGTGCCCCCCCCTGGATCCGCGTCTGCTAATGACTTATATACTAAAAATTCATATCCGGCGACTTTTTGGTGGTTTTGTGGTGCCTGGTCACATTTTTTATATGCGACGTTGTCTGGGTTATGGGGAGACACATCAGATATCATATCAGTCAATGCATACTAATTTTTGTTGTTGACCTGTACTATCCAGGTACATGATGCCAATGGTAGAATTACATGTAGATTGATGTGAATCACAAATTACGAATTACATCAATTTATTTATTCATATAATTATCCTTTAATTTGCCTTGTTTATAATCAACAGAGGGATCTCCAAGCGAAGCTGAACAACCGATATGCATATGGACAGTCACCAAGGTAACTGGAATTTATTTTAATAATACTATACACATGTATGTAAATATATATATTTCAATATGGCACGAAAAAGAGACATAACAAAGCTTTTCGATCTGCACTCATCAGGTTATCACGCAGGTATGTAACAAATTACTCGAAATGAACTATATTATACTCGATAAACCCGGACGCCGTAATTTCAGAACAATCGCAAAGCTTGGACGAACTCCTTTTGTCTACACAAAAGGGGTTCGTGCGATTGAATGTAGGTGGCTTCCAGAAAGGGTAAATGCGCTGCGCTTCTGGCCCGGGACATAATTGTAGGCAGCTTTCTTGAAGCCGCCTACATTCAATCGCACGAACCCCTTTTGTACATACAAAAGGAGTTCGTCCAAGCTTTGCGATTGTTCTGTAATTACGGCGTCCGGGTTCATTGAGTATAATATAGTTGATTTCCAGTAATTTGTTACATACCTGCATGATAACCTGATGAGTGCAGGTCGAAAAGCTTCGTTATCATGTCTCTTTTTCGTGCCATATTGAAATTTTGTAATACCAGGAAATTATTGTATCCCCCGGCAGTATGCCGGAGGATACTTTGGATTCAGCAGCGTTTCGCCGCCGCCGCGTCACATTCTTGTGTGCGCTCTAGCGGTCACATTTCTCGACGAATTTCTTTCAGACTTCCTGTGGACGTGTATCTTGGTAAAATCTGGACCCCTATAGTTTCTGGTGATGCTGCCCCCAGTGTTCTGTCTTTTATAGGGTAAAATGCCATATTTTGGGGGATAGTTTGTGTGCGCTCTAGCGGTCACATTTCTCAACGGATTTTGTTCAAATTTTGTATGAAGGTGTCTCTTGGTAAAATCTGGAACCCTATAGATTTTGGTGATGTTGCCCCCAGTGTTCCGTCTTTTATAGGGTCAAAGGTCATATTTTTATAGATGTCTTGTGTGTACTCTCGTGTGCGCTCTGGCGGTCACATTTCTCAACGGATTTCGTTCAAATTTTGCATGAAGGTGTCCCTTGGTGTAATCTAAAAACCTGTACTTTTTGGTGGTGCTGCCACCAGTGTCCCGTCTTTTATAGGGTCAAAGGTCATACTTCAAGGGATGGCGTGAGTTCACTCTGCAGGCCACATTTCTTGATGGATTTCTTTCAAATTTTGTATGGAGATGTATCTTGGTATAATCTACACATCTTTACTGTTTGGTGATGCCGCCCTCATTGTTCCGTTCTGTATAGGGTCAAAGCTCATTTGTCCCTTTTGTGCACTCTTACTTCTGCATTTCGTGACGGATTTCATTCAAATTTTGTATGGACATGTATCTTGGTATAATCTACACATCTTTACTTTTCGGTGATGCTGCCCTCATTGTTCCGTCCTTTATAGGGTCAAAGGTCATTTGTTCCTCCATATTTATTCAATAGTCGATAACTACAAAAAGGTTCAGATTAGTTGATGTTGGTAAAATCCATGCACCTTTAGTTTTTGATCATCCTGCCACCACTGTACTGTCTATTATAGGGTCAAATGTCATACTTTCAAGGATGGCATGAATGCCTTTTGCAGGCCACATATCTTAATGGATTTCTTTCTAATTTTTTATGGAGTTGTATCTTGCTACAGTCTACACATCTGTACTTTTTGGTGATGCTTCCCTATTTTTCTGTCCTTTGTATCTTGGTACAGTCTACACATCTTTACTTTTTGGTTATGGTGCCCTATTTTTCTGTCCTTTTTAGGGTCAAAGGTCATATTTTCGTTGCATGCATTCTGGAGGACACATTTGTTAACTCATTTCTTTCAGATTTTGTAGGTCCATTATAGATTACACCTCTACAGTTTTTGGTGATGCTGCCTCTAGTGTTCCGTCTTTCATAGGATCAAAGGTCATATTTTAGTGGATGGCCTATGTGCCCTCTGAGGTCATATTTCTTCCGAATTTTCTATAAAAATGCATTATACTCTAATCTACACAAATCGTTTTGGTAATGCTGCTCCTAGTGTTGACAATATTCCGGGCCACTGGCGGCAATTTCTACACAATCCTTTTGTTTGAGGGAGGGGATGGGGGAGGGTCTTTGTCCCTCCTTCAAATCGCTGCCAGTGCCGGGGGATACATTTCGCATTGCGCGGCACCAGCAATGCACATTTCTAGTTTGAATGTTGTTTCATACATGATTCAATATATTTTTCTCGGGTGGAAAATGACAAAAATGTTAATTTGACACATTCAGAATGAGGATTTAATCGTTCGTAGCTGTATTGTAAATTTAGTAATCGATCTCTTTTAATCGATTCATTAAGGAACCAAGTACATGTAGATGCTTGCTAATGTTGCATGTTTGGGTTGTAAAAATGTTATTGGGGCCAATAGAATGAATTTTTCTATCATGTAATATAATTATTGTTATGCAGCTGTTACACATTTATACATGCTATCTGTTTGATTATATAGAAATGGCTTTAAAATGTTTTTTTAGAGCTAATAATCCAGTAACATATTTCTTCAACTGTTTTTAAAATTAGCAGTAAATTGACCAGGTGAATGAGGCTTTAACTAAATTATGTTGGGTTGGGTTTACCAGTTAGCACTGATATAGTAAGCCATGCAACAGCACTGAGGTTTGCCAACGCTCGTTATGGTGGATAACCAGACGGAAAATTCGGGCTGATTTGAATTGTATGTACCTGCTGTGCCAGGAGACCTAATGTTGAGCAATGCATGAGTAAAGTTCCTCAAAACTTAGAAGAAAATTGTCACTTTATCTTTCCTCGTCTTGGCCTCTTGGGATATATCGTTGTGCAAGATACTGGTGAACGAGATGAAATACCTGCATGGCCTTTTGCGCACCTAAAACCATGCATGGTCATGCGGTCCACCAAGCTAAGAGAATAAGTTGACATGGCCGTGTGGTCTTCCAAGCTAAGAGAATAAGTTGACATGGTCGTGTGGTCTTCTAAGTTTAAGAGAGAAGTGACATGGTCCTGCGGTCCTGCAGTCCTGCGAAAGAGATAACATGGCCCTGCGTACTGCGGTAGGCATGGTCGTGAGGTATTACAGATTGTACTGAGAGAGGCATGGTCATCGCGTATTTTTGTAAAGTCAGAGAAACTCTTGGAGTTTTAATTAATACTGTAAACCAAAAATAAGTTCTTCAAAAATGGTCTACACCAACTGGCTGTATATTGCAGTCAAATGGACTACAGGCCTAGGGAGATAAAGGGTGGTTCGGCTACAATATATATATACCTATATATAT
This sequence comes from Heliocidaris erythrogramma, assembly GCA_025617745.1. Classification (NCBI taxonomy): domain Eukaryota; kingdom Metazoa; phylum Echinodermata; class Echinoidea; order Camarodonta; family Echinometridae; genus Heliocidaris; species Heliocidaris erythrogramma. The sequence goes on from CM046859.1 coordinate 13,826,945, forward strand.
GTGAAAGAAATTGCGAGAATAACGTTGCATAGCTCAATCAAAGTTCCCCAGAGCTGTCCTCCCTTTTTTGAAATTTTTGCAAAGGCTGAAAAAATGTCTCCGCCGGGAATCGAACCCGGGTCGTTGGCTTAGAACGCCAATGCCTTAACCACTAGACCACGGAGACGGGTTAGTGGTTTCGGCGACACCAGATTCAATTGACCGACAGATTGACAAATCCTCAACCTTATTAATTAATTCCCCTCGTCGGGGGCAGATGAGTTTTTGAACAAAACAAGCCGCTAGTGCCTCAGCTGGATCCAAGCGAATGCTTTGAATACATGTATACATTGGAATAAATTATTCTTAATAACATTATTGTAAGGAAATAACATATAGAACAGCTTTGGCAAATCTCGTGGAAATAAATACAAATGTGAAAGAAATTGCGAGAATAACGTTGCGTAGCTCAATCAAAGTTCCCCAGAGCTGTCCTCCCTTTTTTTGAATTTTTGCAAAGGCTGAAAAAATGTCTCCGCCGGGAATCGAAACCTTTTGTGTGCGATAAGGTATTTTGAGTAAATCCCCAAACTATTGAATCAAGAAAAAAAGACATGGCCCTAAGTCCAACTTTAAGGACGTTAGATACCCAGGAGTTATACATATATAGATTTTCCACGTTATATTATACGAAAATGAGTTCTCCCTACCAAACAAAACTTTGTAGTAATATAAGTAATTTTGCGCCCGTTCATATCGATAGAATGCCTCTTACCCCTACGGAAATGGGAAAAAACAGTGCCAAAAACCTTAAGGCGAATCGAAAAATTCAACTTAACGTCGGCTTCCCCCTTCATTCAAATATTTAGCCGAATAAATCGCCTTAAGTAGGAATTATACATGTATATATATATGTAGCTAGAATGAGTTAAAATAAGTCTTTACAGGTCACAAAGTTAAACCATTGAAGATAGTTAACAAACACAAAACAAAACAAAAATCTCGTAGACTTGTTCAAAATTAGTTTTCATATGATTACAAACTAAAACTAGAAATATCACTGAAGATGATGATTAATACCCCCGCCCCGTGACAACAGCCTTGCTTGACTTTTGGTCGAAAACTGAGGAAGTAGTTTGATCCGCAATGTGTTTCCTTGATTTTCTGCCATAAATATGCCGTTACCATGGCAACGCAGATTCCGACTCATCCGAAAAATATGTCTTGCACATCTTCCCATCAAGACCAATGTGTGTACCAAATTTCATGACTTTCGGTCAAAAACTGAGGAAGTAGTTCGATCCGCAAGCTGTTTTCCTTGATTTTCTGCCATAAATATGCCGTTACCATGGCAACGCAGATTCCGACTCATCCGTTCAAAATTAGTTTTCATATGATTACAAACTAAAACTAGAAATATCACTGAAGATGATGATTAATACCCCCGCCCCGTGACAACAGCCTTTCTTGACTTTTGGTCGAAAACTGAGGAAGTAGTTCGATCCGCAAGATTTTTCCCTGATTTACTGCCATAGATATGCCGTTTCCATGGCAACGCAGCTTCCGACACATCAAAAAAATATGTTGTACACATCTTCCCATCAAGACCAATGTGTGTACCAAATTTCATGACTTTCGGTCAAAAACTGAGGAAGTAGTTCGATCCGCAAGGCGTTTCCTTGATTTTCTGCCATAAATATGCCATTACCATGGCAACGCAGATTCCGACTCATCCGAAAAATATGTCTTGCACATCTTCCCATCAAGACCAATGTGTGTACCAAATTTCATGACTTTCGGTCAAAAACTGAGGAAGTAGTTCGATCCGCAAGGTGTTTCCTTGATTTTCTGCCATAAATATGCCGTTACCATGGCAATGCAGATTCCGACTCATCCGAAAATCTATATATGTATAACTCCTGGGTATCTAACGTCCTTAAAGTTGGACTTAGGGCCATGTCTTTTTTTCTTGATTATATCAATAGTTTGGGGATTTACTCAAAATACCTTATCGCACACAAAAGGTTTCGATTCCCGGCGGAGACATTTTTTCAGCCTTTGCAAAAATATAGAATATAGAATAAAAAATCGTAATAATTACGCCCAAATCGTAAGAGTTGGCAGGTATGCATTCATAAAAAAGTACATTTACAAACATAGAACAATCACAGTATAATAGTGCAATAGACACTGAAGATGATGATTAATACCCCCGCCCCGTGACAACAGCCTTTCTTGACTTTTGGTCGAAAACTGAGGAAGTAGTTTGATCCGCAATGTGTTTCCTTGATTTTCTGCCATAAATATGCCGTTACCATGGCAACGCAGATTCCGACTCATCCGAAAAATATGTCTTGCACATCTTCCCATCAAGACCAATGTGTGTACCAAATTTCATGACTTTCGGTCAAAAACTGAGAAAGTAGTTCGATCCGCAAGGCGTTTCCTTGATTTTCTGCCATAAATATGCCATTACCATGGCAACGCAGATTCCGACTCATCCGAAAAATATGTCTTGCACATCTTCCCATCAAGACCAATGTGTGTACCAAATTTCATGACTTTCGGTCAAAAACTGAGGAAGTAGTTCGATCCGCAAGGTGTTTCCTTGATTTTCTGCCATAAATATGCCGTTACCATGGCAATGCAGATTCCGACTCATCCGAAAAATATGTCTTGCACATCTTCCCACCAAGACCAATGTGTGTACCAAATTCCATGACTTTCGGTCAAAAACTGAGGAAGTAGTTCGATCCGCAATGTGTTTCCTTGATTTTCTGCCATAAATATGCCGTTACCATGGCAACGCATATTCCGACTCATCCGAAAAATATGTCTTGCACATCTTCCCATCAAGACCAATGTGTGTACCAAATTTCATGACTTTCGGTCAAAAACTGAGGAAGTAGTTCGGTCCGCAAGCTGTTTTCCTTGATTTTCTGCCATAAATATGCCGTTACCATGGCAACGCAGATTCCGACTCATCCGAAAAATATGTCTTGCACATCTTCCCACCAAGACCATGAATGTGTGTAACAAATTTCATGACTTTCGATCCGCAAGATTTGCAACGGACCGACCGACCGACCGACCGCCCAACCATCGACTGATTCCTATATACCCCCTTCAAACTTCGTTTGGCGGGGGTATAAAAATATTATTGATTTGCAATGCTTTATTGTCCCTGTACCTTCAGTACTGCAATGGTGCCCGGGGTTCTTCAACTAATTATTCAATATCTAGCATTCATGCTATTTTCTGGTTCCTATTATCTTTGCACTCTTGTGTAACGAGATATCACTGTGAACATGTACAATGATTATTGCATTGGGATAATAAATTCATTCATACTTCATACTCATTCAGATTACAAAAAATAGTTCTCATGCCAGTTTCTTTGCTCATACTAATCAATTATTTGCTCATGAATTTAAAACTATTAAATGTATTTGATCAATCCTATTTTAATTGAGCAATTCTCATGTATTTGTGCCATCTAAAACTATCACACTTACATGTAGTCTCTCTAACAAATTCTGTATCAATGCCCAATTTGAATCATAATGTAAAATACATGTGGTTCCTCCCACTTTCATGTACCGTTGACAAGAATTGATGTTGCAAAAAAAAAAAACCTTCACATGTCAAATGTAGTCCTATTAACTGATTAAAGTTTTCAAAAGGAGATTGAAATCGCTACCTGTAATACTGTACTTAGTTTACTTTATCCATGTTCAGGCTTTACTTTTGTATTGTTTGTTTTTCCTTTGCTTTGGTTTCTTGTTTTGCATATGTATATGATGTTGTCTTGTGTACCCTTTTTTGGTGGCTCTTTTGCCTTCCTAAACTGTCTCCTCATTCATGCACTATTATACTGTGATTGTTCTATGTTTGTAAATGTTCTTTTTTATGAATGGATGAATTAAATGGAATTAATGAATGAATCAGTAATTTCCTTACAAGTTACAATATTCTACCATTTCATATATTCAGCCAGGGTCCAGATCAGGCTCACGGTTTGTTATCATTCAGCATGGCACTAACCCTAATAAAATTTTATTATTATTATTTATACATATATTTTCATTTGACCATAAAACTATTTCAAAATATGCATACATAGTAATAGATAAAAGATGTAGAACAAGATAAGACGGAATGGCATGTGGGTCAGGGTTCACAATTTACATTCTTCCCTCTTGCCTGTAGGCATGTGAACCTGCACATGCTATTCCGAGGGAATGTAATAAATATTGCACAATATACATACAGCTACATGTATAAACAAATGATCATCCAGAAAATTATACTGAAGCATTAAAATATGCCAAATGTTAATCAGTCAGATCCAGATAAAACTGTGTGTCATCATATTGATCAATTCATGAAATTGTCTGCTTGATTGAGGCCTTGGAAAGAAAATGAATGAATGATACATAATCCATTATTTAAAAAAAGATTTGAATCGAAAGAATAAAAGTGAAAAAACTATTTCATTCATCTATAGGATTCATGCTTTCTAATCATGTTCCCTTTCAAAAATATTTTGATTTCAAGTATAAACATTGTATTTTGATGCAGAACCCAACCAGATCCTGTGCTACCTGATGGCCCTTCGCACCGTCTAGCAGCAAATTATTACTGTACTCGTGATGGTAGGAGGGAGTCAGAGAGACCAGTCCAAGTGTACTCCACCACTCAAAGGCTCCCTGCTCCTCCAGCAGAAGAAGGAGGGTGAGTGGATACCTTGCACATTACTGGTCAAGAGCACCCTTACAAAAATATCCTGTGGTAATACCACACAGCGGTACCACAAGAAAGTACCATAGGAAAATACCACAGACTATTCCTGTGGTTTTTTTTGACATATACCACAGGACTGCCACGGGACAATACCACACAGGAATATCACACAGCAAAACCACACATCATTACCACACAACAGTACCACAGACTATTTCTGTATTTTTTTGGACATAAACCACATGACTACCACAAGACAATACCACACAGGAGTACCACACAGGAGTACTACAAAGTAGTACCACTGCAGTACCACACAGCAGTACCACACATCAGTACCACACAGCAGTACCACACAGCAGTACCACACATCAATACCACACAGCAATACCACGCAGCAGTACAACACAGCAGTACCACACAGCAGTACCACACAATACCCCATACTGGATACCACAGCACTACCACACACCAGTTACCACAGGAAGTTGGCAATGTAGTGATAACGGCTGTGTAGTAGTCCTGTGGTAAATGGCATGTGGGGGCAGGTGGACAGACTTTTTCAGCTGGCATGTGGTGGTGGTGCTGCAGTAATTGTGTGATACTGCTGGTGATGATGTGTATATGGTAAATACATTGTAGCCAGTTATAATTACATTATGCATGTCTACCACACAGCAACTATTTCTAAAACAATGCTAGAAAGGATAAATGCAACACAAAATATATGTGAAGAAAAAAACAACACATGCAGGGCTTGCCCTTAACTTTTTTTTAAAGTGGCCAGCAGGGCCACTTAAGCTTGAAATCCAGGTGGCCAAATGGATTTTCAGGTGGCCCAGATGCATTGCTGCATTTTTTTATTCAATTGAAAAATAATGTATCCTACGCTATACGAGTTAATAAAACAATTTTGTTATGTAATGTGTTTTGGAATCAGTTCATATAATTATAGTTTTGAATTCCAATCGTTTACAATAAATCCATTATTTAAAAAAACCTGATTGCAACACAGAACAGACTGATTGGGCATTCCAGTAGAGTGCTCACCATAGGCGTAGCTGCCTACTGAGTAAGATCTAAACTCAATTAAAACTCCAAACCAGGAACCAGATTTTCTTTCGAAGGAAAATTACTTTATCTTAATTCTATAACATTCCAGGAATTCCCTGATCGTATTTAGTCAACCACAGCTAAATTCAAACACACCAAGATAAAGTTAGAGAGTAGAAAACAAACCACAAAAGCCTGGTCATGAAGAAGGATTCACGATTTGCACGCAGTGTACCCACCACACAACCAATAATCTAGGCCGCTAGTGCTGGGGAAGAACGTCTCCCATTCCTGCTGGAAAGTGAATTCCAGCAGAGATTTTTCAAGAGAATATATCAACGATTTAACCAACAATTTAGACATTCTCTCTCACCTGAATCATGAAAAATAGCGATGATATTCCATTTGGACTCATTTGTGAAATTTAGAATCATTTCTCAGAGGACAAATGACGGTTATTAGGGACTGTGATTTCCCTGTCTTGCGATAACACAATCGTGCAGTGCCATCATGCATAAACATGGACTCACTGCACAGTAAATTATCTTGTCAATGTACACTGTTTGTTCTCATGCAATGCTTCGTATACATTGTACATGTAAGCACAAACAGTGCACATAGACAAGATAAGGTAGTTGTAGGGTATCTGCGTAGTATAAGTTCAAAACACATTATTTTTTCGGTGGCCAGCCGGGCTACCAATCCGGCAGTTTCGGGTGGCCCGACACCGTTTTAGGTGGCCATTGGCACCGGGCCACCGCTTAAGTCGAGCCCTGACATGATGTATCATGTATTTGCAAATAGAAAATAAAGACATTGCATATGCAATTAACACTTTTCTACAGGAGTATAAAATTTGATACACGAACATGTACATTACACGTATATCGAGTCTAAAAGATATTGGGTGTTAACCTACCCAATAATTTTCCTTACACTTGAATTTCAAGAAAATCTATGTCAAATGGGTAAATAAAATGTATTGCGAATCCAAGCTATTTGTTCTGGATGAGGATATTAATTTCTCTCTCCTACAAATACATACTTCAAGGCTCACATAATTAACACATACAGGAATATTGAACTTTACATAATGGGCTCCAGATGATGTAGTGCAAGTGTTCAAGCATAATATGTTTTTTCCCCCTCCATACAGTACATGCATTTTCATCGCAAATTTCCATTTTAAAATCATGATTTAAACATGTACTGCCTTGCAATTGTACTGTATGCGTTTATATCTAATTCACTTTTTGTAATGTGAATGTTTGACAATGACTAAAGATTGCACCTCATCAAGTTTGGAGACACATAAACATTCCACTATTACATGTGTTTGACTTCCAAAGATGTATTTATGAAATATCTTATAAGGTTCAATCAACACATACAAACATCATCCATAGACATCTCAATAGCTGAGTGAGCTGACAAAAATAAAACTTGAACAGAAATGCATATTTAAGAAATACATGTATAACACAAATTATTACTTATTAAAAAAAATATTCTTCTTTCAATAATGTGAGGTATTATAATGAACATTTTGGAAAATAAAAGGACAAAATAATAACAAAGTTTTCTCATTAAGATACCGAAATGATTTCAAAGTACTGGTTTCCTGAATTAGCGGCATCCAATTACAGTTACATATATCTGAATAAGCTTCAGTTGGCAATCCAACTTCTATATATTCTGGTAAAATGATCAGGTGAAAGCACAAATTCATCCTTTGAGCACCATATGCATAGAATATTAGCCCTGTCCTTATATCTACAGGTTTTGTACATGTATATCATGAAAGAATGCAGCTAAGACCTGCAAGAGGACTCTTCCAGTGCCTTGATGGAAAGTGTTGCACCAGTTTCACTCCTCTTGAATCTGCTGAAACCTGATCCTGTGTAACCCAATGACAGTGAATGAGGCGAGCAAGATTTGCCCTGCCATGCAAATAAAAGAAACAAAAATTCAACTTTAATACTATGGGCTATTATTAACTATACATCATTTATTAACTGTAATCATTTGTTAAATACAGTACATGTATTCAAAAAGATATGTTGCAAGAAAACATCATGATTCTTATTTCATGTACCGGTAAACCTTTCTCAAGCTTAATTTGCAGGGCAGTCCTTGGTATTTAAATTTGCATTAGTACCAAGTTATCAATTATAAACTTAGTTGATAGTTATAATAATAATAATATTACCTGGCATTTATAAAGCGCCTTTCCCAAGTACTGGCTCAAAGCGCTAGATATATATTATTACCCCGGTCATTGGATTCTGGCACGCCCGCACACAGTGTATGCACATTCTCCACTCCCTAGGGAGTATTCCAGCCAGTCGCCTGTTAAGCGCACACATGCTAAGCAAAGGACATTAACTTTCGCCATCCTACCGGGTACCCATTTGACACCTGGGTGGAGAGTGGCAAATGCAGATTAACGTCTTGCCAAAGGACGCTAGTGCTGCGGTGGGATTCGAACCCCGGACCTCGTGGTTATGCAGTTATGCAGTCTCTGAGGAAGAGTAAAGTCTTCAATAGTATTTCTTTTTTTAAATGTCACCTACATTTGAAATATGTCTCTTTATTGTTTGTTTCATGTTCAAAAGTGAGGATTTCCTAAAGATATTCCCCTATTCTTATGATACATGTATTTCCTAACTACATGTATGCAAATTTCATTGCCTCAGTAGAAGAATACATTTTGCCATTTTTGTAATCTGACTTCCAATTCCACTTTTTGGAGGAGACAAGTAAAAAGTAAATTAAAAAAGGCTTGTCAAATAGATAAGACTACATTTGCATTATGACTTGACATTATCTCAGAAATTTCAAGTGTCATTATAAAGAATAGCAAATGATAAGTCAATCTTATATGAATGATTCTATACATGTACGTACAAGTCACACATGCTGCTACATGATGTAAGTACTCCTCTGACCCCCAGTACGGTACCACGTGCCCACAGATCCACTCTTACTAACGCAGCTAAGACATGCTCGCCGAATTCCTCACGTATCTACATGTATATGTAGGCAGAACGTTTCGCTCAGGTCCAATCCCTTTATTGTTTGTTTCATGTTCAAAAGTGAGGATTTCCTAAAGATATTCCCCTATTCTTATGATACATGTATTTCCTAACTACATGTGCATGTATGCAAATTTCATTGCCTCAGTAGAAGAATACATTTTGCCATTTTTGTAATCTGACTTCCAATTCCACTTTCTGGAGGAGACAAGTAAAAAGTAAATTAAAAAAGGCATGTCAAATAGATAAGACTACATTTGCATTATGACTTGACATTATCTCAGAAATTTCAAGTGTCATTATAAAGAATAGCAAATGATAAGTCAATCTTATATAATGATTCTATACATGTACGTACAAGTCACACATGCTGCTACATGATGTAAGTACTCCTCTGACCCCCAGCACGGTACCACGTGCCCACAGATCCACTCTTACTAACGCAGCTAAGACATGTCGCCGAATTCCTCATCTACATGTATATGTAGGCAGAACGTTTCGCTCAGATCCAATCCCTTAGACATAAGCTTGATCCTGCCGAGCCTCGGACTGAACAAAATGCCATCTTTCCTGCCATGCAGATAAAAGAAAATGAACAATTAAAAAAAAAAGACCTCGTCAATTTACACAAGGGCAGAAGAAAAAAGAATGCATCATCTTCCCATTTCCAAATATTATCAAAGTTGTAATAAAATGTTTTGTTCATATATCTACATATTTAATCATTCTTTTATTTAATTTCACAACATTCTTGCAAGAAAACATCAAAATATTTTCAGAAAATGCCTACCTGAGCATGGAGCAACTATTGCAAAATAAATTTTATTAGATCCTCCGGATTCGTCATTAAATTTGATACATCTAACAAAATTTATGCACCGAATGATCAGATGCAACTTAGCCCTGTGATTGGCAAGCGAGCCATCTGTAACCAAGTGCGCGTTGAATGAAACAATGCGCAACCTGTTGCTTCATCCTTGCGCAAACATGCGCATAGCTGTTGCCTAGCTGTGAGAAAACATCTTGCGTGGTGGTAACCAATCGGAATGCTGGAATTGACTTTTTTAAAGACAAAGTGTGTACATTGGTTACATATTGCTGGATCCTGACCCTGTCATGAAGTGCACATTAATGTTATTTCAATCTTTGGAAAGTACAGAAAATGCCCTTTACGCTCATGTTAAATTTGCCCTGGCTCACAATAAAACTATGGTAGTTTTGGCCAGATTTATATTTCATTTCATTTCCATTTTTTGTCATAAAAGGAACACCATTGTTTACCAATTTCGTCTTTTATTTTGAACACAATAAAAGCATGTCACAAATCTCTGATCCCTCTTCTTTTATTTGATGTATAACTCATGACAATTAGTGAATGATAAGTAGTCTATTCAACAGTTTGCAAATGAGATGTTCCTCGCTGTTCTTGTTCATTATGTATTCATAGTCAGGCAGAACTGGAAATAAAATAGCGCGCTTTTAGGGGACCTGCGGATTGGCTGTATGGTGTGTACCGGTGTACCAATACATGTGTGTGTGTGTGTGTGTGTGTGTGGGCGTGTTTAGCAGTATGTCCGAGGACATTTTCGGACAGAGAACAAAAAAAAAATCATGACAATGGTCCTCGGAAGCCGGACAATAGTCCTCGAACGTCGAACAATGTATTTGTGCTTTATTCCGTCGACTGTCCGAGGACAGAGGGACAATAGAGGAACAATACTTGTCCTCGGAAATAAAGCAATACAAGACGGCTTGTCTCGAATGGGTGGGGTGCGGGAGCGGGATGGGAGCGGGATGGGAGCGGGAACGGGCACACCCTTTCGAGACAAGCCCCCCCCGGTTATCTCGAATGGACGCGTTCCCAGCGAGAAGTTCAATGCACGCGCCACTTCGAGACAACCGGGGGGCTTTCCTCGAATGAGTGTGTTGAGTAGACTTTTGTAACAGACGTTTTAGAATTTTTTTTGAAAAATGTACTCTTGCTGGTTTTTTCGTTTTTCTTTTGTCTAAGATGTAGAAAATATAAAAAAACGGTATCTAAAAATGCTTTTGACAAGGAAATCATTATTTGTGCAAAATAAATAGGAGAATTGAATAATTATGCATTAAAACACACGGGGAAGAAAGGGCAAGTGGCGTAGCTAGGATTGTTAATTTATTTTTATTTTTTTGGCGTGACCTGTTAAATATTGTGAAATTGTGTTACAGACATGTGCTGACATAAGCCAAGGTGTGTTTATCATCTTTCCAAAGTTAGAAACACCTTTTAATGCCACTATCATTCTATCAGTACCCACTATCAAAAGTCAAAACTCATATCAAAAGGTCGTTTGTACCCGGCCCCCAACTCCCCATACCAGGGGTAGGCCTATGCTCGTAACTCCTTTTCAAAAGTGACCCCCTATTCCGGAGAAGTTGGAATTTGTTTTACCCCCTATCCCGGGGAATTTTCTTAGATATTGGACCCCCAATCCAGGCAATTTAGGAAATTAACCCCCCCCCCCCCCCCACCTATCCCCGGGGAGGAAACCACCAGAGTCTGCGAAAATTGACCCCTATTTACATTTTCCCGGGAATATTTTTTCATCTTCCTCATTCATCTTCCTATTTTCTTACCCACCAATAAGGGGTGGGGCATGGCCATCTTGTGCCTCCCCCCCCCCCGTAAAAAATACGCCGCAGTGAATTAACATTCTATTCTGGACTGTCTGCCCGACCAGACCTTTGAATTTTAAATGAACATTCCATTATGAATTCATGCAACCTCATACATTCATTTGACAACCCCCGGTTATCAGTGACGGCACCGGGGGCATGGGGGGGGGGGGCATTTGCCCCCCCCCCCCCCCCCAGTCAGAAGCTTTGCCCCCCAGTTGCCCCCAATAATTTTCGGAGTGAAAAAAATAAAAGGGTGGAAAATTTTGTTTGTCCGCCCTTGCCCCCAACAATTTCTTTTGCCCCCCATTTGCCCCCCCCCCCCCCCACCCCACTTTAAAAATCCTGGTGCCGCCACTGCCGGTTATATTTTCTACATCTTAGACAAAAGAAAAACGAAAAAACCAGCAAGAGTACATTTTTCAAAAAAAATTCTAAAACGTCTATTACAAAAGTCTACTCAACACACTCATTCGAGGAAAGCCCCCCCGGTTGTCTCGAAGTGGCGCGTGCATTGAACTTCTCGCTGGGAACGCGTCCATTCGAGATAACCGGGGGGGCTTGTCTCGAAAGGGTGTGCCCGTTCCCGCTCCCATCCCGCTCCCGCACCCCACCCATTCGAGACAGGACACACAAGACTGTGTGGGGGTGTGTGCGTTTGTTTAGCATTATGTCCGAGGACATTTTCGGACAGAGACCAAAAAAATATCATGACAACAATGGTCCTCGGAAGGCGGACAATAGTCCTCGAACGTCGAACAATGAATTTATGCCTTATTCCGTCGACTGTCCGAGGACGAGTAACAATAGAGGAACAAGTGTTGTCCTCGAAAGTAAAGCCATGTAAACGTGTGTGTGTGTGTGTGTGTGTGTGTGTGTTGTGTGCAGTTGCTTGTGCATAGTCTATTAGATTCAGATCATTTTGCAATGAAATGTAGTATTATGTTGGTAATCAATAGGCCTACGCGATGGTATTGATGCTCAATAGCACTTTAATTTGGGGCCTGTAACATAAAGAGATAACTCAATCTTACGATTGATATCAATCGTAAGTCTATGGCAAACCATGTACTAAAGAGTTACAATTGATTGTAAGATTTATTGTATCTCTTTTATGTTACAGGCCCCTGATATTAAACATACTACAGTTTTCAGAATTCACTAAGTGGTTAAAATAACGTGTTTCGAGCTATATACTTCATTCTGAGGCATCTTCTGAGGGCCTGCATATTTCTTTTTTTAATATCAACACTGCATAATGTCTCCTCTGTCATATGTTCGCGTACGATCGAAGCTTAATTGTAGCTTCATGGTTTGATCAACTCTCGTGCCTCTCTCTCTATTTCATTTGTACAGGCTTACCGTATCTGCACTTCGTAATGTATGCCCCCTCTCTCTCCCCCTCTCTCTGTATTCGTTTGTACAAGCTTATCTGCACTCGTACACTCCGCCCTTATGAAAATGTCCTGTGGTATTTTTCGTGGTACTTGTATTTACCACACACAAAACCACAGGAACTTAGGTCACTGATACCACTCCCACAAAGTCGTTTGGTAATGTGAACGGCGGTAATCCTGTGGTATTTCATGAAAAAATGTACCACAGAAATATCATAAAACAGTGCAGTGTTATTTATGTAGTACAGTGTAATAACACAAAGCTGTAAGAGATACCACACAGATCTATGTGGTACTGCAGAGGAGTAGCCTGTGGTACCCATGTATGAAAAATTCCATAGGAAATACCGAGGAAAACTATACCACAAAAATACCATACAGCAGTGCTGTGGTATTTATATAGTACAGTGTAGTGTAATACCACAGAAAATACCTGTGGTACTGCAGATGTGATCGCCTGTGGTAGCCATGTGGTAAAAGAAATACCACAGGAAATACTACAAAGAAAAATGTACCACAGAAATATCATACAACAGTGCTGTGTTATTTATGTGGTACAGTGTAACACAAGGCTGTAAGAGATACCACACAGATTCCTGTGGAACTGCAGAGGAGTAGCCTGTGGTACATACTTGGAACTAAAAATCATAAATAACACAGCACTGTGGTATGATATTTCTGTGGTACATTTTTTCTTTGTAGCATTTCCTGTGGTATTTCTTTTACCACATGGCTACCACAGGCGATCACATCTGCAGTACCACAGGAATCTGTGTGGGCCTTTTCATCCCTGTGGTATTTTCTGTGGTATTACACTTTACTATATAAATACCACAGCACTGCTGTACGGTATTTTTGTGCTATAGTTTTTCTTTGTGGTATTTCTTATGGTATTTTTCATACCACATGGGTACCACAGGCTACACCTCTGCAGTACCACATGAATATGTGTGGGCCTTTTCATCCCTGTGGTATTTTCTGTGGTATTACACTGTACTATATAAATACCACAGCACTGCTGTATGGTATTTTTGTGCTGTAGTTTTTCTTTGTGGCATTTCTTATGGTATTTTTCATACCACATGGGTACCACAGGCTACACCTCTGCAGTACCACATGAATATGTGTGGTACCTCTTCATCCCTGTGGTATTTTCTGTGGTATTATAAAGTACCATAGAAATACCACAGGAATACCACAGGACATTTTTGTAAGGGCAGGGCTTCATAAATGTTCATGTTGCAGAGTCAATTTAAAGCTAAATTTGGAGTTTCGGTAAAGTGGTTGTATTTTAAGAGAAACTAGCCAAAGGATATTCTGATTCAATTATCCTGCAGTAGATCAATAGTTTTAAATGGCAAAATATAATGAAAATAATGAAAACATTCACTGAAAAGCATAACTAACATTTCCACATTTAAAACTCCTAGTTATGGGCAATTCCACAGAGAATGTTCACTTTTAAAAAATCCCATAAAATTGGTGATAACTCCAGGAATATTTGTGCTACCATGATAAATTTATATCAAACAAAAGAGCTTTTAATTTGATTGGTACACGTTTATAAATAGGATTGAAGTATACTGAGGTATGATTTAATAAAAACACCTCTATTTAGTGGCAAAATGTGGTGACAGTTTTGGTCTTTGGGTGTCATTTTTTCACACCACACACACATTTCAGATTTTATTTTTTGTTTTTAAAAATTTTGATGAATGGAACAAAGATTACTGATATGAGGTTGGTATGAGCCATTAAATATTTTAAAGCAAGTTCTGGTGTTCTAAAAAGAGCAGGCAAAGGTGTCATGTCCGTTACGTGTAAGCTGCCATGTCCGTTATGCTACTTTAATAGCTCTGGCAAGGATTATATGTGTAGTCTTATTGTTTTACAACATGTATTTTTATCTAGAGTATGGTCGTAAGCTTCCGTTAATCCCTAAAGTAGACTCATTTGACCCCACAAAACTTACATATTTTTCAAACTGTTCAGAGGAGTTATACATGTAAATCCTGTCATGTCCGTCATGGTTACAAAGAGTCCATTTTCTCTTCCACTATTCAGTGAAATACTGTGAGTTTCCTGCATTTGTCCTTGATAGACAAATCTGTCTGATTCACCTAATGAAACATGTTTTTGAACTATTGATTTTGTTGAAAACTGTCTTAAATAACAAAAAATAAGTCTTAACTGTCATGTCATGCTCGAATTGCCCTCATGCATATTGTTGGGACTACTACAGCTTCGATTTCCATATATTTCTTTGCTCAGTACTCAGTCATTACATATCTTTCCAGAAGTATTGGGGCAGATATCAATTGTTTGTAGTCTTGAACATTTAGTATGAGTTTGGTTTGAATCTATGAGAACTTATTTTCTGTCATTACCATAAACTCAAGATTTCCTTTAAGGAAAATGAAAAAAACTAGGATCCATGATCAATGTATTTCTTGATGTATTAGTGGTCATTGTGATTTTCAGATTATTAATGGCTTGTGTGTCCCTTTTAGTGCTCCACGTGACAGTCAGCATGTATTTAGGACAAATCTTGTATATAATTTATTTTAAAAATTGTTAACTCCCCCCCCCCCCCCAAAAAAAAAAAAAAAAAAAAAAATTAGTTCCATTATTTCCTTTATGCTTTTGCATTTAATAATAAGTCTGTTTGATTAAAACTTGCACAATTGAGTTTGAACTTGTCAATTTTTGCTATCTAACCTGTATGCTCTTTATCTTCTTGTGTTTCTTATGTACAGGGAGAGTGCAGTTGGACTTGTGATGAAGAAACCTGTTATACCTGGACCTCCTCCACCTGCCATGAAACTATCAACAGATGAACCTTATCTATGATGCTTCTCTGTGTAAAATTCTTAAGAAGAAGAAGGAAAAAGAATGCACTTGTTAAAGGAGAATTAACCTCAAACAATAAAGACGATAGTGTTCAAAGGTGTTATTTATTCCTACTTGTTAGACTATACGGCTTCGCGTCAAAATATACGAGATCGATACGAATCAAGATTTTCTGAGCAAAATTTATCATCTGCTAGCAATATGTATCGTCTGCTAGCAATACATGGGGGCTGCCATTTTTTTTATGTGTACAAGAAGATTTTCTTAATCCAAATGCCCAATTGCCTTTTTCAAAATTAAAAACCCATTTGAGATTAAAAATATAGAATAGATATGTCAATTTATTTTTAAAGTGAAGATTTCCTTATATATTTCTGTTTAAAATCGATATTCGCTTAATATAAATCTATTTTCTAGATACTGTGACGCAATGGACGGAGCAAATTAATTCAAATTTTATGGATGCTTCTCCCCTGAGCATCTATAGCGGCAAACTATGCATTCACCTGCTTTCGGATAATGGGACTTGAAAAGTCAGAATGCATGCTGCATATATTATGTTCTGCTCTGTTTGGCAAACCCAAGAAAATAGATTTTTGTTAAGTAAAACCAGACAATTTAAAAGTATTATTATAAAGATTTAATTTTTATAAATCATGTAAACACCCAATTTATATTTTTCGTCACATATGGGATTTTAGGTAATGAAGAAAATCAATTTAGGTCTTGGATGCAAAATATCTTCCTGACCGGAACATTTCTCAATGGTTCATGTACAAATCCAAATCAGCAAGAAAATGGCAGCCCCCATGTAAATGAGTAGGAGACGATACCGGGTGTTGGAATATCTTTATTTATACCCTTTTCTGATATCTTATTAGAAAATGATTTAGGCCAATAAGTAGGAATATATTACACCTTTCAATATAAGTAAATTTGTACTCAGGGGTTAATTCTCCTTTAACCATGGGTGGTCCATGTCAAGTTTCTTGGACAGGCATTATGCCTGAGATGCATGTGCTTCATTAGCATATATGCATGTATAAAATTCACAAAAACACCACGCTTGTGGTTATCAGTATACATGTACATCTATTTCATAGGATGATTATTCAAATAAGAGACTGAATTGTTTATTTCTATTGCAATACATGTATGTGATGTGTGAGCTTACATTAGGAGAAAAACAGTTTTACTTTGAAATGTTTGCATTAGAATAGTCTATACATACAGGAACTGTATAGCCTATGAACATTATTCAATGACTACATGTATTTTTAATGATCAATCTACCACATTGAAGTTACATATAGGTTTCCATCAAGAAATTCTCTGACTTAAAATATTGGCTGGGATGTAAGCGTTTACACTATGCAGATATAGTTGTTACCTTATAAACAAAGGCTATTGATAATGACTGTTTGGCATGCATTTATGGAATTCATGGTTGAACAGGCTGTAAGAAATTGTAAATATATAAAAATATGAGTCATTATATACCTGAAAGTCAAATAATTATGTTGTGTCTGGTCTTTTTTCTGTTGTGGCTTGACAAGAAGGGATACAGCATTTGCTGTGGGTTTCATATCATGAGAGATGTAGAGCTAGGGCCTCATGTGTGATTTGGTTGTATGTTAACAGTTATGTTACTTTAAGATGAAGGAGACCAATAGTAATTGGATTTTTTTTTTTTTTTTTTTTTTTTTTGGGGGGGGGGGGGGTTCACTTCCAGCCAGTGCCCCTTTTTCAGAGAAAAATGTACATTAATTGTGCCCCCCTTTTGGAAACTGTGCCCCCCCTTTTAGAACTTCTAACCCTTTTTTTGGAGGAAAACGACCAAAAAGATCTATTTTTTTTTTACATGTGTTCAGCTAGTGTGTATGTGTATTTATAAAATCAACTAAAAATTTACTGTGCATACTATGGGTGAAAAAGTATAAGAAAAGTTCTTACAACAACATGAAATCCTGTGTACAGAACCCAATTTGGACTCGGGTCAACTGTGCATCATTTACTATTGATTGCATTTAGAATAGATTGTGCATGGAACCAAAGTCTAACTTGGTTTCCGTGCTTGGGTTGGTATGTTGTATGTAATTTTCTTCATACTGCATAATAGTTAAACCATAGAATGCCCTGATATTTTGGAGTTGATTTTTTTTAACATACTAGCTGTACACAACTTTTTTTTCAACCTGTGTGCACGCGTGTGTCCGTGTGTGGGAGTGTGTGTGGGTGTTTCTTTGTGTTTATGTGCCGTGGGGGGGGGGGGGGGGGGGGGGGGGAGGGAGGGAGGGAGGGGGACGTGACTCTCTATCCCCAGTTCCGCCGCCACTGCACTGCTGTGTGTACTCTATATTTTGCAATACCAACGTGACCAACTATACATTTCTTCAGCACCGACTTCGTGTATTTCTCACAGTAGTCAGTTTCGTTCGACGTTATGTGTTTGTCGTGTTGGTATTGGAAAGTATACACTACTGTAGCAGTTTTGGCATAACTTTCAAATGTTAAGAAAAAGTTGATGCTATACTTGAAAACAAAACATGATGTTTCGCATCTGGGACTACAGGCATACGGTAATCCTTTGTCTAACGGTCATCATCTAAGATAGCTCCAGGTACAACTATCCAAAGTCGACCTAGCCCATTTTATGGCTAAAAGCATCGCTTAATTTCGGCAGGTAAGATAGAAATTTGTACTTATACTTCAAGAGAATTACAGTAACTATGTAGCAGGATCTTTGATTTTACGATTTAACGATTGTTTCGATGAAAAAAATGGAATTTCCTCGCCGAGCCGATCTTTTCCCCGTACTGTACCGTCGATTCAAATGACTCGATCGCAATGTGTGTAATGTACCGTATATACGTCGCTGACTCGATCACACAGTGCGATCGAGTCATTTGAATCGACGGTACAGTACGGGGAAAAGATCGGCTCGGCGAGGAAATTCCATTTTTTTCATCGAAACAATCGTTAAATCGTAAAATCAAAGAGCCTGCTACATAGTAACTGTAATTCTCTTGAAGTGTAAGTACAAATTTCTATCTTACCTGCCGAAATTAAGCGATGCTTTTAGCCATAAAATGGGCTAGGTCGACTTTGGATAGTTGTAACTTACCTGGAGCTCCAACGCTGCGCGTTGGAGCTCCCTGGAGTTACATCTAAGAGTGATTAATTATCAAACTAAATGACTTATTTTGTTACATGTTCCTTACCTTTCTCTTCAGGTAGTGCATGAAAACATTCTCACAGTTTTCCCCGACTTAGTATATTCCTTTACTCCATTTCTCACGGTTTTCTGGTTCACGTCAAATGTTGTTTACGTGTGTTCATTCATAAATTGGAAATAGCACCGTAAGGTTTTGAAAGAGATTTCTTTTAATATATGCAAAAGCATGCGCGTACTGACAACCAATTATAGTCCAGCGCATTGCGCGTAATTCAGGTAGCGCAAACCCCCTTGGCCTTGGGAGTATAAATAGCGGGCTGACCTCGATATGCACTTTGCATTTGTGTATATACAGTATTCATTAGTACTCTGTGTACGTGTATACCTCCCAAAGCAGTGTGTGTATCAGTCTATTTTTAGCACTTGAAGATACAACCGGAGAGAGAACAAATAAGGTAACTAAACTTAGTCTTGTATCTAGCCAAACATTTCTGTCTTGTTAGTGCTGGTACCACATCTCAATGCATTGTTAAAGTCATTTGTCAGTAAAATACAAGATTGAACTGGGATCAAGAAATTTGGGTGACAGGAAGACCCGGGGTCCGTGGTTTATTATTTTCTTTGTGATGTCATAATTTATGCCTCCCAGGCCAGCTTCTTGGCTGGTCCGCTGGCCAGCACAGTTTGGATGTGTGTATATGATACACACACAAAAGTTTGTATTGCGTTTTGGCAGTATTTGTGACACTGCGGCGAGTTTGGCGAGGATGCCAATGCCAAGTGGTTAATTTTTGTGTGTGGCGAAAACTTGCCTCGCACTGGCATAAAAGTGACACTGTGCCATAATTTGGGCAAAGTGTCAAACAAAATTTAGGACATTATGTGTATCTTATGAATCGAGATTTGGATACCAAATTGTAGACAAAATGATGTAAATGTTTGATTTGAGCCTTTTATGTAATAGTTGTGTAGCTAAAGTCTTATATCTATTAATGACATATTTTATGCCAAAGACATTTTGAGATGTGCCAGTTGTGGTAGCATTTTTGAGATGCGCCAGTTGTGGTAGCATTTTTGAGATGTGCCAGTTGTGGTAGCATTTTGAGATGTGCCAGTTTATAGGGTACTGTAGGGCCAAAACCACTAAATCGGCTCAATTAGAAAATCATAAAGGGTAAAAATAAAACCTCATAAAATTCGATTCGTCTTCAGAGCACACGAAGGACATAATGCCAGAATACAATCCGGGAAAATATGATCACGTAATATTGTTGTTTTATTAAGTTACACATATTTCAAATTGACTGTGTTAAGTACACACTGTAACATACGTTACCAACATCATTATAATAGAGAAACATTGTGAAAGTCAGAAAAACTACAAAAACCATCACCTGCAGAAAAGGTTAGTTCAAAGTCATCCATTTCAAGATTCATCACATTTATCACCGAGGGTTTGCTTAAAAAAGCATGCTTTGATCTGAAAAAGTGTTATGAAACGCTTGTTTCGTGAAGCAATAAAAACTTTATGATATATTCCGACCTGGTGAAATACAAAATTAATATTCAGATGTCCCTTGAATATCAAATCCATGTTAATACCCATCGGAATTTGGGTGGATACCATTTGCATAGTATTTATTGATATAATATGACTAACTGTGGTTCATGTTTCGGTAACGTAGGTTTCCAATTTCAAGTAACGTAGGTTACGTGTCTTGGTTCTTTTACTGAAGAATGTTTGGCATATATAACTTATTTTTCTAACAGTCATGAACAATCAGTAAACAATTAACAATTCTTTAACGAAAATTATTAATAGCAATTTTGAGAACGTCAACTAATCATCATACTTAAGCTTGTTTTAGTGAAGCAATGAAAACTTTACGATTATATTTCCACCTGGTAAAATGCAAAATTAAGATTCAGATGTCCCTATGACATCAATTGCATGTTAATACACATTGGAATTTAGGTGGATACAATTTTGAACATTAATTATTAATATTACATTACATACTGTCGTTCGAGTTTCGAGAACATAAGCTTCCAACTTTAAGTAACGTATGTTACATGTTTTTTTCTGCAACACTGAATGAATACTTTGGGCATAATACAACTCTTTTTTTTCAACAATCAATAAACAACAATTCCTTAACGAAAATCATCAAAAGCAACTTTTAGAACGTCATCATATCTAACGGCTTCTATTGAACAGGATGGCAACTTTTGTCGCGAAATCAATGCAAGGCAACCGTTGTCTATACTGCATGGTCATATGGGGAACCGACATTTGCTCCGGCGGCAATTGCTCCTGCGACAAATGCTCCTAAAAATACGACAATTGCTCCGCGACAATTGCTCCGCGATAATTGCTCCTGCGACAATTGCTCCGTCGACATTTGCTCCTGCGATAATTGCTCCGGCGCCATTTGCTCCTGCGATAATTGCTCCGACGACATTTGCTCCTGCGACAATTGCTCCGACGACATTTGCTCCTGCGACAATTGCTCCGTCGACAATTGCTCCTGCGACAATTGCTCCGTCGACATTTGCTCCGATCGAGCGACATTTGCTCCGCGACAACTGCTCCGTCGATAGAAATGCATATATGCGACAATTGCTCCGTCGACATTTGCTCCGATCAAGCGACAAATGCTCCGCGACAACTGACTGCTCCGTCGATAGAAATGCGACAATTGCTCCTGCGACAATTGCTCCGCCGACATTTGCTCCAAAATATGATTATTGTTCAGTCGTTAAAAATGAATATGCGACAATTGCTCCGCGACAATAAACTCGGTAGACATGGTAGATAAAAAGGAATATGCGACATTTGCTCATCGACAATTGCTCCGCCAACATTTGCTCCATTTGAGCGACAATTCCTCCGCGACATTAGCTCCGTCGAAGAAAATGAATATGCGACAATATCATTGCCTCGAGATATCTCGAATATCTCGAAATACATGTATGTCGAGACAATTACTACCGTACCTCTAACTGCTTATTCCACGAGAGTACGATGACACTGCATGGCGTAAATCCGTTTCGAGGAGTGGGATGGGGAATTAACAAAATATTTTGCAGAAATTTCTTGCTCACATTAATTTGACTATACACACCCCTCACCCACACACCCCAAGACACATACTTTTATTTATTTTGCGAGCGAGCCAAAAATTACCATATCTTGCCTTAAAAGAAGTCTCGTTTTTTTGTCAAAATACACTCTGGACTTATAAGATATTTAAATGGTATATTTGGTTACCTCACTGCCAAATATTACATACTTCGCTGTTGCAAATGTTTGCTGTCCAAAACCACACTGTTTCTAAACATTGCGAGCAAGGAAAACGCACTCTCTTGGGGATAAAGTATCATTTCGTCATCAAAATACACCACAGGCCTATAACCTTTTCGCAGGAACAATTGTCGCATATATGCATTTCTATCGACGGAGCGGTTGTCGCGGAGCAATTGTCGCTCGATCGGAGCAAATGTCGACGGAGCAATTGTCGCAGGAGCAAATGTCGACGGAGCAATTGTCGCAGGAGCAAATGTCGACGGAGCAATTGTCGCAGGAGCAAATGTCGACGGAGCAATTGTCGCAGGAGCAAATGTCGCCGGAGCAATCATCGCAGGAGCAAATGTCGACGGAGCAATTGTCGCAGGAGCAATTATCGCGGAGCAATTGTCGCGGAGCAATTGTCGTATTTTTAGGAGCATTTGTCGCAGGAGCAATTGCCGCCGGAGCAAATGTCATACATTCGGTCATATACATTCCTCTACAATGATAGCCGTTCATCAACCAATGAAACAAACATTTGGGGAACTCCCGGCCAACTCTGACAAATGTATCATAATTTCGATGAAGCTAATATACATCACTGAATACATAATAAGCAGCGATTAATTCAAAATGCATTTTGAGTCTTGAAGAAAAATGGAAGGCACATTTTGTTTACAGTGCTAATCTAAACATGCAAGTCATATGTATAATAAATGACGGTTTTGATATAAATTCTTGTGTTAATTTGTGGTTATTTCCAATCAAAATTAAATGTATATAGTATATTAAATGTATATATATATGTATATATGTAATATAGGGATAGCAAACTGTATAAAATGATTAACAATGCAGATAAATTTCCAACTGCAAATTATACAAATTAGGCAATGCTAATGTGGCCGAAATGCATTCGGATACAGATACAGTATATGTAGGCTTCAATTTGACATGCATTATTTAGCTTTTAGTATTTTTCATGAAGACTTTGAAGACGTCTTCTATTGTTGATTTTTGTTCAGGAGCCAGGTTGAACATTCGCTTAAACATGTGGTCTTGCTCAGGGGGGTTGATATGGCATAGGACATTGTCTCTTGGAATCCAGATAATATCTTTCTGTGATGGCCACTTGTATTTGCCCACTGCATGCTGACCGGTGCAGTTTGTCATGAAGTCAATGTTGACGTCCTCATTGTCAGACCCAATTACTTTACCGATGAACCAAGTCGTGGCATAGACAGCAGCCACCCAGTCATCTGTTTGGTACGAAGTTGTTATCTCTGGAACTTCGGATTCATCATCGTGTATCTCGCGATCGGGAGAGGAGGCTGCCTCTTGTGCTACACCTTGCTTTGAGGGACGTTTGTTTCTTGCTGCATCTGTAATCTGACGAATACGAGAGCTTTTCCAACCTTTGCACATGTCGACACCGGCCGTGTTTGACTTGATGTAGCACTTGTCGCAATAGCAAGACAGGTTTCTCAGAAGAAGTCCCGAATTAGTGCCAATGACTGCATGGATTTTAAGTGTCCCGGTAAAAGACTTGACATTTGACCATCTTTGAGATATCAAGGTGTTGCCAGCAGCACATTCTTCACGTGACACAAAGAAATAGTCTACTTTTGAGCATGACTGATCCTGTCTTTCTTGGCAAACCCATGCGTAGAAGTCATGTGCATCTTGTATCACAGCCGCTCGCCTCTTAACAGCATCATCAGCGAGTCGCTTAACTGTACCTCCGAGTCCATCACAAGGACCCTTTCCATGCCCTGCTTCAAAGTAGTTCCATTGGGCGTATATGCCATCAAAGACATCAGCATGCTCATCCACTAGAGAAAACATCGTTTTGTTGCGGTATTGAGAAGTCGGACTGTCGGTCCAGTAGTGCACACGGCGTAAATTCGGTACAAGAACTTGTAAGCGTGGCATGAGCTTGGTGATTATCGCTACAATCGTTGATGTGTTATGCCCTTTCTCATCCGACACGGTAACGTAACTCTTATGATGTAGCTCGCCACTACTATTTCGATAGTATGCTACTATGGGATGGATCGTGACACCTTCCTGCCCCCAGTAGGCACTCTGTACCTCCTCAACGGTTGCACAGTTGTAGTTTTCGGCAAAATCCATTTGCACTATGCATTCCCCACTAAGCAAGGAATGTTTGCATTCCCTCATGGCATCAAACTGGCTTTTCACACGGATGGCATGCTGACGAAACTCACCTATGTCTCTTTTCAGCCTAGCAATAAAGTCCTCCTTACTCAAAGAAACATTGACGACTTTGGTTTTCTTTCGGTTCTCAATTTCCACTCTCGACCACTCCTCGAAATCGACGTTCTCTATTTGTAGTCTGGAAAGCATTTCGTCCACTTGCTCGTCGCTGAAGGTTCTGTCAAACTCATCTGGATTTTCACTCTTCAGGACACCTAGTCTTTTCAAGGCCATTAGTTTCAGTGCGAGATTCTGGTGCTTTTGGCAGAGACACGTATTTCTTGATGAAAACTGCACAAGTTTAATATGTGAGCAGTTCTGGCGGACTCGTCTGAATGCTGAAAGTGACAGTCGGCGTTTCTCTGGATTTTCAGCCACATATTTCAGGTGTAGATTAGTAATGTAATCACACAGGTAGCGCTTTTGCCTATGATCTCCCACACCATCTTTGCAAGAGTCTTTCTTTCCAGGGCACATTCTAGAGTTATCATCTCTTTCAAGAAATTCAACAACATCGTTGTGAAGATATTTCCAGATCATTCGCCCTTGAGGTCTGTGGGACCAGATGTTGTCAGCGTTCCCTCTGGCTAGATTGCGCCTTCCCAGACCAGTTCCTTTCTTGAGCATGTGGAGTAGTCGGTACTTTTTCAAGATCTTAGAGCCAGACACAATGTTATGCAGCGATCTCCGACGCACCTTCTTCGTTTGCTTCTTGGATACCTGTTGTATTTCCGACATTATCGCATTCGAAAAGAGCAACTGCTTTCGAATTTCCGACGACAATGACTTGGGATCCATACCAGCTTCCTCCAGTTGGATATTGGTTTTTGAACGCGGTGTGTCTTTGACAGGAACTGGAGTGGATGATTTGGGATATTTATTTTGCAATCTCTCGTATCTTTTCTGTATTCTTTTGCTATCTCGTTTTGCTTTTTGGAGTTGGAGAGTCAGCGATTCTATGTTCCTGTGTGCATTAGTTAGACATCGACTTACTCTCTTTCGTGTGGAGACTCTTTTCTTGAAATGCATTCGAATCTTCAGTGGTGAGACGAGAGAACGCTCCTTGCTTCCAGGGTTGTATGATATGTCAGATACCGCAGAGTCATCAGTGCTATCTGCAACGTCGATGCTTTCTGCAACCTTTTCACGTTGCATGTTTTCTAGTGCTTGCTTCACACAACTCCTGTGCCTTCCTACTCTGACCTTAACTTTCTCCCTCCGCTCCTTTGCATGTTTTGCAGGCAATTTGTCCACAGGTTTGTAGTATTTTCTCACTCTGTTTCTTTCAGCACTAAGGTAGTTTTCTTCACCCATCTGTTCACGCTTTCTAGCCCTGTAAGCTGCTTGAATCTCTGCCCTTGATTTCCCCATCTTTACCTATTATTGGGTTTTGGGAAAAAAGGGAAAAAAGAAAAAAAAAATAGTGAAATGTCCGTGTAACATACGTTACCTTCATTGAAACTTACGTTACCGTTGGATTCATGATATATAATCATTAAGATACTGTTTGTAAATATTGAAGAAACAAGTCTAAGATTGCTGAATGTCATGACTAAAATTATCAATCATATTATGTCCCAAGGGTTACAGAATTTTAGAAACAGAATAAGAGTAATTGATTTTCTAAATTCGGCATAATTTGAGAAAAAAATATAAATCTTTCAGTAAATATTTCACATCCATAACTTGGCAAAACAGAAGAGAAATTCACGCAGTACTGTTTTGGACATCATAAACATTTTCACAAGAACAAAATATTGTTATTCTAAATCAGAACATTTTTAGTAAAGCCTTTCACTGTTAAGCGCATACTTTTTGAAACCTACGTTACTATTTGTGAAACTTACGTTACTGCTACATGGATGGATGATAGCTGACCTTACTATAAATGAAAATATAATCAGCCTTAACGAATCGTCTTATTTGAGAGTTTTACATCGTGGGTGGACACCCTAAGGGTAGAATTGAGATTACTAAGAGACATAATATACTAATTTTTAGAAAAAAGTTTTCAGTTACTTACCAGATTTGTTTTTCCTTCTTTACAAACTCACGGAGAAGTAAAAACTCGTGCCATGTTGAATTGAAAGCGGTTGCTAGGTTCGTACAGGCCGTCCGTAGATGGCGTGAACTTAAATAACTTTTGTAAGGGGGTATACTTTATGTAAAAAATAAAAAAAGAAAAAGTGGTAACGTAAGTTTCATCACGTATGTTACAATTATGTTGATGATTGGTAATAACAGGAAGAAATATACATCCTTGAAAACTTTTGATTAGTAACATGGTAACACTAGATAAGTGCTACTGCATAAATAGCCTCTATCGGCAAATGCATTTTCATCTGAGAGGAAAAGTGGTAACGTAGGTTACAATCCTTAAATCTACGTTTATCTCATCAAATTCTCTCCTTCATTCTGACAAATTTAGTGACGTTTACATGATTATTATATCACATGTGATTATTACAAAGTCATAGTGCATTCACACATGAAATTTATTTCTGCTATTGGCATTCGCATAGTATTTTGGTTTATTATAGAACTATGGTAACGTAAGTTTCAATGAATCTTGCGACAAAATCACTCTACCGATATTTTTAAAAGAATACACAGGGAACTCTTCGCGCTGGGTGTTTCTGTTAATTAGATCACTTTTGTACATAAAACTAATCAATTTGAGCCATTGCGTGTTATCATTTGTAAATAATAATTCAAAATATTCCGATTTCTGTCTCGGCGACAGAGGGTTTTCTGTCATAAATCATACAATGGGTGCCTCACTAACACATTTAATGCATTTATTTTACTATAAAACTGTATTACATTTTATGATTTGGTGATAATGGACTGATGTAAATCGGGAAAGAGGGAAATATCATTGAAAAAAAGACACATCAATCAAAAATATGTATGCGACACAAATAATCATCGTTTGGCCCGATTTAGTGGTTTTGACCCTGTAGTATTTTTGAGATGCGCCAGTTGTGGTAGCATTTTTGAGATGCGCCAGTTAGGATAGTATTTTTGAGATGTGCCAGTTGCGGTAGCATTTTTATTTATGGAATATTTGTTTCTCACATTTATCTTAGGTGAAACTCTTTCCATTATGAATTTTTGGAGGAGGCGGCTTTGGGCCGCTGTAACATAAAATGTCACCAGAGCCTTATAGGGAGGCATTCATTCTTTCTTTCATAATTTCATTATTTAATTCTTTAATTCTCTTGTCTTTAACTTTCATTAAGCTTAATTAGTGTAAATATTGATAAAGATGCCTCATGAATTTATGTACTTGTACAGGACAAAGGCAGCCATTATTTTATACATTTAAATCTTAATGTCTTTGCTCCTAAATGTATATAGATTTAATTAAATGAGTGCACTGTTTTCAAGCTTCCAGCTCATTACACTCTCTTCTCTCCTCTTTCTCTCTCTATGTCTCCCCCTCTCTTTCTCTCTCTCTGGAATAGCACTCGGTTTAACAGAAAGAAAATCTTGAAGTATTCATGTCATTACAGAGAATTTTAATATTGATAAGAATATCTGGACAGTAGATCCAATTCTGAATTCTTGGACAGACTGGTTATCTTTGAATTGAAATACGTGACTGATAATTCTGAAAGTAAGCGATGTTTAGGAATTAACATTTCGAGGCTATATCATCGTAGAGACCTTGGTTATTTATATAGTCGCTTGGATAGCCGACAAATTGAGCTATGCCTTGCAGACAGTCAGGGGTGGATAGACCTGTTAGGAAAATACCCGTTGAGCGGTGACATTGTAAGTAGATTATACGGTATGTAATAAGAAGATAGTTAGTTGAGCGGTTTAGTTCAATTTGGATCTGGAGTAAATATTGGGATGGCTACTGGTTAGCCTAGATTGACAGAGTTTGAGAGGCTATGTGATAGCCCAGAATAGAATTACTTTTCATGTTTCAGTTGAAAGGATAAGGTACATTGTTGAGATAAACTTTGAGGAATAGAGTTCAGTTGTTAGAGGTCTACACTGTAACACCATAAATTTGTCCATGGAAGCTGGAGAGATTTAATTATACTTAGTAAATTTTATACCCCTAGAAATACTTAGGTAAATTATTGTTGTCGGTCAGAAGTGACAACATTCATGTTCATCTGAACATTACAGTGCAGTGTACATTTCTATCTGAAATTGAACATTATTGTACATAGATGAATTGAACCTATTTTACATGATGTCTTGCTTGAATTTGGCTTGAAGGCTTTAATGTTAAATTACTTCCGTTAATAAAA
This sequence comes from Heliocidaris erythrogramma, assembly GCA_025617745.1. Lineage (NCBI taxonomy): Eukaryota > Metazoa > Echinodermata > Echinoidea > Camarodonta > Echinometridae > Heliocidaris > Heliocidaris erythrogramma. The sequence continues at coordinate 13,855,606 of CM046859.1, forward strand.
GTTACTTATTATTGTTCACTTGAACAATTTAGGCTGACAGATTCATTCTTTTACATGTCTGGTTACACATTAGTTACATTGTCTATTGTGACTTTAAATTAGAAAGTGGTACTTTTACATCTTATTTAGATAGCATGATTGAGAATTTAGAGAACGAAACCATCGTCTGGCTCTGTATCAGACACTTATCCAGGTCATTGTGCCTTAGATTGCTCGCTACCATTATTTAGGAGGAATGTACTAGAGGACGTGAGAGAGATTGCCACAAGAATCAAGTGCGCGTACGTGACATGCCTGATTGTGAGGACAGGACACCGAGCGTGCCCCGTCGCGTGAGTGTTGCACATGGTGTCATGTACAAGACGGTTTTACAGGTTTGACTGTAGAAGTCTAGTAGTACAAATCTTAGGCATTAATTGTTCACAAATGACTGAGTATCAAATGGAGAAATTGAGATAATGATTGTAGCTCACCTTGTTGATAAAGACGATAGTTGGTAGTGGTGAACGATGTGGACATGGACTGGGCCCTTCATGGTTTGGATGAAATGGGCGCGACTATGTTGTTTATCCTAGGGTTCAGGTCAAAGGTTGACCAATTGTGAAATAGTTTGAGTGCGTCCCGTTGAATTAGAGCGAAGTGAGCGAGCCAATGAGATGGCTGTAATTTGTGCATAATTAAGACATTTAATTGTTTGAGTGCTGTTGTTGTGAACCGGCAAGTCTGGAAATTAACTCTCTTCATAACTACGGGTTATAAAGAGAAGGAGAATCTAGTGCTCCTAATAAAGGCTAGATGGTGGCAGCTTACCGTTTTGAGAAGTGATCGTGGCAGAGAAAACGCCCTCCGACGTGTGATTGGCGGGTGGAGAGAGGTTGGGGGTCGGTGATTCCTTTACTACCCATTTACCGATTTTATTATCACCAGATCGACTTCTGGTATGGGAATAAAGCATTTTCCAAACTACCACCACCAACCCCATCGTTTCCGCACTCTCTCTCGCCTCGCACCCCTCCCCCCATCCATTCCTCCTCTGCCCCTCCTTTTTTTTTATTACCCCCCCCCTATTCCGCCACAATACTAATAGACCAAAATATGAAGCAGAGTCTGAAGTGAAATCTTGCAAAACGCTTGGTTATCTTGAACAATGACTGTTTTTCAGTTAGTTTGAGAATACATGTCTTGCTCTTATTACATTTCTCTCATTACATTCGGTATCATTTCAAATCCTGTTGATTTTTCTTCTTTAGTAAACACAATGCCTATAATTGTAATAATCATGCCAGTTGCGTATGTGCATGCAGTATACACCTGAATATGGGGAAGTGTTCCAAGTACACTTAAAAGTCTTTCGATATGGATTCCTACGGCGAAGAACGTATTCTGCGGCAGGATGACTCCTTTATCGAGCTTCATTCAAAATGCCGTTTTAAAGGGTTACAAAAATAAAAAAATAATTGCCCATTTTTCGTAGGAAGGAGTCATCAGGAGCCAAAAAATATCTATCACACACTTTTTTTATGCATTCAGTCGTATTTCATAATCATTTGAAAAGTACATTTTTGCTGATTTACAGAGTCATAAGCCCCGCCCCTAAAAAATACCATCGAAGCGACATCGTGATCACGTGATCTGTGACGTACGAAAAGGAAAGGTAAATATTACACCCACCTGTATACCGTGTATGCCCGCAGGCCTGGCAGGCCCAGCCCGGTACGGTGCCGAGTGCGAGCATGGTATTCACCGCATCGACCATTTGCATTGCATATTTTCGTGTTTAATTCGTCACAATAACGTTGATTTGAGGACAGTTTAATCAATAATGCCGAATCAGTGTATAATTGCGGGCTGTAGCAAGACCCCTAAAGGGGATGTAAGCCTACATCTTTTTCCTATATAGATGAAAATCTACGGAAATTGTGGGTCGCAAAGGTAAAGCTCACGCGGGCAGAGTGGCAAGGGCCGGCCAAGTGAGTGGGTACAATCTGCAGTGATCACTTTGCTTTGCCGAAGATGATTTTGAGGATCCTGGCCTGCATTCCGAATTTGGCATGAAGAAAAGGATAAGCTAGCTAAAAGATTCAGCTATTCCAACGATCAGACTTGGAGTCAAGTCTTCCAATCTGTTTTTCGACGATAGCAGCTACAGCAGCTTCACCCGAAGACCGAAAATGATGTCTCTCGTTCGTTAGCTAAGAAGAGCTAACGAACGACAGGCAGAATTTTCGGTCTACTTCCCCCGTAACTCCAGGGAGCTCCAACCCGTTGGAGCTCCCTGGAGTTATTTCACCCACGGCCCCTTCACCAGGCCCCGGCGCGTATTCTGCGAGGGGTTAAAACACATAATATGGTTGAATTCCCCTTGCCACTCGAGCTTCTTTGAATTCGGGATCTGATAAATCATCTGATAAATCAGAGTTCGTGTCTGCATGGCTCAGAAAAGTCCTCCAACTCGGAATCGCGGTCACTTTTCATCTCTCTATATAAGTTACTCGAATTCAGCCAAAATCTAAGTCAATAGTACCGAACTATGTAAAGCGAATTTAAAAAAAAGCCGTAAGTGAAATAAACAAAACAAAAGCGTGCACCAGTCGGTATGTACGAGGGGAACATAACTGCCGTACTAAAGATGTGTAGGACATTGTACATACAGACGCATAAAACGGCTGTGCACGCGTTTAAGACCAATGCAAAACCTTCGTTCTGCAAGCTCAGATGGATGAGAACATTGTTCAAAAGAAAAACTAAAAAACAAAACAAGAGATTATATTTGGGCAAAAGTGTTTGCTGATCTTGTAGAAAATATATTGATAATGATTATTCACTCCTAAGATTATATTTATTAATTTCCTTTTTTCATAAATTGTCTGTTGAACAGAGGGGTCAAATACCGCATTGTGTGTACAATATTACATGATTATATGCTGCAGCCTGCAGATCTTGTGCCTCTTACTCTTCATACGTCACTTGGGGGTTAGCCAATCAGCTCACGAGTTTTAAGGAACGGTCCCAAAACCTCTACTTTTTCCCCCTTTTCGCCAAAACTACTTAGCTCCGTCACGCCCAATATTTGCTAAATTAAACACGTTGACTATTTTCGATATTCATAAAATTCAAATTTCGATTCTGATGTTCCATGTTAAACATAAGTTAGCACCCCTTAATATAACTAATTTATTTCAATATAATAACGATTACCATCAATATAATACTCGTTCCCACTCTAAATTCCATTATCCCTTAGCACTCAATCAGTCAACTCTTTACGCATTTAAATCTGCTGGTCCTCGAATATGGAATTCGTTACCTTCTAATGTAATTTCAAGTACTAAATGTCACTTCATTCAAAACCAAGCTCAAAAGTTCAATAATATCTACTTATGCCAAATAATCATTATAAGCTCTACCTCCCTTCCCCCCCCCCCCCGCCTTCCCCATTCCCTGTAGAATTTATCGGTTTTTTCTTTCTTTTTAGGTTGTTGTTTTATAGTTATTAGTTATATGCTATGAATTTATGTACTTTATCTTTTATGTATTGGGTGCCCCATTTATCAAGCATGCATGTGCTTTTAGGGGCATCCTAATCATTTAAACTGAATTTGCAATGTTTGTAACATGTATGATATGTATATTTGATTTGATTTTAAATGATTGAATAAACCAAACTGAACTGAACTGAACTAATTTGGACAATCGATTGCCAGATTCGTGATTAGAAGGCAAAAATACATGGAAAGAGCACCTATTTTCTCTCTAATTTAGTCAAGCTTTAAACATGATAATTCCTGTTCACAATAATAAAATACACTGTAATAACATTGAATGATCGAATTTTAATGATCATGCATTTTTTTATACGCAGTACTGCTGAATACGAGGAAGAGTCAAAAGAAATCGATTTACGGACTGTTGGATTTTCTTTATTTACAAATTCACTGTAAGCTGCACATGACTATTCAAAAAGGGGAAGTCCGGTCCAAGAATGACTTGGTTTTTAATAGAACCAGACAAGACGGACAGACCAAAAATGTTTGAGGAAAATCGCACAACTAAAAATGTTATAAATATTTTAATGACATGAAAAACTAGAGCAAACTTTGAAAGTCAAAATTGCCAACTGGATCATGACTTTGTGACGTCATTCCCTCACAATTCGCCAATTAATTTGTTTACATCAACGATAGAAATTTTCAGTTTTTGCCCAAGAATATAGTTTCCTCATAACTTGAACCCAGTTATGGTTGTAATTATAGTAATATGTTTTTTTTTTATACAACGTACATAAAAAATGAGTGATTATGAATATGTAATATTTTGGGAAAAAGAGTCTCGATATTGTTGAGTTCATGAAATATTTTCTGAAGTTGTATGCATGCAAACAAATATTACTATAAATATTACTTGGTTCAAGTTATTTGAAAATCATATTCTAGGACAAAATGTGAGAATTTGTATTATCAACTGGACCTCCCCTTTAAGAATGTAACCTGCTGCTGAAAGAGTGCATTGGGATATCATTAATGTTGGGTCTTAAACCGATTTTTGGAAAGTCGTCATCGTTGTCGTTCAGGTCTGACCAAGCCCCTAAAATGCCCAGCATGAGGCTAATTATAAGTCTGACAAATTAAGGGCAAAGAGTGGTAACTATGGTAATGTTTTACCATATTGTACGGTTGGTTTTAATTCAAATATGAGCTAAATTCTCACGAGTTTAGCTTTTGATTGCCAAAAGGTTGGTGGAACACATAGATTACCGTGATGTTGAGCAATCAAAAGCAAAATTAATATGATTGTGTAACAAGAACAGACCGGCATTACTACAAGTGAGATAAACGCGCATACGAATGAGAACGCAAATAACCATGCAACAACTCAATCTTTTCTGAGAAACATTTCAATAGGCCTACACTTTTATTAGTAGAGGTTGCACATAATTATACATGTACATGTAGGCCTACTGTAAGTGTGCTATGTCGAGCAAACATCTTACAAAACAGATTGAAGTGTCATCCCCACGAACATGTCTCCAGAGTCTAGAAACGGCTGTTTTCGAGGCAGGTATTTTGCTTATAGGAATATCTTTAATCATACAGTAAGTGAACAGATCAATTCCTTTCGTAAATATCTCAGTCTCACCAACGAGACCGATACCTGACCGACAACAGACCGAGCGAACGATTGAATTGCCCCAAATGGCCAAGATTTGGTCGGTTTTGCGGTGTGACTGAAGCCTAAGTCACACTATAGAGTGGTGGCCGGCTACCCACCTATATTCCTTTACTCGGCAACCGTCTCGACGCGTCGCCTATCGTATCGTTGCAGACAGGGTCGGCTTGGACACCAGTCGCCTATATATTTTATTTAAATACACAACCGCTTAAAGATCAGAAAAACATTCTGCCAACCAGTTTGGTTTAGTTGGCGACCGGTCGTGAACCTTTATTGAGACTGCCTTGTATAGAAATAATGGAATCAGCAGCTCAACAGGGAAGTACTGCTACCATAAACCCTTCTATAATAACAGACAATAATAGTTGGTCGGCGATCGGCTACCGCCAAAGTGTAACTTAGGCTCTATGTATGAAACAAATACCTCAGTCACACCGCCAAAACGATTCAATACCGACTCAAAACCGACGGATACTTGACCATACGGGATGATGTAATTTTTTTCTCGGCATGTACCATCATGTGTCGGTCTCGTTGGGGTGACTGGGGTATGAGGGATATCGTATTCTTTGCTACTTTTAATCCTGCCTGTTGAGGAACTAATGAAACACTCGGCATGCTCAGTGGAGATTTGACACCAGACTGTATATCGCAAAATTAAAGATAGCTTTGACTTGTATAAACCTGAAATGGATAATCCTTAAATAATTCGAGTTACTACAGGGCAAATTGTCTAAGGTCATGGTATTTCAACCTCTAATATTCCAATGACGGGTTATTCAAACGAGGCCTTGTAAGGGGTTTTGATTTATATATTTTTTCTTCTTCTTTCAATGTGCAAAGATTCTCTATAGAGCCCTTTGAATGGTATTCCCCACCGAAATATGTCTTCTTTTTTTTTCTCATATACTTCCTTTTCTGTGCATGTGATGTTAATGGCATAGCATCATGCATGATCGCTCTCGTGGCCTTTGCTAAGCGTTTTGGGGGTCAGTTTCCCCTTGTCTTTCCAGAAATGTTCAACCCCAAAAGCAAATACATTTTGACTTCTTAATGTTCCTTTGACCATCAGGGTCATTGACGAAAAGCCTTACCATAGCCTTCGAGTTTAGTCCCCAAGACCCCCCGAGACAGACCCCAAATCGGGTCTTTACCCAATCTTCCCCATTCACCAAACTTTGTTAGTAGGAAGTAGGGTGTAAAGAAGTAACTTCCAACTTAACTTCTTAACTTCCAACTTTCACAGCTTAAGAGTGTTTGCTTAAACTCATGCAGTTCAAGTTCACATTAATTAATCTTGAATTTTCTTGAGGTGCAATTTAGCGTCAGTTGATAATTTCATTAGTACTCTAAGATAGCGTGAAATCAATTCTGAAAAAATGTCATAGTTTTTTTTCAAAAGTAGCCAAAAAATAATTATGTTCAGGACTATACTGTGCATCCCAGAAAAAAAGTTAACAGTCAGAAAAAGTCTCCCCAAATAAATATTTAAAAATATTTGAAACAAAATTCATACCTTTGGATAGCCTAGGGTATCTTTTATTAACTAGACATTTAAATATCTGGCGATATTTGACTCTCGAGTGAGCAAAGGGCACTTTTGTGAAAAGATGCAAAATCCAGATGACATGAATTGGGTTTGTTCTGATTGGTATCAGCAAAGTTGTGAGTCGTAAAAAGGCTTTGAAACTTTCCTATTTTGATCAGTAATAGCCAATCTATGAAAGATGAGGTATTGTTCTCTGTGTGTAGAATGTACTTACATATCTCAACTATAATGTTTTGAAATAGAATTTTAGCTAGTTTTTAATTCAAGCAGGCTTTTTAAATTTAACCATAAAGTTTTGTTGGGTTATAAATTGTCTTTTAATGATCAGAATACGAAAATTTCTAAGCCTTTTCAAGACGCTCAACTTTGATGATACCAGCCAGAACAAATACAAAGTTTGGAGAACCATGGATTTTGCACCATTTCACATCAATGGCTTTTGCTTACTCAAGCGTAAAATATCGTTGGACGTTTTGGTGTCATTTGGTAAGAGAGACCCTAAGCTATCCATAAGTATGGACATTTACTGAACATTTTATTGAAATATTCATTTTGGGAGGCTTTTCCAATAGTCAACTTAACGGTTCTCAATTTTTTTATTTCCAGCCAGAAAAAATACCAATACTTTTCAAGTCTGGATTTTGCACCCTTTCGCAGAAGTCGTTTTTGCTCACTCGAGCTTAAAATATCGCTAGATATTTTGGTGTCATTTGATAGAAGAAACCCTAAGTTATCCACAGGTATGAAAATTCCCTTCAAATATATTGAAATGTTTATTTGGGGAGACTGTTTTAAATGTTTTTGGGACGCACTGGTTAAACACACCCATTGACAATCTCCATCTGTCACAATACAATGTGACTGCCAGACTAAAGTTTTATACAGTGGAACCTCGGTAGAAAACTGTTATAACAAACTTTCTTACATCATGGTAATTTTGCTGGTCCGACACATTTGTCCGACACATTTGTATTTTTTTTAGCCCTGATAAGACAAGATTTCGATATAACAAGGTTTCATTATAACAAGGAAAATTGCTTGGTCCCAAGAAATTTGTTAAAACGAGATTTCACTGGACCAATACCTGGATCATTGCAGACATACCCTTGAGTGGGCTTACATGAAATTATTTGTTCCCCCTTCGAAATAATTTTAAATTGTCATATATTTTCTTTTATATACTTCCTCCTCTGTCATATTGCAGTAAAAATAGCGAGCTTGATATTCCTCTTTTTGAACATTGTACACATGCCAAAATGTTTTCATGGTGTGCAGCAAGCGTGTAAAAAGGTTTCATATGCTACGCATGGCACCAATCATCACAATCATCATCGCTTGCCTTGAAAACGGTTGCGACCCAATCGACATTGCAGAACAGAGCTTGTAGTATAGATTACTGACTCACTGCCTTCTGTTAAGTGATGGTGCCCGTTTGCAAGAAAGATTTTCATGATTTTTAAAGCTTCACTTCTTTCGCATAGAAAAGGTAAGATGAATTAGTGGAAGAGAAATGTCAGGAATCTTTTCAACTACCTTTTTTTCTCACTGCAGTGATAAATTTACACTTTAAGTAAACTCTGAAAATATTTGGTCAGATTCCTGTTGGATAAACAGAAAGGAAATAGATGTGTATTTTTCTGAAAATGACGTTGACTAAATAAAAAGAAAGTGTCAATGACGACGATGATGTTGATGATAAAGATGATAGTGAAGACGGTGATGATGGATGATGATCATTGCTCGCCAAATGAAATATGTTAAGTTGTATATCTTCCTAACAACGGGGCGGGGACCACGAGGCTGTTGAGCAGCCCTGCACTGGAAATGTGTAATTCCTCAGTGAATATGTAAGAGCATCATGGTCTTACTGTTTATTTATCATTACTTAGTATTATTTCCTTTATTACTTGTTTAATCCGTACTTCCTCATTATCAGCTGATGGGTCATTAGCCCCACCATTCCTTCATTCTGTCGGGATTAATCTAAATTGCCCAAAAGTAGCATTGTCATCCAGCATTATGGTAATGACTGCAACATAAAGTGTTTTTTATCAGAAGTTGTTGTAGAACAAGACAGTACAATAATATTGTACATCATACCTGTCATTTGCTGCTACCTTTTGCTCTTCATAATTCATGACTCTGGGTTACATAAAATGCTCTGGAATTTCGGTTGCCATACAAAATGGCACTGTCGATCTCTTGAGATTTTATAGCAATATGTGTAAAAACAATAAAACAAGCGCTAGTTCGTTAATAATTCAAAAGTTGTAACTCATATCAGAATGAGGGTATCACATTGCACAGTTTATTAAAGGACGTCAAATGTATTTGGAGTTAGTTTAGTAACATTTTTTGAAAAATATTCTTAACATAATGATCTGACTATTCAATGAAGAAAGAAAGGCCATAAAGTCTGTGTGTATCAATAATTAATTCAGAACATAAAAATTTGCCATTCTGCTTTACAACTGTAATTCCACATCACCTCTTTTAACCAAGAGTCATGCATCATTATTAGTGACATTGAAAAGAAGAAGGTTGGCAAAAATGACAGGTGCGATGCCCAATGGTATTGTTGTGTTCTTCATTAATGAATGATAAATTGTTCACCTCTTAACCTATGGACTAAATTTTGTTATAATGAAGAGCTATGGCTGTACATTACAAAGATATATAAACTGCATTTCCCACCGGGAATAGGGTGTAAGCCCCGCCCCTGAAAAAAGAACAAACAACCAAAATGCCCTTCGACCAAGCGTTAAACCCCAAAATGTCCTGCATGTAAATAACAAGCATCTTTTACCTTTCAATCTTAATAACTGAAAATATATATGTATGTTTTCTTTTAATTCACTTCAGATGTACATATTGTTTAATTAATTTGAAGTAATGAAATTTTCGTGCAAGCTGATAACAGCTGATCCAGCGGCGCAAATGGAAATGTGTTACGCAATTCTATTCATCGGGGAGGGGGGGGGGGGGGACCTATTGTTACATCCCCCCTAATGAAAGTAATGTTTTGCATATTTTCGCCCATGAACTGATCATTTCTTTGATAATTTATTAGACTGTGAAAAATGTATTAGTTTTTAAAATGTACACAATAGATTCAGGGTTATGTAAATACACCTACTGAACACCTTCACCTGGTTCACAAGACAAAATAGAAGAGGGTGCAAGGTACTTGTACTAATGATAATAATAATGGGTTCCTGTTATGACGCTCCACAAATATTACCCTGGCTTTAGCATGGCTGCTCTTACGGCGCTCTATAACATTTCAAGGAATTAATTCCTTCCAGGCACCCAATTTACCTCACCTGGGTCAAGTGTGGCAAATGTAGATTAATGTCTTGCCAAAAGGCATTAGTGCTGGGTCAAGGATTCGAAGCCCGTACCTTGTGGTTCACAGTCCGGGGACTTAACCACTAGACCACGACACCTCTACCTAATTCACACATGAATGGTAGATTTCATTAAGGCAGTCACATGTACAAGCAAGCTCATACATTATTTATGTCTTGTCAAGCAGCTGAAGACGGTCAATAGGTGTGTTTACATAATACTGAACATATTTTGGGGTAGTTGTCCAAAATCAATGCATGTTTCAAATTTGATAGCGATTATTATTTGTTAAAGCAAATTGCATCTCAAAAAATATAAATATAGTCAAGACCCTATTAGGTACATTTGAACTGAAATGACTAAAGTATGTGTGAGTGATTAAAGTTGGAAGGTGACAAGTGCTTTAATCATATCTACATTCAGAGAATGTTATCATTATTGTTATTATATTTATTTATTCTATTTTTTGGATGGGGGGGGGGGGATTTTGCTCGAAGGGCACCCTGTTTTTTTTCGGGTGAGCCAACCCTCCTTCCAGATGGAAAATTGAGCCCATTTTTTAAGGGGAATCTAAAAACCCCATCAAGACAGATTTTTTTGGTGATGTAAAGCCATAATACTTTCGTTTGGTGAGGTTTGGTGCATGCGCTAGATGGGATGACGTCGACCAGACTTTAGGGGCTAAACCAGACGGTTTTGGTCAGGCTGAAACCCTTTTGCCAATGGGTCAAATCTTATAAGCTCGAGGGGTGGCTATTTCGGGACAGGCTTTTCGTTCATAGCCTTGTTAGTAAAAAGTGAAATTCGAAATATAGTTCAAATCATTCCTTTGACAGTTTGAACAGTACTGAAAAAATCATTAACTTACTTGAAATAAATTGAATATCCATTAACTTTATCATGTTCAAACTTCAACATTCAGTTTAAATTGTTAATTTATAATGATAATCAATTATGTCACATTTGTATTTGCACTTGTATAAAGTATATCTTGAGTAGTTATGATTATTATAATTATTATCTTTGTTATCTCATAATATTTATCTTTACTATATACTTATGCTAGGTAAGCGAAACAAAGAACGATAGTATTGGGTCGTCACCTAGCGGTATCATACTTCCGAAAGAAAATTAAGTTGTTGTTAGAATTAGATTGATTTACGGATGTATCTTGCTTAAAAAATACAACGGACTCATGATAATATTATTTTGGATTGTTCTTTTACATTCGGATTTTTAATCTAACGGGGGAACATAGGGTGCTCAACCTAAAGTACCATTTGATCTTGAAACTAGAATCATGTCCAGAAAAATAACTAGAGCTCACATGAGTGCTGTTTTTAAGTTGTCCTCTTCCTCTTTTCCAGTTGTGATTTGATAACAATAGACATAATTACAGTTTTTTACCAACCGGGACAAATGCATTGAATATAAAGGGAAGTACGAAATGTAAAAGGTGATTGATCTTGCATGTCGATAAGCGTAAAATGACTTCTAATATCAATATCAACAATGATGTCTTTGTTCCTATTTCAAGCGCACTGAAATTTAGGCTATGATTTGTCTCTGTGTGTGAGCATTTACAAATGACTCATGGAGGTACATGTGTAGGAGGGAATGTGGATAAAAAGATAAGAATGTGTAGGCCTATGTTAATAAGGGTGTGAGTGGGTGTATGTGTATGTGGGTGTGTGTGTGTGGGTGTGTTTGTGGGTGATAGCGCGCGTGTATGTTATGCTGCAGTGATAATATTGATTGGTCGCAATCCCAGCATCTCATCAAATTATAATGTCTTGGACCTGAGAATATCTTAGAACAACTTTAAAAACATACCTCTTGGAAAAACATCCATAGAAATGCAGGGCAAAATACAAACTGATCAATAGGATTTCTAGATTTCTAGCGCAAACACAGACACAAACACATGCACACACCCACCCACACCCACATCAAAACATTTTTTCCCAAATGTTTTTATTGATTTCATCAACATAGAATTAACAAAACATGTAAAATTTCCTTTTCTTATAACAATTTTCATATACACTGTTGGTCATAATGGTAGCATAATTTTTTTTCTACCTTTCGTACACTATTGACAACAATACGAGTCATTTTTTTTTGCAAAATAAAGCTTATATCTTCACCGATTTTATTGATAAATCTGTTCTCAACATATGAAATAAAAAATATAAGACAAAAATTAATTCATACAAACTTTATACACTGGTTTAAACCACTTTTGACAAACACAATCATCCAGACCTTGGATTCCTTGAAACAATGTATCGTTTTTGGTAAATGTTTAACCATGATAAGTTTATCGTGAAAAATAAAATCTTATTGAAGTGAAGTGTTCCTCTTTTTAATCTTGTTGGGTCACTTAGTATCGGGTATGGCCACCTCTGGCACGCACCAGTGCCTCCACACGCCGTGGCATACTGTCCACAAGGTTGTTGATGGTGTGCAAGGGCAGTGCATCCCACTTTTCAGTTAGTGCCTGGGCTAACTCCTGCACATTTTGAGGATGATTGTTTCTCTCATTGATGGCACGGCCCAATGCATCCCAGGCGTGCTCAATGGGGTTCATGTCGGGGGAACAGGCAGGCCAAGGCATCTGCTGCACGTCCTCTGCGTCAAGGAATTCCCTCACCAGACGTGCCCTATGTGATCGAGCGTTGTCGTCTTGGAGCTGAAAGTTATTGCCATATACTCTTCTCGCGTATGGAAGACAATGGCGTTCCAGGATATCGCGGTACACGACGGCGTTGACGTTTCCTTCAGGTGCAGCCAATGGCGTTTTTCCGCCATAATGTATTCCGGCCCATACCATCACTGAGCCTCCACCTGCTTGATTGGTTTCCTGGGCACAGTCATTACGGAGGTTCTCGCCCCGCAGTCGTCGAACCCTCTGCCTCCAATCGGTGCGGTCAAGGATGTACCTGCTTTCATCACAGAAGATTACATGGCGCCAGTGACCAAGGTGCCATCTCCTGTGCCTCCTAGCCCACTGAAGTCGAGCAACCCGGTGGCGAACAGTGAGACGTGGAACCTTGGTCATTCGCCGAGCTCTGTATCCATGTTGGACAAGTCTCCTGTTTACGGTTTCCCGTGAAACGTTCACTCCGAAGTGCCTCCTCCACAAGTGGAAAAGACGACTCGCTGGCATTATCAGGTTCCTACGGCACATGTTCAGCAGTTGACGGTCATCCCCGTGCGGATGTTCTTCGTGGTCGACCTGTAGATCTCTCTGGACTCAAAGTACCCGCCTCTCGATGTCTTCTGAGGATGCGGCATACACAACTCTGCGATAGTCCCAGAATATCTGCAATCTGGGCCTGTGTCCGTCCATTCCGTCGGAGTGCAAGGACCCTCTGACGAATTGCAAGTGCCGTTGGGCGAGGCATAGTGTAAGGAATCAGTGTACCAAATTTGGTAGGAATTGATCAAGCTAACTCTGAAAACGGGCTGTTAACACACGTAGGCTTTCTGCACGAAATGGACAGCAAAACAACAGCAGAAAGGAGGCTCTGCCTTTCATAGCACCAAACAATAAAACTGGCATTACCCCTATAGTAATAATGGAATGATCCAACAATATATTTTAAGATTGTCTATATAGATCTTAGGAGGAAGGATGGAAGGAAAAATCCTGCAAGTTTCGTTTGAATGGCATAAGCATGAATACATGTTTACTTTGAATGAAAATTCATACATATAACTATAGAGTCTACATGGGACCATTTTCCCCTTGGAGTCGTCCATTGAGTACTCTAGGTATGTTTACATGTACAAATGTGAGGAAATGTTAAGAAATAACATATGGATAAACTTTCCGACGGTAAAATTACTTTTTAACAGTAGTTCCATTGCTTTCCGGTAGAATATTCATAAATGTACCACTCATTAAAAAACGACATTTTTTCAGCTTTTCGTTGGAATGACCTATTTCAAGCGGCTCGGGACAAAAAGGTAAAAGACACTCCACGAATCTGAAACCTGGAATGGATTGACCTATGTTTGGCCCACATTCAATGGCAAAACCAACTTTTAAAAAGTTGGGCCATTTGAGATACAACACTTCAAAAATGACCCAAAATGGGCATTTTTCAATTTTCTTAAAAATGGGGAAATTGGCATCACCCCTATAGTAATAATGGAATGATCCAACACTTTATTTTAAATATTGTCTATACAAATTGTAAGCAGAAGGATAAAAAGAGAAACCCTGTAAGTTTCGTTTGAATGGTATAATCCTAATTGCATTTTTACTCTGAATGAAAATTGCACTAAATTTCAAAATTCATGTCCTTGATAGGTACCAAAAGGGGCCATTTTTAGGGGGTAGGGATAATTATGAATGGAATTATGAACAGAAAGTTTTGACATCATTTTCGTAGGATATACCCTGTATATACCACAACTTCAAAATATGAAAGAAATCCGCCGACCCCCATCTTCCCCATCTTTTTCAAATCTGCCTGATTCTCTCAGACAGTAGCTCTTAAATCAAAATTATTACTATCATATTTTACTTGTAAATTAAATGAACTCTGTAAATCTCTGACGAAACATTCATAGATTCTTTTCGATTTTGCAGCATGAGACATTGTAGTTTGACCAAAAATATTTAGGTTTATATGAAAATACACTTGTTGGAATTTAACCGCCGGGGTTGCGCTCTTCCAACTGGAGGGTATGACATGTACAATTTCTATTATTTGAAGTAATTGAGATGAATTCAATCACAGATTTGTAAAATGTGCTAGAGGTTTCATATGACCATTATCAAAAATGTGGTCTAAATGGAATATACCTTTATCAAATAAATCTTTGTCAAATAGCATTTTACCATGAATACATATATAATAGGTTTTCCCGTCCAATTTCGCACTTAGTGCATGCAAGAGTATAAATAGTTTATTCAATTTCGTTATATAGGTCATTCAAAAATTCAAACTAGTCATTCAAAATCGCCATAGGGCAGCCAAAAATTCGTAATGGGCAGT
Organism: Heliocidaris erythrogramma; assembly: GCA_025617745.1. Lineage (NCBI taxonomy): Eukaryota > Metazoa > Echinodermata > Echinoidea > Camarodonta > Echinometridae > Heliocidaris > Heliocidaris erythrogramma. The sequence goes on from CM046859.1 coordinate 13,870,681, forward strand.
CAGATTCGCCATAGAGCAAGCAAAAGTGTAAAAATATCATTCAAATTCGCCATAGTGCATTCAAATTAGCACGGAAGAACACGTGACTGAAGATAGAGCGTTCAATTTCGCCATAGGGTATTCATGTTCCTAACTAATGCATCCAATTTAGCTCCGTATTCACATGATTTGAAAACAGTAATACATATAAGAATAATTATGATTATGTACATTGTTTGTTAAACATTTAAAGATTAAATTCTTTAGGAATGTCCTCTGGCTTCTTTCAACTCATATTTTGCTTGCCGAGTTTCTGCATTATTTATGTTTGAAAAGTCTGTTTGCGCAACATTTAACACTTTATTGTTAACGTTCTAATTTCTATCTGCAAGATCTTTCTCAAACATTCTTTGCGCGTTCTCCCAGCGTTACATGGCCCGCTGTCTGGCCCGTGAAATCATCAATGGCTGAAAAAGAGACTGAGCTTTGAGCTTTGAACTTTAACATTTTGATGAAAAGATTATTTTACATGATGAAAGTCTTAATATAGGTTTTCCCGTCCAATTTTGCACTTAGTGCATGCAAGAGTATAAATAGTTAATTCAATTTCGTTATAGGTCATTCAAAAATTCAAACTAGTCATTCAAAATCGCCATAGGGCAGCCAAAAATTCGTAATGGGCAGTCAGATTCGCCATAGAGCAAGCAAAAGTGTAAAAATATCATTTCAAATTCGCCATAGTGCATTCAAATTAGCACGGAAGAACACGTGACTGAAGATAGAGCATTCAATTTCGCCATAGGGTATTCATGTTCCTAACTAATGCATCATCAGCTCTGTATTCACATGATTTGTAAACATTAATACATATAAGAATAATGATAATTATGTACATTGTTTGTTAAACATTTAAAGATTAAATTCTTTAGGAATATCCTCTGACTTCTTTCAAGTCATATTTTACTGGCTGAAAAGAGACTGAGTTTTGAACTTTAATATTTTGATGAAAAGATTCTTTTAAATGATGAAAGTCTTAATATGAGATAAAAACAGAAAAAGTAAATATGTTAACCATATGAAAGAAGAAAATCCTGATATCGTACACATCCTATGATTTACAGTATGTCTCTAACCAATGCATGTAATTGATGAGATGATGCAAAATAACACAAGACAATACACATTATGAAAGAAAATTTATAAAGATAAAACAGGCATATGAAATAACATATAAACATACAAAATTTGCTTAAATTTACCAACTAGCCCAATAAGGAGCACGCCAGTAAGCTGATACAGTTGCTTTTGTCCGCTCCATGGGCCATGTGATGAATATGAAAAGAATGACTCCCCCCCCCCCCCCTGCTTAAAACAAGAGTAAGCTCATAAAGTGAAAGAATGTGTAAACATGGAAAAGCAAGTGAAAAATTATTTAAAAAAATACATGTGCTAAATTGGATGCACAAATTGTATAACTGGATGCCCAATGGCGAAATTGAATGCTTTAACTTAGCTCGAGGGGGTTTCACGGGCGAACTTGGTTGCACTATGTATGAATTTGTATGACAATTGGCGAATATGGTTGCCCTAAAGCGAATACGAATGGCAATTGACCATCTTGGCTGCACTATAGCGAATTTGAATGGCGATTGGTGGTGTTGCATTGGCTGCCCTATCCGCGAAATTGAATGACCTATTTACTTTTTCTCATGCACTTTGGGCAAAATTGAACGGCCTATCTTTACTTTTGCATGCACTAAGTGCGAAATTGGACGGGAAAACCTATATTATTAAATATCAGAGGATTCATTTAATTTTCAGAGTATTTGAATTTACTCATATCCTGCCAGACCCTCAGCATTTCTAAATAAAATGGAGGTATTTTCAGTAATAATTTTGATATGCCATAATTGCATAAAAACAAGAATCTCCCCCTCTTGCTCTAACACAATAATCAAAGTATAATTTCCAACCATCACTTTTTTCACCATATAATAAACGTTTCAACCACATTATACGTTGTGTCTTAACAAAAAGTCTGAAATTCATCATTCTTAGTCCCCCGTTGACATAATCCTGATACATCACGTTCCTCTTAATACGATCTTTTCCCGTCCATAAAAATTCAAAAGTAATTCTTTCAATTTCATCAAACACCCACTGGGGAACTACTATTAGGGACGAAACATAGTTTAATCTCGACAATACATACGTTAAAAAAAAATTATTTTGCCCATGAGGGTTAAATCCCTCTCTTTCCACCGCCCTATAATATAAACGTCTTTTTATTTTACTAAGTATTTCCTTGTAATTAAGATCTTCTTTTTTTTATTTGCGTCTAGAGAAAAATATATACCCAATATTTTAACCTCTTGAACTAGGTTTCCAAACAAGTGAACGTGAGAACTTTGACTATCTTTACCCATCCACAAAAAATTAGTTTTCCTTTATTAATTTTTAAACCACTAACTTTCCTAAATTCTTCAAGAACATTTTGGAGCCTATTTATTGAATTACTATCTTTTACAAAAAGTGAAATGTCATCAGCGTACGATATTTGTTTTACTTCATCCCCAAAGTAAATCCCTTTATGGTCCCTCCTTATTTCCAAAGCTAAAACTTCAATAGCTAATACAAGGAGATATGGCGACATAGGATCTCCCTGTCTTACTCCTCTATTTAAACTAAAATAACCTGTAGAATAGCCTCCATTCATTATGCAACTAGAAATATCTGTCTAAAGCACCTTCACCCATGAACGAAACATTTGACCGAAACCAAATGATTCTAAGACATTAAATAAGAAATCGTGAGAAACTGAATCAAATGCTTTTTAAAAGTCAACTGTAACCAAAAAGCCCATATTTTGATACCGTGAATTAAACAACGTGTCATGAATTAATCTTACCGCTTCTCTTATATTCCTTTCTTTGATGTAACCAACTTGGTCGTAGTGAACGATCTCAATTAACACTTCTTTTAATCGTTTTGCTAATACCTTAGATAATATCTTATAATCTACATTCAAAAGTGTATATGGGTGTATAATTTTGAACATACCTTTTATTTTTTCCTTCTTTTTCCAATAATGTAATTACACCATGCTTTTGTGATGTTGACAAGTTTCCCCATCATAAACTTCGTTCAATGTTTCGACCAAAGTTTCTCCCAGAAATGACCAAAAAGTATAATAAAATTCAACTGTAAAACCGTCATTTCCAGGAGATTTATTATGTTTCATTTCTTTTAATACATTGAGACATTCATTTTCAGTTACTTTTCCTTCACAACTCTCCTTGTTTTCTTGACTTAATTTGGGGATATTATCAAAAAATTTAGGCCTACTATTCCTATCACCAGTCAATTCGTCGTTTGAGTATAACTTTTCATAAAACTTTTCATATAACTTTTCATCAAAACACATTCACCCACACCCACAAACACTCACACTTTGCATAAACACACATATACTTATACATGTATATATATAACTCTAAAGGCTATATTAGGTGGACATTTTTTGTCTTATTTCTATGCTCAACTGTCCACCTAATGTAGGGAGCGCTCTTAATATGGCGAAATAAACCGCATTGTTGTGTGTCCACCTGATGTACCCTTTAGTAATATATACATATACATATAAACATTATAAAGAGAAATTTTCTCTATCTTAAGAGTCACTAAAATATTGATTTTGTCAAAATCTTCAACAACAGATTGACTTTAAAATTATTGTTTCCTTTAACAATAGGGGTATATTTGTACAGGTCTCCCCATCCATCAACAATGTATATATTATATATATGATATATATATGATATATATATATATATATATATATATATATATATATATATATATATATATGTGTGTGTGTGGGGGGGGGGGGTGTATACCCTCTACCCCTTCATGATTTACGCCCATGTCAGAATCATCAGTAACTCGTGACTCTGGGTTATAAAAGCTCTAAAATTTCAGCTGTGATGCACAGTGGCATTGAATTAATTATTGTTACACACATATTTTTAGCGGCTTGGGAGCCTATCCCGTAATAGTCATCCCATCAAGCCACAAGATGTGACCCCTTGAAAGTTACACAAAAAATTTAAGCCATTGACAAAAGAAGTTGTAGTCTGATGGTATATCTGTCAGGTGCTCCAGAAACAGACCCGAAAGTCGGGGAGATTTTTACCCTATCTAGTCTATATACCAAACTTTGTCAGTAGGAAGCAATATGTCTGTATATTTACAAAACAAACAAATAAGCAATCACCACGTTTGATCGAAGGGCACATAATTTTTTTCCCGGGTGATCTGACACCCCCTTCCCCAAGCTGTGTAATTTGAAAACTGTACGGTATTTTTTAAATATATCTGTGTGATGTACATCCCTACTTCTTCCGTCTAATGACATTTGGTCCAAGGGATATATGGGAAAAATATTGAACCCAATATCTAGGAGCGTCTGGAAACCTCATTCTTACAGAAACTGTGTCATTATTTGTCTTATGTAATCTACATTCATACTACTTTAGTTTGGCGATGTTTGGTGCATGAGTTAGAAGGGATCGAACTTTAGGGTCTCTTTCGCATGGTTTTGAGCAGTTGGGGCTAAACTGGAGTTCTCGTCAATGACTTTGATGGTCGAACTAAGTTAAAGTGTCAAGTCCAGAGGTGACTATTTTGGGACAGGATTTGGTCCTATAATCTTATTTAGTGAAAAGTGAAAGTCAAAATAAAACTTCTATGATTGATAAAAGTTAACTTCTGTTAACGTTACAATGTGCAAATTTCAGACTTTAGTTAGAATTATAATCAAAAGTATCATATTTGAGTGTGCTTGGGTATATATCTAAATGTAATGACTACTTTTCATTCACCTACCTCATAATAAAATTATTAATGTAATAATGAAGATAGTAATCATAATAATATATTTTTACTACTAGTGTTAGGTACTAGGTGTTACAAAAAACATTTCCCACTTTTGATCCTTAATAGTTCAAAAAGTATATATTAGATAACACTGACATTGATATGAACAATAGCTGAATTGTGTACAATTTGGTTGGAGGTAATTTTTAAAATGAAAGCATAAATCAGTTTCATTAAATTCAAGATTAATTTTTAAGTTAGGGTTCAGATTTTGCTCTATTTACAACCCTCTGTACAAAACTTTAACTTTGCACAGGGGTCAATTGGTGTGTATGGGAGTGTGTGGTTAACACCCGGACAATGGTCCTGGACAATGGCCAGGGTTTGGATGCTTTATTATTTATCCATGAGGAATTCCACTATCACAGCTAGTCTTTATTCATCCTCTGGTATTAACTGTGTAAAGTCATTTCACTGAGATGTCATTTTAATGGATTTTGAAGCAATCAAAGTAATGCGAAGTGAATTGAGTCATTCAAAGGATAGGAATATTGATGTTGTCCTTGATGATGGTGATAATGATGACAATGATAGTGATGATAATGATGACAATGATAGTGACGATGATGATGATGATAATAATAACAATGATGAGGATGATGATAATTAAGATGGTGATGATAATGCTGCTGCTGCTAATAATGATGATCATGATAGTGACACTGATGATGATGATGATGATGATGATGATAATGATGATAACGACGACGATGATGATATTGATGATGATGATGATGATGATGATGATAGTGATGATGATGTTGCAAGCACATGGACACATGTGCTTACTTTTTCATGTGCATGCATTTTACCCTTTACTATGAATTCAGACTAGCAGTGCCCAGAACAATCCATCATGAATTATTAATAAAGCATTCATGTGCCTTGGAGCAAGAGACCAGAAGCCTGGTCAGCAGAGCTCTGAAAAGGTGGTATTCATGTCCATTGTTCAGGGTCATTGTAAGCACACACTCACATACACATCATTGGTTCCTGTGTAAAGTTCAAGTTTTGTACAGAGGGTTAAAATTTGACCAAAATCTGGAACCTAACTTTAAAATTAATCATGGATTTAATGAAAGTTATTTATGCTTTCATATTCAAATCACCTCCAACTAAATTGTACACTATTCAGCTATTACTCATATCAATGTCAGTGTTATCCGATATATAGTTTTCGAACTATAAGGATCAAAAGTGGGAAATGTTTTTTGTAACACCTAGTACCATACAATGCCTAAATAGGAGTTGCTATGCCAGACTGCTTTCGCATCTCCAGGAAAAGAATGGTATAACGAGGAGGTATTGAAATCTATTATAAATTATATTATGAATTATATTATGGCCATGTGCTGCGCTGGGGGAAGGTATATTCTACTGTCTATTGTAGAATGTTAGTGTAACTAACTGATGATTGACGGATTATGTCATTACAGGAATGAGATCTGGAGCCTTATTTAGGGTGGAGCTTAGGAGGTTGGAAAGAATATTTCAAAAAACATCTAAATATCTATGGAACATATCTAAATGTTTGAATAACATAATATTAGTTGTAGCAATAAAAATTGCACTCGGGTTAGGTTTGAGTTGCAGGGGCCCTTTAACGGAAATTCGCTTCCCATGAATTAGGTTTAACTTCGGCAGCTTTCAAGAATATGGGCCTTTGGTTTAAAACTAGCTTTCAGTTTGAGATGAAAATAACATTGTCAGCGTATGAAGAATATCTTTAATTAACAAAGTTCTCGGAGGAGGACAACCCAGCCTCTTTCTATGCTGCAGAGCCATTTCAACAAAAAATAACATGATAACTGCGTCACTGCATGACTTTCACCCTCTTGATTATCAAATGGACAGCAAGATCCGTCATTGAATTTATTCCAAATTGGAATCCCCTGAAAATATCGACTGATTGGGTTAAGAAAAAAAAAGTTTAAACTCTAACTTGATGGGAGTCCACTGATATTCGGAGTGTTAAGCGTCACGTCAACCTCCTCAGTCCGCTCAGATTAGCATGATTATAATAACATAACAACCGAACCACATTCATATCATCATCAATAAAATTCCATTTCATTTCGGTTCAGCTTCGTTCATTCTGACTATTTTCCCAGATATTGTGTTCGAAATAAAAAAGTTGACACATATCGTTCGATAGAAGGATGGATCATATTTGCCTGCTCAAAACATTTTAATCTATAACAATTCAGTACAAGCAGAAAATATGTGAAACAATCGTGAATCAAATGGGGAAGGGGGAATGTCACGTTAATTGAATAAAGACAGAGATACACAAAGGGAGACGGCGATGGAAAGAGAGGGAAAGAGAGAGAGGGGGGGGGGGCAGTTAGACAAAACATGAAATGGGCTTTTATAAAAACATTTGTATTAACAATCATGTATGATGAAGCAGACACAATAATGTAGCAAATTGACATAGGTTAGTGGTGGAAAATACAATACAATGTACTGGTTGAATGATTTTTTTTTTCATGGCTTGTTGATATCCGTTTTCAAATTGGATATATAGTTTCATGCTCTTAATCTCAATTGGATTTTCGATTTTGTTATTATGAACAGAATTAATGATCTACTGTGGTTCCTTGAGATCGCTTTAATAGAGATTGTTGGTACAACGACTTGATGGTAGTTATAAACCATTTAAATGGCAAACATTGTATATGTAATAAATCGGCACATAGACATATTTCAATCCCAATCAGTTACCACAGAGTTTTAATAGTATCAAGACAGATTACTCTCACCTACTTCCGTAGTTCATTTTGCAGGCGTAAATTGCTGTGTTAAAAATGACTCGGAAAAATACCTTAGCCATAGGTATAACACGTGAAAAGATGTCTCATATTTTCTTGATATTTCATATTTTATTCTTTATCAAGTCTGATTTTTGCACGAGAGAAAGGATGGATAGTTCAAAAAAACATTTCTAATGTCCTTTCGCAAGACATTCATCTACATTTGCCACTCTCCACCCAGGTGAAGTAAATGGGTACCCGGTAGGAAGAAATTCCTCGAATGCCTTAGCGCCTATCATGGCTCGGCTAAAGCCGGGGTAATAATGTGATACTTTGTATTAAGCGCAGTAGAGTATATTTGTATAGTAGCTGCGCTATATAAATGGACATATTATTATTATTATTATTGTCAATAAAAGACTATAACCTTTCCCTCTGGGCCGATCGACATGTACCACAATACATTCGCGTGCTTTATTTCGGGACTGAGCACTCTTCGTACATTATTTAATGATAATAAGATTGCACCAATACAAGTACTGTACAATCTTATTATTATTATTATGTTTTTAGAAAGTGCGGTAACATGTTTCATGTATTGGCAGATATATCTGGAATTAGCCGATGATGTAATCAACCCATATTGCAAACTATTAAAACTGTGAACAAACACGGAATTAATTGTATTTACCAGTACATGAAGGTTAATGTAAATTACAGGAAATAAAATTTGGTTTCATCGCGTTTATTTTGCTAATTATGTCAATATGCATAGAGTTTCATATTTAGATTTTCGATATTTTTTATCATCAAAAAAATTAATTATCTACTGTGGTTCCCTTGATATCGCTTTTATAGAGATTGTTGGTACAGCGACTTGATGTTAGTTCCAAACCATTTTAAATTACCGAAATTTTATATGTAAAAAATGGGCAGAATCGGCAAACAGTGATTCAGTTCGTGTATTTTCCTCACTCTACATCAGAGTGATTCAACCTGAGTAAAAACATTGCACTCATAAGACGGTTTGATTGATTGCTTTGCTTGTGTCATGTGCCGGGTTTCCTACACCACCTCATCACTTGCCATCTCTCGATCAACTGATCACAGCAGCAAATGATAGCAAAGGGAAAAGGCCTGGATAGTGAACTTGCAATTTTAAAGAAGCCTGTTCTTGTCCATTTCATCTATATATTTTTTTCTCCGCAGAGTGCCTAACAATCCAACTCGGCCAAAACCATCTCGCCCTTATCATACTTGTTATTATTATTTAATCATTTTTGTTAGGCTAAGTTACATACACATTTTACTATTATCATCTTGATACATTACTTTGTTTTAAATTCACAATCATAAAGTTGATTTGAATTTCAGGAAGCAAAACGATTTTTTTTCGTCAGAAATGACAAAGCAATATTACAATATGGGGGTTCAAGCCGCCTACCGGCGCCGCCAGGGTGAATCCTTATTCTTCCATACTTGCTTTACATTCGCTCAGTTGCAAAAGCCCACCTGAATTTCAGGTCCAAGGACGAATAGATAAAACACTGAAGTAAATAAACCGCTGCTCTCCTATTACAAATATATTTGTTCTCTTAATTACCTAATGCAAATAGATTGTACAGTATTTATATTGGTACAATATTATTATCATTATTATGGTTTTAGAAAGTGCGGTAACGTGTTTCATGCATCGGCAGATATATCTGGAATTAGCCGGTGATGTCATCAACCCATATTGTAAACTATTAAAACTGGGAACAAACACGGAATTAATTGATATTTATTTACCCATTACACGGAGGTTAATGTAGATTACAGGAAATAAAATTTAGTTTCATCGCATTTACTTTGCTAATTATGTCAATATGCATAGAGTTTCATATTTTCCACAATACCCTATTCAAGCGTAGCAGTTTAGCCCAAGAGTCTTTTAGTTGAATTATTTTCGAATGGTTGGCGTTCATGAAAAGCACACGTCATTGTATATATAATTTTGATAATGCCGACATGGGACAATGAACTACTAGTATGTTTTTCCCCGCTTTGGAATTAAACGGGTCGTGACTCGTGTTTGCAATGAACAGGGGGGTCCGGTTCTGACGGCGACATAATAACATTTAGTTCTTAATGTGGGTCCTATAACGATCACTACATATTCGAATATCTAAATTTTGGTTTTGTACGTAACTCTCTCATCATCATCATCATCGAACCGTCATTTTGAATAACAGGTACATTATATTATCATTATAATTCTTATTCTTCTTCTTATCATTCTTCTTCTTCTTCTTCTTCTTCTTCCTCTTCTTCTTCTTCTTCTTCTTATTCTTATTATTATATATTATTTCACCGTTTAATGTCAAGCGGTCGCGATTTAAAATTTGTTTGTATATTGTCTGAATGAAAATAGGTCACTTAATTAGCTTCCCCTTCACCAATCGTGATCGGAGTGTTCATAATTTATGTTGACTGTTTTGATATAGACATATTTTTATATGCTTATTAAGTTACTGTCCATTAAGGGGGAAACAAAATTATGTGAGGTGCATGGATCAATTTCATTATTGGATATCTTGACCAACATTTGTCCTTTTACTCCTAGTGGCTTGGCAGAAGATGAGGAATAATTATGGACAAACCGTTTCGGTTGTCCAGCTTCTTCTCATTCTTTGGATGTCATCCCTTATCCACGATGCGGTTGGAGGTACGTAATTAAATAAACATGACACAGGTTACAAATTCACACTTATTGAGGATATGACTACTACCCTTCTCTCTCTCCAAATTCTCTTTTTTCTTCTTCCCACATTGTTCTGATTCATTGCATGCTTTAAAGAAAAATATGACACTAGCATTATCCACCTGTATTTAAAAGTGTTTTGAATCGACACTTAATGCTTTCCATTAGCCTGTTTACAGTCACATATACTGTTTTACAATGAGTGCTTCTTGAGTGTATTTGCTTTAATATTATGCACTACTATATTTATTGGGCGTCTCGCCAGGAACATTCTGAGATGTTCCACTATTGTTCATTAGCTCGTTCGTTCGCTCTGCCTACGAAGACTTACTTCTGTGTTATGCTGTCTCTACTTGTACCTACATGTACTGTTTATTTCTTTCTTTGTGTCATGTCCTTCTTATAATCCCTTCTTTGCTGTATGGTGTCAGTGTTCAGTTCTCTGTATTCAATGGTTTTGTATCTGTACTTTTTTTCACATGTAAAACTGTCGTATGTGTGTTTTCTTGCAGGACTGTACTATCGCCCAATTCCTTGCTTATTGCTATAAATCCAAAGCCGAAAATGCAATATAATTTTGAGATTTTGACTGTACTTCTATGGCCAACTTAGCAGATGTGCCATTCCATTCTTTAAATGATGATGACCTTTTTGATTTATTAAACACTTCATCAACAAATCACACGAATGATAATTCTTCAACTGATGTAGCGTATAACCATTTTGTAGTAAAACAATATAAACTCTTCAACAGAAATCTTCGACTTTCACCCTGATCATGACCAAATTCAAAGCCCTTCATCTGACTATCCCTGATAGCAGAAAGTGGTAAAAATTACGTGATATTTACGTCGTGGTTTTCGTCTTTTTTACGTCCTGTAATTACGTCAATAAGACGACAACTTGCACCAACGCAAGACGTCAAGAGGACGTCTTATTTTGACGTCATCTGTACACTGCAAAAACTGAAGTGCTGAGCACTTTTTGAGGGCATGCATAGGGACTGCACTCAGAGTGATATTGAATGCACACAGCGTGCTATTTCAGCACTTTCACGGGAGCTGGACCGGCTCCTTAAACTGCTAAACATTCATAAAAAAAATGATTTGGGCGAGCTTCGAACCAGGGTCCGCTGATCGAGAATTGCTGGCATTACCGCTAGACTAACTCACATTGTATGATTTAGAGCAGATCATATTGTTACATAGTGAATTTACGACACCACATAGTTCATGTTATCTACTTGACTCCCATGACTAAACTGAATTGCAAGAAGCATTTGTTAGTCCATCGGTAACGTCAGCGCCTCTCAATCAGCGGAACCTGGTTCGAGGCTCGCCACGGTCACATTTTTTAATTTTTTTGCTGATAAATTAGCACACTACAAGTGCTATAAACAGGATTTCAGGTGCAGTCACTATAGTTTTTACGGTGTACAAGACGTAGAGATGACGTCAAAATAAGACGTCCTCTTGACGTCTTGCGTTGGTGTAAGATGTCGTCTTATTGACGTAATTACAGGACGTAAAAAAGACGAAAACCGCGACGTAAATATCACGTCATTTTTAACGCTTTCTGCTATCAGGGAAGAGGAATGAAGACGTAGAGATGACGTCAAAATAAGACGTTCTCTTGACGTCTTGCGTTGGTGCAAGTTGTCGTCTTATTGACGTAATTACAGGACGTAAAAAAGACGAAAACCACGACGTAAATATCACGTCATTTTTTAACACTTTCTGCTATCAGGGATGTAACCGCGTCTCAATTTAAAAACCTCGCCAAACAATTTGCAAAAGACACATTTTCTCTTTTACACTTAAACAGAAGCTTAAATAAACATTTCGAAGAATTTCAATTGTTATTAGATAATCCATCCAAACAGTCGTTTTCCATAATAGGACTTACAGAAACTTGGTTATCCTGTGAATCCAGCCTACCATTTGCATTGGATGGTTATGATCTTCTTGTCAATATTAGAAAAACAGACCTGCTGGCGGAGGTGTTGCATTTCTCGTGTCACACAAGTACGACTACACAATTTTTAATGAATAACATAACTTAATAATAATTGTGATATATATTTTCGTGCGAGGATTTGTTTGCCTTTTATTACTCAAAGTTTTTCGCTCATTCCTTTTTCATGAAAGTGGTAAAACTGTGAAATTCCTTTTTGCAAGCAGAGTACCTATCAAGGCCCACTACATTGCGCTTTGACGTCCATTTTTTATTTCTACTTTTTTGGTTTGCTTTCCTTCTTCATTTTTGTTGTCTTTGTTATTCCTCTTCTGCTGACGCGGTGAGCATCTACTGTTTCTACTTTATTTTCTTTCCACGTGCCTCGCATCTTCAACAGATTCTAAAACATGTTATTAATGAGATTTTTGTTAAAAGGAACGTGCTTGATGATCCTATTAAGATGACGTCATGGCAGCCATGAATATTTTTCCCTTTTACGCCTTACAGGACGAAGACTTTCTTTTCATTCAATTCCTTTAACACAAGCGTTGTTAATTCCGCAAATATTAACTTCCGTGAAGCAGATTTTGCTTCCGAACTTATGGAAAATACTTCTGAATTTAAATATTATATCGATGAAAATGATACTGTTTCAAACGTCTGAATATATTACGGCTTCCCAATTTGATGCAGATTCGCTCAATTTCGAAAAGAAAAAATCATTGTTACATTTCCATTTTAATATATATATTTAAATATATGGTCAATGCCTTGACATTTCCATGCTCAGTTGTGGGTTTGTCAGAGACACGGTTGTGAGACGAGTCTCTTTCTTCTTATTCCCTTGATGGTTTTACTCTTGAAATAAATTCTAGAGCTGAAAAGCGTGGCGGTGGTGTAGCTTTATACATTTCCTCAACACTAAGTTATAGAATAATACATGAATTGTGCTTCATGTCACAAGCTATTAAATTTATTTTCATTGAAATACGTGTTCCGAATAATCAAAATATAATTGTAGGGGCTGTATACCGACCTCCCCATTCTAATCATGTAGATTTTGGTGCAGCTATACAATCAATAGTCACATCAAACCATGTTTAACTCTAAACATTGCTTTGATTTTAATAATAATCTCTTGCGCCCGGAACAAGATGTCCTTTGTCAGGAATTTCTTGATATCATAATATCACAATCATTTATACCTCTAATTAATAAGCCTACTAGAATAACCAATTCGTCTGTGTCACTAATTGACAACATTTTTTTTCCAACTCTTCTTAGTCTGCTAATTCTGGTATCATTATCTCAAACTTAATTGACCATTTTCCAATTTATTCGTTTCTACCTATTATTACAACCTCCAAATCCAAGAATAATTCTGGTAGAACTTTTCGAAAAATGAATAAAGTAAATATGTACAAACTAAAGCATAGTTTAGGAACAATTGATTGACAAAGTGTCCTTAAAAATAATGATGTCAGTGTGTCTTTTGATCTATTCCTTGAACAATTCACACACTGTTTTGACAGAAACATTCCACTGAAAAATTCTAATCAAAAGTCTGATTATAAAAAGACCCCACGTTCTCCCTGGATTTCGCGCTCACTTCTACGCTCAATAAACGGAAAAAAATCGCTTATTTTCTAGATACAAATCGAAGCCTACTAAAACACGTGAAAGGAAGTACAATGAATATAAGAATACTTTGACTTCTGTCTTACGCTCAGCCAAAAAAAGAGTATTTTCCAACAATTTAACCAACATAAAAAGTAAAAATACGTGGAAATTGATTAAAGATTCGCTCAATCGGAAAAGTTCAAAAACTCTTATTCAAGAAATCGAGGTTAATAATGTCTGCTTGGAAGACCCAGATGAAATTGTTGAGAGTATTAATGATTTTTTTTCGATATTGGACCCAACCTTGCCAAAGACATACCCCCCATCAAATCGACCCTTTCATTTAAGTTTAGACCAACGTAATGCACAATCTTTTTTTCTAATCCCTATACAGCCGGAAGAAATTATCAATATTACTAATAACTTAAAGGATAAAAAGCCGCTGGCTATGATGGCATTACTAATTCTCTCTTGAAATTATTATCCCATTTACACACATATTCAATTTATCATTGTCCACTTGAACAGTTTCTCTTAAAATGAAAATAGCAAAAAATAGTTCCAATTTTTAAGAAAGGTGACCCACTTGATCGAGGAAATTACAGACCGATTTCTTTGCTAAGTTCATTTTCGAAAATCCTAGAAAAACTGATTAAATTATTCACCTATTCTAAAATATTATCAGATACTCCATTTGGATTTCGTAAAAAACATGCAACAATTCATGATATCATAATTCTTATCAATCAGATTATTCGTGCTGTTGACAATCATTCTCATACAATAGGTTTGTTCCTGGAATTCTCCAAGGCCTTCGACACCGTTGATCACGACATTCTGTTGTACAAACTTTCCCATTACGGTATTAGAGGGAGGGCCTTTGAGTGGTTCAGTAGTGTCCCTGTATAGAAGAGTTACGACAACTGGGGATTTGAACGCCATTTTGTTTCCACTATTACGTAACATTTCTATTCAATTCCGATGAGCACTTGGGTGTTCTCAATAGGAAGAATTCGAACGCCATTTTGTTTCTAGAAAAGTTAGACGTCCATGTCGCAACTCTTTAATACAGGGACACTATGGTTCAGGAGCTACCTGACCGGAAGAAGGCAATTCACATGTATAAACAATACCAAATCTTCAACTAAAACCATTAAATGCGGTGTTCCACAGGGTTCTCTTTTAGGTCCGCTCCTTTTTATTTTATACATTAATGATTTTAAAAGTTCGTCCAATATCTTATCATTTATACTATTTGCCGATATTTTCCTATCGGTTCGTAATCCGCAAACTCTCCTCAACAGAATAAATTCTGAATTAGTTTATGTACAAGATTGGATAAGATCAAACAAATTATCCTTAAATATCAATTAAACACATTGTATGATATTTAGTAATTTTGTTGATTCTCTTCCAGGCTCTATACATATTAATGGAAAGGATCTTCAAAAGGGTTCAACATACTAAGTTTCTTGGGATTTTAATTGATAATAGACTATCTTGGAAATTTCATATTGACTATTTGTGTATACTGGTATCAAGAAATATTGGCGTGATTAACAAATTAAAACATATCTTTCCATCTCAAATATTATTATCCCTTTACACGACACTTATCTATCCCTACCGAACTTATGGAATCTTAGCTTGGGGTGACTCCTCTAAGATTATCACTAATAGGATATTAATTTTGCAAAAACGAATCTTAAGAATAATACACAATGTTCACTTTCGTTCTCACACTGATATTTTATTCTTCAATAGCAAAATTTTAAAAAAAGATAATCTCTATAATTGGCATTTAGGAATTTTTATGTTTCAGTTATCACATAATACCTTGCCCTCACCTCTCAATTCCATTTTTAAAAGAAATTATGAAATACACTCGTATCCCACAAGACAATCAAACCAGTATCATTCCCCGCTTTTACGGACATCTCTTGCTCAGAAAATTGTAGTCTTTACTCGACCCAAGTACTGGAACGAAACTGACCCATCTCTTAAATTGATTCCTAGGCTTCCCCCTTCAAAAAACATTCAAAGCAATTGATTTTAATATGGTATATCGTATATTCCGCCGTCTTCCTATCAAGTACACGTTCTAATAATCCAATATCCAACTTAAATAGTGTGACACGTGGAACCCTCTGTCTTTACCACTGCGTTTTGTATTCTCCTCTCTTCATTCTTTCTTCTCTTACGCTCTCTCCTTCTTATTTCTATATATTTTTTTCAAGGCAATGTGCACTACTCCATATTTTGGATGTACTAATTCATTCTGAATTTATAACTTTCAAAATGTACTTAATAATCATCGAGGGACTATGTTTAAGAAGCTCCTCATTTCTCATGTTTTCTTCTTATCTCTTGTATAAGCATGTCAGGTTTCGTACATGTACTTTATATTTATTGCCAACTTATTTCAGTTGTTGTATATTGCTGTTATGTTATATGTTATCTGTTTTGTGTTTTGGACACATGATAAATAAAAAAACGCTTGAACTGAATACTAGAGTCTCATTTATCGAAATTAATGTTCCTTATAGGCATTATGTATAGACCTCCAAGTTCCAACTTAAATGATTTACTAGTGTACCTTACAGATTTACTCAAAAATCCTCACTTCGTAAACATAGACGTTTTTATAATGGGAGATTTCAATATTAATATATTGAAAATTCTTGTGCCACTTCGGCCTCTGGATCCGCCTAATTAAGATTTTGTTCATGTTGAAACTTGTTGGTGGAAACAACATTGATTATTTTATATAATACTTTGATGATATTTACACACTATGGGTTATCATGTGCATATCTTTTTTAAAGTCCTTGATATATTTAGAGCACATTAATTAATGTGGGCAGTACAAAATATTTGTTAAACTATCGGCATGGAAGGCATGGCGTAACTTACATTGACTTAAGGGTCTCGCATGATACTATTTTCTACGCCACATGTCGCAAGCCAAAGTTCTGGTAAAAAGTAGAAGAAAACTTAGCAAAAAAGAACGGAGGACTACTGATTTAATCAATTACAGTCTGTAATTCAGGGTATTAAGCCATAGTTTGGGATACCATAACATAGCTTTACAGTGTCATAACATATAGGTGAGTAGTGACATAACATAGCTACAGAGCTACGTACGGTAGACCTACGGTTATGACGATTGAAGTCGGTTACATGACCGTATCGGACATGGACGGTCGGCTGTTTGTAACGGTTATACAACGATACAGCAACGGTCTGTTACGATCAATTACTACGGTCTTTAACGGGTTTTAACAGTTGTTACTACGATATATAACGATCTGTAACCGTTTGTAACTATCGTTATTACGGTGTATAACGGTCTACAACCGTCTACAACGGTTTCGTACGCCATTTTCGAAGAGACACTACCACTATACACTTTTGCAACCTTCAGCACAATTTTAATTTTTTTTATCATGTCTTTTGGACTTGAGCCGTTATCTTCCTGCAAGGCGACATCAGTCAGCTTCTCAAACCTGTCTGTCTTCCAGAAGCTCAGAAGCTGCTTAAATTTGCAGGCGTCATAATTATGTTGCAGCTTTCTCAGTCCACAGTTTCGTTTTTATTGGTGTTATTCTTGTAATCGTGTTGTCTCCTGTCTGAGAGGCAAGGGGTTTCCTCCAACCAGTTAGGAAAAATCATATTTCTGCTCCTGTGTAAATGGGTAAGCTTTTTCCTTTCGCTTCCTGGAACCAGAACCAGCTCGCCATCCTCCACCTCTTCCTCCTCCTCTTCCTGGTCCTCCTCCTCCTGGTCCTCCTCCTCTAGGTCAGGATCAGCCTGTGTTAGCTCAGGCTCAGCAGACCAAGGGTCAGGGTTGGCGGCCTGCACTTCCCATTCCGCTGCCTCACTCTGTTCGGGGTCTCCAGCAGGATGGGAGGCGGCTTTGGGATTTATCGTTCTCCTCTCCTGGGGTCAGCTTTCTCCTTGGTCTTGGAATTTGTAATGTTGTGTAGAACTTTGTGTACTTAGCGATTCAAAGTCGTAGCGAAGTCTGAGCAGACCGACGCGCTCAGATGTTGATCACGTGACAGTCTGTTGACCGTATTGGGCCGTAGTGAACCGAAGTTTTACCGTAGACCGTTGTAAACTGTAGCAAAGAAACCGACACTCGACCGACATGGACCGTAGCAAACCGTATAACGATCGTCACTGACCGTCATGGACAGTCTACGGTTGTTTTGGATCAGTCGGTCAGAAGGAAAGTTTTGAACATCTTTAAATCTTTTTCTCCAACCGTCAGTTATTACGGTTTGTACTAAGGTTCTTAGAACGGTTTCTTTAGGTCTATTACGGCCTAGTTATTACGGCAGTATTACGGTCCAGAACGTTCAAGACGGTCACTGAGCCGTCATTGACCGACATGAACCGACTCTGTCCGAAGCTCTCGTGTGAGAGCACCTTAACCGACACTGACCGACATGAACAGACTCTGACAGTAGCTCTAGTGTGAGAGCACCTTTAGCAGTGCCATAACATAGCTTATCATAGAGTCCCTTTATGCCATTTGTTTCTACTACTACGCAACATTTATTTTTCAATTCCGATGAGCACCTGCGTGTTTTAAATAGAAAGAATTCGAACACTATAAAAAAAAAGAAACTGGGAGGTCACTGTTTGTAAAGGGACTTTAGCTTAGCAGAGCCGTGAAGAATGTAGGGTAGGTGCAGGTAATATGGGACCCTTAAGCTCATTTGCATAATTTGCATAAAGACAAATAAAGACACACAGAATATACTTTGTTCCCATGAATCAGTAACGACTAGTCTAACTTTTAATGTAAAGAAAACAAAATTATCACCAGCCCCCTGTCCATTATATGCAAATTATGACATCATCACCAATAGTCCCATATTACCTGCAGTGCAGGTAATATGGGACCATTAATTAAAGACATTAGGTTCACATTAAAACGACTCTATTATGTCTGGTATTTACTTTAAAATGTATAAAAGTCATTAACTGTAAGATGATTTCACATTTTAAGAACCTTTAATGAATATGTTGACTTAAAATTATATAATTTATAGATCGTCTGAAGAAAAGTAAACCTGCAGACCAGTCCTATGCCAAGAATAATGCAATGCTTAGGCTTCCAGCTCAGTGAAATTGACAAAATATGTATGGTTGCTGTGGCTTTTACTGTGAACCTCAGCTCAGGGTCCCATATTACCTGCAGCCCCATATTACCTGCACCTACCCTATATAAATTAGTCCAAAAGGGTTTTCTCTGTTTAGCATTATTCTGATAAGTAGAGACCTGTAAATTAGGTTGGATTGTAATTTTGTATTCTAACAGAAACAACTGGGAGCCCCACTCCTAGCGACTTACTAACTACAAGAACTACAACGACTGATCAAACCCTGTCAGGTAAACGTTTTTATTCTCTTTTTCATGATCCCAAAGAAGGGTACGTTTTAATGATTTATCATTATATTTCAATTCTTTATTTGCCACATACATGACATAATGCTCTTCTATGGGATATGTGTGTAGAGTCTGTGCCAAATGACACAATGGCACATTAAGTGTTAATTTAGATAAAAGAACCAACAGGGCAAAACAAATTATTTTGGATTTTACAGGCAAAATACATGTAATTTGAAAATTATGTTGATTATGTACCGATAAAATGATCGCTTTACTGACATTGGTATGTAGCATGTATGAATTCTTCTACTTTGATCTTTTAAACAAAAATGCTTCTGATTTAAAAAATATTTCTGTATTTGGTGACATTTCAGATTATTCTAACAGAGTTCCTAAGAACCCCTTATTGAACCAATTAGTGAAAAATCTGATGTTCTCAATATTGTCATTATGTATTGCGTTCACAAAAAAACCTTGAAAATGGCGACATTGTATACAGATGAGAAACGGTGGTGAATCACAGCAATAGAATATTCTGAAATATCAGTGATTTTGTATCACTTAAAAGCACTCGCTCTTGATGGAGAGCATATCACTAGCTCGCTTCACTCGCTCAAATATTATATCATTGGCACAATATTATACCAATCTTGCTATTAAGACAAAAGTGTGGAGGTAATAATGATGATAATGATGGTGTTTGTGGTGATAACAGTAATGAAAATGACGATGATGATAATAATTATCATCATCATCATCATTGGACAAACCAAGTGTGATAATGTTACTATGTTGTAAGTCAATAAAGAGTGTGGATATAGATGTAGTAATATGGTGTGGTAGAGTAACTCTTTCTGATTATTTAGATACCATTTTCGACAGACGTTATTTTACTGATGACATTATAGGGGCAGTGGTTGTGACTTGTGACCGAGTTAAAACCGTCTTGCGCCAGCTGGTATATGGTGATTAAAATAATGAGAAACTTATAGAAAAATCAAATCGCACAAACTGACAAAGTGTGAATACATTTTAAGCTTATTAATTAAAACAATTCTGCTTGCATGTCATGCATTTTAATGATGATAGCATAATGTGCTATTCTCAGGTGACCATTTTTAATCTGATGATGAACTTTCCATTACCATGAAACAATGCAAGAGAAATCTGAATGTTATACCTTTCCAAGTCTGGCAAGGTCTTGCTTGGGTTGGCACTGGTAGTTTTTTAACCGGATCTCTCTATTTGTCCCGTGTTTAGTCATTCATGGAAAGATAGTCCGCCAAAATGGTATCAAAATAAATGAAGAAAAAAAAAAAGAATTACTTTACCAAAGCATGCCACATACATATATATTCACACTCTAATTTGTAAAAAAGGGACAATCGAAAGGTGTCGCGTTTTTATTGACTCACTCGATATTACTACTATCACCACCACCACTATAATTTGGATGAACAGTACGTGTAGACTATTTGGATTACGTTTGACGTGACTTGGATTTCTGTCGGTAAAATTTGCTGGCAGTCTAATTTTGTCAATAGCAACAGCAATAGCTGCGTTGCTATCTTTAACATCAGCATTTTGCTAGGATTTCAATTCAGTCAAAGTCAGCACTTGTCTTTTGTAAACATTAAATATCTATAATCTCTATTGCTTGCTATGTTATGATTACTTATTAAGGTGATGAACAAATCTTTATTTAGTATAGTAATACTCAAATATGATCCCATTTTGAATTTCATGTTACTGTACCTTTGTTTCAATCCCTACGTAGAAGAGATGCAAGGTCCTTAATTCAATAGTTATAAGAATGATTATGATATAAGAATGGAACAGATCTGTTTGATTTCTATCAATATTTCTCGTAGAAATAAGGTTATAAAGTGTTTCACATGTATTTTATAACTTAACGTGCTATAATATTGGAATTATTAAAGTTTTTATTTAATTATACACAATTATCCTTGTCTCTTTATAAAGTAAACGGTTGCCTCCTGGAAAACAGAAATTCCAACATTTTGAATAAATTTTGCTCAATCGTTCCAGAAACATATTAGATTCCTTGAAAACAGCTCTCTTTCTCTCTCTCTCTCTCTCTCTCTTTATTGCTCTTTGGCAATAATGATCTAGTCCCATTTTCTTCCAGAACTTAATTGTTGGTTCTCTTATCTTGCCAGGAGATCCTCAGCAACCGTCTATGACACCATATCTTAAATACATCACTGTGTTATTCCTGTCAATGGACATACATTAACTATTTAAAATACTTAATTACCTACCAATCATTTATCTTTATTTCTTTTTAAAGAAACGGTATCTGAAAGCATGACATCCAGTGACAGCCCAACTACCATCACCACAATATCAGATGAAACTCCGTCAGGTGACAATTTTAAGAGAAATTGGAATATCAAATACTTTGAACCTCTCATTTGTTTCTGTTGTTGATTTTTTTTTTCCGGGGGGGGGGGGGGGGGTCAATTCATGTTTTATGTATAATGGAATAACCTTTATATTTGGAATGTAATCGAATTCAAGAAATGTGAATATAGTCCGGTATTGCATAAAGTCATGTCAACTATAATTATTCCTTTACCTTACGACAATTATGACTTGGAAGATTTTCTTTCTCGCAAATTAGTTACCAACTGAATTGAGATAATTGCTAACACATCGTCAAATGACTGTGGTACGGTTCCAAAACATGCTACATCCATTTTTTGAAAAAAAAGGAAAAATTTACATTTATGCCTGAAAGTACTCATTTTCAGTGACTAAATACAGCTGGCACATCAAAAAACTTGAATTTCCTGATGTATTAATGAATTTGAAGAAAATAAATGAGCACGTAATTTATTAATTTTTAAAAACTGGATTTATTTTCCCATCAGACAGTGGTACAGAACAGAGAATCAATAGAACTAAATAATGCATTATACTTTTAGGAATTAAAAAGTCTAGTTTTTCTCGGAACTTTTTTAAAACTTAACGCTTCATTTTAAGTGCCACCAATAAAAAACAAATATTATGTAAGGATTGGTTAACAGTCCGGAACAGCTACAAGACACTTTATGATTTAAATCATTCCATTTGCAATTGTTATATTTCAGCAGAAATGATATCTGAGAGCTCGACTGCCGGTGACACACCTACCACCAGAACAACGGCGGTTCATCAAAGTGCGTCAGGTGAAGACTTTTTCATTATATTCATTTATTTTAGGGGGCGGGGAGAATGAATTACTTATATCATTTTAGACGTGCTGTGCCATGCTGTCCCTCCATCCACTACCTCTCAATAATTGGTACTCAACACTTATCTTTTCTTATTATGTGGCCAAATAACGTAGCTTCCTCTCTTTATTACTATTTTGCAATATCGGTCAAGCCCCATTTTCTTCCAGAACCTAGTTGTTGATTCTCTTGCAAGCCCTTAAGAACTGTTTATAGTATAGCAATCTATATCTGAAAGGCATCACCGTGTTCTATGTTATTCATTCCACTGAAAATAATATGAACGAATACTAAATCACCTACAAATCTTTTATTTTTCAAAAGAAACGGCATCTGAGAGTGTGACTTCCAGTGATACTCCAACTACCAGCACAGCGACATCTGATGAAACTCCGTCAGGTGAAAAAAAAATATTTACTTTGATCTTCACTTTTGTCATCTAATTTAATTTCTTTAACCGTATTTAGAATTCAATTGAAAAAAAGTATGGATAGTTGTAGTATATTCTCGGACCTCATTCACACCCACATCGCTAGAGCGGTCTAATTAAGGGCGATCTTAATAAGACTGCTCTAACGTGGGTGTGAAGGCACAACCGGTCCAAGAAGTGGCCACAATAGAATTTCATGCTTTCAAACAATACCTCCTCATTACCATTCTTTTCCTTGTGATGCTACAGCATGTATGGTAAAGCAACTACGATGTAGGCATTGTATGGTCTATTAGAACAGATGTTCATCTCTGGCAAAGCTACATACCACTGTCTCTCCTTAGCTCGCTAATGATTGACAGATGCTGTCACTACAGAAATGAGATCTGGAGCATCTTTTAGGGTGGAGCTTAGCATGTTTGAGAAAATGATTTCAAACCATATTTAAAAATCTATGAAACATATTAAGACGTTTGAATAACAAAATATTAGTTGTATGCATCCCTGCACATCAACAGAAATCAACTTGCATTTGGGTTGCAGTGGACCTTTAATCGACTTTGTAACGGTTCAATGAATCTAAGCGTGAAAGTCCAAAAACTTGATGTTAATTGATGTTGGTTGAGTATTAACTTCTTTTTTAATTTGACATATATGTTATTGTATTTCATGGACGGTTTGTATGAAAAAAAAAAGATTGAACAAAGAGTGTCCATTTTCAGTTGTTCTTGAGTATCAGATCAGTATCTATTGGTACTCCGAAAGTGATTGAAAAGTAATAAATTGTATTTGCTGAAATAAATTATTCGTATCTCCAACAGAAACAACAACAGAAAGCCCAAATTCTAGCGACTTAGCAACCATCCGAACTACTACGAAGACTGATGAAACCCTGTCAGGGTTCTGAATAATAATATTTCTTTCTCTCTCTCTCTCTCTCTCTCTTGCTCATCAGAAGTACATTATTTTGAAAATGGAAGGTAGTAGAATGCAATCAAAAGTAAAACAAAAACAACAAAAAAACAATTTTTCATAGCCATGGCCAATGGTCGTACCAATTTTTAGTACCTTCTTAACAATTTTACATCTATTTTTTTTTATAAAAGCAACGACACCTTCCACCTTCACTTCTAGCGGCTTCCCGTCAACCGGAATTTCGACAACTACTGGCACTGTGTCGGGTGAGCATTATGCGACTGAATAGATGCATCTTTCAGTTTAAAATGCCCGCGAAATAGTTCCTTCAAACAGAAAGAGAGAAAGACAAAAAAGCCCCAAGAGGAGTAAACAATTTTCGATAATAATAATGATGATAATAATAATGATAATGATAATAATAATATTAAAAAAAAATAATAATAATAACAGTTTCTAATATACACCGCCTTACCAGTTACAATTTAACCGACCAAAGCGCTTACTGCATTATTACCCTGGTCACTGGATTCAGTTGCGATTCTGCACATTACAGCGAGTCCAGCCAGTCGCCTGTTTTCAAGCGCGCACATTCTAACTCAACCACAATGGTGTTTGCATGCTGCCGGGTACCAATTTTTAATGCTAATAAAGACATATATAAGCCCCCTCCCTGATATAAGTACAATAATACTTGTGTTGTTTTCCCAACTGTTTTTGAGTATCGGATTAATTGTTACTCCGTAAACGATTGGAATGCAATTACATGTATTGATATGGCATTAGAGCGCCCGCCTCATGAACGGGAGATCGTGGGTTCGAACCCCAGCCGAGTCATACCAAAGACTTCAAAAATGGGACCTTCTGCCTAGTAGCCAGGCCCTCGGCATATTAGAATAGAGAAGGGTAATAATAACATATTATGTTACGCATGACCCGCTTGAAGAGCAGTTTGATAACTGTGGTGGGGGGGGGGGGGGGGGGGAGTGAATATCATACTGTTGTGAAATTTGCCACTTTCCTTTTGTTTTTAACTTTTCAATACCTTCTTAACAACTTTACATTATTATTTTTTTGGTAGAAGCGACATCACATTCCACCTTTACTTCTAGCGACTTCCCGTCAACCGGCATTTCGACAAATACTGGCACTGTGTTGGGTGAGCATTATGTGACTGAATAGATGTATCTTTCTGTTTAAAATGCCCGCGAAATAGTTCCGTCAAACAGAAGGAGAGATAGAAAGAAAGAGAGAAAGAAAAAACAATCAGAGAAGAGTAATCAATTTTTAGTGTTAATAAAGACATATATAAATAATTTCTTGGTACTACAAAAGTTCAATATGGCACGAAACAGAGACATGATAACGAAGCTTTTCGACCTGCACTCATCAGGTTATCACGCAGGTATATAACAAATTACTTGAAATCAACTTTATTATACTCGATGAACCAGGACGCAACCCAGACGTTGTAATTATGTCCCGTGCTAGAAGCGCAGCGCATTTACGCTTTCTGGAAGCCGCCTACATTCAATCGCACGAACCCCTTCTGTGCAGACAAAAGGAGTTCGTCCAAGCTTTGCGATTGTTCTGAAATTACAACGTCTGGCATGTCTGGGTTGCGTCCTGGTTCATCGAGTATAATATAGTTGATTTCAAGTAATGTGTTATATACCTGCGTGATAACTTGATGAGTGCAGGTCGAAAAGCTTCGTTATCATGTCTCTTTTTCGTGCCATATTAAAGACATATATGTACAAAAATACTTACACCTATGTTGTTTTCATAACTGTTTTTGCTAATGTATTACCACCTGAATTATGGTTTGCAAAAAGAATGATTGCTTTTGTAAAGAATGCTTTAAATTCTTACAACAATGTAGTAGCATACATTGCTGGTATGAGTCAGTTTGGTTCTCATTCAGTGATGGGATGTAATATACGCTTTTTACAGAGCGTGTTTGGAATACTTGGAATCATACATGTCTAAATGATGTAGAGAATAAAAGAGTGGCTGAACAAGTAAGGGAACTCATTAATGTTAGGGATAGATGTCATTACAATGGGGATTGGGTTTTAAGTAAGGAAGAATGTAATGTGATTATCAATTTTCTTTGCATGCATTAGCTACACTACTGAAGGGTTGGTGATCCAGGCTGGGTGTTAGAATGGTTTGGACGGATGAAGTGGGGCTTTCTGCGTTGTTTCGATTGGGCGGTTCTGCGCATGTTTTCGATGGGTTGGCAGTTGGCGTCGTCTTCTCCCTCCTCTTGTTAGGGTGTTATTGTTGGCCTTGTTGAGGGTGCATGCATGTGTGTGACTAAATATTTTTTGTAGTTTGAATGATTGTGATTTTGTGTGGTAGATGTGGGAGAGAGAGAGTGAGAGAGTAAGAGAGAGAGATACAGATTGAGAGAGAGAGAGAGAGAGAGAAAGATTGAGAGAGAGAGAGAGAGAGTGACGGGAAAAGGGGGAGGGGGTGACGTCTTCGGCCATCACGTCGTTTTGTCGGGACAGCGTGCGCGGGACTGTTTCCTCGGAGCGATGCGGCGAATTCACTCTTGTGGTGATTCCGTTTGATTCTGCTCTTTCTGTTCGGATCGTGTTGTTTTCAGCCTGGGGTACCCGGTTAATTTTAGATAGGGGAGGTGGGCAGCGCTCACCTGTTCTCATTTTCACATTCAATATCTTATTGCCCTGTCATCAGCCGTGTTCATTCGTTCTATTCCCCTCCCCATATACTATGTTATATTTATATATTTATTTTGTTGTTGCCCAGGTATTTATCTTTGTAAAGTTTTATACTATTGTACCTTTTTAAGGTGAATAAAGACGATATGAATATTGGCGCTCTACAAACAACATAATTAAATTACACTAAAGAACGAATGCATATGACATACATATCAAAATGATAATGTACAACTCAAAGTCAGGAATTAATAGCTTGAGCTAAAGTACAAGAACAACATGAATGTTACATACAGGCGTTCCGGATTTATTCAAGGGAACTGTCTAGAAAAAAGTGAGTTTTGAGAGCAGCTTTGAAATCGCAGAGGGCAGGTAGGGTACGGATGTGACTTGAAGTGAGATCTTGTGGGAGCATTATGTGACTGAATGGATGTATCTTTCGGTTAAAAATGCCCGCGAAATAGAAAGAAAGAGAGAAAGATAGAAAAAAAAACCAACAGGAGTAATCCATTCTTAGGTTTAATGAAGACACATATGTACAAACATAATTACATTTATGTTGTTTTCACAATTGTTTTGAGTATCGGATCACTTTTTACTTGGAAAAAGATCGAAATGCAATGATTGGTATTGCATTCATAAGTATAACAACACAATATACGGATCAAACCTCTTGATTTTTCATTCCATCATCAAATACGTTATGATTTTCAGCAGTGGCAAACGGAGGAAAGGGCGGGCGGTGGGGGGGGGGGGGGGATATCATACTGTTGTGAATTTTGACACTTTCTTTTTTATTTTAATTTTTCAATACCTTCTTAACAATTTTACATTATTATTTTTTTGATAGAAGCAACATCACATTCCACCTTCACTTCTAACGGCTTCCCGCAACCAGAATTTCGACAATTACTGGCACTGTGTCGGGTGAACGTTATGAGACTGAACAGATTTATCTTTCAGTTTAAAATGCCCGCCATATAGTTCCTTCAAACAGAAGGAGAGATAGAGAAAAAGAGAAAGAAATTTAAAAAAAAAGACCAAAGGGGAGTAATTCATTCGTAGGGTTAATAAAGACATATATGTACAAAACTACTTACATTTATGTTGTTTTCACAACTGTTTTTTGAATTTTGAATTGTTACTCGGAAAACGATTGAAATGCAATTATTGATATTGCATTGATAAGTACAATAACACAATATAAGGATCAAACCTCTTGATTTCCATTCCATCGTCAAAGACATATGATTTTCGGCAGTGGCAGATGGAGGCAACTTTTTACTACCTTCTTTACTTTTACAATTTTACCTTTTTTTGGATAGAAGCAACAACATCTTCCACCTCCACTTTTAGCGGCTTCCCGTCAACCAAAATTTCGACAACTTCTGCTACTGTGTCGGGTGAGTATTATGTGACTGAATAGTTTTCTGTTTTATATACACGTAGAAAATTAATCAATTTTATATAATGTTAATGAAGATAGAGTAAAAATTACAACAATTGATATATATATATATATATATATATATATATATATATATATATATATATATATGTTGATTTCAGCTGGGGGAGGGGGGGGGGGGGGGTGTACTTTAGGTTACATGTCGTTTTCCGAACGTTCATAATTCCGAAGCTTCGGTTCATGATTCAGAAAATGAAAAAGGGTTCATAGTTCCGAAGGTTCGTAATTCCGAAAACTTAGGTAGGACTCTATTGCATTTTCGGAACTACGAACCTTCGGAATTATGAACCCTATTTCATTTTCGGAATAACGAACCTTCGGAGTAATGCATCAAATGTTCGGAATTATGAACTCTCTCCTGTGCGAAATTTGTGTTTCGGAATTACAAACCTTCGGAAAATGAGTCCCCCCCCCCCCCCCCCCGCCGTATATCATACTCTGGTGAAATATTTTTTTGTTTTTACAATTTTGGGAGGGGCGGTAGCGGAGTCAGATATTTATTTGGACACATTATAATTTTCAAGCGTTCGGACAATCCTGGTACAGCCACTTTTCAGTAGGATAAAATAGTTTCATCAGGAACTTATCTTGGACTATCCATGTTCATAATGCATAAAAAATATCATTACTACATCGAAGCATGACAGTGTTTTTTCAAAAGAAAAATTCACTGTTTCAAGGTATAATAAGGATATTTTCAGTTATTGTAATTGCTGAATGATTATGTGTCAGTATTAATGAATTATTTGTATCTTAAAAAGAAACGACAACAGAGGGCCCGAATCACAGCGACTTAACAACAATCGGAACTACGATGACTGTTGAAACTTTGTCAGGTAAATCAATATCTGAATATTAATATTTTATTTGAATGTAATATTTGCCCTTTGCTCTTCAAAAGTGTTTTATTAGAAAGGAAAGGTAGAATGCAATCACAAGTGATAATTATCAAATAAATGTTTTATTTCCGAGTGCCAAGGCCCCCGTTCGTACACATTTAATATCTTCCTAAGTTCATTAGGAACTTATCTTGGACTATCCATGTTCATAATGCAGAAAAAATATCATTACAACATCGAAGCATGACAGTGTTTGAATGACATTTAATATCTGTCATTTTTAAAATTTCATTTACAAAGAAACAACCACACTTTCCACCTCCAAGTCTAGCGGCTTCCCGTCAACCGCAATTTCGACAACTACTGGCACTGTGTCGGGTGAGCAATATTTGATTGAATTTTTTTTCAAACGCCTCCCCCCCCCCCCCCGAAATCGTTATTTCTGATGAGATAAAGAGAGAGGGAGAGAGAAAGGGGTTATTTATGTTATTAAAACTTGAAAGAGCAATCAAGTCAATTAAGTTAAAAACTAGATATTACATAAAATAATTGTATACATGTTATGTACATCTAGCGGCTTTTGAATATCTGAACATTTTTTATCTATTCAGTTATTGATTATTGATTTTGAATTCATAGTTTAACATTAGGTGGATTAATAATCTTTTGTAACTTAGCATCATAATTTCAAATCAAATTGCAATCGCCACTGCGAATTGTGTCTGTAGGTCATTTGTTGGTTTATTTCCTTATAAATCTCCACTGCCAGTCAAAGATATCTAACGGAAAGATTATCAAAATAGAAAATGCAAACGCATCGTTAACATGAAATGAATGAAAAATTCGATCCGTATATTTTTAAAATTATAATAATATATATATATATATATATATATATATATATATTATTGAGCTTTATTGTGCTTTGATATCGACTCCTGGATACGGTAACGCCCTCTAGGTTTGATTCAAGACTGACATTGAAGGGGCAAGGGGATTCCCCCCCCCCCCCTCCAACAAATTCCCGACCAAGAACAAAAATAAGTACCTGGGGACATTATTGCAAGGTAAATAAGCATCAGATTGCTGTTGAAAACTTAGGAATTATGGACATATTTTTTAAAAAAACATTCTGCTCCGTTGGCCGCAATGCCACCTTGCCAAAGGGTTTTGCTAAACATAGGTTGTGAAGTCAAATTCCAAATTAAAAAAAATAGAAGGGGAAACGGCGTTCAGTGTATATACAGGTAAGGTAAACACAAAATACAAATCTGAACGCCGTTCTAATTAAATACAATCTGAAGAACATTCAAACATAGAGATCATAAAACATTACTGAATGCCGCTGTAACACAATGAAAATCAACATCTAAATACATATCATTAAGAAAAGATGAGAAAATGGGGACGTCCGCTGCCCTCCCCCCCCCCTTCTTCGGGTAAATTAAGGCCCCCAAAAGTGAATTTCTCGATGAAAGACATGGGTCATCATGGGCTCAGATGATCCCCCTCCCCCTCTAACGACAAGGTCCAGACACGCGACTGAGTGACACCCCTATCACCATACTTTCCCCCCTAAATCACTTTTTCTTCTTTACAATATTTTATGTTTCCTAAGTAATTAAATATGAAACCAACCAACTTGTTGCAATAAATAAAACTATAGATAAATATTCGGACAGATACGACATCAGTGAGACCAACGACCGTCAGCTTTCCCACCACAGCTCCTACTAAAACTGATGATACCTTATTAGGTATAATAATAATATTTTGGTTTAATTAATCACACTTTAAATAATATGGTTTTCACGGGGAACAGTTTTATTGAATTAAATCATTTTCGGACCTCATTCAAAATTTTAAAAATATGATTTACGAATTATCATAACTTCTCGAATGTATACTTTTGATAGAAACAAAAATTTAAAATTATACCTCTTAAAATGGCATCCACGTTATTAATGATTCATAATCTATACGGGGTGTCTAAAAAATGCACCGAGATTTATCTTAAAACGTACTCAATCATCATCACCGAAATTTCATATTTAATATTATTGTACATCACATAAATTTCGTGTGAATGTCACAAGGATTTAATCTAAAACAAGGAAGTTATGATCGTTATGTTACAAGGAGAGCGCATATACCAGTGCACAGTAAGCGTATGCCTGTTGCCTGAACATTTTACGGCAGACTCTCAAATCAACTGCAATTCTTGTTACAATAGGGGTGTTGAAAATTAAGATCAATGTCATTTACACAAATATCAAGATACTTTACTGTTTTAGTTAATCTGTTATAGAGGCATATTGGCCACAAACAACAAACTAATAAAGTTAGGAGACACCTGAAGGACATGTTAAACAATGTTCATAGATCTATTAAGAATTTATATCATAAAATAAATGTTTGTTGTTTGTTGCTTAACTTAAAAAAATATTTGAAGAGCTGAATAAGTATTACATTTGTCATTTGCATTTAAAACAATGTCTTGTTGTTTCCTACAGTACATTGCTCAGGACACAATGATTTTAATATGAATTAATTAAAGAAGTAAATGAATTACCAATTTCATGAAATACCTCATGAAATATTTTCCGTTGTTTCTTGTACTTAAAAAGTATTTTAAAATCATATTCATAACATTTTGCAAATGAAATATTATACTAAAATTTACAAAAACGGTGTATACTAACACTATATTAGATCCAAAGAAAATATTTGGGATGGTTGAGTACTTTTTAAGATATTATCGATCAAAATCTCGTTGCATTTTGTGAGACACCTTGTACATTTTGGCTTAAAAATGAAGCGATATAGAGTACCGAAGTGCTGACGTCATATTCGTTCGTCGTCAAGGTTACTGGTTCCAAACAACAAAGCCCGCGCATGAAGTTCACCACGAAATCATTCAAGCAACGGGCTGGAGCAGGGAAAATTCACTGAATGGCGCTGGTGTGATCACAACTCCTTTGTTTAGCACAGAATTGTTTGGAACCAGCAACCGTGACAACTTTGCCGGTATGACGTCACACTTCGGTACTCTATATCGCCTACTTTTATTTTTAAAGCCCAAAATGTAGTTCTATCTTTTAATTAATTTCAAGGAATACTAGGAAGAGAAAAAAATAAAGAAGGCTGAATTCTGGTAAAGGGGAAACATAATTTGTGAATTAGTTCTTTGTCAGTTTGGAAGAGTGTTATAGTAGAACGAAAGAGGATTGCTCTTTAAAATTCCCTCATATTCGGAATTCATGAGAAATAGTTGAAGTGTTTGGACCAAATTTTCATGTCATATCTGTGTACCCAGTTGTGCATGAGTGCATGTGCTTTTAAACAAGATTGAGTCAATTTCTTTAATATCATTTAGGTAATTCCAAAATCTCACAGTTTTCACAATTTTGATGTTGCTTTGAGACAGTTATTTCACAATTTTAATTGCATGACTAGAACTCTACTTTATTTTAAAGGGAAATTAATGGAGATAGAGATGTTAATACTGATGAATTTCTGACATCACTGCATTTATTTTTTCATAATGGTCATTTTTAGGGTGAAACGATCATTTGCCTTCTTTGTGTGCATAGCGAAACGCATGAGCGAACATCACGTTGCTTGTGTGAGAGATCGGTGCGGGCTAAAACATTTCAAGTGAGCGGGGGAAATCATGCACAGAGGGATCAGGGCTAGTGTTATTTCACGTCTTTCTCTCCTCTGACATCGAACGCTTACATTTTCGCACATCACTCCTTATTCTTTCGTGTGCACAAAGATAATAGTTATGTTCACACGTAGTACATAGCATCGATGCTATGTTAGCAACGATGCTATGTAAGTTTCAAAAATATTTCCAGTACGTTCAGACAGGCCGTGATCGACTTGCTTCTATCACCCACTCGTGACTATTCATCGCTCACCCGCTGCCAAAACAATAATTACTGCGCCACACAGAGTGACCCGAGTATAATTGGTATGCATGGTCAAACGCGCGGAAGTTATATGTCTTCTTAAATCAACATAATAACACAATAACAATTGATTTGTAATATCGATAATACAATCAAGTAGCAAATACATGTGTTATAATACTTAATTTTAAATAAACCTTGTACATGTCAAAATTGACTGAACTCCAATCTTATGCCAAAATAAAACACATGCATGCACACTATATTCTCTGGTAAGCACATGTAAATCAATATCTAAAGACCACATCATACTTTAGTTAAGGTCTGATTCTGAAAGAGCAGATTCTCAGCTTTAAAATGATATATAACTCATTGGATGTTCATAACTCAATGTACAAAGAGAAGAATGCACAGTCCCTCATAATGTTACTTCTTAAAAAGGGTTTAAAGTTTGCAGTCTATTGAAGCACTCTGACTTGCAAAGTGTTGTGCTAAGGTGACAAATGGAGGATTAGAACTCAATGAAAAATTCTATGAAGGGATTATCAGATTGTCCTAAAACTTGGCATACTACATAGACATATCCTGTTTATCATAGTGCACAAGTATCAATGCAAGAACTTACTCCGGGAGATTTAAGGGAGATTAAAATGAGACAAGTATTCAGGGTCGTGAAAAAGAAAAGTAATACAACAAAATCCAGAGAAGACACACATAAGTCTGATAAAAAGCTGGCAAAAATACCACTTCTAGATTGTTTGGTGCCTCCACATTTTAGATTACTTAGAAAAAAGTATACTCTTAACCCTAACCCTAACCCTATTACCCAAAACTAAAATTTGACAATGCATGCCAACCAAAACACATTGATGGATCTCTAACACACAGTGCGACTTTTGGGTGGTTTTGTGGTGCCTGGTCACATATATAAAAAAGAAAAAGATCAAAAGAAGGAACCCCCCCCCAAAAAAAACCCCTTCCTTACCACACAGTATACACATTACCCTACTATACCCCTATATACATCACATGAATACATACATTACATTACAGTACCAGATGAAACAGACAGAATGATAATAATAAAAAAAAAAAAAAGTAGGGAAGAGGGTACATCACATGAATACATACATTGCATTATATTATAGCACCACATGAAACAGATATAGCAGCGAGTGAAGATAGCAGCGATTGCGCTCACACGACAAATAGTCACAAGCGCGGTGGGTGGTCTACCGCAAAGCGTCGATGCTTTGTCGCTGGATCCTGAGATTTACTCCTGCTAAACTCGCTGCAAGAATAGTTTGGAAACTCGCTTCTATCTCGTGACTATCTGCGTTCAGACAGCATTTGGTCTCGACACTATCTGGTCTTCACCAAAATAACATCGACACCTCGATAGCATCGATGCTATCGCTCTACGTGTGAACGTACCTTATGTTTGTTGTCGGTACTTTCTACATTCCGCAATAATTGACCCTTTATGTAAACATTCACTCATCTCGCATTCTCTCTCTCTCTCTCTCTCTCTATCACACGTACATTGTCATTGTTAGTTGCTTATTCACATCACAATATGTACACACCTATAATGATAGCGGTAGGTCCCAAACGGATGATTCGAATGATATCATATACGCCAGCAGAATGCACTCCTTCAAAAAGACATCTACAATTACCTAAATCAGATATTTTATTTATTATGGACCTTAACACTGGTACGAATAATTATCAAGAAGTAATGTCGTCACATTCAAAAGATTTCAGGCGATACAACGCACTTCAAAATTTGTTTCAATCTCACCATCTCCCGCAAGAAAAGCTCGTTTTGTAGTTGGACGCGGAAGGCGAACGCTGGTCACGTGACTCTTGACTAGAAAAAAAAAAGAAGAAAAAAATGATTTTGGACTAATCACATCATGTCTTATATCAGGATAAAGGTAATTTATCCAAGCTTTCGAAACCAATCACCCTTGACATCTTTGACCCTTGGAATTTTTTCAGTCGAAGAATAATGGTGGCAGTGTCTATAATTTATGTGGGTTTTTGATGGATTGCCATAGACAAAATATTGAACATTACTAACTTTCAAGAAAAAATGATCACTGGATACTGAAGCAAAGTTGACAATATATACATCAAATGAAAGCTATTGAAATGAATTTTCATAAACCGATCACCCTAGAGTGATTCATTCACTAGTTATGAATATACGTCCAATTCTTTGCAAACTTAGGTACATTTTGTGGTGCTGTTCGTGTGTTGAAGCGTGTGTGTCAACATTCGGACACCCAAATGCGCGCTACTAACCATTATGTTTTAAATTGCGTTCATGTTAATACTGAAAAGAGACGCAGGTTGCGTTTTAGGCTAATTTCCAGTAATATATGAATCCAAGTGTGAAAAGGTTAAGGAATGTCAGCTTTAACATAAAAATGAACGTAACCTATTGTTATTGCCTTGAGAAATGACGATTCGATCAGGATCTCACTAACGCAATTCGTTCCCCTTCGTTTTTAGATGTGTTTCCTTGTTTGAGCTCGAACATGAGCGTGGCAGCGACATTGGTTTGTGACGGGTTTTACGACTGCGACAATTATGAGGATGAATTATCATGTAAGTCTACCTCCGTGTTTGCATGTAGAATAGCATTTGAATAGATGCCATTTTGTTTTTATATCTGTGTTCCGACGCACTATGTTCCGATTGTAAACAAATGAGTTTCTAAACGTTCTAACATACTGCCGAACAGAGATAACCATACCTTGTAAATAAACATAGTAGAGAATATTCTTCCAAAACACAATAAAATCTGTAAGAGTTAAAAAAAAAAGTATGGTCTGCCCGAAAAAGGTCAGTCATTCAGAGAAGTTTCCATCGAAATGGGTAATTGAATAAACCATTCATTAAAAAAAAATGCATCAATATCCTTAACTTTATTTCCGATTTTAAAGAAAAAGAATCTTTTGCACCAGAATCCCTGATAATTATTCGTTGCTATTTGACATTTTTGTCCTGATATGACACCAAGCTTTGAAATCACATTATATCTTGAAGTCGTATAAAGCCATTACCTCACTTGTTTAACCAAGAACTTGGAGTAATACATTATACTTCACGGACTTGTTTGCATATCGTTAAATGTGGGGAGAGTTCTAAAACAACAAAATCTTTAGAAGGTGGTCGATATATATGTATATGTATACATGCCAATGGAAGCATGCATGACATATTGGCCTCAGGATAATAGCATAATAAGCACATGACACTGAATTTTGTTTTCACAGGTTCTTTAGCAGGACATCTATACATAGGCGGCTCACAATTCATCACGGTACCTTACACATCGAGTAGACGATTTTACGATATAACTTTGATTGACACAACTACAACCTATGGATTTCGAGTCGTGTTCCAAGATCTGTATCTACGTTATGATAGCGAAGTCCAAATAGGGGCGGGTACGAATCCATCTGACACACAGTCTCTCATCGCAACCATCCATGGATACAAGAACTACGCTGATGATGTATACGTCGAAACCAACGAGATGTGGTTAGCCGTGATAGGTGGAAAGGAATACTCTTCTCTTCGAATAAATGTTGAGGTCATTGTCATAGATATATCAAGTAAGTGCTTTTATGCATAAGGGCAATTCCAAGCGTTACGGAATGACATTCACAAAGCATTTTCGAGATTGAAAGAAGACTATTATGAACATCGTAATAAATAAATAAAAATTAATACAATGCATAAACTAGTATGAGGTATTTTCACAACTGTTGAGTTTGATTTGATTTGATTTGATTTATTTTCTTCTGCATTCATATTAGTACAACATTTTTCGGTAATGTATATAAAATAAAATACAAGAGTACTTTTTGACACTGAATCATAAACAAGTACATGTATATGTAACAATTATTTTTCAAAAACAAACACGAAATGATAAATTGTCAAATTATTGTAATTCATAACATATAAAATCATTAGCGGAAGAAGGACTGCCATTATAAGCAGTTTGCTTGAGAATATGGCAGCCCCAGACAAATATTGTGAAATAGCTAAAACATGTTCAAATAAGCAGAATGGATAAATAATTGAAATCCTAAGTTAAGAGCATATTGATGATAAAATGGTGATGATGATGATGATGATGATGATGAAGAGTTGACACAGAAATTTACGTTGTATATTCAGATAGTAACATCGTTTTAACTTTGGCTTTAAATGAGTAAAGGGAACAACAGGATTTAATGAATTCTGGGAGAGAGTTCCATAGGTCTGGACCATGGTGTCTTATTGATCTATGGGCAATCAGTAACTTTGGGTTGAAAAGATGAAAATTGGAGGAATTGCGAGTAGGGTAGGAGTGAATAGTGTTATTTAAATTATAAAAGTTTTGAAATGAAAGAGGGAGCAAGTTATTTAGATACTTAAATATAAACAGTAAACTTTGTAGTGAATTGATGTCGAATACTGTTAGAGTTTTCAGTTGGTAAAATATTGGTCTAGTGTGAGATAAATATGGTGAACCAGTACATATGCGAAGGGCTTTCTTTTGTAATAAGTAAATAGAGTTGATTTTTGTTTTGTTGGTGGTGGCCCATACTAAATTGCAATATGTTAT
This sequence comes from Heliocidaris erythrogramma, assembly GCA_025617745.1. Taxonomy (NCBI): domain Eukaryota; kingdom Metazoa; phylum Echinodermata; class Echinoidea; order Camarodonta; family Echinometridae; genus Heliocidaris; species Heliocidaris erythrogramma. Next base: position 13,908,190 of record CM046859.1, read on the forward strand.
ATATGGTAATATCAATGAATTATAAAGCATAATGAACGTTTTACAAGAGACAAATCTCTTTACTTTGTAAAGTATACCAATATTCCTAGAAATAGAAGCAGTTATATGACGTATATGTTCGTTCCAATATAAATTTTCATCGATAATGACGCCCAAAAATTTTGTTTGTATCTTTCTTTCAAGAGGTACATTATCTATAAGTATGTCGTAAGGAAAATCAATGACATGAGAATTTACGTGCTTAAAATACATGAAATTGGTTTTATCTAAATTAAGGGACAATTTATTGCATTTGAACCACAAAGATAACTTTGGTAACTCATTATTAAGTGTATTTACAAGGGTATTTAAATTATGATGTGAACAGAAAATGTTTGTGTCATCTGCAAATAATATGAAAGATAAAAGAGGCGTTATATTTGTTAAATCATTAATATATAATAGAAAGAGTAAAGGGCCTAGTATTGACCCTTGTGGAACACCGCATTGGATTGGTAGGAAATTTGAAGAAACATCATTATACACTACATATTGTTGTCTATTAGATAAATAGCTCTCAAACCAGGAGAGGGCAACTCCACGAACTCCATAAGAGTGAAGTTTTTAAAGTAAAATATGGTGGTCAAGCGTATCAAAGGCTTTTGATAAGTCCATGAATACTCCTATTACGTGTTCTTTATTGGCTATGGCATTCGTTATTTTATCATATAATTGTACTAAAGCTAGATCGGTTGAATGTCTTTTTCTGAAACCATATTGATTTAGATTTAGAAAATGAAATGTATCTAAAAAGTTATACAACCTTTTGTAAATAATCTTTTCTAGGATTTTTGATATACAGGGAAGAATTGATATAGGTCTGTAATTACTTATTTCGTGAGGGTTGTCTTTTTTGAAAACGGGATTTACCTTTGCAATTTTTAGGGACTCGGGACATTTCCCGGTGTTAATAGATATATTAAAAATGTGAGTTAGCGGAGAAACGAGAAAATGTATAATTTGTTTCAGGAGAAAAGCACTGATTCTATCATGGCCTTGCGATTTACTTGACTTGAGATTTTTTGTTATTTCGATTATTTCATTTGGATTTGTGGGATTAAAAAACAGTGAAGAAGTTGTAGGTTCAGGAAGAAATTTAGTAAAATTTTCGTTCGGTTTATTGAGTTTATTTGCTAAATTAGGTCCTATATTTACAAAAAAGGAATTAAAGGTATGAGCTATATCTTCAGACTGTATTGCTGTATTATCCATTGTAAAATTATTAGTAGGTAAATTTTTTGTTTTCTTGCCAATCAGATCATTTATAATCTCCCAAGTAGATTTCATATTAGATTTCACTCGGTTAAGTTTATCGGAATAGTACATTTTTTTATATACCCTTATATTTTTGCGTTGTTGTAATTAAAACTCATTTACCTAACACCTGTTTTAAGAGAAAAGGAGCTTAAAATAATACACAAAACCTCTCAAAATGTAACGTGAGTAACCGTGGAATTGCCCATAATGCATTTACACTGGACATAGGAATTTTGGATTTCTTATTCATGAAATTGCTGTTACAGTGGTACCGACAAACATGAACAAAGATACTTTTTTATTCTTAAAGTTTGAAAACAGTTACTTAGTTTTTCAGAGACAATTCTTCCGGCAGCAGTAAGGGGGTGGGGGGGGGGGGGGGGGGGGGAATGCAAAACAAATACAGTGAATTTACGAAGAAGGTGTACAGTACTAAACTAATGGATGGATTTTTAAATTATTATTCTAAAATATTCGTTTACATCCAAATAAAATATTATTATGCTTCTCATTTCAAGCTTGGTTTACTTGCTCCAGCATTAGAGTGTCACCGACTGTCTTGTGCGATGGGCTTTACCAATGCGACAATTATGAAGATGAATCATCATGCAGTAAGTTGAGAACAACCGATTACGTGCAGATGAATATATTAAAGGGGAAGTTCACCCTTCAAAAACTTTCTCCATTTTATTTTTTTCATGGTCGTTGAGAAGATGGTGGACGCACCATTCGACGAACTCGGCTTAGCGACTAGGTGGGGAAGGATCTGTGATGATACACTCCCTTGAATAAGAAGATTTTTTTTCAGTATGATGAAAAATTACTTTGCATTGCAGTGACGCCTATTTATTTATTTTTTATTTATTTATTTACTTTTGTGGGGGGGGGGCGGGCATTAAATAGTTATGACCTTTGCATCTCAGAGCACTTTTGAACACACAGGCAAATCCAGATCTAATCTGAATATAGACATCTTTTTTGTTTTCTTGTCAGTGGGTTTCACAGCGTTTAATCATTATTTATATATTTTCGAGTGATTTTAATTTATGGGGGAGGGGACCCTTCGAACATGAATAGACAGCACTGCAGTTCGCAGTGTGAGCTTAAAAAAAAAATTGCATTCGTAGGGCTGCCAACCTTGAGTGAGAGTTTAGAGTGAGACATTACGAGGGAGCGAAGCGACCAAGGGGGAAAAAGTGTGGAAGGGGGGTGTTTCCCCCCCCCCCCTTCCACGGTAGGGAGCTTTTGAAAATTTTACATTTTAAATGGTGCAATCTGGTGCATACTTTAGTCATGATTTCAACACATACATAGAAGCAGCATTAATGTACTAAATTGAATTGAATAGGTAATAGATAGACTCTAGGTTACATTGTTATTAACCCTTTCAAGACAATTGACCACATTTTGTGGTTTGGCTAAATAACTTTTGATTCAGAGCTTTAAAAATATACCAGATGCAAAAATTTCTGCACGCACTATGTCCATTTTGGTTGCATGATCATACTGCGTTTGATGCCAGGAATTTTAAAAACGAGAACGAACTTAAAAATCCTTAAATTGGCAACACATTGTGAGGTTCAAAATCATTTTTTTTCATCAAAATTGGCAATTTTTCCAACATTTTGACAAAATTTCTAACCATGTATATTGTTTTCAAAGACATTACACCTTATTAGAACCATGTAGCACTAAAAGAAAAATATTATTGTTGCCAATTTAGAGAACAAAATGTAATAATTTAAGCCCTTAAATAATTCCTGTCCTGAAAGGGTTAATGCTACATGTAGTTCACTGACCATGAAAAAAGTTCCAGATTTGTAACTGCATGATTTTGAATACGAATTTCAAGAGTTATAACTTAAATGAAAGATCCTGCTGTCCGGCCGTAGAGGGATGTGCTGGCTAATATTGCATTTGGTGTACGATGATCGGCAAACTCTGCTGAGCCACGCGGCGAGGCCGGGGCTGCCGCGCCACAGCCATGTCAGTCTAGCCATAGTTAATAATAAAGGAGATAATAACATAGTAAAATAAATTATGTTTAATTTACAAAAGCTTGAAAATAGTATTGTTTGAAATTGTGGATAATGAAAATTGCATTTTAACCTCTAAGAAATAAGGAGTCTAATACTCTTTTTGGCCCGATGACATTCTTTAACCTTTCTAGAAGAAAATTATCGTTCCTAATCCTTTTTGAAGTACTTTACATTTCTAGTGACGAACTGACTGTGGCGAACCATAAGTGAACTAATTCGTGTTCTTTTTCAGACTATTCATCAACATATCTACAGGAAGGCGAGTCACATTTCATCTACATATGGTATTCACGAACGAGACGATTATACGATACCACTTTGCTACAAACAAATTCTACATATGGTTTTAGAGTCGTGTTCCAGAATCTGCAACTCCACATTTACGACTCAGTCCGAATAGGGGCAGGTACCGATCCATCTGACACACAGTCTGTCATCACATCAATCCATGGATACAGAAACTACGCTGATGATGTCTACGTTGAGACCAGTGAGATGTGGTTAGCTGGGATAGGTGGAAAGACTTCAAGCAGTCTTCGTTTGGATGTTGAGATTATTGCCATTAACTTTTCAAGTTAGTACATTATTTTATTGATTTGTGTTATTTAAATGAATGTTGGTGTAGGGCCACGTTTCTTGAAAACAACGGAAATCGTAAAAATCAATGCAAAAAGTAAAGAAATACAATTTTAAAACGAGATTCATAAACGAATATTTTTTCACGCAAAAAGACGCAATTCGTATAAAGAACGGGGTCTTGCAAAATGTAAATGTTGCCACGTTGGCATCATGGTCAGTCAATCATCGCAATCATGTTATAGTGATCTCACAGATCTGCCTTTTCAATTTCTTTCTGTTATATGATAAAGCCATGCAGCTCCTAATTTGTATGGCTAGAATGCCCAAATCTGCGCAGTGCCCATGTCTGCGCACACGCGTAACTGCGCGATTGTAATAAAACAAAACACAGAACGAACACAAACTTTTCAACTTTATCATAGCGATAGGTATTCATGCAAAAGACGAGTCAAAATATTGAAAAAGGGTCATATTTTAAACATTTTATTCACAAGCCTCAAAATGTTGTCTTTCACGTCAAAACTCCCGAACTGCGTGCAAAATGAATGAGTGCGCAGACATGGGCACGATTGTTTTTTCAATGTTAAAATGACACGGCCATCGTTTCTTGTGACAATGGCATTGTTCTTGCTCTAATTTTGATGAGATTTTTTGCGCACTTAATCTTTAGAATATCAGGAATAACATAAAATTAAGCTATAGAGGAATATAAAGAAATTCTTGTTCATTTTCAGGTCAAAACCTTAGGTGCCCAGACTTAGGGCTCCCCATCATATTATATGGTACAAATGATCCTGAAATAAATTTGTACGCGGACCCGCATTTTGTTTGTTGGGTTTTTGTGGACGCATTACTTTGAGCATACTATTAAAGCTTATACAGGTCACTAAATTGTACAGATACAGATCGGTACAGATGACATTTATCTGCACGTGCGCAAATTGTAATTACGAACTGGATTATTAAGATAAGCTCAATATATTATACAAATATACAGGGCCCGAGGAAATCTAGTGCGATCTATGGGGTCGGTCGAAGTGACTACAGTCGTCTCCTCGATGGGCGAGAGCCCCGAGAGAAATAGACGATTGACTGTAGTCGCTGAGGCCGACCCCATAGATCGCATTAGATTTCCGAATAAAGGCCCTGTATATTTGTTTTATATCCCTCATCAACAATTATACATTACAAATTAATGTTAAATGGTATAAATCTCGCGTTGTTGTTAGATCTCTAAAACGTAATTGTTAGATCTAAACACAGTGGATTTTTGACGATTGGTAGTCGCTGAGCCTAAGACCGACCTCATATAAAACGAAGTACATGTAGATCGATTTCCGAATAAAGGCCCTGTATATTAATTTTCTTTTATACGCCTCATTAAATACTAAATATACCGTAGAGCTGGATCTAATTTTGATCTAGGTAATCTATAACACACAAGTTAATAACTTAAAGGGTATACTGTAAATTAATCGGTGAAAGCCCGAGAGAGAAAGTCAAAATTATATGGCTAGTATTATATGAACTGCACAGGCACAGATTTAACATAATTATACAAAAAAGTATTGTAAGTACCTAAAGTAGCCTTAAATGATGTTATGTCATGTTTCATGGTATAATTTTGACATACGACCTTGGATTTAAGAGGCACCCAACCCTTCAAAGGACTGCAGCCCGAACGCTACGTGTTCGGGCTGCTGCAATAAATCTACTGACCTACATCCAATTAGATTTACATAACCAACACGTCGTGTGTCCTTTTAAACAGTAAATCGAACACAGTTTCATGCAAATTGTCATGAATCATTGAAATGATAGACGTCACAGACCTATTTTTCTCCCGGAGGAATTTCTTCTTCTAGAATTATGAATAAAATCCATGAAGTGCTCTCGACGAATCCAAAAGCAAGACATTTTCAATGAGGAATATGATTATATAATATTGACTGGCCTTGAGGGGGATATTGCCCGCAACAGAATCATATTGCCCCGAGTCGAAAACGAGGCCAATATGGTTGTTTTAAGGGCAATATTTTCGATATTCCCCGAAAGTAGAGCCAGTCAATATTATTGTTATTACCTATATCATAGGTATCATGTATAATTTGCCTGTCAGTCGCTCTGATTTCAGGTTATTCATACAGGTATGCAATCTGAGCCAAGCAATTATTGTGACATAAATTGTTATCGCGCGTATCCATTGTTTAAGCCTTAAAGTTTGTACACTTTAACGCGTACACAACTGCGCGTACATGCACTTTGATAATTGAGCGCAACCAAAGGGTGGAATATGGCAAATTATTACCCGTATCAGACATCTGAGCTGGTCATTTACAAAATTGTATTGCCCTACATTTTAATAGCCTTGAGACCGGGAGTGGTGTATTGTTTGTATTTTCCTTGGTCTAATTAGCCCATTGACTTAGCGTGCAGAGACGAGACAAAATATACCTTTGTATTTTCCCTGGTCTCGCATCCGGGAACTTGGGGACGAAGACAAAATAAAATCAAAGAGGCGAATTTCGCGTCGCACAACAGGTAGCCAGCAGCAGCGCAGTATTATAATACACAAAGTGCATAGGCGATCGCGAGCATGCAGACGACGAAGCTGGCGCTACGTGAATTCTTCACAAAAAATCACAACTTTTTGACCTTTGCCCGGTGAAAACGTAAACAAACATGGCAGCCTCCACATCCACAAGATTCGCGAGTTTAGACAACGAAGAATATGAACTTCTACTTCAAAACAAGGATACATTCAACACGAAAAAATCAACTAAAACATCGGTGACGATTTTCAAGGAATATCTAGCGGAGAAGGGCTTGGATTCTGATTTTCATCTTCTCGGTAAGACTGAATTAGCATCATTATTAGCGAAGTTTTATGTTGAGGTGCGTCGTGTAGATGGAACATATTACAAAACAAGTTCATTGCACAGCATTCGTGCTGGAATTAACAGACACCTGAAATCGGAATATCGTGAAGTCATTGACATTACTAAGGATATTGAGTTTACACATTCTAATGTTGCTTTTAAGGCCGCTGCTGTAGAACTTAAAAAGATAGGGAAAGGATTTGTTCAGCATCATGATTCTATTGCATCTGGGGATCTTCAAACATTGTATTCATCAGATGCGTTTGACCAAGACACACCCAGTGGTTTGCAAGCCAAGGTTTGGTTTGAGATTACTCTGTATTTTTGTAGAAGAGGGAGAGAAAACTTGCGTCAACTTGGTAAAGACCATTTCAAAGTAGAAACTGATGAGAATGGACATGAATTTGTCATGCAAAATATAGATGAGATGACAAAAAAGACAAGGGAGGACAACTTGTCTACTAGAACTGATGGTGGGCGTATGTACGCTACGGGTAGGGCTGATTGCCCTGTAGCTTCTTTCAAGAAGTACCTTTCTAAGCTGAGCGAAAAGAGCGATGTCCTTTTCCAAACTCCCAAATCTTCTGCTCCTTTCTGTGGACCGTGGTACAAAAAGACTCCACTGGGAAAAAATAGTCTTGGTAACATGATGGCAACACTTTCAAAGAAAGCCGGATTATCTAAGATGTACACAAATCATTGCGTACGAGCGACGTGCATCCGAATCCTTGATGCTGGAGGATTTGCTGGTAGGGATATATGCCAAGTGTCTGGACACAACAATGAAGGCAGTCTAGCTTCGTATACTGGCCGTGTGAGCAATGATAGAAAATACGAAATGTCATCTACGCTGGCCGGGGCGATCGGAAATGTAAATCTGCCAAAGAAAAGTTCATCACTATTGCGCCAGCTACGATATCGGTGCCACCACCTCAGGATGTCGCAGCTGTACCATCTACTACAGTAACCATGCCCTCATCTTCTAGTGCTGCAGAAACATCTAACGTTACAGTTGAAGCTCCAACTGCTGTCCTCAATACTCCACTGTTGGAAGAGGATGATGACTTCGGTATCAATTTTGACTTGGGTTCGCAGGTGTCTCTTGATTTTGAATGTGAAGAAACAGATATTATTCAGCAAGAAATGGCACCTGCCCCAGTTGCAGTACCAGTAAATGATATCTTGCAACCAATAGCAAACAATGAGCAAGTTGCTGCTAGATCTACGATAACAACTAGCCGAAGCAGATCAAGTAGGATGCAGGTACAGCAGTCACCTTTCGTATTTCACAACTGCAGTGTCACCATCAATTACTTCAAAGACTAAAGTTGAAGCAGGACTATTATGTACATATGTTAACTTGTTAAATGTTGAAAGTTCGAACTTGTTTTTGGATTTTTGGAACCTTGTTCATTTGGATATTACCTGTTTGGATGCCTGTGCATATGTATAGAGTCTACACCTCTGGAGTTAGGAGGAACAAAGGTAAGTTAGTTTTATTTACTTTTTCATTTCCATATTTGCTCTAGATGTCTGATTTGGATAATAATAAAAATATTGACTGTTACTTTCGGGCGATACGACATATATTGCCTCGCATAGTACCATATTGCCCTCGTCTTCGACTCGGGGCAATATGATACAATTTGAGGCAATATATGTCGTATCGCCCTCAAGGCCAGTCAATATTATATAATTATATACCTTATATACCTTGGGCGGGGGCTCTTCTCGTAGGGGGTGAGTTAACTAGTCTTCCACATCCGTCGTTTATGATAGAATTTAAGGAATGGACATTCATCCACCATTAACGCAAACTAATCTTACACATCAGTCGTTTAAATTGAAATAATCAAAATTGAAACAGATTGAAAATTAAATAAAATTATTTTTCGTAGTCTTGCAGATCAGTCGTTAATAATGAATTAAAGTGCTAAAATATTAAAGCAAAATTAAAAAAATAACAAGAAACGCACAATCAAATGTTTTACTTAAATATTTAAAAATGTGAAATGAAGGTGCTTTACCTAGTCTTGCATATCAGTCGTTTCTTTATGAAAAAAAAATAATGGTCTTTCTTTCTATGTATGGAATTCATTTTTTAAAATGTAAATGTAATGCATAACAGTTGTTAAAAATGAAATTACAAATACAAATTTTACTTCTTTCAATTTAATCAGGCAGACATTTATGAATTAAGTCTTACATTGAATTTGATTTGATTAAAGAGAAAATTGAATGAGAAAAACTGTAAAGGTGTGCATATACTGCTTTTTTCATTTCGCCAAAACAAACTGAAATTATCTTTCAATGTCTATAACATCTGAAGAATTAATTTACTTGCATACACATGTATGCTATCTATAATCATTGTAATCAGATCCACACATATTGCAATTTAATTAAAATATGTAAGCATCGCCTTCAGGATCAGTGAATCCAATTAAGATTGTTCACCTTTCCAACAAACTAACAAGTTTGATATAAAAGTCTAAACATATTTATTACTTTTCAGTAAAAGTAATTGAGAATAACCATGAGCAACAACAGACAGATACGTTTTCAAGACTGGGAAAATTATGCATTTAGCAAACTGAAGTGACTTCAAGACACAATGCCATTAAAAAAGAACCTTGTTTCGGGGTTAAGGGAAAAGTTAATACACTAAAAAAACAAAAAAACATTCCAGAGACAAATATTGCTCAGAAGTATTAATTAGGGTGTTATCTTTCAAAAGAACATGAAAAAAGTTAGAAAACTCACCGAGGCGCACTTGGGTTTTACTTGGCCCACTGTGCGGCGCGGTGCGCGACCATCACCATCACCGTCATCATGTAGCCTGCGAACTCCACCATCGTCAGAATTATCATCATTGCCATCATGTTATAGCTACCTATCATATCTCCCTTTTAAATTTCTTTCCGGTTTACATTTTTCTTCATCTTCTGTTCAGACCTATCAATTATGATTGTATCTTGGCATTGTATAGCGCCTTATCTCACTACGTCATAAAAGTTCTTCTTGGAATCCTGGGGCGGCTAGGTTTGGCAAGACCTCTATTTTACGAATTGCTTCTTTTTTCGTATTTTTTTTTTAACGAATCGCGTATTCTTTGAATTTTTGTGTTGATTTATATGATTGGCGTTGTTTTTACGAAACGTAGTCCTACATTTTGTTATCATTGCATTACTCAATATATTGAAACTATATGTTCCGACAAAACGAGTGAGATCGACTGCATGTTATTCTTACGTCTTTTCTCTCTTGATTTTTTGTTTTTCGTTTTGTTTTTTGTTTTTTTAATGAAGGATAACAATCGCACGATACTGGCTGATTGATCGAGGTAAACCCTGTCCCTATTTAAAAAGAAATCAAAAATGTGTATGTATATTTACGAAAATCGTTACTAAATTTGACTCTGTTTACCAGCCTTGTTCACTTGTTCAAGCTCCAACATGAGCGTGTCGCCGACTGTCCTGTGCGATGGGCTCTACCACTGCGACAATTATGAGGATGAATTAGCATGCAGTAAGTTACATAATCGTTGATCTAATGTCGCTAGCCTCTTATTTATGTTTCTGTACGCTTAGTATTAATGTGTTAATATTCGACGATAAGTTGATTGTGTTTGCACGAGTGGTTACCAGGCGATGTTTGCTCCTTGTTATTTCGTCAAAATCCGGTTATGTTTGGGTTTCAGATTATTGTTTTTTTTTTGTCAAGGGCTGGAGTTTGATTAATGTTCAAAAATGTACCTGCAGAGTACGTCACTGAGGCTACTGCCAGTGTGTTTATAACTTTGATTATAGATCCAGCACTGAGCTTAGATTTGAGCACTTTCTGAACTCTTCTCATATAACTGACTCAAATGGATACTCAACCGCAGATTTTGGACGTTTTCATGCCGCGAGACGACACCGGGATCGTTACATGATCATGCCGTTGCCCAACGTCCTAGGGCGCAAACTTCGAACAGACTGGGCGCCGCGTAACATGCACGCTCAGCCTGAACTCGAGCTGTCGTGCAGTCCGAAATGTAATTGCACTAGTCCCACGGACGCTTACGTCGCGCCGTCTGGTGGCGTATCCCTTTACATTCTTTTTTTCATCTTGATCTGCTTCTAGTACTACCATCCTCTCCTGTTCCTCTGATTACTATTATTACTATCACTACTATCGATAATATCATTATTATCAATATCATTGTTATGATATGTTTTAGTAGTGACAACACTACTGCTAATAATAATAATAATGGTTATTATTATTATCATCATTATTATCATAATCATTACCATTATAATATTTATCATTCATAACCCATACGGGAAAAGGGCGATGTACGTATTAACCCTATGGGGAAAGAGAAAATGCAATAGTCAACAGGTTATAAGAACCGTTGAGATTTTTATGCAGCTACATCTCGTCAATAAAATAGGTTTATTTTTTTCATCTTGTGAAAAAAGAGATGGATTTATGAAGTTTATGAAGAGTTTCATCCAATAGGGGACTAAATCCACATTCAGTGGGGTTTTTAAATAGGAAATTAAGGATTTTTTAATTTAGGGATACGCCACCAGACGGCCGTGGGGAAAGTCAGGATTGCATAAGCCCCATTCACTCGTACACAAAGTTTGTGCGTCGAACGCGTCCGTCGGACTGCTGGGATTAGATTTCGGACTGCACGAAGCCCCCCGTATCTCGCACTAGAGCTCGAGCTCAGGCGGAGCGTGCATCTTGCGCGGCGACCAGTCTGTCCGGAGTAAGAACCCCGAGGGGCATCGGCGTGATCAGGTAACGATCACGGTGCCTCCTCCCGGAATAAAAACGTCCACAATCTGCGGTTGAGTATCCCTTTAAGACTTTCCCTTGTCCACAGTTACTTTAATTTAATATATAAGGTTGGGCTATTGTCTTAGATTAATTCAATCAAGTTTTTATCTGGCAATAAAGTTTAATTTTACATTTTAAAAAGATCTTTTTAATTCTAATTTCCATTGATTTAGCCCCTTTTGGAATGAAAGTTTAGTCGATTGCCTTTTTCCTGCAAATTTAAACCCCGTGAACAACTTAAAGGAGAATTAACACTAGAATATAAATGTACTTATGTTCAAAGGTGTAATATATTCTCAACAATTGACCTGTATCACTTTAGAATTAAACTATCAGAAAAGGGTTTAAATCAAGACCCCTGATAGCAGAAAGTGGTAAAAATGATGTGATATTTACGTCGTGGTTTTCGTCTTTTTTACGTCCTGTAATTACGTCAATAAGACGACAACTTGCACCAACGCAAGATGTCAAGAGGACGTCTTATTTTGACGTCATCTGTACACTGTAAAAACTGAAGTGCTGTATATAGCACTTTTTGAAGGCATGCATAGGGACTGCACTCAGAGTGCGATTGAATGCACACAGCGTGCTATTTCAGCACTTTCACGGGAGCTGGACCGGCTCCTTAAACTGCTAAACATTCATAAAAAAATGATTTGGGCGAGCTTCGAACCAGGGTCCGCTGATCGAGAATTGCTGGCATTACCGCTAGACTAACTCACATTGTACGATTTAGAACAGATCATATTGTTACATAGTGAATTTACGACACCACATAGTTCATGTTATCTACTTGACTCCCATGACTAAACTGGATTGCAAGAAGCATTCGTTAGTCCATCGGTAACGTCAGCGCCTCTCAATCAGCGGAACCTGGTTCGAGGCTCGCCACGGTCACATTTTTTTTTTGCTAGTAAATTAGCACACTACACGTGCTATAAACAGCATTTCAGGTGCAGTCACTATACATGCCCCTAAAAGTAGCACTTTAGTTTTTACAGTGTACAAGACGTAGAGATGACGTCAAAATAAGACGTCCTCTTGACGTCTTGCGTTGGTGCATGTTGTCGTCTTATTGACGTTATTACAGGACGTAAAAAAGACGAAAACCGCGACGTAAATATCACGTCATTTTTAACACTTTCTGCTATTAGGGAAGAGGAATGAAGACGTAGAGATGACGTCAAAATAAGACGTCCTCTTGACGTCTTGCGTTGGTGCAAGTTGTCGTCTTATTGACGTAATTACAGGACGTAAAAAAGACGAAAACCACGACGTAAATATCACGTCATTTTTTAACACTTTCTGCTTTCTTGAGGACATGGAGTTGTACATGAACCATTGGAAACCGTTCCGGTCAGGAAGATATTTTTAATCCTCGAGCTAAATTATTTCTCTTCATTATAAAAAATCCCCATATATGATGGAAAATACATAACAGGTGTATACATATATTCTAAAATTTGAAATTTATAGATTTCTTTTAAAACTAGAAATGGTTTTCTTGGGCTTGCGTGACAGAGCAGAACGTAATTTATACAACGCGCATTCTGACTTTTGAAGTCCATTATCTCAAAGCATGTGAATGCATAGTTTGTCACTATTGACGCGAAGGAAAGTCATCTAGCATAAATTAAATAATTCGCTCCGTGGCGTACGTCATAATATCAAGAAAATAGATTCAACTTTAGTAAAAACCATAATTTTCAAATAAATATAAAACACATTTTCGTTTTTAGAATATGTGTATATATCTGTTTAAATATTTTAAATCTCAAATGGAATTTTGTATCAGGAAGAAAGACAATTAAAAATATCTTTATGTACACATCAAGAAAATGGCAGCCCCCGGGTATCACTAGCAGAGGATAAATCTTGCTGAGAAAATCTTGATTTATACCCATCTCGTATATTTTAGTGCAAAACTATAGGTCAGCAAGACGGAATAGATTACATCTTTGAATATAAGCACATTAATATTATGAGGTTAATTCCCCTTTGAATTCAACACGAAACACATTAATGATGCTAGTAAAGTAAATTTTACATGTTTTCACATGTTTTGTTGATAATCCCCCCCCCCCCCCAAAAAAAAAAGAGAATTTCTTATCTTTTCTAGGGACAGTGATTTTTCGATGTTGCATTCCAGAATTAAATCCAGAAATATCCATTACAATATCAAAACTCGGTTAATCTTATTAAAATTTTGCACTGATTTTGCACTAAATTTGTAACCATTTTTTTTTATCAATATGAAGAAAAATGATTTTGCATAATAAATAGTGTTACACCTGCCTCAAAGGTAGGAAGGTGTTGTCCAATCGAATCTGTTAATAAAGTAACAAGGAGGAGTCAGCACACACGTGTTGTTGTGAGAAGTATAACAAGTGAAGTGATCATTTATTCCAATTCTATTCAATATACATAATCATGTACTTTCCTTGAAATAAATGCAAAGGCAACACAATAATATTTACAATGATTAATATCCTCGAAACTATTCTGTGATTCTTTTGTTTAAACTTACAACACTTTAAAGTTAATTCTTTAATCTATTTGAATATTCACTTTCACTGTAACAAACATAAAAATATGAACTATTTCTGAATTGGTATTAAATCTGGTATTAGCAACGAACTATAATCATTATCGAAGTATTATAATAGGCTAATCATTTGCTTAAATGTCTCAAAGTAATATATATCTAGATTATCTTTAATGTGATGTCTTAAGTTCTGTCTCAATCAAACTCTCTGTATTTGGTTAAAATTCATGTCCAGGTTTCATAATAAAAACCTTCTTCCTGTTTTATCAATTAAATGTAACATATGGTCATACCCTAATAACTGATCATTTTATCTCTGTAAGGAACTTTCCTTCCAATAAACTAAAATCTGTAAATCTGTGTCTACTATTCTCAAACAAAGCATCTAGCCCACTGACTTTTCTCTGCATACCCTCTTGGGAGGGTTCACACTAGCATGACTTTTCATGAGATTTTGTATGATGTGGTCTATTTACAAAATGAAAGTTAAATATAATGCGACAGCACTCAGTCTGAATCTGATTGATAATGTGCGTGAACATAGAGTAAATAATCATGTCTTAAATATAATTTGGTTAAACTAATTCTAATAATATCAAAGGTGTTATATGATCAAAGTTAGAATACATTACATTTGGTAAAACACTACAATATATCCTAGTGTGAAGATTCCCTTCTACACAGAGTGAAGTATTCTAGTTAAAATACTACTTAATTATTTCCTAATACAATTCTATTTATCTTTCTTACAAACTTCACATTCACTGCAAAGTGAGAAATACTTTCTCTTTCACGCTGATGAATGTAATGGCTATGAGATGGAGAACATTGGTCAGCAAAAGGCAAATAAATCTGCTACTACCAGTCAAGGCCACATACTGAGTCAGTGACCCTCTTTGTCCCTGGGCTGTGTTCATGTCCAGTTTTGTGTTTGTACTGGAATAGGAACACCGCATCCCCTGTTCTACAGCTATTCCCCTAATTGTGTATTCAGTAACGTTCGTGTTTACACTCAGCTTATCCCATCTAAGATTGCCATACAGATATACATGAGGTGTGTTTGCACTATAATCTAATCCTACTTCTACATACCCAGTCAAGATACAAATTGGTATTAACAATCAGCTTGGTATAAATCATTAATTCTTACATAATATTAACTTCTCTAATGAACTAAATACATCTCTAAATAATGATTTTATGATATCATCAACATTCATTCTTTGTTCTTACAAAGGAATAAAATATCTCATCTTCATCACCTTATTCTCCCTCTCTCTCTCATCATGCAGGCAATGATACAATCTATGCAAATTAATAACTAACAAATGATACATAATATAAAGTAGATATAATTTGATGATAATACATGAATAACTCAAGAAAGGTAGAAACATTGGATTTCTTACCTGTTAATAAAGTAACAAGGAGGAGTCAGCACACACGTGGTGTTGTGAGAAGTATAACAAGTAAAGTGATGATGACATCACTGGTGGTGACTTCTTCTTGCTACTGGACTATTCCACTCTCCTTGGGGTGTGGCAGGGGGGTTACTCTAGACTAAGGATAATTTCTCTACTGATGCATTTTGTAAAATGCATTAAAAAAATAGGGGGGGGGGGCAATTTCTCAGGCCCTTACACCCGCCCCTCCAAAAATAAATGTCTTCCATGACATTTAAAAGATAACTGCATTATCTATCACCCCAATGGATCGTGGCAGTGTAAACTAAATTGATGTTACCAATCGAGTTGGAAACAAAACAACTAAATCAATAAATGTAATACTTTTCTTGTTACAGTAGCATCAATCTCAATACATCAGCCGGTAATATCATACCAATAAGAAGTGCACACACCTTCAAAAGGTTTTATAATTTTAGGATTTTCTATTCGACCACTGTTAGTTGATGCAAAGTATTAATCATCAGAGCCTAGAATTATTTCTGTTTCGCACTCTGTTTCACACTCTACAATATGGACTAAAAAAATAATAATTCGTTGTAACAGGGGGCGCCTTCCCTATCACAACATATTATACGGCCATTCTGACCCTAATAGTCCATGACAAATTTGTCACATTATAACTTCCAGTGGTCCAGGTTGCTCAAGAAACTAAAGGATCCTGTCAGCTTCAATAAAATGTTCAGCCAGTAAATCTTGGGTCCTCTTCTAATACACTGCGCAGTGATTTGCAATCTTCTCTCCTTGGCAACGCTACTATAATTCTCGTCCCAAAATGACACTTCTGCTAAACTGGCATCTTGGTAAAACGATTATACTTATCCTTGTCTCGTTTAGACATTGGCTAATTATTCTAAGACTGGTATGTTGACGTCACGGTAGGCATAGGTAGAAAATCAGTTCTTGGGAAAGTTTGAGGTTGGAGATATGGAGGATGGACATTTTGAGGTTGCCCGTAAAAGTTCATGGGAGGTGAGGGGTTTGGGAATGGGAAACCAAGGTGGGGGAGAGGTTGGTGCTGAAAATTTGGTGAATTCAGATATTGGTTCGGGAAATGGTGGAATGAGACTGGAGGTTGATGGATAGGCTGAAGATTGGGTGGTGGAAACGAGTGGTCTGGGTGAATGGTTTGGTTCCTTGAAGGAGGTAGAAAGACGTTCTCCTGGATTTGGAATTGGGTTGTGTTTTGAGGGTGAGAATTCATGACGGCTTGGACCTGTGCTGTGCTAGAAGACGGCTCTCCAAGACGATCATAAGTGAGAACTTGTGGAGGTCTACGTTGGCGGCTTGAACTCCTTATGTCTGTTTTGCTTTCTGGGTCCTGAGTTGGGTGGTCGTCTATTTGTTCAGGGACTAACCCTGGGGCTTGTTCATCAACACCAGTTATGTTATTCTGTGGTGGGTCTGTAGTTTCTATCTCAACTTCGTAGGCTTGATCACCATCCGATACTGGAGCTTCCTCTTCGTCAAGCTCACTTTCACTGTTCTGGGCTTGAGGAAGTATTTCTGGTTCGATATCACTACTCACATCTTCAATTTGGTCTTGTGGAGTCCCCAGAAACTCAAAATAGTACTCGTCTTCTGAATCTTCTCGGCTTGAGTTGTGAACATGTGAGTCAATGGTTTCCTCTCTGTATTGACTGGTTGGTCTCTGAGAGGATTTTGGAGGTTGTTTCTGCTGGTTATCTGGTGCGGTTGATGTTGGTGGTACCAGATAGTCACATGGGAGTAGGTGGTTTCTGTGGAGGACTCTCGTTCTACCCTTTCCATCCTCAGGGACAAGGATGTAGACTAAGGAACCCTCCTTCTGGGACTCTACTTCGTAGATCTTGTCTTCCCAGTACCCACGCAATTTACCTGGTCCACCAGCTGGGGCTAGGTTCTTCACCAGTACTCGATCTCCAGGGCGAAGCAGAGTGCTACGAACGTGTTTGTCGTAGTTCTTCTTCCCACGCTCTGCTGCCTTGGAGATGTACCGGGAAGCTAGCTTGTATGCTTCTGCCATCTGTGCTTTCCAGTTCTCTACGTAGTCTTGGTGATCGGTATGGCCTTGGACGCCTTCAGCATTATTAAGACCAAATGCTAGGTCGATGGGTAAATGCGGCGACCTCCCATACAGCAGAAAGAATGGAGAGAACCCTGTAGTAGAGTGCCTGGTACAGTTGTAGGCGTGAACTACTTTATTCACATAGTCCTTCCATCTTGTCTTTTCTGTGTTTGTGAGTGTTCGAAGCATACCAAGGAGCGTCCGGTTGAATCGTTCCACTTGGCCATTACCTTCCGGGTGGTAAGGGGTTGTGTGAGATCTTGCCACTTTACTGTGTTGACAAAGTTGTTTGAAGCAACGGTTCTCAAACTCTCGGCCTTGGTCATGGTGAATACGCTGAGGAAGGCCAAACCTCAGCACATAATCGAACTTGTCGGCCGCTGTCTTCCCGCTCTTGTTAGTGGTTGGGTAGGCTTGGGCGAACCTGGTGTAGTGGTCCACAATCACGAGGATGTACTCATAACCACCCTTACTCTTCTCAAGATGAAGGAAGTCTAGAGACACTAGTTCGAATGGCTGAGAAGTAATGATAGGCTGTAATGGGGCTTTGGTTTTCAATCCGGGTTTTCTGTCCTTCAGGCAACTGCAAGATTTCATTGTGTAGTGCTCCACATCTCGCTGCATGTGGGGCCAATAAAACCGGTCTCTCACTAGGGATGTTACACGATCTGCTCCTTGGTGACCCATCTCATCATGGAGCTGAGTCAAGACCATTGCATGAAAAACCTTAGGCAGAACAAGTTGCTTTCGGTTGGTTGTCATTCGATACAGGATACCGTCTACGAGATGAAGCCTGTTCCATTCGTGGAGGAGATTCTTGGTGCACTTTGGCAATCCATCTTGCTCCTTTCGGGTTGGAAAATGGTTGTCTTTCTTGGCTCGAAGGATTGGTCCGATGACTTCATCTGCCTCTTGTGCATGGATTACCTCACCAGGCGATAACTGGGGGACTGTAGTCAATGGCTGATGGTCTGTGTCAGGACTGTGTGAGGCTGTGACTGGGAGGAGCCATGCTGTACTGTGGTTGCTCTCTTCCAACACTGCTGCACTTGTGGCAGTGATGGTCTCGGGCGAGATTTCCTTTGTGCAGGATTGTTTGTAGGAGTCTAAGTCGAGTGGTAGACGAGATAGGGTGTCTGCTGCTGCGTTCTTCCTTCCAGGTAGGTATTTGATGTTGAAGTTGAAGTCCGCTAATTCAGAAACCCATCGCAGTCCTGTGGCGTTCAGCTTGGCAGTGGACATGACATAAGTCAAGGGGTTGTTATCGGTGAAAACCGTGAAATGGGTGGCATATGATAGGTAGTCCCTGAAATGCTCAGTTACGGCCCATTTAAGTGCCAGAAACTCGAGCTTCCCAGAGTGGAGATTGTAGTTCTTCTCGGCTGGAGTCAAAGTGCGTGAGCCATACCCGATGACATGGTTCTTCCCATCTCGTTCTTGGGTCAGCACCGCTCCTAGTCCATCTTGTGAAGCATCTGTGAATAGGCAGTAGGGTTGGTTGTAGTCTGGGTAGGCCATCACGGGAGGGGAGGCCAACATGTTAACCAGCTCCTCCAGTATCTGCTGGTGGGTGTTTGTCCATGTTACTGGCTGGCTAGAAGGAACTAAGTCTCTTTTTGTTTTTGAGGAGTATTTCTTGGGTTTGAATGACCCTTCTGGAGGGCCCTTCAGTAGGTCATACAGAGGTTTTGCCTTTCTGGAGAAGTCTGCGATGTAGCGACGGAAGTAGCCAATCAGACCTAGCAATTGCCTCACACCTCTAACAGTTCTCGGGCGTTTCTCCTTCAAAGATTGCAGAGCAGCTGTGTCTTTCGGGTCTGGTTGATGTCCATTTGCTGAGACAATCTTCCCCAAGTACTTGGCCTCTTTTTGAAACAGTTTGCACTTGCTCGGTTTGAGTTTGATGCCATTCTGTTTTATCCGCTGTAGAACCTGTTGAATGTGACTGAGATGTTCTTCGAAGGTTGGGCTGTAGACAAGGATATCGTCTAAATAGACGACGCAGAGGTCATGGGTGAGTCCCTCTAAAGCAGACTCCATGTGACGTTGGTATACTGCAGGAGCATTCTTAAGCCCGAATGGTATCCGAAGCCACTGATACAGTCCCCAGGGGGTGACGAAGGCAGTGCGGGGTTGGCTTTCTTCGTCCATGAAGCCCTGATGATAGGCTTTGCCCTGGTCAAGTGTTGTAAACCAGCGGCTTCCACCTAATCCATCAAGCACATCTTGGATCCTGGGTATTGGTTGGCGGTCACAAACGGTCTTTTTGTTTAGCTCCCTATAGTCGATGCAGAGACGTAGGCTGCCATCTTTCTTCCGTACACATACCACTGGTGAGGAGTATGGTGATGAAGATTTGGTGACCCAGCCCCTGTTGATCAGATCTGTTAGGTAATCCTTTACCTCTTGGTAGAGTGGACGTGGGATGGACATGTAAGTCCTGTTGACTGGCGTCTGGTCGTTAAGAGTTATATGCATCTTAAGGTCTTCGATGCATCCGACATCAGAGTCATCTTTTGCGAATGCATCCTTCTCCTGACACAAAACTCTCCTTACTTGTTCCTGCTCTTGCTCGGGCAGTCCAGACAGGTCAATGCTCGACAAAAAAACAGCTTGGGTGGCTTGGTCTGATTTAGCCTCAGCAATGACTTGACTACACTTGGGTTCTGGATACTGGGTAATCTCTCCTGGGACAATCGATGATATGACATGGAGTCGTCCAAGGAATGTCTTCCCCTTGAGTGTAATATCGTGCTTCGTAGTGTTAGTGACTTGAACCCAGACCTTACAGCACCTTCCCTGTTTGAGCTTCATCAAGCCTTCACTAAGCTTGAGTCCCAGAGGTAGTTCACTCTCGTCGGGATCAAATAGGGCTTCTGTCTCGTGCTGAATTGGTGTGGACATCCTTGCTCTAACAACTACCTGCACTGAGGATTGACTAGGAACTTTGGTATCTTCTCTTTGGTTTTTCACAACGCCGATCTTGTCATCCTGCGGACTCTGCAGGAGTGCAACGAGTGACGATATCTGGTTTGTCTTTTGGGGTATTGCATTCAGGAGTAGGTCTATGGCTGAGTTGGATTCCCATTGGGTAGGTGTCTGGTTGAGAAGCTCTGCGATGACATTTGAACCAATTATGGATTGTTCCAATTTGTCTGGCGTAACCAAGGCAGGAACCGCTACAACTGGATTTCCGTCATCCCTTCCCAAGGAGAATTCAATCTGGACCCAACCGAGAAAAGGGAGATCCTTCTCATTGGCAGTTCTCAGCTGGAGTCCAGAACCGGCAATCAACTCAGACACAGGGCTAATTTCTTGTCTGGGGAGGAACCTGTCTATCCAATCTTTTGAGATGAGGGTTACCTGGGCACCCGTATCCCACAATGCTGTTGGCTCCTGCCCATTAAATTTGCACTTGATGACACAACGTTCCCCTATCAACTTAGCAATCTTTGTCTCTTTCTTAGTCTTTGATTTCTTTTGTATGTCCTCGGTGGTCTTCTTTACAATTCGAGATTCCTGGGACCTCTTCTGTCGTCTTGGGGTCGCCCTTCGTCCCGTCGGGGTGCCCCTTTCCCGTTTTCCTGCTTGGAGATCTGTCGAAGACGGCACCCTCGAAGAATATGGTCTTCTCCCCCGCAGTGAAAGCAGTGCCGACAACTTGTCCCAACTCCAGCATCACGGCATGCTCGGCATCCCCAATCCTCAGGTTTGCGTCTAGGAGCAGGCCGATTCTCCTGGGATGTTTTCTGTGTCTTCACTTCTGCAGTCGCTGCCTTCAAAGCAGCCAAGTCAGCTTGGATTTGACGGAGCTGTTTAGAAAGCGAGTCATCTTTCTCCTGCTCTTTTGCTCCAACCTGATTCACTTTAGGAGTCTTCTGGTACATGTATTTCAATTTGCTT
The DNA here is from genome assembly GCA_025617745.1 of Heliocidaris erythrogramma. Taxonomy (NCBI): domain Eukaryota; kingdom Metazoa; phylum Echinodermata; class Echinoidea; order Camarodonta; family Echinometridae; genus Heliocidaris; species Heliocidaris erythrogramma. The sequence goes on from CM046859.1 coordinate 13,929,774, forward strand.
TTCCGTTCAGCCTCTCGTTCTTCTGCTGACTTTATCTGTCTGAAGAGGGCCTCATCGCTAACAAACGGATTCACCAGGAGTGCCCTCATTTCCATCCTTATCCCGTCACTCCCTAAGCCTGTCCCAAGGGAATGTGAAAACATCTGTTGGACAAGGCTTGGGTCATAGCGGAGAGTTGCATCCACCTTCTGGGAAGCCAGCATTATCTTTTGCCGGATATCCAGCATTCGCACCAAGAAGTCCTGTGCCGTTTCATTAACTCCTTGGCTGGCCGAGGACAGCTCTTTATAGAGGGTGGTTGCATCTCCCTCTCTGAAATGCACCTGTAGTATCTCACGAAGTGTTTCCAGAGTAACGTCCGCCTTTCCCTCGAGATAGCTGCGAAGCCTCATCCCAGGGCTAATTGCCCTAATGACAGCCTCTACCATTTCCCTCTCTGGGTAGCCCTTCTCAAGGCCCGCTTCCAACTGTCGGTTCAGGCTGCTGAATGTTATCTTATCCTTCTGCCCAGGCTCCCCAATTTGGCCTGTGATCTTAAATTCCCTCTTCAAAAATCTGGAGAGGTAGGCCATGTGGATATCATCTTCCCTGGTTGAGACGCTAGGTGGTGGAGAAGATGGGTCAGGCGACTTCCTCTTGGGAGCTCTTTCTTCCTCACCCTCGTCATCCTTCTGAATAGGGACCTCTTTTTCTTCGATGGCTCCTGTCAGTTGTTTCACGAAGGCGTCTAGCCCCTTGAGGACTTCCAGTCCTCCATCCTCCATCTCATCCACCTCTTCCCTAGCCAAATACCTATTAACCAATCGAACTACTCCCATCCTCCCTCTCCCCCTTACCTTTTCCACGCTCGTCTTTGGTAATTGGAGATACTCTGCAGTGAGGATGGCCTGCTCCTCATTTAGTTTGTGTAGCCCCCTCTGGACATCTCGGCTCACATCATCTATAGTAGTCGTCATGGTGAATGGTATTTGTCCTCAACTAGTGGGAATCCAGAATATTGTCTAAGGACGACACATCGGGCTCGGCCTAGTTCGCGTGTTGTGCCGTCCTGGCAGGGTCGCCAGAAAATGTTACACCTGCCTCAAAGGTAGGAAGGTGTTGTCCAATCGAATCTGTTAATAAAGTAACAAGGAGGAGTCAGCACACACGTGTTGTTGTGAGAAGTATAACAAGTAAAGTGATCATTTATTCAAATTCTATTCAATATACATAATCATGTACTTTCCTTGAAATAATATTTACAATGATTAATATCCTCGAAACTATTCTGTGATTCTTTTGTTTAAACTTACAACACTTTAAAGTTAATTCTTTAATCTATTTGAATATTCACTTTCACTGTAACAAACATAAAAATATGAACTATTTCTGAATTGGTATTAAATCTGGTATTAGCAACGAACTATAATCATTATCGAAGTATTATAATAGGCTAATCATTTGCTTAAATGTCTCAAAGTAATATATATCTAGATTATCTTTAATGTGATGTCTTAAGTTCTGTCTCAATCAAACTCTCTGTATTTGGTTAAAATTCATGTCCAGGTTTCATAATAAAAACCTTCTTCCTGTTTTATCAATTAAATGTAACATATGGTCATACCCTAATAACTGATCATTTTATCTCTGTAAGGAACTTTCCTTCCAATAAACTAAAATCTGTAAATCTGTGTCTACTATTCTCAAACAAAGCATCTAGCCCACTGACTTTTCTCTGCATACCCTCTTGGGAGGGTTCACACTAGCATGACTTTTCATGAGATTTTGTATGATGTGGTCTATTTACAAAATGAAAGTTAAATATAATGCGACAGCACTCAGTCTGAATCTGATTGATAATGTGCGTGAACATAGAGTAAATAATCATGTCTTAAATATAATTTGGTTAAACTAATTCTAATAATATCAAAGGTGTTATATGATCAAAGTTAGAATACATTACATTTGGTAAAACACTACAATATATCCTAGTGTGAAGATTCCCTTCTACACAGAGTGAAGTATTCTAGTTAAAATACTACTTAATTATTTCCTAATACAATTCTATTTATCTTTCTTACAAACTTCACATTCACTGCAAAGTGAGAAATACTTTCTCTTTCACGCTGATGAATGTAATGGCTATGAGATGGAGAACATTGGTCAGCAAAAGGCAAATAAATCTGCTACTACCAGTCAAGGCCACATACTGAGTCAGTGACCCTCTTTGTCCCTGGGCTGTGTTCATGTCCAGTTTTGTGTTTGTACTGGAATAGGAACACCGCATCCCCTGTTCTACAGCTATTCCCCTAATTGTGTATTCAGTAACGTTCGTGTTTACACTCAGCTTATCCCATCTAAGATTGCCATACAGATATACATGAGGTGTGTTTGCACTATAATCTAATCCTACTTCTACATACCCAGTCAAGATACAAATTGGTATTAACAATCAGCTTGGTATAAATCATTAATTCTTACATAATATTAACTTCTCTAATGAACTAAATACATCTCTAAATAATGATTTTATGATATCATCAACATTCATTCTTTGTTCTTACAAAGGAATAAAATATCTCATCTTCATCACCTTATTCTCCCTCTCTCTCTCATCATGCAGGCAATGATACAATCTATGCAAATTAATAACTAACAAATGATACATAATATAAAGTAGATATAATTTGATGATAATACATGAATAACTCAAGAAAGGTAGAAACATTGGATTTCTTACCTGTTGATAAAGTAACAAGGAGGAGTCAGCACACACGTGGTGTTGTGAGAAGTATAACAAGTAAAGTGATGATGACATCACTGGTGGTGACTTCTTCTTGCTACTGGACTATTCCACTCTCCTTGGGGTGTGGCAGGGGGGTTACTCTAGACTAAGGATAATTTCTCTACTGATGCATTTTGTAAAATGCATTAAAAAAATAGGGGGGGGGGGCAATTTCTCAGGGCCTTACACCAGTGACTCACATTTATTGACTTTTTTCATTTAATACTTATGACCTTTGCATTTTAGAGCACTTTTGACAACACAGGCAACCCCAAATCTAATCTGACTATTTACATCTTTTCTGTTTTCTCGTAAATGGGTTTCACAGCGTTTAATCATTATTTGGATATTTTCGGCCGATTTTCTTAATTTATGGAGGAGGGGACCCTCTGGAACATGAATAGACAATACCGCATTTCGTAGTGTGAGATTTATTTGAAATCTTAATTCGCTAGTTCTTGTTAGCATACAATGAATGAATATTTCTGGTCGTATAAAAAGTACGGTTGAGAGATATTCTACGATAAGTGAAAGTATATATGATTTATGCACGGTATCCTGCGCTTTGAGCACTCCACAGAGTGGATTTGGCGCTATATAAGTTGCATTTATTATTGTTATTATTATAATATTAATATGGGTCTTACGTAATTTGCCACAATGATTTTCCACATCCTTGTCCAGAAGAAACTTCTCATTTCTGATGGGTTTTTTTTTCTTAAATATTTTTCATTTCTAGTGACGAGCTGATCATGCGGAACCATCATCATGATCAGTGCGAAAATCACTAATTCGTGTTCTTTTTCAGACTATTCATCAACATATCTACAGGAAGGCGAGTCACATTTCATCTACATATGGTATTCACGAACGAGACGATTATACGATACCACTTTGATACAAACAAATTCTACATACGGTTTTAGAGTCGTGTTCCAGAATCTGCAACTCCGCAGTTACGACTCAGTCCGAATAGGGGCAGGTAGCGATCCATCTGACACACAGTCTGTCATCACATCAATCCATGGATACAGAAACTACGCTGATGATGTCTACGTTGAGACCAGTGAGCTGTGGTTAACTGTGATTAGTGGAAAGGACTACAGTTATATTCAAATAAATGTTGAAATCGTTGCCATTGACATATCAAGTAAGTGCGTTTTTACCTGTTAAAATAGGTTTTCTCGTCCATTCACTCGCATACTTTTTTCATTCAATTTCGCCCCCGGAACTTGGTGATCTTGTACATTTCATTGTGAATTTATCTTTGGTCATTCATTTTCGAACTTTTTCTAGTTAATTTCATCATTTTGCACCCGATTTCGTCAAAGTCAAATTCAATTTCTTCATCCCCGTCTACCAACCCACGATAGCATGAACAACTTTTGTCATTTTGCAATCGAGTTCTTTATTGCTTTGTTTTACACTCTTCTTTTTGGCTGGCAGATTTTTTCAGCTTTGATTCCCTGTCTTGCCTTCAAACATAGAAATGAGCGACAATGCAATTTAGTTCTTTGTGTGGGGCACTAAGCCACGAATTAAGGGATTTTTTTTTTTTTTTTTACTATTTATTTTTTCATTGGAGTTTTATTTAATATACAGGGTAGGTGCGTTCAGTTATAAATATTTTGATTTCCCAAAATTAGATAAGATATCGATTTCATGCTAGGAAAAACTAAGACTATTGGAACAAAATCAACAACAAACTTTCATCTTTCATTTGAAGAACAATAGACAAAATTGCTATTCTCGTCCTTCGTTATTTTCATTCGATATCTCGTCTTGAAATTTAGCTAAAGATTCATAAAAGAAAAAAAACATCTTTACATCTGCAAATTAAAGGCTTGTATTTATTCATTTTCTGTAATAATGTAACGTGAGTAACCGAACATTTGCAGGATTTGCAGAAAGGACGTTTCCTCTGAAGTTTTGATACTGTATTTAGGTACTCTTATATTTTTGCGTTGTAATTAAAACTCTTTTCCCTAACGCCTGTTTTAAGAGAAAAGGAGCTTAAGATAAAACACAAAACCTCTCAAAATGTAACGTGAGTAACCGTGGAATTGCCCATATATGCATTTACACTGGACATAGGAATTTTGGATTTCTTATTCATGAAATTGCTGTTACAGTGGTACCGACAAACATGAACAAAGATATTTTTTATTCTTAAAGTTTGAAAACAGTTACTTAGTTTTTCAGAGACAATTCTTCCGGCAGCAGTAAGGGGGGAAAATGCAAAATAAATACAGTGAATTTACGAAGAAGCTGTACAGTACTAACAAAACTAATGGATGGATTTTTAAATTATTATTCTAAAATATTCGTTTACACCCAAATAAAATTATTATGCTTCTCGTTTCAAGCTTGGTTTACTTGCTCCAGCATTAGAGTGTCACCTACTGTCTTGTGCGATGGGCTTTACCAATGCGACAATTATGAAGATGAATCATCATGCAGTAAGTTGAGAACAACCGATTACGTGCAGATGAATATATTAAAGGGGAAGTTCACCCTTCAAACACTTTCTCCATTTTTTTTCATGGTCGTTGAGAAGATGGTGGACGCACCATTCGACGAACTCGGCTGGGGAAGGATCTGTGATGATACACTCCCTTGAATAAGAAGATTTTTTTTCAGTATGATGAAAAATGACTTTGCATTTTGCAGTGACGCCTATTTATTTATATTTTATTTATTTATTTATTTATTTATTTTTTTTTTTTTTTTGGGGGGGGGGGTATTAAATAGTTATGACCTTTGTATCTCAGAGCACTTTTGAACACACAGGCAAATCCAGATCTAATCTGAATATAAACATCTTTTTTGTTTTCTTGTCAGTGGGTTTCACAGCGTTTAATCATTATTTATATATTTTCGAGTGATTTTAATTTATGGGGAAGGGGACCCTTCGAAGATGAATAGACAACACTGCAGTTCGCAGTGTCAGCTTTAAAAAAAAATTGCATTCGTAGGGCTGCCAACCTTGAGTGAGAGTTTAGAGTGAGACATTACGAGGGAGCGAAGCGACCAAGGGGGGAAAGGTGTGGAAGGGGGGTGTCCCCCCCCCTTCCACGGTAGGGAGCTTTGAAAATTTTACATTTTAAGTGGTGCAATCTGGTGCATACTTTAGTCATGATTTCAACACATACATAGAAGCAGCGTTAATTAAAGGACAATTAACCCCACGTGATATTCTAGATGCACCTATTGTCTGCTACGTCTTTCCATGGAGGCTGCCATTTTGTGCATGACACGGATCATTAGGTACCATATGCATTGATAATAGCCTACCTTTACAACAGATACGTCGCTTTGTTCTGATTGTATTACGATTGTTATTGGCCATGGGCCTAGATAATTGACGACCCATGAGTTCTAATAGCCATCCTGTAAAGCAGATTCCTCGCTTTGTTTTGGTATTGTTACGATTGTCTCCGTCCTTGACGTCAATTCTCCGTCCTTGACGTATATTTTTTATGAAGTATATTTTTTATGAACAAATTAAGACCTTTTAAAAAATATATAAAACTAAACTTACATTTCAGAATATGTGACTTTATCTAATATATATTTGTCCTCTAAAAATCAATTACAAGTTAACGATGAAGGAAATTTTACTTGGGATGAAAAATATGTTCGTGTACACATAAAGTAATGGCAGCCCCCTTATTATTGCTAGCAGACGATAACTTGGCTGGAAAATAGTGATTTATATCTATATCCTGTGTTTTTACATGAAATTGCATGTATCAAATAAGAGGCATATACTACACCATTCAAAATAAGCTAATTCATACGCTGAGGTTAATTTCCCTTTAATGTACTAAATTGAATTGAATAGGTAATAAAATTAATAGACTCTTATGTTTTTTTTAAAGACTCTAGGTTACATTGTTATTAATGCTACATGTAGTTCACTGACCATGAAAAAAGTTCCAGATTTGTAACTGCATGATTTGGAATACGAATTTCAAGAGTTATAAGTTAAGTGAAAGATCCTGCTGTCCGGCCGTAGAGGGATGTGCTGGCTAATATTACGTTTGGTATACGATGATCGGCAAACTCTGCTGAGCCACGCGGCGAGGCCGGGGCTGCCGCGCCACAGCCATGTCAGTCTGGCCATAGTTAAAGATCACATTGCAAGAAAATTCCATCAAAATAAATATTGGCTTAATACTTATTATTGCATAGATGGCATAAATTATACAAGGTTATCCAAATTCAACGCTTGGAAACATTTGAATTAATGATTATTATCAATTATAAAACAGTAAAATACAGCCCCCGATATAGCAGCTGAAGAGCTCCTTGAACGCTGCTGAGATGTGTGACGACACACGAAGGACCAGTCCTGTCTAAGCAGACGATTTCCCATAACATCTTACACATTTTTCAGTGCCTGTTTTGTCATCTCCTCTTCACTTATTTCTCTTACTTGACTAGCGTCAGTCTTAATGTTAGTCTGTTGCCTCACTCTTAACTTCGTGTATGATATTATTTTGATGAAAAATGCAGCGTTAAAAAAATAAAGGAATCAGTCACTTGTAAACAAAATAAGACACCATTGTATTTTCGGCTGCTTGCACCGGGGCATGTTCGGCGTTTCAAGAGGGAACGAATACAATCTGTGATATTATTCGGAGGGCTTTTCAATTTGAAAGTGGGTTATATTTCATTGATCATTGACCCTTCTCCTGTGTATTTACTATCAAACGGTTTTAGTTATCAGAATCAGTTCACTTTCCCTTTTAGAATGGTGCGAAATAAGGTCATGTTTAAATGTACCAAACTCTTTATAATTTGATAAAGAATTGCATTGCAGTTACGTTTATTCATTATAGGACGTCGTCTGCTTAAGCAGGATTGGTCCCTAGTGTGACGATATCAAAACATCGCTATATTTCTGGCGAATCCTCGGATATTCCAGATGCTGAGAAGAGCTTTTATTTGTGTTGTTTTTATAATCATCATATACGCAGTTGACATAAAACTTATACGATTGCCATCTGTAAGCTTCCCAGTTTCTAGTGATACATTAATTGCCATATTTGTGATTTTCTTTGGATAGCTACTTTAATAATAAAGGAGATAATAACTTCCTCGGAAGACTAGCAATTTCTGACATTGTAGAATAAATTATGTTTAATTTATAAAAGCTTGAAAATATTATTGTTTGAAATTGTGGATGATGAAAATTGTATTTTAACCTCTAAGAAATAATCGTTCCTAATCCTTTTTGAAGTACTTTACATTTCTAGTGACGAACTGATAAGTGAAAATATAACTTATTCCTGTCTTTTTTCAGACTATTCATTAACAAATTTACAGGAAGGCGAGTCACATTTCATCTACATACCATACTCATCATCTAGACGATTATACGATACCACTTTGCTACAAACAAATTCTACATATGGTTTTAGAGTTGTGTTCCAGAATCTGCAACTCCACAGTTACGACTCAGTCCGAATAGGGGCAGGTACCGATCCATATGACACACAGTCTGTCATCGCATCAATCCATGGATACAGAAACTACGCTGATGATGTCTACGTTGAGACCAGTGAGATGTGGTTAACTGTGATAGGTGGAAAAACTTCAAGCAGTCTTCGTTTGGATGTTGAGATTATTGCCATTAACTTTTCAAGTTAGTGCATTATTTTATTGATTTTTGTTTTTAAATGAAAGTGGTGTAGGGCCACGTTTTTTGAAAACAACGGAAATCGTAAAAATCAATGCAAAAAGTAAAGAAATAAAATTTAAAAACGAGATTCATAAATGAATATTTTTTAACGAAAAAAGACGCAATTCGTATAAAGAACAGGGTCTTGCAAAATGTAAATTATGTTGCCAGGTGGCCATCATCGTCATCATCATCGCAATCATGTCATAGTGATCTCCCATCTGCCTTTTCAATTTCTTTCTGTTATATGAATAAGCCATGCAGCTCGTAACTTGTACGGTACAAATGATCCTGAAATACAATTTGTACGCACACGCGCATTTGTTTGGTTTTTGTGGACGCGTTACTTGTTAAACAATTAAAATCTACACTAGCGGGACCCGTGGAAATCCACGGGTCACTTTTTACATTGCATTCTCAACATTTTCACAATCGATGCGTACATTCTTGTGAGTTTATTTATTTATTTTTTTTATTGTATAATATTATGTAATGTACAAAATGTATTTTAATTCTATGTTAGATATCATTATGACATAAAGGGGGAGGGAGAGGGAGAGAGAGAGGAAGAGAGAGAGAGAGTGGTGGTAGACAGATAGGAAGAGAGAGAGATGGATGTAGAGAATATAAACATAACAGAAAGAGAGAGAGAGAGAGAGAGTGTGGAATAGAGATAAATGCGTTCAATCACAATACACATGAAAAGTATTAAAAAATAGAAGTATGAATTTCCGAATATTGGGCCCGCTCCCATCACAAAATCATTAATCCGGCACTGGCCCCCTCCCTCACAAAATCCTGGATCCGCCGTTGGACATGGTGAATGGTGAAGGCAGGCCCTGTCATGCCCTTCACTGCCTACAGGCCTTATGCTATCTACACTGTGAGTTTATTTTGCTAGAATGAAAAAAATGAATGATGCATTCACATATCCCCACCCCCTGCCCGCTATATCTAAGCCTATGACTTCAATGGAATAACGCTCCTAGCATATTGACCCCTCAAACTGATAATATTCACGGAACAATTTTTTTTTAAAGAAACAAAATAGCTGTACAGTGCGTATAAAAAAAAACGCAACAAGAATTGATTTCAAATTTGTGAAGATTGTATTAACTTTACACCAAAGTGAGTAGCAACATCTTAAAACCACATATCTCCTCTTTCCAATGATATCTTATTTATTCATACACGGCCATGGATGACTGAGTAATCTTTCTTTTTGGACAATGGGTCAAATTGGACTTGGGACCAAGTTTAGACACTGCAAGAATCAATGCACCTTATCAGAAATTAACTTAAAAAATGGAATAATGAAATTAATAATCGCAACTTACCATTGTCTTCTTTCGGATATCTTTTGTTAACATTACATCCCATGCCCCTCAACATGGCCCCCAATCCTTTCCACACAGAGATTAGCGCTTTTCTCCATCTCACGCACAGCCCTGCGAATCATTGGGGCTTGGTGGCGGAGAGCTTCAAACTCATCAGTGATTCTTTGCCTCAGAGTTGCAATGTCAGGTTGAGGGGTAATGAACACTTTGAAACAGCTCTTACTGCAGGTTTCTTCCCCCAGAGTTCATGCAGACAAGGCTGCAGTGCTGGTACCGCTAGCTCAGAGGAGAGTGCAATGACGCCGACACAGAGTCCGGCTAAAAAAGAGAAGAGTTTCATCAGTTAACTATACAGAGAAGAAAGGGACAAACAAAGTCTATAGATACAGTTTCTAACATTATTTACTTCAAAATAATATAACTCACGTCCAAAATCATCTTTAGATGCATGCAGTGTATTGTTGTATCGTTAAGCCCGTCTAGATATGGATATGCAATCGCGTCGCATATGCATTGAGATTGCACCGCAGTCTGGTGGGTGCTGCTCCTACATGTTTAACTAATCACAAAGCGGACTATAATCAAGGTACGTTGAGATAATTCATTTGTCCAATTCCGAAACAGAAAAAGGAAAAACAGCATATTGAGTAAAAACCGTTTCAATTTTCTGTTTTACAAACAGAAAAACGGTCGTTAGTTAATATTTTTTTTAAGGTTAAAAACTTGAAAAACAAAAATATGATAAACCAACTTTTTTGGTTTTACTGTTTTCTTAAAGTAGAACTTTAATGATTTTAAATATTGGCTTAATACTTATTATTGCATAGATGGCATAAATTAAACAAGGTTATCCAAATTCAACGCTTGGAAACATTTGAAGTAATGATTATTATCAATTATAAAACGGTAAAATACAGCCCCCGATATAGCAGCTGAAGAGCTGCTGAGATATGTGACGACACACCATGGACCAGTCCTGTCTAAGCAGACGATGTCCCATAACATCTTACACATTTTTCAGAGCCTATTTTGTCATCTCCTCTTCACTTATTTCTCTTCCTTCACTAGCGTCAGTCTTAATGTTAGTCTGTTGCCTCACTCTTAACTTCGTGTATGGTATTATTTTGATGAAAAATGCAGCGTTAAAAAAATAAAGGAATCAGTCACTTGTAAACAAAATAAGACGCCATTGTATTTTCAGCTGCTTGCACCGGGGCATGTTCGGCGTTTCAAGAGGGAACGAATACCATCCTGCTATTATTCGGAGGGCTTTTCAATTTGAAAGTGGGGTTTATTTCATTGATCATTGACCCTTCTCCTGTGTATTTACAATCAAACGGTTATAGCTATCAGAATCAGTTTCACTTTCCCTTTATAATGGTGTGAAATAAGGTCATGTTTAAATACGCCAAACTCTTTATAATTTGATAAATAATTGCATTGCAATTACGTTCATTCATTATAGGACGTCGTCTGCTTAAGCAGGATCGATCCCGAGTGTGACGACATCAAAACATCGCTATATTTCTGGCGAATCCTCGGATATTCCAGATGCTGAGAAGAGCTTTTATTTGTGTTGTTTTTATAATCATCAGATACGCAGTTGACATAAAACTTATACGATTGCCATCTGTAAGCTTCCCAGTTTCTAGTGATGCATTAATTGCCATATTTGTGATTTTCTTTGAATATCTACTTTAAAAATTGTTTTTTTCCATTTTTTCTGCAGAAATGAGAAATTGATCACCTTTTTATTTTGTTTTTTCATTATTTGTTCTAAAAAATTGAAAATTAAACACCTTTTCAGATTTTGTTTTTCCGTTTTTCTTCCTTACAAATTGAAAATTAAATACTTGTTCTGATTTCAATTTTCTGTTTTGCTTTCGGTAATTGAATAATTGAATAAATGAAGACCGCCCTCTACGGCGAAATAAAAGTATCATTATTATTCGCTTGGCGTACTGAAGTAAGTCACCAAGTCATACACTCGTGCATGGAATTGCCAATTTAAAGAGTGCACATATTGCCTGCTACATAGAATAGCTCCATTTACGTACATGAATGAGTTGTGCACACATTGGGCGCAATGTACCAGTGTATGGGCATCTTTGATCTCTCCCGCAGTGTACTGACTTTAACTTGGGGGGGGGGGGGGGGGGGGGAGGGGGGCACGACCCTGAATTGGATATTAAAGTAGATATTCAAAGAAAATCACAAATATGGCAATTAATGTATCACTAGAAACTGGGAAGCTTACAGATGGCAATCGTATAAGTTTTATGTCAACTGCGTATCTGATGATTATAAAAACAACACAAATAAAAGCTCTTCTCAGCATCTGGAATATCCGAGGATTCGCCAGAAATATAGCGATGTTTTGATGTCGTCACACTCAGGATCGATCCTGCTTAAGCAGACGACGTCCTATAATGAATGAACGTAATTGCAATGCAATTATTTATCAAATTATAAAGAGTTTGGTGTATTTAAACATGACCTTATTTCACACCATTATAAAGGGAAAGTGAAACTGATTCTGATAGCTAAAACCGTTTGATTGTAAATGCATAGGATAAGGGTCAATGATCAATGAAATAAACCCCACTTTCAAATTGAAAAGCCCTCCAAATAATAGCAGGATGGTATTCGTTCCCTCTTGAAACGCCGAACATGCCCCGGTGCAAGCAGCTGAAAATACAATGGCGTCTTATTTTGTTTACAAGTGACTGATTCCTTTATTTTTTTAACGCTGCATTTTTCATCAAAATAATACCATACACGAAGTTAAGAATGAGGCAACAGACTAACATTAAGACTGACGCTAGTGAAGGAAGAGAAATAAGTGAAGAGGAGATGACAAAATAGGCTCTGAAAAATGTGTAAGATGTTATGGGACATCGTCTGCTGAGACAGGACTGGTCCAGGGTGTGTCGTCGCATATCTCAGCAGCGTTCGAGGAGCTCTTCAGCTGCTATATCGGGGGCTGTATTTTACCGTTTTATAATTGATAATAATCATTACTTCAAATGTTTCCAAGCGTTGAATTTGGATAACCTTGTTTAATTTATGCCATCTATGCAATAATAAGTATTAAGCCAATATTGAAAATCATTAACGTTCTACTTTAAATAAACGAAGAAATATTGACAATAGGGAGCTTTTTACCTAAAGAATCATTGTATATTATAATCAGTCACCGTCATGCACTTAATACCGGGCGAAGAGACTTGGGGGTTTCCTTCCCAGGCATGCTCAGGTGATGACAAATAATAGTAAACAAGCGCGTCTGAGGGACGTTATAAGGTGATATTCGCGAACGGATTATTATTATTATTATTATTATTATTATTATTATTGTTATTATTATTATTATTACTCGGTTGTGCGAACGCGATGCGTGCTAAATTGGTGATGAGCTCCCCAGGGGGTGGGTGAAGGGAGGGGAGTACTCCCGCGCGAAGCGCGAAAGCTCTGACGTTTTAGCAAATTTGAGAGAAAGATAACGGCTCTTATAGCAAACAATTTCTTTTAGGCGGAAAGTTATAGTTCGACACCCTGACTGCTTTTCAATTATTTGGACGCAGTACTGCACTGTTTGTAACATGGGTGGCTGCAGGAGTGGGCGGGGGGGGGGGGGGGGGGTTATTTCCCCCTTTAGCAAGTTGTGAGTGAAAGATAACGGCTCGTAGCGCCTTTTAATGCCTTTCTTCTCTCACTTCCACCCCTTTTTCGTTCTCGCTTGCTAGTCATAAGGACCAGTGGCTCATAAGGACCGCTAATCATAACGTGTAATTTCCTATACCTGTAGGGTCGCTATTCATAAAGCGAAAAGGGGGTCACTATTTATAAACTCATAAGGAGCATTATTCATAAGGATTGCTATTCATAATAGGAGAAGAGGGTCGCTATTCATAATCGGAGAAGAGGGTCGCTATTCATAATCGGAGAAGAGGGTCGCTATTCATAATCGGAGAAGACGGTCGCTATTCATAATCAAAGAAGAGGGTCGCTATTCATAATCGAAAAAAGGGTCGCTATTCATAATCGAAGAAAGGGTTAGAATTATTTGTAAAATATTATTGAAATATGATTTTCATTGTTCAATGAACACTCAAATACGAAAGAATTAATTTAGCAAACAAAAATAATAATATTGGATGGGAGACACTCCACCGCTGTGTCGAAGCAATACGGGGAGGGGCGATGAAACAAATACACCCCTGGCCTAGCCAGGCGGGCAAAGGGGGGGGGGCATGCCCCCCTATTCAGCCCCTTAAAAAGGCGAGAGCGAAAAAGCGGAGGAAGCGGAGGAAGAGAAAGATAAAAGCCTAACAAGGCACTACGAAATTTGATAAAAGTTTTCGCGCTTCCCGCGGGAAGGGGGAAGTAACTCGCCATCCATGCATCCACCCCTGATACATATACGGTGCAGCATTGCGTCCAATAATTGAAAGCAGTCCGGGTGCAGAGCTAACTTTCCGCCCTAAAAGAAGGTGCTACATGTACGAGCCGCTATCTTATTTCTTAAATTTGCTATAAAACGTCACAGGTTTCGCGTTTCGCGTGGGAAGGGGACAACTTGTAAAGCAGTCTGGGTGTCGAATTATGCCTATAACTTTCCGCCTAAAAAGAATTGTTTGCTACAATCCTTTATCTTTCTTTATCTTTCCATCAAATTTGCTACAAAATGTCAGAGCTTTGCGCGGGAAGGGGACCCACCCTCCATGCCCCCACCCTGTTACATACAGTGCAGTATTGCGACGAGCCATTATCTTTATCTCAGATTTGCTATAAAACGTCAGAGCTTTCGCACTTCGCGCGGGAGGGGGAAAACCATAGAGTTACATACAACTCTATGGGAAAAACTCCCCATTCCTGAACTCACCCCCCCCCCCCTGGGGAGCACGCAGAAAAGTGCTCATCACCAAATTAGCACGCTTCGCGCACTCACAAACGCCCCATATTGAAAAATCCTGGTTACGCTTGTGTCCCCCCCCCCCCCCCCCCCACCCCCACCAGTCCGACCACGTTGCGCCATTCGACCCATCTTGCATCGGTACAAGCACGTAGTACTGACAATTTTCGTCAAAGTAATTCATAAATGGCATAGCCTGTGTGCCGGTTGCGGGGGGGGGGGGGGGTGCTGTATATTAGGTGTTGCCACTATCATGTCTATAATCCTCAGAGAAAGGCGAGATAGCTCAGTGGTCGTAACTGAAGGATGCAGGTTTGAAACCAGGATGCACTCGTGTCCTTTGGTAAGGCATTAACCCCAAGTCCCTCGGAGAGGATTTCAGATTCAGATTTCAGACTTTTTCAGATTTTAAATTTTATTTCATTACATTTTCATTTTTAAAAGTACATGTATATTACAATGTATTATGCAATCAACAATATACAATATAATTGACAACACAACTTAGTGCAGAAACGTTTTTGATCATTACAAACAAAATAAAGTTCATTAAGTAAGAAAAACAAAGAAACAGTAGTGAATACTACATTAGATTAATTTTATGAAAATGAGAATGAAAACAGAGACCAGCATAGAAGCATAGCTTGTAGAAGCGCTGGTCCCTGGCAAAAGATAAATCATGAATATAGTACATCAGAAACTAGACTGAGCAACCATGCATAAAATTCAAATGAAATAAAAGGGGAAAAGAAGAAGACAAATACGGCCATGGATAGCAACAAATCATAGGCATAACACACTTTCCATCGAAAACAAAAGCATTGAAAAATAATGTGAACACAAAAAACTGGGAATAGTAACAATTGAAAGGTCTGGAGTAAACTTTACAAAAGACAGAACAAGAAAGAAGGACAAAGTGACAGGGGGTGAGGAAAGGGGGGGGGAGGGGCAGGATCTGGAAGGTTTAATTTAGTCTATAGATTTTACTACACAGGTTAACAAGAATCATCAACGTTCATAAAAGCAATAAGTGATTTTCTCAATTTACGTTTGAGTGTACTCAAACTTATACTGTCTCGTATATTTAAAGGGAGGGAATTCCAAAATTTAGGAGCTGTAAATGAAAAAGTATTCTGGGTTAATGCTGTACGAGTTCTTGGCAAGTGATATAGATTGATTTGTCTGGTGGGGTAATGATGGATCTCATTATTTGCTGTGAATATATTATTGAATTGAAATGGTCTAAACAAATTGAAAACGTATGTAAACTAACCCAGAAAAAACATAGGCATAATAAAGAGAGCAAAGTGTTTTTTGCCTGTGCAGTCCTTAAAGTTGCTTTATAACAGTCTAGTGTTGCCACGATTTGATTACTGCTCAGTTGTATGGTCGAACAGATTTCAAGCCCATACAAATAAGCTGCAAAAAATTCAGAAGAGGGCCGCAAGAATAATACTGAACAAAACATATGACACACCGTCGGCTGATTTGTTCACTAGTCTTAAATGGATGACACTAGACAAACGGTTTGAGCTAAGTCGCGTTATGATGATATATAAATGTGTTCATAACTTAGCACCTTCTTACCTTCAGGTAGGCTTAATCAATCCTAACGATGTACATGAGCGTCATACTAGACAATGGATGTTTATTTGTTATTTATGAATAACTCAGCCTAACATACACTCAGTGCTTATTCTGTAATATTAGTATGATTTGTGCACATATTTGCGACTGAATCAATATTTTCATATTGGCATTACAGTTGAGCTAGTTTACTGATATTTGTTTATTTTTCAAATGAGTATTCGTTTGCGCCACGTCTATTATTGCTTTGTTTGCACTCTCTAATTTTACTGAGGATTTTTATTTTGAACTATTATGTATATACGTTATGCATTTTGATGTAAATATGTTTATTATTATTCAGGGCCCCATGGAAGACCAGTACTTAATGGTGAATGGGCTACCCTGACAAAAGATCAGAAATAAATAAATAAATAAATAAATAAATAAATAAATAAATAAATAAATAAATAAATTGAAGACAGTGGGCAATTCATGATTATGATACTCAGTGGCGGATCTACGGGGGGGGGGGGGGGGGGTTCGGGGGTTTAACCCCCCCCCCCCCCCCTGGGCTGTGTACAATGTATTATGCAATCAACAATATACAATATAATTGACAACACAACTTAGTGCAGAAACGTTTTTGATCATTACAAACAAAATAAAGTTCATTAAGTAAGAAAAAAAAAAAGAAACAGTAGTGAATACTACATTAGATTAATTTTATGAAAATGAGAATGAAAACAGAGACCAGCATAGAAGCATAGCTTGTAGAAGCGCTGGTCCCTGGCAAAAGATAAATCATGAATATAGTACATCAGAAACTAGACTGAGCAACCATGCATAAAATTCAAATGAAATAAAAGGGGAAAAGAAGAAGACAAATACGGCCATGGATAGCAACAAATCATAGGCATAACACACTTTCCATCGAAAACAAAAGCATTGAAAAATAATGTGAACACAAAAAACTGGGAATAGTAACAATTGAAAGGTCTGGAGTAAACTTTACAAAAGACAGAACAAGAAAGAAGGACAAAGTGACAGGGGTGAGGAAAGGGGGGGGGGGAGGGGCAGGATCTGGAAGGTTTAATTTAGTCTATAGATTTTACTACACAGGTTAACAAGAATCATCAACGTTCATAAAAGCAATAAGTGATTTTCTCAATTTACGTTTGAGTGTACTCAAACTTATACTGTCTCGTATATTTAAAGGGAGGGAATTCCAAAATTTAGGAGCTGTAAATGAAAAAGTATTCTGGGTTAATGCTGTACGAGTTCTTGGCAAGTGATATAGATTGATTTGTCTGGTGGGTAATGATGGATCTCATTATTTGCTGTGAATATATTATTGAATTGAAATGGTCTAAACAAACTGAAAACGTATGTAAACTTACCCAGAAAAAACATAGGCATAATAAAGAGAGCAAAGTGTTTTTTGCCTGTGCAGTCCTTAAAGTTGCTTTATAACAGTCTAGTGTTGCCACGATTTGATTACTGCTCTGTTGTATGGTCGAACAGATTTCAAGCCCATACAAATAAGCTGCAAAAAATTCAGAAGAGGGCCGCAAGAATAATACTGAACAAAACATATGACACACCGTCGGCTGATTTGTTCACTAGTCTTAAATGGATGACACTAGACAAACGGTTTGAGCTAAGTCGCGTTATGATGATATATAAATGTGTTCATAACTTAGCACCTTCTTACCTTCAGGTAGGCTTAATCAATCCTAACGATGTACATGAGCGTCATACTAGACAATGGATGTTTATTTGTTATTTATGAATAACTCAGCCTAACATACACTCAGTGCTTATTCTGTAATATTAGTATGATTTGTGCACATATTTGCGACTGAATCAATATTTTCATATTGGCATTACAGTTGAGCTAGTTTACTGATATTTGTTTATTTTTCAAATGAGTATTCGTTTGCGCCACGTCTATTATTGCTTTGTTTGCACTCTCTAATTTTACTGAGGATTTTTATTTTGAACTATTATGTATATACGTTATGCATTTTGATGTAAATATGTTTATTATTATTCAGGGCCCCATGGAAGACCACTACTTAATGGTGAATGGGCTACCCTGACAAAAGATCAGAAATAAATAAATAAATAAATAAATAAATAAATAAATAAATAAATAAATAAATTGAAGACAGTGGGCAATTCATGATTATGATACTCAGTGGCGGATCTACGGGGGGGGGGGGGGGGGGGGGGGGGGGGGTTCGGGGGTTTAACCCCCCCCCCCCCTGGGCTGTGTACAATGTATTATGCAATCAACAATATACAATATAATTGACAACACAACTTAGTGCAGAAACGTTTTTGATCATTACAAACAAAATAAAGTTCATTAAGTAAGAAAAACAAAGAAACAGTAGTGAATACTACATTAGATTAATTTTATGAAAATGAGAATGAAAACAGAGACCAGCATAGAAGCATAGCTTGTAGAAGCGCTGGTCCCTGGCAAAAGATAAATCATGAATATAGTACATCAGAAACTAGACTGAGCAACCATGCATAAAATTCAAATGAAATAAAAGGGGAAAAGAAGAAGACAAATACGGCCATGGATAGCAACAAATCATAGGCATAACACACTTTCCATCGAAGACAAAAGCATTGAAAAATAATGTGAACACAAAAAACTGGGAATAGTAACAATTGAAAGGTCTGGAGTAAAACTTTACAAAAGACAGAACAAGAAAGAAGGACATAGTGACAGGGGGTGAGGAAAGGGGGGGGGGGGAGGGGCAGGATCTGGAAGGTTTAATTTAGTCTATAGATTTTACTACACAGGTAAACAAGAATCATCAACGTTCATAAAAGC
Source organism: Heliocidaris erythrogramma (assembly GCA_025617745.1). NCBI lineage: Eukaryota > Metazoa > Echinodermata > Echinoidea > Camarodonta > Echinometridae > Heliocidaris > Heliocidaris erythrogramma. Next base: position 13,948,893 of record CM046859.1, read on the forward strand.
AATAAGTGATTTTCTCAATTTACGTTTGAGTGTACTCAAACTTATACTGTCTCGTATATTTAAAGGGAGGGAATTCCAAAATTTAGGAGCTGTAAATGAAAAAGTATTCTGGGTTAATGCTGTACGAGTTCTTGGCAAGTGATATAGATTGATTTGTCTGGTGGGGTAATGATGGATCTCATTATTTGCTGTGAATATATTATTGAATTGAAATGGTCTAAACAAACTGAAAACGTATGTAAACTTACCAGAAAAAACATAGGCATAATAAAGAGAGCAAAGTGTTTTTTGCCTGTGCAGTCCTTAAAGTTGCTTTATAACAGTCTAGTGTTGCCACGATTTGATTACTGCTCAGTTGTATGGTCGAACAGATTTCAAGCCCATACAAATAAGCTGCAAAAAATTCAGAAGAGGGCCGCAAGAATAATACTGAACAAAACATATGACACACCGTCGGCTGATTTGTTCACTAGTCTTAAATGGATGACACTAGACAAACGGTTTGAGCTAAGTCGCGTTATGATGATATATAAATGTGTTCATAACTTAGCACCTTCTTACCTTCAGGTAGGCTTAATCAATCCTAACGATGTACATGAGCGTCATACTAGACAATGGATGTTTATTTGTTATTTATGAATAACTCAGCCTAACATACACTCAGTGCTTATTCTGTAATATTAGTATGATTTGTGCACATATTTGCGACTGAATCAATATTTTCATATTGGCATTACAGTTGAGCTAGTTTACTGATATTTGTTTATTTTTCAAATGAGTATTCGTTTGCGCCACGTCTATTATTGCTTTGTTTGCACTCTCTAATTTTACTGAGGATTTTTATTTTGAACTATTATGTATATACGTTATGCATTTTGATGTAAATATGTTTATTATTATTCAGGGCCCCATGGAAGACCACTACTTAATGGTGAATGGGCTACCCTGACAAAAGATCAGAAATAAATAAATAAATAAATAAATAAATAAATAAATAAATAAATTGAAGACAGTGGGCAATTCATGATTATGATACTCAGTGGCGGATCTACGGGGGGGGGGGGGGGGGGTTCGGGGGTTTAACCCCCCCCCCCCCCCTGGGCTGCCACTGAGTATCATAATCATGAATTGCCACTGTCTTCAATTTATTTATTTATTTATTTATTTATTTCTGATCTTTTGTCAGGGTAGCCCATTCACCATTAAGTACTGGTCTTCCCCCCCCCCCCCCCTGGGCTGCCACTGAGTATCATAATCATGAATTGCCCACTGTCTTCAATTTATTTATTTATTTATTTATTTCTGATCTTTTGTCAGGGTAGCCCATTCACCATTAAGTACTGGTCTTCCATGGGGCCACGTAAAAAATTAATAGAAAAACGGCATCATAATATGTCCATACCCATACAGTATGTTCCTATAGCACTCTGTCTAAGGCGTTAGTAGATGCCAGGAAAACATCACTTACGGGGGTTTAAAATAAAAATTATAGCCAAAAAAAAAAAAATCGACTCGCATCGTCGTTTGGTCAACCCCCCCCCCCCCCCTTGGAAAGAAGCTAGATCTGCCCCTGATACTGAAACATAAGTACAGCAAAACTGGCGGTAAATATCATAAATTTTTATTGCATTATTAGAGTGAAAAAGACCATCAGTGTGGTGGTGATAATTAAAATTACTTATAATTCGCATAGCCCTTTTCTGTAATAAAAAAACTCTGTCTAACAGGCATGCCGCACTGTTTCCCCAGGCTAATATTGCATACTTTAGATATGGAAAAACTGGTTCGGTGTAAAAATGCCAGAGGTAAAAATGCCAGGGGTAAAAATGCCAGTGGTAAAAATGCTAGAGGAAAAAATGGCAGAGGTAAAAATGCCAGAGGAAAAAATGCAAGAGGTAAAAAATGCCAGAGGAAAATATGCCAGAGGTAAAGAAATGCTAGTAGCAAAAATGTGGTATCCACGCAGCCCCCCCCCCCCCCTCCAATTTTTAAGACATTCCGCGGCGCCTGCACTGCAAAAACCAGGGTGTTAATTTAACACCATCTCGGTATCTATATTGGGCTACACCAGATAAGTGTTAAAACAACACCAGTTTCGAATCAAACTGGCGTTGTTTTAACACTAACTGGTGTTGTTTTGACACTTATCTGGTGTAGACCAATATCAAACTGGTGTTGTTTTAACACTAACTGGTGTTGTTTTGACACTTATCTGGTGTAGCCCAATATGGATACCGAGATGGTGTTAAATTAACACCCTGGTTTTTGCAGTGTGGAAGTTATTTTACTACAGGTACAGGTATTGTGTCTTTAAGTTATACAGTTAGTATCATGATGCGGGGGCCTCTCGTTATTCCGAAGGTTCGTATTTCCGAAACACTAATTTCCTATGCCTGGGGGTTCAAAATTCCGAACATTTGTTGCATTATTCCGAAGGTTCACTATTCCGAAGGTTCGTTTATCCAAAGGTTCATAATTCGAAAAGGTTCATATTTACCCACAAAAGGACTGTCCCACATTAGGGTGATGTCATTTTTGCATACCTCCTTTCCCTTCTCGAAACCTAAAATTCAGTTGCAGACTTCCTTCTCGTTCCAAATTCCATTCGGGATAATGAAATCGTACGTCGATTGAAAAAAGCCGGGTCTACGATCTGGAGTCCAGAGTCCAACGCGGTCAAACCAAATAGTCTAAAAATTAAAATAAGCAGATGTCAGGTCTGCTTTTAGACCTTCTCTATATTTCACCTTGATTTTTCACCTATATTCTCCTAGTATGCAGCTGGCATATTTTGCCTCTTTACTCTTTGTTCCTGACATCATCTATCGCGTATTTACCTCTGGCATTTTTTCCTCTGGTATTTTTACCTCTGGCATTTTTACCCATGGCATTTTTACCTGTGGCATTTTTACCACTGGCATTTTTACCACTGGCATTTTTACCACTGGCATTTTTACCTCTGGCATTTTTACCTCTGGCATTTTTTCCTCTGGTATTTTTACCTGGCACCGTAAAACTAGTGTGGAGTATAGTGATAGAAGTATGTTTGGCGGAAAAGACCAATTGAGTTTATTAATCATACCTATGTTTCTGGTTATCAATTTACATACATTATCAATCTCATGCTTCCAGGACAGCTTATTATCATTCTATTATAGTGCCTAGAAATTTTGTTTCAATTATTTGTTATCTATGAGAATCGGATGAGGTAGTTCGTTAAAAGTATTACTAAATAACATGTAATTTGTTTTTTTTTCTAGATTCAGTGATAACTTGTTAGCCTTAATCCATTTTGCAACTGAACCCAGTTCAGAATTAATCACATTACATATAGTTCCTAGGCTTTTATGCGAAAAAAGAAAGCAAAACAAAAAAGGGGTCCAATTATTGCCTTATTTTCTCTTCCTTTTCCTCTGCCCCATCTTTGTCTCTTTTCTCCTCTTTCATTATTTTCCCCATCTGATTTGCGGGGCACGTGCCGCATACTTAGTACTAGTTATGCCCCTTTTTTGTTTTGTTTTTCAATATTTTGCCCCATTATGTTAAAGCACATAAAATCGCATTTTCAAATTTTCTGCATAGATTTGAAAGAAATATCACCTTTCGGTGGCCTTCCTATATTCCTTGATTATTTCTCACTTGTTCCGTCAGAGTTGTGCCCCCATTTGAGGAAGAAGTGAGAAAAGGGACTTTTATCAATGTTCAATATTTGGATCTTGGCCTAGATCGCACTGGTCTTTCGCGAATTTTCCTTGGTACATCGAATAAGAAATGACGTTTTTGCAGCTTTAAAAAAAAAAAAAAAAAAATCGCTTTTCTCCCTTGTAAAATACCGTAGATAACTTGAAGGTGATATAGGCGTACGAAGTGCTGTAACCCCTTGAGGATTTTGAGAAGGGCAATATTGGTTCGACTATCACCTCATTACGGGCAGCGAGGTGCTCCAATATCCTCATATTTAGTTTAATACTGGAATACATGTAATTTTTGTGCATTTTCACTACAAAATACAGTGTCGATTTTTCCTCTCTTGCAGCTTCGCTCGCTCATACATAGAAAAGGGAAAGTTAAAATTCGGGGAAAAAACTTCAGCCCCTCCCATAATTATGCATTTACGCCTATGGGGAGGTCGAAAACGCAATTCCCCCCACCATTTTGTTGGGGGCGATCGCCCTCCCCCCCCCCCTCCACTTCAGCGCCTATGAACGCATCCTACATCTCAGTTAGGTTTAAATGACGTCACAGTTTATGGCAGGTTTCTTCCCCAAATTAAACCGCACCCTTCTGGAGAAAACTAAAAGAGAAATATAAAACAAATATAAATACAGAATGCAAAAGGAAGAAATAAGAGAAAAATACTGAAAACATAAAAGAAGGAAAGAGAATATGATAAAAGGAAGAAATAAAGATTGAAGAGATAGAGGAAAGATCAAAAGAGAAGATGAAAGGAGAATAATGAAGAAATGCACGGGGTAGGGTAGAACAAAAGATGAAAGAGATGAAAGAGATGAAAGAAGGAAAAATTTTGACTTACGATCTTGGATTTAAGAGGCACCAACCTTTCAAGGGACTGTTGTGCGCAGCCCGAACACGTAGCGTTCGGGCTGCCGCAATAAATCTACTGCCCGACATCCAATTACATTTACATAATCAACACGTCGTGTGTCCTTTAAAACAGTAAATCGAACACAATTTCATACAAATTGTCATGAATCTTTGACAAGATAAGTTGACAGAATTATTACTTGCACTGGGCATAGTGTTACTTGATGCATATTTTGCAAAATTGACGGCTATTTTTTGTTCAGTGTCCCTCCCCTCCCCCACCCACTTTTCTTTATATGGATTCATGAAAATTCTCGGGCTCGGCGTAATTTCACTGGTGCCTGCACCGTCCCATCGGAGGAGTTACCCGAGGGAGACTACTGGCTGCTCGCCGTACGCGTGAGAAGGGGCAGTCGGAGGCATGATAGTAAAAAAAATCATACTCTGAAAAATTTGACGTCACAGACCTATATTTCTCCCGGAGGAATTTCTTCTTCTGGTAGAATTATGATTAATCACATCCAAGGGCAAGAAATTTTCAATGAGGGATATAATTATATAATATTGACAGGCCTTGAGGGGGATATATTGCCCGCAACAGAATAATATTGCCCCGAGTCGAAGACAAGGGCAATATTTTCGATATTCCCCGAAAGTAGAGCCAGTCAATATTATTATTATTACCTATATCAAAGGTATTGTATAATGCCTTTTTTGTGGCAGTTACAAACAAGTCGCCGGTTTGCCTGTCAGTCGCTCTGATTTCAGGTTATTCATACAGGTATGCAATCTGGGCCAAGCAATTATTTTTTGTTACGCAAATTGTTACCGCGCGTATCCATTGTTTAAGCCAACGAACGTAGAGGGCGTCAATACTTTGCAGTATTGCTATGAGGAAGGTTCACTTCTTACGCGCATGCAGTTGAAGTGCGCGCACATTTTGGTAGGCATGCCAACAAAACCATAAATCGAAGTAATACAATGACGGACTGATAGCGACATGAAGACAAAAGGAGATACTATGAATAGATTTGAAAAAAATATATATAATGCAAGAATACATTATTTGAAACATTATTCTATTCATGATACCGTGTAAATTTTATTTCTATAATCTATAATCTTATCGTAAATCGGCACCTTTGTGATCAGTGATTGTACCAGTGTGCTAAATTCATGACGTTTTCGGCAAGCTGATTTTGTGACCACTCGCAATGCATTTCGGGATAGGGGTAACCTCTCTCCCGCTGCGGGCGTACTGCTGAAATTAAATAAAATCCATTCGCTGATCCATCAAAATGCGGTATCAATGAATGCGTCGTCTGCTGAGCTTGTTAACGGTATACAGTCTAGCTAGCGTCAGCGTAGGCGGCTGGTCAAGGCGAGGGAAAGGTACCGAGCGTCATACCATGTCGCTGCACTGGACGTGCCCGAGGACGTATATATAGCTGTGCTGTCAGGGTATGAATATTTCATAATTTATGATAACGGCTAAACACATCCATAAAACAAAAAAACAAAAAAACAAACAGCAACAACAACAACGTTAAAGGCAAAACCAGTGATTCTTGCTGCAGGGAATTTAATTGGAAATTGGAAATTTCGACATGAATTCAATTCATATTATCTTTTATTAAAAAGTTTAAAATCTATTCATTAATTTTTGGTTATTCATGATTTATTTTTTATATTATTTTTTATTCATTTATTCAATTTTTTTTAAAATTAATTAATAATCAATATTATTAATATTAGGTGTGTATTTATGTATGTATATATTCATTTATTAACCTATTTCATTGTTATTATTTTTAGAGGAGGGTTAAGCTAAATTTAATTTGACATCGCCACCACTTCTATTCAGACCTCACCTGGCGGATCCAGGATTGAGTATAAGAGGGGGCACACAAATGAAGGTTTGTCAAGGTAGACCCGTATTTTGTTGGTCTTGTCAGCTTCTCGAAATCTCGCTCGGGGAGATGGGGGGGGGGTTATGGGGGTCCAGTTTCCCCTCCATAATTTGCTGACGAGCAACAAAAAAAAAAAGAATAGAAAAAAGGTCTTCATTCTAAAAGGGGGCACAAAATGCATACTTTTTCTTCCAAAGGGGGGGGGGGGGACAGGGGCCGGAAGTGCCCCCTGGATCCGCACCTTCTCTGTTTCCTTTACACCATATCTTCTCAGTTTCGCCTTTTCTCATCTTTTTTGTCTTCCCTCTCTATCTCATACATACATCTTGATCACACGTCCTGGTTCATTCACCCCTCCCCTATATGGTTCATTTCATTGATATAATGTTTATACACGTCGATTCAGTAATACGTTTATATTTTTTTACTTTTTAATGAATATTTTCTTGCTTGCAGAAATGAGGACAGTTTTTAGAGAAGTTTATAAATTGTCTTACTTCTTAAATACACGTTTACTTCTCCTTTAAAAAATCCAACATAATTTATATAATTCATCTGCAGTCATACACTTTTTCATATACTACAATACAATATAGTTCCATCACAGCCGACTTGTCAAGGTCAAATAATATTCTCTTAGTACAAATTATGTACATGCATTTAAAAAAAAAAGAATTTCAATCTAAATGAATCATACGTTATTAATTTCAATCCCTTTCCAAGAAGTAAATTATTTGAATTACAAATTAAAGATTATTTACCCACTACACCCCTACAAAAAAAGAAATGACATAAGAAATAAATGACCATCTAATTTCTGTTCAACACACACCAATGACAACAATTTTACTCCTAAAAAACAAAGATAATTTTGACAGTTTTAAGAACTCTTTAAATGATCCATCTCCTTTTAGGTTGGTACATGTATATTGCATGTTACTATTATTATAAATCTAACTATAAAAAAAAGGGGGCAGGAGGAACACACATAGAGATCTAATTAGATAGTTTCAAGTCAAATGAAGTGTTGAATAGTATGGATTTTCTCAGTAGATAATGAATAAAATAATAATTTACTTAATAATTTATAAATTCATAGAATCAGATAAGATTATTATTAGTTTGTGATACACTGCGGGCAGATTTTATAAAGGAGTGGCCCTGGCAGTGCTTATCTTAATATCATTTAGGGGCCCTGTAAATCTCACTATATAGGCCACACAGAAGAGGAAGACCTCCTCACAATAACGAGCTACTATAACAAAATGGCTGCATGTGACTACAACATTTGAAATGGGGAGGGGGTGGGTAAAATGGTCAAGATGTAATTGAAGAATTTTAAACTCCTGTTCAGTTATTCTGATTATAATAATATACATGTATGTCCATTTATATAGCGCAACTACTATACAAATATACTCTCTGCCCTTTAATTACCGCAGCTTTAGCCGAGCTGCTATGAAATGCGCTAAGGCATTTAAGCAATTTCTCCAACGGTACCCATTTACTTCACCTGGGTGGAGAGTGACAAATGTAGATGACTGTTTTGCCATTAGCGCTGCGGCAGGATTCGAACCGTGAACCATATGATCCACAGTCTGATGACGTATACACTAGACCACGACACCTCAACATGCATATTATACTTGAATCCAGATATGATTTTAATATAAAGAAATGGGGTAACCTCGCTATTCATAAGGACCGCTTATTCATAAAGCGTGACTAAATGAATAATGGTCCTTCTAAATAGACAAATTACCATTATTCATAACTATTCATAAGAACTGTTATGGTTGGACAATGTAAACTAAAAACTCCCCCTCCCCCCAAGTAAACCGATTCTGGATCCACTACCATTACCAGACGTATAAATTTTAGCTGTAATACCCTGTGGTAACTCCTTGGTATTATTAAGTCTAGGTCCAACTAGTTAGGTCTAGACCTACCTGTTTATTTCTCACGTCTCATCAAAATCTTTTATAGTAGGACTTTCCGCTTCATCCGGCACCTCCAACAGTTGTTGAGTTATGTAGACCTCTAACATTAGGCTCTATTAGATCTTCAAGTAGATCAGCCACAAGTTAGTTCCTTGCCAAGTTTATCTGAGGGCAATCAAAGTCAACATGAGACTAATGAATGTGATTACTGAAAGTCACTGAGTGAAACAACAAAGGCCATCCATATGATATACTCTGTGGAGATGTGTTATTACCTCTCATTAAAAGTGCTTTGATTCTGGTCTACAAATAGCAGAATCAAGACTAAATATGAACCCCCTCTCTCTCTCTCTCTCTCTCTTGAAATTAAAAAAAATAAAACATCATCATGCTTGCCTTTGAGTTTGACCTTGTCTCAAGTTTGTGAAAAGTTACAAGTTACAAATACAATTATCATTATGGTTAACGTTAGGGCCTAACTTTGTTAATGTTAGGCCTAAGTTAGACCTATTTTGATCTAACTTAGGCGATATTATTAGGCAAACCCGGAGAATAGGGGCCGGTCTGCGCGTGCTGTATTCATTTGTGTGCAAGCAAATGTAGCCCAGCGGCGGCGGCGGCGACGATCTTGTACCAGATTCAGCGATGAAACATTTGCGAGTTTGACTCCATTTCTGGCCAAAATCGTTATGATTTTCATCAAACAACTACAAATCTGAAAGCCAAGAGGACAATATGATTATCACAGCATTAATTACTTGATTTAAAATATATTTGGAAGTTGTTTTGAACTTGATTATGAACTTGTTACATGTGTTCATTTTTGCCTCTGCCGATCTCCGCACTGTAAAACATGGCACGCGCACGCCGACCTGCCCCTATTTTTGTGGGTTTGCCCGATATTATTTATAGAAAAATATATCGATGATGATTATCAAGGCAAGAATTCCTTATGTCCCAGCCACCTTATTTTTTCATTTTTGTTAAGTGTCCGGTCATCCGAATCTGATCCCCCATCCATCATCATTTCATGATCATCATCGCTCCATCCAGCATCCGAACAATTTTGTTTTAATTTAACAAATTAACGTTACATGCATGCTAACACTAGTAACAGCTCTCTCTATTTTATTACCCTGGATTGCCAAATTTGTTTCATCATCATTTCAAATAAGTTAATCTAAATTTATAACTAAAATCAAACCTTGAATTGATCCATCGTCGAGCTCTGACTCTGAGTCTACTTAGGCGGTCAGATCGAGAGAGAGAACTGTATATGTAGCAATAATGTATATGCACACGGTACGGACATGTATCGAAATCGAAATACAGTGCAGTAGCAGCGAAATATAGCAGGAAAACGTTAGCAACCTCACAAATGCATATTGTTGTATCGTAAAGTAAAATGATAAATTTATAACCATTTTAATATTTTTTCTCTTGAAAATTATAAAAATCATTGAAAAATATTATTGAACATAACAACTCATTTTAACATTTTAATTCAAAAGTTTTTTAAAGTATATATTGAAAAAAAATCAAATCTACAATCTATCTAAAAACCTCTCTGAGAGAAAACGATGGTCACAGAAATTTAGCGAAGTGAACCTTACTCATAGCAATACTGCAAAATATTGACGCCCTCTACGTTCGTTGGTTTAAGCCTTAAAGTTTGTACACTTTAACGCGTACACAATACTGCGCGTACATGCACTTTGATAAAAGCGCACTGACAAGAAAGGGTGGATTATGGCAAATTGTATACCTTACTTTAAGAATCCTTCCTAATCATGTCATCTTATTGGTTTAAAGTGAAGTCGTGTTTTTAACCATGCTGCGATCCCCATTGGTACGTTTAAAAAATTACTTTGTGCGAGCGCGGATACCATTATGAATTGCAGTGCGATTTGGTTGCTAAATTTATTTTACTTGCGCCGAAGACCGGCAATCTATCTCGATTTATCTCCGATTTTTTTAGTTTATTAACGGTTTGATGATGATTTTAAAATGTGAGGACCCCATGATTGGTAAGTCGCACATGTATTCTTTGACTCCGTTCGGTATATAAAAGATATATTGACTGCTTCAATATTCAAGGCACAGTTGTTTCTATAGGCTCTCGGGGACCTTATATCCTGCTGATGACCCCTCGGCGAGCCTCGGGGTCATAGCAGGATGTAAGGTCCTCTTGAGCCTATATAAACAAATTCACCTCTCATAGCAGTCAATATATCTATAATGTTGCCCTCTTTATTAGTTCAGTGGTCTATGGTGAAAACCCGGAAGAGGGCAATAATTATGGCAATTATTGCCCGCTCTGGTTACGGATTCGGAGTAGTGCACAAAATACGGCTTTTTATTTTTGCAGCTAAAATGCCCTGTATAGGTAATAATGTACAGATATTGACTGGTAGGATCTGTAATAAAACATTCTTTGGATGGGAGTTATATTTTCCCTAAGACAGTCAGACCCAACTTCTGAAACCGAGCACAGGTATATACTCCGAAAACGGCGTATGAATATAGAGCCCTCATCGTTCAGTGCGAAGCAGTGTGTACATGGGTTTAGGAGTTCTGTGGGAAAATCTTGCAAAGTCAACCTGCCAACGATATATATATATATATATATATATGTATGTATATATATGTGTGTCAGTTACCTTCAAAATCCGTGAATGATTTGCCATATTATGAAATGTCTTTCAAATTATTATTTATTATTATTATTAAGTATTCGGCGTCACCTGTGCCTGGGAGGGGAAAAGCGAACTGAATCACTGTAACCCTTAGGTCTCTCCTCCCGATATAACTGACTGGGATATACAGGTGTACCACTACACCGGGGTTTCCCCCTACTCTTATTCGAATAGTGCAGTGGGTTCTTAACGTGCAAAGGTGGTGACTTTCCTCTACACGGGACCTCCAGTTAACGTCCTATCCGAGGGACGGAGTGTTTTCCACTGTAACATAGCCTGTGTCTATGAAACAAGGGAGGGGCACGTTAACACACAACGCAGGCTTCAGTCATCCGCCCGGGGTGGATTCGAACCCACGATCTTTGGTTCGACAGGCAGAAACGTTACCGACTGAGCCAACTCGCCTCCTGATAAAAAATTGAAATAAATATATCCGCAGCATTATTTTTGAAAATTATAACAGCAGGTCGACATTGCAGGATTTTCCCCATACCTTTTGTACACACTGTCTCGCACAGAACGATGAGGGTTCTATATTCACCTTGCTCCATACGCCGAGTATAAATTACCTGTTCTCGGTTTTCCGAAGTTGGGTCTGACTGTAAGGGGTTATATTTTCCCCGAAGCGCTCAACGCTTAGGGAAAATATGTTTACGAGGGAAAATATAACTCCCTTGCGGTCCAAAGAACGCATATTACACCTCTTCCAGTTAATATACATGTAATTATGTTATATGAGATAGCCTTGATTGCGCTGAGGTCAAGATTCTACGGGTTTAGACCTAGCCGTACTGAGATTTAAAAACAAATAGGACTTTAACTCTAGATCTTCTCACCAAATTAACGGGTGCCTTTTTGGAAATTGGAAACGAGGAGTCATTCTATTGTAATTTTACTGATATTATGAGAAAGTATATGTTCACATAGATCTCGGCCTGATTTCAAATCTAGGCCAACAGTTGGTCTAATTTTTTTATATAGATCAAACGGGATGGACTACTTTTGCTTTATAATGGGGCTGAAGGAAGGAATGAAAAATCCTCTTTAATTTTCTTTTTAGATATATTCCATAAAATGAAGTTACATTTTCAGTAGTAAAAGACATAGTGAATCCACATTATTAATCAGAAAGAGCTCTAAATCAACATTTGCAATGCAAAGGTCCTAAAACTTGACGGCTAATCTGAGCTAAAGAGCAAAGTTTGGCTGTTTGCCAAGTACGCGCTGCACCGTCCGGTCCAACCAAGGACTTATCAAGCTGCATGCATGCAGGAGCTACCGCAGTATTTTCTGCTGCAACAGTGCAAGTGAGAAACTCGAGACAATTAAGTTAGATCAAAACTTATACTGTTCCAATCAAGGTTATCCATTTTTGTGAGGTTTCTTTCCACACTTTGGATCAAATAAGGATTGCTTTTAGAATTAAGTGAAGTACTCGTGTAATATGACCATATTCTAGACTAATAATTCATTATTTTTAATACAAAATATATTTTCCTTCGAGAATGGTGCTGACGACATTTTGTTGTGCTATCGTTCATTATATTGACTTATATTGGTTATATTGACCGGTCGGTCAATATAACCATTGAAAAATGACCTGGAGGCAAATTGATATCCTCGCAGTCGGGGGGGAGGTGTGTGGGGGGGGGGCTCTTCTCGTAGGGGGTGAGTTAACTTGTCTTCCACATCAGTCGTTTATGATAGAATTTAAGAAATGGAAATTCATCCACCATTAACGTAAACTAATCTTACACATGAGTCGTTTAAATAGTAATAATGAAAATTGCAACAGATTGAAAATTAAATAAAACTATTTTTTGTAGATTTTTTGCAGATCACTCGTTAATAATGAATTAAAGTGATGAGAATATTAACGCAAAATAAAAGATAACAAGAAATGCGGAATCAAATGTTTTACTTAAATATTTAAAAATGTCAAATGAAGGTGCTTTACTGAGTCTTGCATATCAGTCGTTTCTTTATTAAACTAAAAAAAATAATGGCCTTTCTTTCTATGTATGGAATTCATTTTTTTAATGTAAACTAGTCTTGCATTGCAAAAATGAAATTACAAATACAAATTTATCGCCATTTTACTTCTTTCAATTTAATCAGACACACGTTATATGCATTATTTACGTCTTACATTGAATTTCATTTGATTAAAGAGAAAATTGAAGGAGAAAAACTGTGAAGGGGAGCATATGCTGCTTTTTTCATTTCGCCAAAACGAACTGAAATTATCTTTTAATGTCTATAACATCTGGCGAATTAATTCATTTGCATACACATGTACACTGCAAAAACGGGGGTGTTAAAACTGACACCAGTTGGTGTTAATAGAGGACCACACCCTAGGGTGTTAAAACTACACCCCAGAGTTTCAACATAACACCAAAGAGTGTTAAATAACAACCAAAGGTGTTGTAATAACACCACTGGGTGTTGATTTAACACCACAGATTTAACACCGGTGTAAAATGACTGATGTGGTCCTCTATGTACACCAGTTAACACCACAGCTGTGTATGCTATTTATAATCATTGTAATCAGATCCACACAAATTGCAATTTAAGGAAAGTCGCAGACATTTTCTCACAAAAACATGCCCTTCTTCAGTTCAAAATATGTAGGCATCGCGGTTACCGCCTTATAGCTAGAAGGTCCGATAGTTAGCGTGTCCGATAGACCGTCACCCAATAGATAGAAGGTTCGATAGACCGAATGTACGAGAGGGTCCAATAGACAGACGGTTCTATAGACTGAATCGGCGGAGGGTCCGATAGTGCGAAGGTTCTATAGATCGAATGTTCAAGTCAGAAGGTCCGATATACAGAAGGTTCTATAGACCGAATCGGCAAAAGGGTCCGATAGTCCGAATGTTCAGTAGGGGTCCGATAGCTAGAGGGTCCGATAGACCGAAAATAACGTAAAAAAGGTAAAATAAGTGGATACAATAAGTTTTTAATAGTTTTATCTCATAAAAGGAAAAGGGTAATGCCTTATCTTCTTCTATGTGTATTGTAATAAACCGATGCACTAGGTCTGTAGGCCCACCCTCCCCTCAAAAAAAAAAAAAATGGGGAACTTTTTTAAAGTTTTGTTTTATACATTTTCAACATGTTAAAAGTATTTTTATCAGAGCATCATCATTATCACCGTGGGGTGGGGGTGGTCCACCCACATGAGCCTGGGAGCCGGGGTGCGGGAGTGCTGCAGCACCCCCTGCAAAAACGCTGAGGACCTTCTTCTTTTTTTCTTTTTTTTTTTTTGCTTGTCAGAGATTTTTTGACTTAAAAAGAGACACAGCACCCCCTGTAACAAAATCGTTCCCAGGCCCCTGTCCACCCATGCAGCTCAGCCCCCCCCCCCCCGGTTAATTTTGCCACTAAACTGATGTATTGGCAATGGGGAACGCTGACCATTTATTTTAAACATGGAAATCTGATTATATGGTCACACTAAAGCCCCGAGGCCCATCATGCCCGAAGCATTTTTTCCTAGTGGAGCAAGCTGAGGAAAGGGCGTCCCCTTCTAACACAAGTGTTATATTTTAAACAAAGAAATCTTATGGGGTGCACACTTTATAGTTGAATTTTCATTTTCAAGTAACAAAAGATAAGATTCTGACAACAAAAGATTCTGACTGATAAAAAAAGTTAGGCCCTACCACCTTCTTGGGAGGGGGCGTTTCCTCTCATGATCTCAGCATTTATAATTTTTGAATGCTCACCGACTACACCCGTACTACTACCTTGTGGCAAATTTTAGTGTGTGGACTCTGTCGGGTAAATTATACCATTTTTATTTTTTGGCGGGGGTTGGGGGAATTCAAGAATAGTCGGATACCTCACTTGCTGCAGGACATAAGAGGTGCTTGCAGCAAGAAACAATCTAGGCCTAGTTTCTTGTTTGTATGAGCGAGCAAAGCGAGCGAACGAGAGAGAGGGAAAAAAAGAAGAATTTTGTATCCTGAGAATAGGTTCTAGCGTATTGTTATTGTTCTCATAATATGTGTAACATGTTATCGGCATCTTCTGTTCTCATAATGGGAAGAGATTATTGGTCACAGGCCATTATTTCTGAAAATTCATCTCTTTAGCCACTTTAGGTCAACTTGCCACTCGATTCCTTATGTTGCTAACATTCTTTGAGTAGCAAAATAGCATAACATTAGCTAGACATTCAAGATGCAAACCAAATAACTTCCATAAGAATATGACTTGTTAATATGATTGGCATTGTTTTATATACATAAATATGGCGATTATATTAATAACTAATATCAATAATGAAAATATAATGGGCATTGGTAAATAACCCTAATAATTCTAGTGAGCGAAGTTTTTGAATTTTTGGTTTTCTTCTCTTTCCTTTCTGATTTCTTCTTTTCTTTTTCTCTTCTTTTCCTTTCTTTTCTTTTCTTCTTTCCATTTCAACCTCTTATTTTTTTGCTTTTTCTTTGGTTGGAACGCCCCCATTAATTTTAACCACTTACCACATGAAATAAGGTAAGTTAAACTCACAGTCACCAAGTTTCTCTTGACCCACTGTGCGCGGCGGTACGCGACCATCACCGTCATCACGTAGCCTGCGAACTCCACCATCGTCATCATCATTGCCATCATGTTATAGTTACCTATCATTTCTGCCTTTTAAATTTCTTTCTGTTTTACATTTTTCTTCATCTTCTGTTCAGACCCATAAATTATGATTGTATCTTGGTATTGTACAACGCATTATCTCACTACTTCTTGGAATGTTTGGGCGGTTACGTTTTGCAAGACCTCTATTTACGAATTGCGTCTTTTTCGTATATTTTTTTTTAACGAATCGCGTATTCTTTGACTTTTTGCGTTGATTTTATATGATTGGCGTTGTTTTTACGAAACAGGGTCCTACAGTTTGCTATCATTGCATTACTCAATGTATTGAAACTATATGTTCCGACAAAACAAGTGAGATCGACTGCATGTTAATATTCTAACGTCTTTTCTCTCTTAATTTTGTTGGTGTTTTTTTAATGAAGGATAACAATCATGCAATACTGGCTGATTGATCGAGGTAAACCCTGTCCCCTATTTAAGCAAAAATCAGAAATGTGCATGTTTTCGAAGTGTATGAAAAATAACAACATGACGAGCTACCATCAGTTTATTTATATTTCCGTAAATCGTTACTAAATTTGACTTTGCTTACCAGCCTTGTTCACTTGTTCAAGCTCCAACATGAGAGTGTCGCCGACTGTCCTGTGCGATGGGCTCTACCACTGCGACAACTATGAGGATGAATTAGCATGCAGTAAGTTACATAATCGTTGATTTAATGTCGCTAGTCTCTTATTTATGTTTCTGTACGCTTAGTATTAATGTGTTAATATTCGACGATAAGTTGATTGTGTTTGCACGAGGCGATGTTTGCTCCTAGTTATATTTCGTCAAAATCCGGTTACGTTTGGGTTTCAGTTTATTGTTTACGTTAGTTTTTTGTTGTTGTTTTTTTTGTCAAGGGCTGGAATTTAATTAGTGTTCAAAAATGTGCCTGCGGAGTACGTCACTGAGGCTAATGCCCGTGTGTTTATAACTCTGATTATATATATCCAGCACTGAGCTTTAATAGATTTGAGCACTTTCTGAACTCTTCTCATATACTTGATTGAAAGGGATACTCAACCGCAGATTTTTGACGTTTTCATGCAGCAAGACGGCACCGTGATCGTTACCTGATCATGCCGTTGCCCAGCAGGGCGCAAACTTTGGACACACTGGCAGCCGCGCAACATGCACGCTCAGCCTGAGCTCGAGCTCTCCAGGCGCGGCTCTACACCCCAATTAACGTCTTTGTAAAGTCGTCAAAGCTTTTGAATTCCTAACGGCTATCGAAGCCCTCCGCTGAGCGAGGAGCCGATATCCTCGAAAATTCACATTCTCGTATCTCCCTCATTCGGGCCTTAAATATCATGAAAATTCCAGAGTAGATACGAAATGAGGATATTATGCTTCATATTAATTTTCACTGAAAACGGATGAGTATTTTTTGAGATACGAGTATTTTTTGAGATACGAGTATTTTTCTGTTTCAGAGGGCCGAGAAATGAGGTTTTGTTTTTTTCCCGACACAAATCTGGGACGAAATGAAGATGCAAACAAATAACATATTGCTAAACTTTAAACTCCAGTCTCACTCCCTGGGCAGTTTCAAGTTCTCGCAGTTAGTAGTTTTGTGTAAAACTGCCATCAAAATCGAAGACTTAACGTGAAAAATACTGAACTCCTTGCAATCTGATTGGCTGAGAACAAATTTGTCGGTAACAAGCACTGACAAGACACGCCCCCTGTTTAGCGTACACTCGAGTTGAAACCATCCTGCATGCACCGCTATACGTTGGAATACACGCGAAGAACGGCAACGTTCGACGGATAATTATGAAAAGATATTTCGAGGATCCCCTCAATATACTTTGATTTTTCATATGTGAAAGTTTTGATCTTGCGCAATGAGAGAAAATGTGAAAAATAATGCTACATTTTCAGACTTAAAAAAAAAAATATGGCTCCTCATTTCTCCAAGTTTTCACAAATTAAAAAATGATTTGACTACGAGTGATACTAATTATGGGTTAGAGCAACTCTTATTCTGGAATTTGACGTTTAGTTCGTTTCATTTGGTTGTTTCTAGGGCGAGATTTCACAATTTAGCTGAGACTCTTCGGTAGCGGTCTTACGTAAACAACTTGTTTATTTTATGCAAATTAAGCAGGAAGGAGCGAAAGCTTTTGGGCAGTTAATTGCAGTGTAGAGCCGCGTGCAGTCCGAAATGTAATTGCAGTAGTCCGACGGACGCGTAAGTCGCGCCGTCTGGTCGCGTATCACTTTAAATCCTTTTCTTCATCTTGATCTGCTTCTATTATTACTATCACTACCATCCATAATTATTATCAATATCATTGTTATAATAGTCACAATAATAATGACAATACTACTGCTAATTATAATAATGGTTATTATTATTATCATCATCATTATCACTACAATAGTTATCATTTATAACTCGTTGCCTACGGGAACAGGGCGATGTATGTATTAAGCCTATGGGGAAAGAGAAAATGCAGTAGTCAACAGGTTATAAGAACCGTGGAGATTTTTAGGCAACTCCATCTCGTCAATAAAATAGGTTTATTTTTTCTTCTTTTGAAAAAGGGGATGGATTCATACGCTTTCTCCAAAAAAATTATGAAGAGTTTCATGCAATAGGGGACTAAATCCACATTTCGCGGGGGTTTTTTTAATAGGAAATTAAGGTTTTTTGATTTAAGACTTTCCCTTGTCCACAGTTACTTTAATTTAATATATAAGGTTGGGTTATTGTCTTAGATTAATTCAATCCTGAGAAAAGGGTTTAAATCAAGACATTCTAGCTCACTGTACCATCTGCTAACACTTTACATGGAGGCTGTCATTTTCTTGAGGGCATGGGGTTGTAATTGAACCATTGGAAACCGTTCCGTTCAGGAAGATATTTTTAATCCTCGAGCTAAATTGCTTCTCTTCATTATAAAAAATCCCCATATATGATGGAAAATACATAACAGGTGTATGCATATATTCAAAAATTTTAAATTTATAGATTTCTTTTTAAATTCTTTGGTTTTGCTAACTAGAAATCGGTTTTCTTGGGCTTGCCTGGCAGAGCAGAACGTAATTTATACAACGCGCATTCTGACTTTTGAAGTCCATTATCTCAAAGCATGTGAATGCATAGTTTGTCACTGTTGACGCTCGGGAAAGTCATCTGGCATAAATTTGAATTAATTCGTTCCGTGGCGTACGTCATAGTATCAAGGAAATAGATTTATATTTATTAAAATCGTAATTTTCAAATAAATATAAAACACATTTTCGTTTTTAGAATATATGTATATATCTGTTTAAATATTTTAAATCTCAAATGGAATTTTGTATCAGGAAGAAAGACAATTAAACATATCTTAATGTACACATCAAGAAAATGGCAGCCCCCGGGTATCACTAGCAGAGGATAAATCTTGCTGAGAAAATCTTGATTTATACCCATCTCGTATATTTTAGTGCAAAACTATAGGTCAGCAAGACGGAATAGATTACATCTTTGAATATAAGCACATTAATATTATGAGGTTAATTCCCCTTTGAATTCAACACGAAACACATTAATGATGCTAGTAAAGTAAATTTTACATGTTTTCACATGTTTTGTTGATAATCCCCCCCCCCCCCCAAAAAAAAAAAGAGAATTTCTTATCTTTTCTAGGGACAGTGATTTTTCGATGTTGCATTCCAGAATTAAATCCAGAAATATCCATTACAATATCAAAACTCGGTTAATCTTATTAAAATTTTGCACTGATTTTGCACTAAATTTGTAACCATTTTTTTTTTATCAATATGAAGAAAAATGATTTTGCATTATAAATAGTGACTCACATTTATTTCCCTTTTTTTCATTTAATACTTATGACCTTTGCATTTTAGAGCACTTTTGACAACACAGGCAACCCCAAATCTAATCTGACTATTTACATCTTTTCTGTTTTCTCGTAAATGGGTTTCACAACGTTTAATCATTATTTGGATATTTTCGGCCGATTTTCTTAATTTATGGAGGAGGGGATCCTCTGGAACATGAATAGACAATACCGCATTTCGTAGTGTGAGATTTATTTGAAATCTTAATTCGCTAGTTTTTGTTAGCATACAATGAATGAATATTTCTGGTCGTATAAAAAGTACGGTTGACAGATATTCTACGATAAGTGAAAGTATATATGATTTATGCACGGTATCCTGCGCTTTGAGCACTCCACAGAGTGGATTTGGCGCTATTTAAGTTGCATTTATTATTATTATTATTATTATCCTCGGGAGACTGGCAATTTCTGACATAGTAAAAATGTTTTATTTATACAAACTAAGTTTGAATGTGGTATTGTTTGATGACTTTAACCCAAAAGCAATATGGGTCGTACGTAATTTGCCACAATGATTTTCCACATCCTTGTCTAGAAGAAACTTCTCATTTCTGATGGGGTTTTTTTTCTTAAATATTTTTCATTTCTAGTGACGAGCTGATCATGCGGAACCATCATCATGATCAGTGCGAAAATCACTAATTCGTGTTCTTTTTCAGACTATTCATCAACATATCTACAGGAAGGCGAGTCACATTTCATCTCGTATTCACGAACGAGACGATTATACGATACCACTTTGATACAAACAAATTCTACATACGGTTTTAGAGTCGTGTTCCAGAATCTGCAACTCCGCAGTTACGACTCAGTCCGAATAGGGGCAGGTAGCGATCCATCTGACACACAGTCTGTCATCACATCAATCCATGGATACAGAAACTACGCTGATGATGTCTACGTTGAGACCAGTGAGCTGTGGTTAACTGTGATTGGTGGAAAGGACTACAGTTATATTCAAATAAATGTTGAAATCGTTGCCATTGACATATCAAGTAAGTGCGTTTTTACCTGTTAAAATAGGTTTTCTCGTCCATTCACTCGCATACTTTTTTCATTCAATTTCGCCCCCGGAACTTGGTGATCTTGTACATTTCATTGTGAATTTATCTTTGGTCATTCATTTTCGAACTTTTTCTAGTTAATTTCATCATTTTGCACCCGATTTCGTCAAAGTCAAATTCAATTTCTTCATCC
The DNA here is from genome assembly GCA_025617745.1 of Heliocidaris erythrogramma. Classification (NCBI taxonomy): domain Eukaryota; kingdom Metazoa; phylum Echinodermata; class Echinoidea; order Camarodonta; family Echinometridae; genus Heliocidaris; species Heliocidaris erythrogramma. Next base: position 13,969,691 of record CM046859.1, read on the forward strand.
CCGTCTACCAACCCACGATAGCATGAACAAGTTTCGTCATTTTGCAATCGAGTTCTTTATCGCTTTGTTTTACACTCTTCTTTTTGGCTGGCAGATCTTTTTCAGCTTTGATTCCCTGTCTTGCCTTCAAACATAGAAATGAGCGACAATGCAATTTAGTTCTTTGTGTGGGGCACTAAGCCACGAATTAAGGGAATTCTTTTTTTTTATTATTATTTATTGATTTTTTTTTTCATTGGAGTTTTATTTAATATACAGCCGAGGGTGGGTGCGTTCAGTTATAAATATTATATATATATTATAAAAATTTTCTCAAAATTAGATAAGATATCGATTTCATGCTAGGAAAAAATAGGACTTATGGAACAAAATCAACAACAAACTTTCTTCTTTCTTTTGAAGAACAATAGACAAAATTGCTATTCTCGTCCTTCGTTATTTTCATTCGATATCTCGTCTTGAAATTTATCTAAAGATTCATAAAAGAAAAAAAAATATCTTTACATCTGCCAATTAAAGGCTTGTATTTATTAATTTTTTGTAATAATGTAACGTGAGTAACCGAACATTTGCAGGATTGGCAGAAAGGACGTTTCTTCTGAAGTTTTGATACTGTATTTACGTACTCTTATATTTTTGCGTTGTTGTAATTAAAGTTCTTTTACCTAACACCTGTATTAAGAGAAAATGAGCTTAAGATGAAACACAGAACCTCTCAAATTCTAACGTGAGTAACCGTGGAATTGCCCATATATGCCTTCACACTGGACATAGGAATTTTGGATTTCTTATTCATGAAATTGCTGTGGTACCGACAAAACATGAACAAAGATGATTTTTTATTCTTCAAGTTTGAAAAAAGTTACTTAGTTTTTCAGAGACAATTCTTCCGGTAGCAGTAAGGGGTAAATGCAAATTAAATACAGTGAAATTACCGAGAAGCTGTACAGAATATGGATGGATTTTGAAATTATTACTCTAAAATATTTGTTTACATCCAAATAAAATATTATTATGTTTCTCATTTCAAGCTTGGTTTACTTGCTCCAGCATTAGAGTGTCACCTACTGTCTTGTGCGATGGGCTTTACCAATGCAACAATTATGAAGATGAATCATCATGCAGTAAGTTGAGAACAACCGATTAAGTGCAGATGAATATGTTAAAGGGGAAGTTCACCCTTCAAACACTTTCTCCATTTTATTTTGGTGTTTAATTGAGAAGATGGACGCACCATTCGACAAACTCGGCTTATCGACTAGGTGGGGAAGGATCTGTGATGATACCCCTTGAATAAGAAGGTTTTTTTCAGTGTGATGAAAAATGACTTTGCATTGTAGTGACGCCCATTTATTGATTTTTTTTTTTTTTTTGGGGGGGGGGGGGGGGAGGCATATAATAGTTATGATCTTTGCATCTTAGAGCACTTTTCAACACACATGCAAATCCAGATCTAATCTGACTATTCACATCTTTTCTCTGTTTTCTCGTAAATAGGTTTCACAGCGTTAAAGCATTATTTGGATATTTTCGGGTGATTTTCTTAATCTATGGGGGAGGGGACCCCTCAAACATGAATAGACAATACTGCATTTCGTAGTGTTAGTATATATGATTTATGCATGGTGTCCTCGGGAGAACTTCCTCGGGAGACTGGCAATTTCTGACATAGTAAAAATGTTTTATTTATACAAAGTTTGAAGGTGGTATTGTTTGATGACTTTAACCCAAAAGCAATGTGGGTCTTATGTAATTTGGCACAATGATTTTCCACATCCTTGTCTAGAAGAAACTTCTCATTTATCGGGGGTTTTTCTTCTTCAAAAGTTTTCATTTCTAATGACGAGTTTATCATGCGGAACCATCAGCATGATCAGTGCGAAAATCACTAATTCGTGTTCTTTTTCAGACTATTCATCAACATATCTACAGGAAGGCGAGTCACATTTCATCTACATATGGTATTCACGAACGAGACGATTATACGATATCACTTTGGTACAAACAAATTATACATACGGTTTTAGAGTCGTGTTCCGGAATTTGCAACTCAGCAGTAATGACTTAGTGAGAATAGGGACAGGTACCAATCCATCTAACACACAGTCTCTCATCACAACCATCCGGCGTGGAAACATGAACTACGCTGAAGATGTCTACGTCGAGATCAATGAGATGTGGTTAGATGTTATCGGTGGGATGCAGTCCTCTTATCTTCGGATTGATGTTGAGATCATTGCCATTGATTTATCAAGTGAGTGTATGATTTAATTTATTGATATTATTAACATTCTGTGGGATATCACTGCATCGCTCAGTGTAATTGCTTTTACGACTGACAGGTGAGATGGCCCTTACAAAAATTTTCTGTGGTATACCACACAACGTTACCACAGGATATACCATAGGAAAATTCCTGTGGTATACCACAGAAAATTCCTGTGTTTTTTTTGGACATTTACCACATAGAAGTACCACACATAAATACCACACGGGATTACCACATAGAAAATACCACAAGAAAAATACCCATGGAATTCACCTGTGGATCTTGTGGTATTTTGGGACGTATACCACAGAACCCCGGGCCCATTACCACATGTTAATACCACAAAACAATACCACAAAGCAATACCGCATGCCAGTACCACACAGCAATACATGTGGTATTTTGGGACATATACCACACAAATCACGTCAATACCACACACCTGTACCACACAGCAGTACCACATGGCTGTACCACACAGCAATACATGTGGTATTTTGGGACATATACCACACAAATCACGTCAATACCACATGGCTGTACCACATAGCAGTACCACATGACTGTACCACATAGCAGTACCACATAGCTGTACCACACAGCAATACCACATAGCAGTACCACACAGCAGTACCACATGGCTGTACCACACAGCAGTACCACACAGCAGTACCACATGGCTGTACCACATAGCAGTACCACATAGCTGTACCACACAGCAATACCACATAGCAGTACCACACAGCTGTACCACATGGCTGTACCACACAGCAGTACCACATGGCTGTACCACACAGCAATACATGTGGTATTTTGGGACATATACCACACAAATCACGTCAATACCACATGGCTGTACCACATAGCAGTACCACATAGCTGTACCACACAGCAATACCACATAGCAGTACCACATGGCTGTACCACATGGCTGTACCACACAGCAGTACCACATGGCTGTACCACACAGCAGTACCACACAGCAGTACCACATGGCTGTACCACACAGCAGTACCACATAGCTGTACCAAATAGCAATTCCTGTGGTATACCATAGGGCAATACCACAGATGTTTACCACATACCGCATAGCAGTACCGCAAACCAGTACCACACAGATGTACCACACAGCAATACCTGAGTTCATCTTTGGACATAGGCCAACACCACAGAGTACCACACAAAAATACCATACTGAATATGAGAGTACCACACAGCTACTCTCATATGGTATTACTATGTGGTACTCCCTTGTGGTATTGCTTTGCGGTACTCCTCTGTAGTATTGCTGTGTGGTACTTCTCTGTGGTATTTCTGTAGTATTACCCTGTGGTATTGCTCTGTAGTTTCCCCTGTGGTATTACTGTGTGGTACTCATCTGTGGTATTACTGTGTGGTACTCATCTGTGGTATTGCTGTGTGGTACTCGTCTGTGGTATTGCTGTGAGGTACTCCTGTGGTACTGCTATTTGGTATTCCCCTGTGGTATAGCTGTATGGTACTCCACTGTGGTATAGCTGTGTGGTACCCCTCTGTGGTAAAGCTCTGTGGTACTCCTATGTGGTATTGCTGTGTGGAAGTCTTGTGCCGGTGTCAATATGTGATACTCTGTGGTATCGCTCTGTCATACTACTGTGTGGGTTTTCTGTTTGGTACTGATGCATGCTACTGGTGTGCGGTTTTTGCCAAGTACAGTGCCTGTCACAATTCTTCTTCTACCTGTTAACCTGCAAAAGCTTATCACAATAGGATCACAGTGGGATCACCGGACCATATCTATTGAATTCAGCGCTTGCAGGTTAACAGGTAGAAGAATTGTGACTTGCACTGTATTACCACATTCACAAAATAATTCACCATCAAGCATGATCCCATCAGAATACTACAGACCAACACGTTTTACTACATATAATGAAAGTGGAAATTGCAAGTTAAGGGAACAAATTCCTTCACTTTTAATAAAAGGAAATATACATATATAAACTGCTACGTGTATACTGATATTTGACCCGTAACTGTAAAGAAATTAACTTTGAAACACTAGTAACATATGATTCAAATCCCTGAACAGATACTACATGGAAAAAAGGGAGGCAGTATTGAGTTAATTCAGGAATGAGAAAAAAAAGCTCCAAGAATGAATGTAGCACTAAAACCTGAATTCAGAAGACATTGAAGTTCAACATTTGTTGAGGAGCTCCCCTTTTGGCATCTTACACCTACATGAAATTATGCTCGATGAGTAGTTGAGAACTACCAAAGTCCTCTGCAAATTTTCCAATTTGGAGGCCAGTTCCAGGCTCCCATGTTACAGTTTGATTTAATGATTATATTGAGAGTTTAATAGTACAGTTCATGAATACCGCCATAATACTTTTTGAAACATTTTTTTTTTCTGTCCGAAAAGATGCACAAGACTTGAATGAAATAAGTCATGAGTACAAAACTCTCTAGCTAGCATGTGTGAAGAACATTCTTCAAAAGCTCATTGTACCAAGAATTCTTGGTACAATGAGCTTATGAAGAGACCATTGTGAATTTTGAAGAGCGACAGTTTCCTTTGATGCGTGCTCACTCATAAACTTGCTCAAATAAAATGTTCTTCACACACGCTCACTAGAGAGTTGAGGGACATTGCAAAATTTTGTTACTGGTCATTTCTCAGTTAAAAATGCTACTTTCATGAGGACAGCAGTTACATTCCTATGAATGGACATGACTATAATCTAAAAAATACACAACTAACACATATCTGAAATATTGTCTCTTGTTTAGAAGAACACAGTTTTCCTCTTGATTACAATTTTGAAAGAATGCACAAGTGGCTAATTGTTAAGTATAACAAGTACAAGTATAACATGTACATTATCAGTCTCCTCTTCTCATGATCAAGGATACTGCAGGGCTCTGAGTAAGAGTAAAGTCTTCAATAGTATTTCTGTTTTTTAAATGTCACCTACATTATTGTTTCAGTTTCATGTTCAAAAGTGAGGATTTCCCAAAGATATTCCCCTATTCTTATGATACATGTATTTTCATAACTATGAAAATTTCATACATTGCCCCAACAGAATACATTTTTTAAATCATTTTTGTAATCTGACTTCCAAGTCCACTTTTTTGAGGAGACAAGTAAAAAGTAAATTAAAAAAGGCTTGTCAAATAGATAAGACATTCACATTATGACTTGACATTATCTCAGAAATTTAAAGTGTCATTATAAAGACTAGCAAATGATAAGTTAATCTTATATGAATGATTCTAAACATGTACGTACGAGTCACACATGCTGCTACATATAAGTACTCCTCTGAGCCCAAGCACGGTACCACATGCCCACAGATCCACTCTTACTAACGCAGCTAAGACATGCTCGCCGAATTCCTCACGTACCTACATGTACATGTAGGCAGAACGCTTCGCTCAGGTCCAATCCCTTAGACATAAGCTTGATCCTGCCGAGCCTCAGACTGAACAAAATGCCATCTTTCCTGCCATGCAGATAAAAGAAAATGAACAATTAAAAAAGAAAGTGTCAATTTAATTTACACAATGGCAGAAGAAAAAAGAATGCATCATCTTCCCATTTCCAAATATCATTATCAAAGTTGTAATAAAATGTTTTTGTTCATATCTACATAGGGCTATTTAAATCATTCTTTTTATTTAATTTCACAACATTCTTGCAAGAAAACATCAAAATATTTTCAGAAAATGTCTTCCTGAGCAACTATTGCAAAGTAAATTTTATTAGATCCTCCGGATTCGTCATTAAATTTGATACATCTAACAAAATTTATGCACCGAATGATCAGATGCAACTCCCCCCCCCCCCCCCCCCCCCCCTGCCGGCCATGCAGCCTCTACATAATGTTTGAATAATTTTGGCTCTTTTCAGGGACACTATAGGTCTATCTACTCATAAAATAACGTAGCATCGCTTATTTGATTTATGAAACATGCATGCAGAAAGTTGATACCCACCATAGCACAAAAACAACGAATACATGTATATGAATAGGTGGAACTACAAGCTTAACTGTCTTAAGACAGTACTTAAACCTTCATTCATTACTCTCACTCATCAACTAACGAGTGATGCTCAGTACAAAAATACCCATCAAGAAAGTGAATAATATTAAATGAATTGCTATTACTTCATAAAATACATTGCCATTGCTCACCTTTGAAATGAAGTTTATAATCCAGAAATCTTGTAGGCACATAATTATGTTCTGCCTTTCACTTGCAATCACTGGCTGTTGTAGATCATTTGAATCTCTAGCTAGCTGCCCGAAAACGAGAACTGCATGCAAAGACCGTGTTAATGTAACGGCTGGCATATTGCCAAATATGTCTGCCATAGTGTCTGCCATAGAGTTATACACAGAACTCAACTCTATGGTGTGTACCGGTGTACCAATACATGTGTGTGTCTGTGTGTGTGCAGTTGCTTGTGCATAGTCTATTAGATTCAGACCATTTTGCAATGAAATGTAATATGTTGGTAATCAAAAGGCCTACGCGTCGCGATGGTATTGATGCTTAATAGCACTTTAATTTGGGGCCCGTAACATAAAGAGATAACTCAATCTTACGATTGATCAATCGTAAGTCTATGGCAAACCATGTACTAAAGAGTTACAATTGATTGTAAGATTTATTGTATCTTTATAAATGTTACAGGCCCCTGATATTAAACATACTAAAGTGTTCAGAATTCACTGATTGAAATAATTCAATGTGTTTCGAGCTATTCATTCTGAGGCATCTTCTGAGGGTATGAAAAATTCCATAGGAAATACCACAAAGAAAAACTATACCACAAATTACCATACAGCGGTGCTGTGTTATTTATATAGTACAGTGGTATGAAAAATACCATAGGAAATACCACAAAGAAAAACTATAGCACAAAAATACCATACAGCAGTGCTGTGGTATATATATAGTACAGTGTAATACCACAGGGATGAAAAGGCCCACACAGATTCCTGTGGTACTGCAGATGTGATCGCCTGTGGTAGTCATGTGGTAAAAGAAATACCACAGGAAATACTACAAAGAAAAATGTACCACAGAAATATCATACAACAGTACGTGCTGTGTTATTTATGTGGTACAGTGTACACGGCTGTAAAAGATACCACATAAATCATAAATAACACAGCACTGTCGTATGATATTTCTTTTACCACATGGCTACCACAGGCGATCACATCTGCAGTATACCACAGGAATCTGTGTGGGCCTTTTCATCCCTGTGGTATTTTTAGGTCCAAGTATGTACCACAGGCTACTCCTCTGCAGCACCACAGGAATCTGTATGGTATCTCTTACAGCCTTGTCACACTGTACAACAGTACAGCACTGTTGTATGATATTTCTGTGGTACATTTTCTTTGTAGTATTTCCTGTGGGTAAATGGGTACCACATGGGTACCACAGGCGACACATACCACAGGAATCTGTGTGGGCCTTTTCATCCCTGTGGTATTTTTAGTTCCAAGTATGTACCACAGGCTATACTCCTCTGCAGTACCACAGGAATCTGTGTGGGCCTTTTCATCCCTGTGGTATTTTCTGTGGTATTACACTGTACTATATAAATACCACAGCACTGCTGTATGGTATTTTTGTGGCATAGTTTTTCTTTGTGGTATTTCTTATGGTATTTTTCATACCACATGGGTACCACAGGCTACACCTCTGCAGTACCACATGCTTATGTGTGGTACCTCTTCATCCCTGTGGTATTTTCTGTGGTATTATAAAGTACCATAGAAATACCACAGGAATACTTTTGTAAGGGGGACTATATGATATTTTATCGTCATAGTGTATCACGGTTTGAATCATTGAAATAATCCTTGTCCTCTGAATAACCGTTGATAATATTAATAATACTGTTTTCAAATGTAAAACATGATATTGTAAGCTACCACCAGTCTACTTATGCACGTCTCTTACCAGCTTTGTTTACCTGTTCGAGCTCCAAAATGGGCGTTTCACCGACTGTCCTGTGTGATGGGCTTTACCACTGCTATCGTTACGAGGATGAATTAGCATGCAGTAAGTAAAAGAACAAGTAATGTTTTCCTACACTCTTAAAATGTTAGGTAAATTTAGTTGGGTAACTGGTTGTTTAAAAATATTCCAAATCCTGAGCTATTATTAACTAACTGGACACTCGCTTGGTGTAACCAATACTAGGCAATAATTTTTACCTAAATAATGGGCGGAAATTTACCAACAGCTATTTGGAGAATTATGGTTGGGAAATTCTTACCCTGATGTTGTGAATTTTGTCACATTTCTTCATACTAAAACCAACTAGACAAACAAACCATTTCCACCTCCCCCGAACACTCACCGTTTTTGCAAACAAAACAATCACCTTTACTGGACCCAAATTCTGGAACAGCCTGAATAACGAACTAGTTGCTAGCCCCTCCAACAATTCTTTTAAACGGAAGCTATTAAAGGTGTCACCTCGTAAGTAAGTACATGTATGTATGAATATTCATATCATGCTGGATCGTACAGGGGGTCACATAGACTTTGCTCGTTAACACTGCCATGTCTTTACCATTTGTCTTCTCCTTCTTCTTCTGCTTTTTCTTCATATTCTCTTTTTCTTTTCTTCATTTGCTTTTCTTTCTTCTTCTTCTCTTTCGTCTCTTTCGTTTCTTTACTTCACATTCTAAGCTTCGCTCTCCTTGTACGTTTTATAAATTCTGATACTTCTAAATCCGTCTCGCCTTTTTATTGCATCCCAGAATCAATTACTCAATACGGGAGCTTAATCATTTACAAGCAATGCTTTTTAGTTAGGCTCCCCACATTTTTTTACTTCTCTTGCAGTCGTTTAAAGATCTCTCAAATTTTCTATTTACTGTACATTGTACTTGATCTGAGTTCTTTACCCCTGTGTTTTGAAATTGACAATTATGCTTGTAAAATCACTTCTGAAAAATTGTTTTGATGTAAATGTGGAATGTGGAACAAATAAACTTCAAATTTCAAATAGTTGGGTAAAATTCACCACAGCGTTGGTAAAGTAAAATATGTTTAGTTGCGTACGGTTTGGGGTGGCCCAAAGTTTCACCAAACGCACCATGAATTATAAGGGGTAAATAAGAGCTGGCATTTGATTTGATTGGCTGGACAGGATAGGTAGAGGAAAGGTTAGGTTAGGTTAGGTTAAGACCCGTAAGGACATTTGCAAGAAAGGTTTGGAAAGATCTCCGGTATTCATCTGTATTTTCTTTTTAACCTAAAATTGGGCAACTGATTTTGCCCAACCACATAGTATTTTTACCCAATCAGGAATATTTCTGGCCCCTCTACCCTCCCGCTAGAAAGTATATTGATTTTCTATCTACCTTATACCCATAAAGAAAATGATATCGAAAACAAGAAGACTCTAAAACATGTTGGGTGAAAAGATGGTTAAAATCTGTTGGGTAATATCCTATTGGGTAAAATTGGTCGGGCAAGTAATCACCCAACTGAAAAGGCTTATCTCGAAAGGGTGCGGTGCGGCGCATATCTTGCATATCAGTCTTTTTTTCTAACTGAACGTGGAATTTAGCTTGCATGTGTTAAAAAAGATATAATCAAAAAATATTTTTTGAAAAGTCTTCATAATTAGCATTCATTATTTCCCACAGATCATTGAAGGAGTTAGACCACTGAGAGAGTTCATTGGGTTTTTATAGACGAATTGGTTCCTGAGATGTTATAGAAATTAAAAGATAATTTCAATTTGTTTTGGCAAAATGAAAAAACGGGCAGCATATGCACCCCCTAGACTTACAGTTTTTCTCCTTCAGTTGTCTCTTTTATCAAATGAAATTCAATGTAAGACTTAAAGAATACATAAACGTGTGTCTGCTTAAAAGGAAAGAAGTAGAAATGGCAATTAATTTTTATTTGTAATATCATTTTTAATAACTTATGCAGTTAGACTAGTTTACATAAAAAAATAATTCCATACAGAAAGATATGGATCATTATTTTTCATTTTAACCAAAAAAAAGACTAATATGCAAGACTATGGGCAAAGCGCTTTACATTTTTAAATATTTAAGTCAATTTTTTGATTGTTTTTATTTTTTATTTTGCGTAAATATTTTCACTATTTTAATTCATTATAAACGACTGATCTCGAAGTCTACGTAAAAATTAGTTTTATTTAATTTTCAATCTGTACCTTCAATTTTGATTATTTCAATTTAAAAGACCGATGTGAAAGACTAGTTTACGTCAATGGTGTAGGAATTTCTATTCCTTAAATTCGATTATAAACGACTGTGGAAGACTAGTTAACGCACCCTTTCGAGAAAAGCCCCCCCCCCCCCCCCCCCCCATCAGGAGTCCGTCATCTCCTGATGACGGACAGTCAACCTGTCCGAAACGTCGAGTAACCTCCTACTCAAGCCTCATCTACTCAAACCTTCGCTACTCAATCCATCGCTACTCATCCATCGATCATCAACCAAGTCTTCTCATCTCATCTCATCTGGTTTACAGATCATCCATCACCCATCACCTATCCATACACCTGGTGAACCAGTAAACCTTCCTATAGGTTTACAGTCCTTTTCAGGACTTCACCCATTGTCACGAAAGAATAATTCTTCTTTTCTCTCTTGTCATCCTTTCTCGTCTATCCATTTCTAATTTCCTATTTCCCTTTCCTCCTACCAACACACATGGTGAACCGTAAACCTTCTCCACGTTATAAGCTCCACCATGCAAACCTTCAAAGATCATCCAAATCTCTTAAATGTCATGAATATGGAAAACAAGCTGCTGAAAACTGCTTATCCAATAATAGCGAGCCAATGGAAAATGGAGTCAAAAGGGGCCTGAGCTTTCGATCCTAGCAGAATCCTCGTCAGAGGCAAAAGACAAACATAAAAAGCAAGACAAGCATATATATAGACTACAGACACAAAACAGTATACATGTAACAGGAACTGTAAGGGAGGGGCTGGGGAGACAAAACAATGGGAACCAAGGCCGTACGCAGCGGGGGGGGGGGGGGCAGTTGTCCCCCAGAAATTTCAAAATCATACTTTTTTTTAATTGGGTTTTAGACTTCAAGTTATGGGTTCCTTTGAAAGCGATCATCTTGCCCCCCCCCCCCCCAGGAAAAAATTTCTGCGTACGGCCTTGATGGGAACAAATGGGGAGTGTGGGGAGTCAAAAGCCATGAGTCAACCCTGATAGCAGAGAGTGGTAAAAATGACGTGATATTGACGTGATATTTACGTCGTGGTTTACGTCTTTTTTACGTCCTGTAATTACGTCAATAAGACGACAACTTGCACCAACGCAAGACATCATGAGGACGTCTTATTTTGACGTCACCTTTACGTCTTCCAGGTCAGTGAATGACGACTTCATGACGTCTTGCAAATCACCAAATGACTACTTTTGGACGTCTTTTTGACGTCTTGCAGGTCATTAAATGACCACTTTATGACGTTTTTAGACGTCTTGCGGGTGGTAAAAAATGACGTGATATTTAAGTCATAGTTTACGTCTATTTTACGTCCTGTAATTACGTAAATAAGACGACAACTTGCACCAACGCAAGACGTAATGGGGACGTCTTATTTTGACGTCATCTTTACGTCTTGCAGGTCACTGAATGACGACTTCATGACGTCTTTTGGGCGTCTTGCAAATCACCAAATGACGACTTTGTGACGTCTATTGGACGTCTTGCTGGTCACTAAATGACCACTTTATGACGTCTTTTAGAGGTCTTGCGGGTGGTAAAAAATGACGTGATATTTAAGTCATACTTTACGTCTCTTTTACGTCCTGTAATTACGTAAATAAGACGACAACTTGCACCAACGCAAGACGTCATGAGGACGTCTTATTTTGACGTCATATTTACGTCTTGCAGGTCAGTGAATGACAACTTCATGACGTCTTGCAAATCACCAAATGACGACTTTTTGACGTCTTGCAGGTCACTAAATGATCACTTTATGACGTTTTAGACGTCTTGCGGGTGATAAAAAATGACGTGGTATTTACGTCGTGGTTTACGTCTTTTTTACGTCCTGAAATTACGTAAATAAGACAACTTGCACCAACGCAAGACGTAATGAGGACGTCTTATTTTGACGTCATCTTTACGTCTTGCAGGTCACTGAATGACGACTTCATGACGTCTTTTGGGCGTCTTGCAAATCACCAAATGACGACTTTGTGACGTCTATTGGACGTCTTGCTGGTCACTAAATGACCACTTTATGACGTCTTTTAGAGGTCTTGCGGGTGGTAAAAAATGACGTGATATTTACGTCGTGATTTACGTCTTTTTTACGTCTTGTAATTACGTCAATAAGACGACAACTTGCACCAACGCAAGACATCGTGAGGACGTCTTATTTTGACGTCATCTTTACGTCTTGCAGGTCACTGAATGTCGACTTCATGACGTCTTTTGGACGTGTGACAAATCACCAAATGACGACTTTTTGACGTTTATTGGACGTCTTGCAGGTCACCAAATGACCATTTTATGACGTCTTTTAGAGGTCTTGCGGGTGGTAAAAAATGACGTGATATTTAAGTCATAGTTTACGTCTCTTTTACGTCCTGTAATTACGTAAATAAGACGACAACTTGCACCAACGCAAGACGTCATGAGGACGTCTTATTTTGACGTCATATTTACGTCTTGCAGGTCAGTGATTGACAACTTCATGACGTCTTGCAAATCACCAAATGACGACGTTTTGACGTCTTGCAGGTCACTAAATGACCACTTTATGACGTTTTTAGACGTCTTGCGGGTGATAAAAAATGACGTGGTATTTACGTCTTTTTTACGTCCTGTAATTACGTCAATAAGACGACAACTTGCACCAACGCAAGACATCATGAGGACGTCTTATTTTGACGTCATCTTTACGTCTTGCAGGTCAGTGAATGACAGCTTCATGACGTCTTTTAGAGGTCTTGAGTGTGGTAACAAATGACGTGATATGCTAGACCCCAAAAGACGTCAAAGAATCGTCATTTGGTGAACTGCAAGATGTCCAAAAGACGTAATAAAGTCGTCATTTAGTGACCTGCAAGACGTAAAGATGACCTCAGAATAAGACGTCCTCATGACGTCTTGCGTTGGTGCAAGTTGTCGACTTATTGACGTAATTACAAGACATAAAAAAGACGTAAATCACGACTTAAATATCACGTCATATTTTACCACCCGCAAGACGTCCAAAAGAGGTCCAAAAGTCGTCATTTGGTGATTTGCAAAGTCATCATTTAGTGACCTGCAAAACGTAAAGATGACCTCAAAATAAGACGTCCTCATGACGTCTTGCGTTGGTGCAAGTTTTAGACTTATTGACATAATTACAGGACGTAAAAAAGACTTAAATTACGACTTAAATATTACGTCATATTTTACCATCTGAACCACTAATTACAATCTGTTTAAGTGTAATGACGACCTGTCAAAAGCATTCATGAGCACATGGATACCAAAATTCAAAGTACATACATGTACAATCACTGAAAAATAAGTTATGCATAATATACAAGGCAGACATAAAATCAGTTTCACATTTTTAATGCCACTGGTATGAAAATCAGCTGCAAACATCCATTCATAAAACATACATAACAATGATAATCAAAACTGATGTGTGAGTAATTATATACATATATAGGTGTATATATATAGGTATATGTTAACAGGTGGATTATTAAATCACACAGTGGGAAACACAAGCTACCCTAATGAAAAGAGTTGTGAAAATGAATGGATTTTTGGCACGAAGTAAAAAAAGGGTAAGAAAATACATTAAGTATTTGAACATTTAGCAAAAAAAACAGCATCACTGACTAAATTGGAGGGGAAAGTACCTGATTTCTATGGTCTCAAAAATGGTAATGTTGAATGTATATGAATTACTAACTCATGAAATAGCTTGAGTATAAGATTTTGTTAAGAATGTTTTGCCTCATTTGCATAAAGTAGATACTCAAAATGCTGAATTATTTGCAAAGCATTTTTTTTTTTCAATTTGGGTTTGAATCTAGATCTTGCACCAGAACAATGTTTTATACAAGAACAAGGAAAAATAAAGAAAGTTAATTATGGAACGAAATGCTAGGAATCTATGTAAGACAACAAACCAAATGGTGGAACTGTAATCAGAATAAGTTGGTTCAAAATAATCCAAGTTGATTTACCCTTGAATTCCTTGACAAATATATTTTTCACAAGGAAAAATGCCTGAATGAAGCATATTAATTGTACGTAGCATTTCAGTCCAGTTCATAAGAAATAAATACGCACAACTTGGTGACTATGAAAAGTCCATTATTAACATAAACTTCATAGTGGCTCTTTGAATAATTGATGTACATGTATAACTAATGAATTCTCTGTCTTGTTATGAAAACTGCAACTCTCAATCATTGCAAGATATGGCATATTGACAAAATCTATCAAGCTCTTCTCCTAAAGAAAATGCGCTATTGGTAAAAATACCCTTTTACATCTACCAATATATTCTGCAAAAAGTATGAAAGTGCTGAAAATTGCATACACAGTTTCAATTCAGTTCAATTTTATTTTAGTTTCTAATATTTTATATCAAATAAAACTTTGTCATATGTTTAAAGGTTATCAGGAGTACTTGCAGTGAGATTTCAGTTTGACACTAACTTTACTTTTGAATTGCTTGTCAATTGCCATGTTTTAACTTCAAATTCTACAAATATTTAGGACATTTTAGGTGCTTTATTTTCATGGAATGTATTCATAAAATGCTTTTAGGTTGGATACAAATGGATGGGAACTCTCTCCATTTTCTTCCATACATTACCAATACTCCAGATGACATTTAAATGTACATTTATGGACAGAACTAACTGCAGTTTAGTATAAGTTTAAGTTTCATGTCATGCAATCATGAAACAAGTAGAACATTTACATTTTATGTGAATAAAACATTTTTAGCGCTCCTTATGGAGATAGAGGCACCGAAATTGTATATGAAATACATGCAAGCATCTGTGGAATTCTTAAGAGCATCCTAAAAAACAGATAGTTGTTTGAAATATAGAAGAAATCCACTCCAGAATTTATTCTTCTTATTTCATGAGAAAACATCATACAGAACAGTACAAATGTCACACAAATCTCATACGGGAAGATATGACATTTCAAAATTTCATTTTTACTGTCTTGACCAGTCCTTGCAAATATTTAAATGGGCGAGTAGATGTCATCACCTCATATTTTTTTTTAAATACACTGTATATGGATTTCTAAAAATACTTTAAGCTCACACTCGTAACACATATCCCCATAGCAAAATGTATTATTTCTCCTTTATTTCGGGCGGTGATAAGACAAGTTTTAGATTCTCATAGCTGAAATATGAAACTTTTGTCATTTCTGTATATGAAAAGGATAGTAAATTGTGAGGCAATGATATCATCACCTCGCTCATTAAAACACTAAGGACTGGTCAAAAAGTGTTTTTCCCCAAAAATATGAACTTTCATAATGTCATAACTTCCTTATTTCTTATCCAATATCTTTTAGCATTGTTTCATATTTAATTTGTTTCTGTATGTTTCAAACGTGTAGAGAGGATTCTTTCTTTAATTATTGCCAGTTGTAACTACAGCTTTTTACAAATTATTTGAGTATTCCTCTGTGTCCATTGGCAAGGCTTCTTCTTCCTCCTGCAGTTCTGGAGTTACAGTTACAGTTACAGTTATTTCGATAAATGTACTTCAAGTATTATTGAATGCCACTTTCCACCTCGTCAAGCGGAGCAGATTTGTCCGTTCGTTGCCCCTCACAGTCGCTGGAAAAGAAATAGAATGTGAAAGGAAAAAATAATTAAAAATTTAAATATTACCACTCAGATCCGAAAGATACTGTATTGCTTCACTTCTTTTATGTCTCACATTTAGCAAATACCTGAAATTCTTTTTGTACCACGGGAGATGGCGAGTTCACTTCAAGGAAACTTTGGCAGTAACAGGCGCGGATCCAGAGGGGGGCGCAAGGGGCGTGCGCCCCCGCCCGTTTTGTCTGACAAAGTATGCCCCCGGACCCCATAGATGGCCGTTTGGCTTCGTCAAGCGGAGGGTTCCTCAGTGTGCGCCCCCTTTCTGAAATGCGCCCCCTTTCTGAAAATCCTGTATCCGCCCCTGAGTAAAGCTGTTTTTCAATTAAAAACAGAATGCTAGAAGCATAACGAACTTCAAAAGGCACCAGTTCAAACACTGTAATGAAGCTAACAGCCCGTAGAGGTAAAAACATCTCTGAAGATCTTTATCTTAATTTCTGCCTAATGATGCAAACAACAGTCCTTCTGGATTAGAGCATTATGGCAGTTAAGCAGGGGGAAGGCAGAAAGAGTTAAGCATACAAACATACCTATTTGACAATATTTTGAAACCCTGATATATATATATATATATATATCCAAGTTATATATATCCAAGTTACTTTGTGATAAATAATGTGGGGGTCCAAAAAGTAATTTAAATGTAATCTTCTAGATGTCTGCAACTATCTGCTTATGATTCAAGAAGAAAAGAAAATCAACAGACTCTTCTGAAGATGAGAAAATGTATATACATCTAATTACCAAAGATAACATTATATCCGGAAAACTTGTGCTTCTGCCACGTTGTCCCATCCAACTGAATTGCACCGACAACTGAGGGTCCATCATTGTGTCCAGCACACGCCTTACTGATTCTTTGGTGGCCCCTCCACATCTCTTAACCGATACTGATTTCAAAAGTTCTTTCAAACTTAATTATTCCAAGCAGAGGTCAATTTCATTATAGGCATGCAAACTCTGGAAGACCTACAAGGTGGATGCAAAGCATTGTTTTTTCTCCTGCAAGCTCTGTAAACAACCTGAGGCTGAAATTGATAACTATATTGCAAAGAAAATGCATTTAGCAGCAGCTTTGCAAGCAAGACAAGAACAAACTTGCTGGCTGTTTGAAGTCATGACATAGCTGCAGAACAATTAATTGACCTCTCCTGTATGTAATAATGGAAATATAATATTCTCCAAAAATAATTGTCAATTTCAATTCTGGAATGAACATGCATGTCACAAACAGTATATTTAATGCAACCTTCTACAATAAACAAATAAAAAATTTTCCTTATTCAATCGTAAATATTGTACATTCCAATCCAATCAGGGTATTTATATATATAGCACCAATGTCTAGTTTCCTAATCAAAGGCGATGTTGAGACTGAAAAAAATACCAAAATGTCTCTTTTGATTTCTGCCTGACACCATACAATTTTAGGCAAATTATTTATTTCCCCCTAATTTTCAACCTTCAATTTCATGGCATTTTTAATTTAGAAACACATTTGATGTGACATTTGGGAGTAAATGTCATAACCTTTGAACTGGGCCATATTTGCCCACGATCTAATCGGCTCATCTCGTGTCATGCACTGCCGGTTTCCCTGAGCCAAATAGGAACAACATTCATCCAAGGGTTCTCTTGATATTGTGTAGGTGCGATTTTGTTCAGGCAGATGGATGGATGGACCGACAACCTGAAAACATAATGCACATACAAGCCCTGACAGGAGTATAGGCAATAAAAGACAATCATAGAATATGTTTGGTTTGTTTAGAAATTTCGAATTTTTCACTCTTTTTTCTGAAATGTACGTATGAACAGATCGAGGTGCCATCATGAATGCCCCCCCCCAAGAAAAGAATAAGTGACATAAACTAATAAATAAATCAATGAAGGAATAAACTCATCAGAGACTTGCCTGATGGTGCCTTATATTTAAAAGCACTTCACTCTAACTCTAACAGTTTAATATTACAGTAACGTTAGTAACAATATTATTGGACAAAAAACATAGCCTATAGGGTACACTGCCTAACAGTTAGTATTTAGTCTACTTATTTCGATGTTTACTTCAATGTAAGTAGACTTAACTCTGGCAGTATTTAAATGATCACTAAATGATAATTTGTAATTGTATATATAATTTAATGTCCCATGAAAGTGACAAAATACAGCACTCAGCAGATGCATAATTTCGACTGTAATGTATAATAACGGTCACTTGACAAATGTGATTGATAGTATACTGACAGTTCTACAAACAGTGTGGACTAATAATAACACACGTTGTCTCACTATGAACATGGCAAACAAAGAAGCGGACAAAATATACAGCTCCTCATTGTACCTTCCACACTTGCTCTGGTAGACAAAAGAATATCCCTTCATTGCTATTATGTAAGATTATGTAGAGCAGGTGTCACATGCATATTCACCTGTTCTACTTATCTTACATAATAGCAATGAAGGGATGTTCTGTTGTCTACCAGAACAATTGTGGAGGGTACAATGAGGATCTGTATATTTTGTCCGCTCTCTTTTGTCATTGCATGCATCGTGTTCCTAGTGTCTATCTGTTACTGTCTTAGCTACACATAATGCACAGTGTGGTGTGAATACTTACTTGCCACGAAACCTGAACTTAAACTTTGATGGAAGGTCTTTTTAGAAGATCAACGAAGACGAGTTCGTATGCCTAAGAAGTTAGAGTAACCTGTTCCACTGCTATTTTTCACATGCACACACTCCACGCTGAGTCGAGCAGCGCGGCAATGCACGCACGTGAAACGACGGACGAGTAAAACGATCACGTTAAAAAACACAAAAAACAAAAAACAAACAAAACAAACAAAACAAACAAAAAAACCCCATTATGTCAGCAAGATAATTGTATACATTGCGTACCGGCAAAAGGTACCGGCCGTGCATGCCTAGCCTGCCAGGCTAGCCGTGTATCAATATCACGCGCTAGTTGAGTGGCTCGATGACGTAGCCTGCAGTCAATACTGTATCATTTAATTGTATTAATTATCCTTTCTTCTTCTTTCCCTTATGTTTGCAATAGCAAAAAATTATTTAGCTTTTATATCCAAAGTCTAGCGAATGCACGTTCTGATATCCTTTTTTTCTAGGGCACATATCGAACCATAAGTTGTATATTTACGTCAAAATCACGTCATGAACTAGTCCTTAAAAAAAATATAGACATTGTCTAATTAATCCCAAACCGTTCCCATGTTTAGATTTAAACTGAATAATCGTTCATAAGTGGTAAATAAAATTACGTCATGAACTAGTCATTCGGAGCTGGTCGTCAGTTGGCAATGAAGTCACGTAATAATTAGGTTTTTTGGGGGGTCTTGAATAATTGTTCATATAAGTGGTAAATAATTGACGTCAAAATCACGTCATGATCTAGTCATTCTTAGCTGGTCGTGAGTTGGAATGGAAGTCACGTAATATTACCGTCGAATTTTGGTCTTGAATAATCGTTAAACAAGTGGTAAATACTTGACGTCAAAGTCACGTCGTTAACTAGTCATTCGTAGCTGGTCGTGAGTTGGCATTGAAGTGACGTAATAATTTCGTCGTTTTTTGGTATTGAATTGTTCATATAAGTGGAAAATAACTGACGTCAAAATCACGTCATGAACTAGTCATCCTTAGCTGGTCGTGAGTTGGAATTTAAGTCACGTAATATCAACGTCGATTTTTGGTCTTCAATAATCATTAAACAAGTGGTAAATACTTGACGTTAAAATCGCGTCGTGAACTAGCCATTCGTAGCTGGTCGTGAAGTTACGTAATATTAACGTCGATTTTTGGTCTTGAATAATCGTTAAACAAGTGGAAAATAACTCACGTCAAAATCACGTCATGAACTAGTCATTCTTAGCTGGTCGTGAAGTCGCGTAATATTAATGTCGATTTTTGGTCTTGAATAATCCTTAAACAAGTGGTAAATACTTGACGTCAAAATCACGTTGTGAACTAGCCATTCGTAGCTGGTCGTGAGTTGGCAATGAAGTGACGGTATAATTACGTCGTTTTTAGGTCTTGAATTGTTCATATAAGTGGAAAATAACTGACGTCAAAATCAGGTCATGTGAGTTGGAATAGATGTCACGTAATATTAACGTCGATTTTTGGTCTTGAATAAGCGTTAAACAAGTGGTATATACTTGACGTCAAAATCACGTCATGAACTAATCATTCGTAGCTGGCCGTGAGTTGGAAATGAAGTCACGTAATAATCACGTCGTTTTTTGGTCTTGAATAATCGTTAAACAAGTGGTAAATACTTGACGTCAAAATCACGTCGTGAACTAGTCATTCTTAGCTGGTCGTGAAGTCACGTAATATTAACGTCGATTTTTGGTGTTGAATAATCGTTAAACAAGTGGTAAATAATTGACGTCAAAATCACGTCATGAACTAATCATTCGTAGCTGGCCGTGAGTTGGAAATGAAGTCACGTAATTAATTACGTCGTTTTTTGGTCTTGAATAATCGTTCATAAGTGGTAAATAATTGGCGTCATCATCACGTCAAGAATTAGTCATGGATGGTGAAATAACTGATCGTCAGCTTGCAATGAAGTGACATAATAATTACGTCGTTTTTCGTCTTGAATTGTTCATATAAGTGGAAAATAACTGACGTCAAAATCACGTCATGAACTAGTCATTCGTAGCTGGTCGTGAGTTGGAATTGAAGTCACGTAATAATTACGTCGTTTTTTGGTCTTGAATAATCGTTCATATAAGTGGTAAATAATTGACGTCAAAACCACGTCATGAAATAGTAATGGATAGTGCGTAATAATTACGTCGTCTTTTGGTCTTGAATAATCGCTCATAAGTGGTAAATAAGTGACGTCAAAATCACGTCATGAACTAGTCATTCTTAGCTGGTCGTGAGTTGGCAATGAGGTGACGTTATCATTACGTCGTTTTTTAATAGGTCTTGAATTGTTCATATATGTGGAAAATAACTGACGTCAAAATCACGTCATGAACTAGTCATTCTTAGCTGGTCGTGAGTTGGAATTGAAGTCACGCAATAATTACGTCGTTTTTTGGTCTTGAATAATCGTTAAACGAGTGGTAAATACTTGACGTCAAAATTACGTCGTGAACTAGTCATTCGTAGCTGGTCGTGAGTTGGCAATGAAGTGACGTTATCATTACGTCGTTTTTTAATAGGTCTTGAATTGTTCATATATGTGGAAAATAACTGACGTCAAAATCACGTCATGAACTAGTCATTCTTAGCTGGTCGTGAGTTGGAATTGAAGTCACGCAATAATTACGTCGTTTTTTGGTCTTGAATAATCGTTAAACAAGTGGTAAATACTTGACGTCAAAATTACGTCGTGAACTAGTCATTCGTAGCTGGTCGTGAGTTGGCAATGAAGTGACGTAATAATTACGTCGTTTTTTGGTCTTGAATAATCGTTCATATAAGTGGTAAATAATTGACGTCAAAATAACGTCATGAAATAGTAATAGATAATGCGATTCTTAACAGGTCGTGAGTTGGCAATGAAGTGACCTAATAATTACGTCGTCTTTTGGTCTTGAATAATCGTTCAAATAAGTGGTAAATAATCGACGTCAAAATCACTTCATGAACTAGTCATGGATAGTGCAATTCTTAACTGGTCGTTAGTTGGCAATGACATGACGTGATAATTGCGTCGTTTTTTTGGTTTTGAATAATCGTTCATAAGTGGTAAATAATTGGCGTCACCATCACGTCAAGAATTAGTCATGGATGGTGAAATAACTGATCGTCAGCTTGCAATGAAGTGACATAATAATTACGTCGTTTTTTGTCTTGAATTGTTCATATAAGTGGAAAATAACTGACGTCAAAATCACGTCATGAACTAGTCATTCGTAGCTGGTCGTGAGTTGGAAATGAAGTAACGTAATAATTACGTCGTTTTTTTGGTCTTGAATAATCGTTCATATAAGTGGTAAATAATTGACGTCAAAATCACGTCATGAAATAGTAATGGATAGTGCGATTCTTAATTGGTCGTGAGTTGGCAATGAAGTGACGTAATAATTACGTCGTCTTTTGGTCTTGAATAATCGTTCAAATAAGTGGTAAATAATTGACGTCAAAATCACGTCATGAACTAGTCATGGATAGCGCAATTCTTAACTGGTCGTGAGTTGGCAATGAAGTGACCTGATAATTACGTCTTTTTGGGGGTCTTGAATAATGGTTTATAAGTGGTAAATAATTGACGTGAAAATCACGTCAAGAAATGGTCATGGATGATGCAATTCGTAACTGGTCGTGAGCTGGCAATGAAGTGACGTAATAATTACGTCGTTTTTGGTCTTGAAAAATCCTTCATATAAGTGGTAAATACTTGACGTCAAAATCACGTCATTAACTAGTCATGATTGTAGCTGGTCGCGAGTGGTCAATGCAGTGACGTAATAATTACGTCGTTTTTTGGTCTTGAATAATCAATCATATAAGTGGTAAATAATTTACGTCAAAATCACGTCATAAACTAGTCATCCAAATAAGACAATACATACTCGTCTTAGAAAGTCGTCACGAAGACGTCCTGATAACGTCGTTCATACGACCAGTTGACCAGAATACGACCAATATACGACGTCTTTAAGACGTCCGTCTGCTATCAGGGAAGTAGGTGTGGAGGGGGATTAGAGCAAACACAAAGGCGTGGAGATGCAAGGACAGTAATGAGCCCCAAGCACAAGTGTGGGTAACCTGTAGAAGCAAAGGATAAATGGGGAGGCAACATCAAACAGGATAAGGAACCATGCAAAGACAAGGGGTGAGAGAAAGGAATAAGTACTGTATAAGTCCAGTACAGTGGAGTGGTAGGGCAGAAAATAAAGAGGGAGTCGAGTTGTCAGACACCATGTGCATAATATATGGCATATAGAGTAAAGTGTAGTGAAAAACGGGAGGAGTAAAATAAAATAAGTGGGAGTGGAAAGTGTAATGAATGTAATGTAAGGAAGGGAGTAATAAGATGTATTAATCATTTCCCTCTTGGATGTTGAGCCCATGAGGTTGGATGATGCGAAGTCGTCTCTTCCAGTACTTCTCCTGCTGGTTCGTACTGTGTCGGGACGGGTACCTAAAGATTCAATTCCCTGTATAATCATATCGGTGATGGAATGGTTAGGAAGGTTAAAATGGCGGCCCACTGGAGTATCAAGCTTGACTGTGTTAACAGTGGATCTGTGCCCATGGAAGTGTCTCTTGAGTGTGGTCTTGGTTCCCTCTACGTACTGGGTCCTGCAGACTCTGCAAGTGATGATATATACAACATTAGTGGTGGTGCCCTTGGTTTGGTGAGGGAGGTTGGTAGAGTTGCTGGTGAAAGTGTCGCCCTCGTGGATGTGTATAGCACATATGGTGCATTTGTTGGCTGTGCATTTGAAGGTGTAGTGCTGAATGGGAGAAGAATGGCCAGTGAGAGGGGGGACCTCAGCACGAACGATGAGGTCCTTGAGGTTGCGGGGGCGTCGGTAAGACAGGATTGGGGTACTGGGAACAGCCTGTAGGAGACGATCAGAAGTGTTGAGAATACGGTGGTTGTCATGAAGGATATTGCGGAGAGGAGGGAGATTGGGGTGGAAGGTGGTCACGAGAGGTATTCTGTCATTGGTATCCTGGCTGTCAGTTTTCTGTTTGAGAACTTCAGATCTGGGGAGGGAAAAAACTTTGTTGATAGCTTGTTGGGCTGTCCTGGCGCTATGGCCCCTGGCTACGAGATGTCTCTTCAAGTTCCTGGTAATGAAGGAAAAGTCGGAATCCTCAGAGCAGAAACGGCGAAGTCTGAGGGCCTGACTGTAAGGGATACCGGTTTTGCAGTGACGGGGGTGGCAGCTAGATGAGTGGAGGTACTAGGGCGTATCTGTGGGTTTGGTGTAGAGAGTAAAGGTGAGACGGTTAGACTCCTTCTTGACTGTGACATCGAGGAAGTCATAAATAGCAGTGCATTTACACATTTTGCTTTTCCAGGATAAAACGATTATAAATGGTAAGAATGATGCTGCCAGATAAATTGTTGCCTAGCAACGTAATTTTCCTGAGCAATCATTTTTTTTTCTCTTGCACAAATCTCTTTGAATATGAAACTACGTGAGATAATATGAAGGAAATCATTCTGATTTTGACTGAGAAATCAATAAGGAGAAAAATAGCCATACAAAGAAGGATATTTGTTTACGTGTGCATGTTGTTAACTTCATTGGAATCTATTGCGCCCCCGTAACTGCATGTAGACCTATACCCAGTCAGTCCAATCCAGCAGTCCGTGGTGAATTTCGTGACTGTAGTTTCGACTAATCAGAGGCCTAGAATCTTGATATGCGATATATGATTCTTGAATTAGTACAAGTCGAAGAGGGTTAGCATAATATATCCTGGTGCTATCCATTGAGACCACACCAATGAAATTCAAATAAATTTGAAATTTAAATGAGGTAAAGACCCTTATAAATAATTGAGCTCGTGTGCGTTAATAGTAGCCATCTTTTCAAAGTATAGAAAGGCCAGTGTATAAAAAAGAATAACTCTGTAGGGTGGAAAGTTGTGGCTAAAGTTTGTATGCAATTATTTTTTAGACTATTATATGTTTCCAATCATATTCAAACGCTAAATAGTATAACCTTTAATTCGTGAAGTTTGCAGAAGTTGGTAAAGCAGTTGATGCAAAAAGTTTTTACTTCATTTATTAGTTTTTAGTGCAATGTTTTGAACGTTATGGCATTCGACCAGTCTGCTGATTTCTGATGGATGATTTCTTTCAAGATAACTCCATGAGAAAAAGAAGAAAAAAGACAAGGTGAATTTCAAGCATCTTGCCAAAGTAATGGATGCAACAGATTTTGAGTCTTTTTTAGTTGCAAGAGAGTTGAGAATACACAGAATTTCTTATTCCAAGGAAAAGACGCAAGTTCTATTGTCTGTTTTGCAATACTCCGTTTGGAAGTTCTCCTTCTCAAGAGATCCGTAACCTGAAAAACTGCACGTTCATCTGAAATGTGCAAAATGATATAGCTAGATCACTTAGAGTCTACGCTGTTGCTAAATACTTTTTTTACTCGGTCGTAATAAAGAAAGCTGACCATTTGCTAAGTTTGAACATAAATAATATAACACTTGTGAAACTCCCATATTGGCTTAAACGGGTTTGCATTAAATATTCCCTTCAATAGTCTAAAAACCATGGGCTGTTTGCCAACTTGAATACCTTCAACATGTTCAATGGGAGAAGAACTGAGGAGAGGATGGAATGATAGCAATTAACAGTAGAATACGATTTTCCCAATCTCTGTTGAGAGTTAAGAAAATCAATCACTTTACAGTAACATCTATCGAACGTATTGGTATGAGAAACTGCGAAAATATTGTTTGGTTTAATGTGGATATGTATTTTTCTTGCTTGTACTGCATGGAGTTGATAATGCAAGTGGAATAGCAAGTAATTCAAGAATGTTTAGATGCAAATCAGTGTAATTCGATGACCAAGCGCCTTTAGAAAGAAAATGCACCCACCCCGAATTATTTGCATCCGTACGTATTGTGGTATCAATCGGGCGGGGGGGGGGGGGGAAGTTGCAATGGTTCAAAATTTTAAAAAACGATAGTGAAGTCTTCCTTTTTAGGAACAAGTGACGAATTAAGTGTGTTCGAGACTTTCTTCTCTCGATCGATAGAATATAATCATATCATCTAAATGAATCATAGAAAGATGATGCCTCTGCATGTTATGGAGGTCATTACTGGTTTCATTACTTTAGTGAACACTTTGGGGCCTGAACTAAGCCCAAAGGGCAGACCCTGGAAACAGAAATAGGCGTTTTCCCAAGAAAAGCCTAAATAAAGGTGATAATTCTCATGAATAGAAATTGAGAAATAAGTGTCTTTGAGTAATGAAATTAGATTTCATCATAATGTCCTGAACATATCTAAATGTTTCCATTTAAAAAGTTTATTCTTTAAGAACGAAATCAGGTTGTTCTACGATCTCCCGCTTTCTTAGGAATAGAGAAAATACGGGGTCGTCCCTATAGCTAGAAGGTCCGATAGTTAGCGGGTCCGATATACCGACATCCAATAGATAAAAGGTTCGATAGACCGAATGTACGAGAGGGTCCAGTAGACAGAAGGTTCTATAGACCGAATCGGCAGGATCAGGAAGGTCCAATAGTCCGAAGGTTCTATAGATCGAATGACCAACGGGTCCCATAGTCAGAAGGTCCGATAGATAGAAGGTTCGATAGTCCGAATGTACATGAGGGTCCAATAGACAGAAGGTTCTATAGACCGAATCCGCAAAAGGGTCCTGCAGCAACAAGAAGCCCGAATATCATAATATTCGGGCAGTGAGGTATCCCACTATTCTCGAATTCCCACACCCCCGACCCCCCCCCCAAAAAATGGTATAATTTACCCGACAGAGTCCACAGACTAAAATTTGACACAAGGTAGTAGTATCGGTGTAGCCGGTGAACATTAAAAAAAGTATAAAAGCTGACATCATAACTGGTAGGAAAATATCACCTGCCAACCCTAAAAAAACTGGAAATGCCCCCCCCCCCCCATCCCAAGATGCTGGTAGGGCCAAATTGAAACAATTTCATTTTATCGGTCAGAATCTTATCGTTTGTTACTTTTAATGAAAATTCAACTATAAAGTGTGCACCCATAAGATTTCTTTGTTTAAAAAATAACACTTGTGTTAGAAGGGGACGCCCTTTCCTCAGGTTGCTCGCCACTAGAAAAAAGTACTTCGGGCATGGTGGGCCTCGGGGCTTTAGTGTGCACCATATAATTATATTTCCATGTTTCAAAAAAAGGTCAGCGTTCCCCATGGCCAATACATCGGTTTAGTGGCAAAATTAACCGGGGGGGGGGGGGCTGAGCTGCATGGATGGACCACCCCCGCCCGGTGATAACGATGATGATCTGATAAAAATACTTTTAACATGTTGAAAATGTATAAAACAAAACTTTAAAATAAGTTCCCCATTTTTTTTTTTGGGGGGGGGGGGCGGGGTGGGCCTACAGACCTAGTGCATCGGTTTATTACAATACACATAGAAGAAGATAAGGCATTACCCTTTTCCTTTTATGAGATAAAACTATTACAAACTTATTGTATCCACTTATTTTACCTTTTTTACGTTATTGTCGGTCTATAGAACCTTCTGACTATCGGACCCCGTTGGACATTCGACCTATAGAACCTTCGGACTATCGGACCCTCCGCCGATTCGGTCTATAAAACCGTCTGTCTATTGGACCCTCTCGTACATTCGGTCTATTGAACCTTCTATCTATTGGGCGTCGGTCTATCGGATCCGCCAACTATCGGACCTTCTAGCTATAGGGCTGTAACCGAAAATACTAGCCAAGAAAACAAATACCTTGTTTTTATGTTTGCCTAATTGCTTTTTTCTTGAGAAGAAAACTAATTTCATTGTTAATTGCCTCTCTCTCTGCCAAAGAGATAACCTAATATTGCTCGGTGAGCATGGTTGATAAGGGAGAGAAGAGAAATGTTGTATCCACTAATTGTGTCTAATACCCATGGAACAGACGTTAGAGGACACCATTCATCTCCGAAAAACCTGAGCTTTTTTTATTTGGAACGGTCACATACTTTCTTTTTTTTTGGAAGAGGCTTGTAATGCTTACGGGTGCTGCACAACGGAGTGGATCGACTACATATGCCCCTATATTTACGGTTTAAAGGGGGTTTCAATGGATGCAATTTAAAAGATAATAATTGAGACAAATAATTTGAGGCTTGAACATACAAAGCTTTGTAAACAAACAACAGCATCTTGAATGTAATTCTGTGCTTTATTGGCAACCAATATAACTTCATCAAAACAGGGGTGATGTGGGAAAATTTTGAGGAATTGCTCACACAAGTCTTGCACGGGCATTCTGAACACCTATTTACGGATGTGACGCAAATTATATAACATATAAATGTATAAAAAGCAGATTTGCACGTGTTGGATATCTGTGTGTCCATGTTTAAACCAGAATCTACAAGAATTTTTTTCACGGTGCTTGTCGGTTCCACTTCTGTATCTCCAACTGTTATATGATTAATATTCAGTTTTGCTACTTGTCTGGATGTTCCAACAATGAGAAACTCCGGTTTTATTTGTCATTATGCATTAGCTTATGTTGGAACATCCAAGAACGAATGTATTCTATACAGGTTTTCAAAATTGAAATAGTACGCTCTTGTTGATCCTTATCGGGGCTAAAAGAAATATACAACTGCGTGTCCTAAGCATAGCAATGACAAGATACATTTGGAAAACGCCTTGAAGATTGAACAGGTTACTAGTATACAGTGTAAAGAGAAGGGGGCCGGGACGTGACCCTTGTGGAACCCCTTTGGAACAGGAAAATTCTGCGATTTGACATCATCAAGTACTACTTTTTATTGTCTGTAAGATAAGATTCAATACATGAAACAACAGAGTCACTTAAACCCAAAGAAAAATGCAGTATATTCAACACTATTCCATGATCAATAGTGTCGAACGCGGCACTTAGATGAAAAAGTAACAACAATATTACTTTTTGATTGTCCATGGCCAATAGAAGATCATTTTTCATTCCAATCAAGGCTGTTTTTGTGCTATGAAACATGGGAATAATGAATTATGACAGAGGTGCTGTTGAATTTGCTGTGTAGTAGCTCCTTCAACTAATTTCGATATGTACCGTAAATTGCTGACTGGTCTAATATTGTTGAAATTCAACTCCATAGCAGGTTTCTTCAGAAGTGACTAAAGCTACTTTTCAATCCAAATGGAAAGACCCTTTGAGAGAGACAAGTTAACAATGTCTATAAAGACAGTGAGCAGTAATTCAGTGCAATGCAATAAAACCTTTGTCTAGGCATCGAGTCAAGAGAACATGATTTTTTTACTCAAGCCTTTGACTAATTTCTCAACCTCATTTTCAGAATGAAATGTTTTGAAAGAAGTAACAAATTGAGAAAGTGAAATCTGAAGATCTGTACAATCCAAAAGAGTATCATCAAGAGTACAAGTTCTGTCATCTACAGTTGTCTTAATGTCAGAATATATTCTCACTATCTTATCACAGAAAATGTTTCCTAAATCATTCGCAAATTGTCTTTTATCAACATGAGGTGGTATCATAGGATTAAGCTTGGTCATACTCTCCAAAGACTTAGTGACATTAAACAGACTTCACTGATCATAACTGTTCTCCTTTATCATTTCAGAGTTATATAAATACCGCTGATCGAAGATCTGTAGTGCCTTTATACAGGTCACAAATTCCCTCGAGAAACAGTTCATTTATTTTGGGCCGTAGCTAGTTGCTCTCATGGGGATGAGTACAAGCTGGCCCCCGCGAAAACACTTAGCAAATCCTCGTCCATATTTAACATAGGTGAATAATAATAATAATAATAATAATAATAAACGTAACTTATATACGTTTATATAGCGCCAAATCCACGGTGTGGAGTGCTCAAGGCGCATGTAGAAATTAATTAAGAATTAAACAGAAATGTTTTTACATGATTTTTAAAAGAATCAGATGTTATGCACTTTTTGATGTCTTCAGGAAGGCTATTCCATAATTTAGGACATGCATGGGCAAATGATCTTTCCCCCCAAGATCTTGCGACTTTAGGGATCACAAGAGAACTGGAAGTGGATGAGCGCAAGGATCTCGCGGGGGTGTAATTTTGAATTAAAGAGGTATTATATTGGGGAGCAGAACCGTGAACGCAGTGAAAAGTGAGCAACAAAATTTTGAAAATAATGCGATGTTTGACAGGGAGCCAGTGTAGCGACTGCAAAACAGGGGATATATGAGTACGCTTGGTGGACAGAGTAACAATGCGAGCCGCAGCATTTTGAAGCTTCTGGAGCTTGGACAACAGATTTTGGGGTATATTGAACAGAAGGGCATTGCCGAAGTCGAGACGGGAGGAAATTAAGGCTCCCTTGCTTCGCATGAGCAGCTGTCTCATTCTTGTTGACGAAATCTTTCTAAGTTCGTCAGACCGGGCCGCTAGCTTCATCTCTAAACTGGCCCGATCATCTCCCGCATCTTGGGCTGCCAGCGGTTCGTCAGGATCGAGGAAAACCTCCGACTGCTTGCTGGACCCGTTGGAAAGTGAAGATGGACGTCTTCCCACTGAGGAAAAGATGGCTGGTGACGCACACCAATCCTATTTATAAAGGCTTTTACGTCATTTTAATTTCAAATTTCTTTGAATTTCATGTTGTGGTCTCACTGCCTATAGCAACTGTAAATATGCTAAACCTCTGAAGACTTGTAAGAATGTTATGTAATAGAATATAAAATTGAGTTCTGGTCATGTGATTAAATTGTGAAAAAACTGTGTCAAAAGCAATTTGGGAAGATTGATCATGTCTTCAAAATAAATTGTGTTTACTGTGAGGTTTTGGAATCATCAAAATGATAAGAAATTGACCCAATCAGCTGAAAAGCACATGCGCTGCACGATGAATTGGACTGCACACAAATATAGCATGGATGTTCGACCCAAAAACTTCAGCTATTTCTCGACATATATCGAATATGAGGGCATTTGAAAAGCAATACTTTTCAGGGGAAATTTCTACTATGATGTTCTTCTAAAACTGACAAAAAAGGAATGAGAAAGCTCACAATTATTTTGCACCTTTCCCAGAACTCGGCCTTCTCTTTAAATTGGTCTCGTTTGGGGAGATATAAAAATATGCCTCAGTATATTTTTTTTTCCAGGAGAGATTGGAGAAACTGTTTTATATGGATAGGAAAATTGGAATTCAATTAGAGACTTTATTCTTAAAATAAATTACAGAGTTGTCACCTTTTGTAGTAAAACTACAGATAAACTTTCGATATTCTTTATCTGATTCCTCTAAATCATTAACTGATCAGTTTTTCTTGGTGTTCAGCATTTTTTGGATATCACCATGATGTCAACATGGACTTCTCCTCAGATTTCCCTCACATTCATTTCACTGCTATAAGAAAACTGACACTTATCTTCAATTTCAGTATTTAAACATGGAAAGTTTGATCAGCTATTATGCAATAAGATAAAATCAGCTTCTGCAGCGTGAAAGTGAGCCGGAGAAATATGTTCCAAATTAAGTGGATGTCTCCATGTTTGGACATTATAGCCTGCAAGGAAGGTGTGGCTTCATTCCGGTACATACATTCAGACAATACCAGCTGTTAACCTATCTTCTAGGGAGACCAGGCATATCTCACCTAGAAACAAATGTTTTTAGTTACAAGGTTTTGAGACTGTATTGTTAGAGATCGTGGATGATGACCTATAGCCCAAATGCATTCGGGATTTTCCCGTAGTTTTGCCCAATAACCTTCTACAACCTTGTCTAGAATAAACCTATCATCTCTTCTTTCTTTTTCTTTTTTTTTTGTTATGATAACTTATAATTCTGGTGGACAGAATGACTATGCAGAACCATAACTGCCAAAATTAATAAAAAACTTGTTTTTCTTCAGACTATTCAGCAACATACCTACAGGAAGGTGAATCGCATTTCATCTTCATACCGTATTCATCAACCAGACGATTATACGATGTCACTTTGCTACAAACAGATTCTGCATACGGTTTTAGAGTCGTGTTCCAGAATTTGCAACTCAGCAGTAATGACTTAATTCGAATAGGGACCGGTAACAATCCGACTGACACACAGTCTTTCATCACAACCATCCGCGGATACAGAAACTACGCTGATGATATCTACGTAGAAACCAATGAAATGTGGTTAGCTGTGACAGGAGGAAAGGCTGCAAGCAGTCTTCGTTTGGATGTTGAGATCACTGTTATTGATTTATCAAGTGAGTGTATATGATTTTATTGATACTATTACGATTTGAATTATGTTAGATATTACTGGATTGTTCAATGTTCTTGCTTGTACGACAGATATGTGAGATGGACTAACATCTAAATGAAGAGAACCGTGTATCGCGGTTTGAATGATTAAGATAATATTTGTCCCTTGATTACCCATTAATTAGACTGCCGTGTTTTCGAATGTGAAACATAATATAAGCTACCAGCAGTATGTGTAAGTATTAACCCCATTGTACAGTTCATACATTTCTCTTACCAGCTTTATTTGCTTGTTCGAGCTCCAACACGGGCGTTTCATCGACTGTCCAGTGCGATGGGCTTTACCATTGCGATCATTATGAGGATGAATTAGCATGTAGTAAGTCAAAGAACAACTTTGTTTACCTTAGTTAAACACAGTGGCGGCACCAGGGGGGGGGGGGGGGGGCATGGGGGGCATTTGCCCCCCAGTCAGAAGCTTTGCCCCCCCCCCCCAGTTGCCCCCCCCCAATAATTTTCGGAGTGAAAAAAAATAAAAGGGTGGAAATTTTCTTTGTCCGCCCTTGTCCCCCATAGGCGCCTTTTTTTTTTTTTTTACTTGGCGCGGTCTTTTTTTGTTGTCTTTCTTTACTTGTCAGGGAATTATGGAGGGAAACTGGGCCCCATAACCCCTTTACCGAGCGTTTTTTGGAAGTTTGGCAAAAATTTTTTTTGTCCGTACTCCCCAGCCCCCCCCCCCCCCCCCCCCCCACCCAGTGAGCGACTTTTTGAGAAGCTGACGAGACCAAAAAAATACGGGTCTACGTTTTGACAAACTTTCATTTTTGTACCCCCTCTTTTACTCAATCCTGCATCCGCCCCTGCCCCCCCCCCTTTAAAAATCCTGGTGCCGCCACTGGTTAAACATATTTTACTTGTATTTTGTTAAAGCTTATATGGTTACGAAAAAGCGCATAACTGTTCTTACATTTGGTTAATGATTATCACACCAACTATTGAATTTTGTAAAATAATATATATTTTTTTTAAAATAACTAGCCAGTTATTTCCTATATTTGTTTATGTATTTCTTTGATTGTCCTACTTTTATCCTCTCTTTGCATGACCTCCCCCCCTTTAAAAAATATTTCCGCATATATTTCTGTCCTCTCCTGTCATATTCCTTTTCTTTCTTTCTTAATCTTAATTTATGTTTCATCCCTTATTCCATCTTCATCCCTTTCCAATCTTTGATCACGAACTTTTTTTCATCTTGCTTTTTGTTTTGCATATGTTCTGTCCCTTGGACTGTCTGTCTCATGGATAATTAGTTTCAGTCTCATGAGTCATCGGTTGGTCATCGTTGCTGTGAGTTATCGGGTTATTGGGCCAGTAGCCCGATAACTCACAGCAACGATGACCAACCGATGACTCATGAGACTGAAACTAATTATCCATGAGACAGACAGTCCAAGGGACCGAACATATGCAAAACAAAAAAGCAAGATGAAAAAAACCAACAATTCAAAAGTCATTTGTTTTTTTACAGATTATTCATCAACATTTCTGCAAGAAGGCAAATCGCATTTCATTCACGTGCCGTATTCTCACACAAGACGATTACACAATATTACTTTGGTACAAACAAATTCTACATACGGTTTTAGAGTCGTGTTCCATGATTTGCGACTCAGCAGTAATGACTTAGTAGAAATAGGGAGAGGTAAGGATCCATCTGACACACAGTCTGTCATCACAACCATCCGTGGATACAGAAACTACGCCGATGATGTTTACCTTGAGACCAATGAGATGTGGTTCGTTGTGCTCGGTGGAAAGGAAAACACTTATCGTGGAATGAATGTTGAGATAATTGCCATTGATTTATCAAGTGAGTTATTTAAATTTTGTGGGATATCACTGCAACACTCACTGTTATTTCTTTTACGGCAGACAGTGCAATGGACTGCGTGGTATTTTAACGTCTAAATGATAAAAATCGTTTATCACGGTATAAACTGTCAGACCCAACTTTGGAAAACCGAGCACAGGTATATACTCCGAAAACGGCTTATGAATATAGAGCCCTCATCGTTCACTGCGAGGCAGTGTGTACAAAAGGCATGGGGATAATCTTGCAAAGTCAACCTGCCAAAGATATATATATTCTTGAAAATAATGCTGCGTGTCAATTACCTTCAAAATCCGTGAATGATTCGCCATATGAAATGACTTTCAAATGACAAACATTTGAAATAAATATATCCGCAGCATTATTTTTGAAAATTATATTAATAATAGTATTCCGCTTTTATATAGCGCCTAATACATCGGTGATGTGTCTAAGCGCTTTACAGATATATTATGGGATGTGGGCGAACTTGTACTTATGACCGTTTGATGAAACGCTACCCTGGTTCCCACACACACACACTCCCATTCGCTATTTAAAATCCGATGTGTGTCATGGCAAATCTATGGTATCTTCGAAACAGG
The DNA here is from genome assembly GCA_025617745.1 of Heliocidaris erythrogramma. Taxonomy (NCBI): domain Eukaryota; kingdom Metazoa; phylum Echinodermata; class Echinoidea; order Camarodonta; family Echinometridae; genus Heliocidaris; species Heliocidaris erythrogramma. The sequence goes on from CM046859.1 coordinate 14,004,246, forward strand.
CAGGGGTGGGGCCGGCCGGCCGGCCGGAACGACGGAATGCAAAAAAGGCGGCGCTTTCCTCTTTTTCTCAACAACAAAAAAATGTAACGCTTTGGAACAGAAATTTGAGTGCCGAAATGGGGGTCTTCTGGGCGGCACATACCCACCGCACACTATATACTGAGTGCCCCCCCCCCCCGGGACTATAGTGTTTTCAAATGTAAAACATAATATTGTAAGCTACCACCAGTATTTGTATTGTATGAAAGCCATTATTATGCATACATGTCTCTTACCAGCTTTGTTTACTTGTTCGAGCTCCAACATGGGCGTTTCACCGACTGTCTTGTGTGACGGGCTTTACCACTGCGATCATTATGAGGATGAAGTAGCTTGCAGTAAGTTACAGATCTGACACTGTTTTTCCTATTAGCAGAACGCATTTCAGATTGAGGCCTCTGTTTTTAAAAAGTACTGTGAACATGTGAGCATGAAACTGAATCCATTTTATTGTGCGTTAACTAAGCGTAATAACTTTAGTAGGCATTGAAGTATGAATTTGTTATCTTATTAGCGACAACCAATAGTGTTTTCCACAAGAGGCGTTGGCAGAGCGTTTCAAGTTGAGGGGAGAAACATCGGACAGAATTTTCCGATAAGTTTGCAGGAAATTTCGAAGCAGGCCCCCAAAATGAAGGAGTATATCACTTGATATATAATTTGTAAGTCTCTTTAAATTTCCCTTGTACTTCTTTTGTTTTGATTCTTTTTTTCCTTTTTATTTATTTATTTATTTTTTTTTTTTTTTTTGGTTATGTCTTTGTTGGTATATCTCTTTATATCCAATAAAATACTTCTTATACATTTCCACAAATATTTTTCTTTTCTTTTCCCATACTCTCATATTATTTTTTTTATGTTGTACCCTTTGTTCTATCTTTCATATTATTTTGTCTTCCTAAATATCATTATTCCGTATTATCTGTCTATTTTGCATATGTGCCTATATATGTTTTGTTTATCTCATGAGCTCTCGGTCTCCATGGTCTAGTAGACCTTAAGCTTCGTGGGCTCTCTGTCTCGTTTTCGTCGGTCTGCTGGAATGTCTCCTGTTTGCCCAATAACTTTTAACATCCTGTTATAGAAGAAATTAATCATCTATTCATAAGATATTTTATATTCCTTAGCCGAACTGACCAAGTCGGTTAATGCAAAATTCACCTTTTTTTCAGACTATTCAGCAACATATCTACAGGATACAGGCGAATCGTATTCCATCTACATACCGTATTCATCAACAAGACGGTTACACGATATCACTTTGGTACAAACAAATTCTACATACGGTTTTAGAGTCGTGTTCCATAATTTGCGACTCGGCAGTAATGACTTAGTGCAAATAGGGACAGGCAACGATCCATCTGACACACAGTCTCTCATCACAACCATCCGTGGATACAGAAACTACGCTGATGATGTCTACGTAGAGACCAATGAGATGTGGTTAACTGTGATCGCTGGAGAGGCTCCCACAAATATGCGTTTGGATGTTACTATCACTGCCATCGACTTTTCAAGTTAGTTCATAATATACATGCAATTCAATTGCTTTCTCACATTATTAAAATTTGCCGATGATATAGTATTAGAACAAATTTCTCACACATTAATATATATACATAGGCCTTTTTGGTTTATTTGTCATATTCAAAAGTTTGATGAATATCATTGCACCGCTCAATCCATTAAACTATATGTTACGACAGACAAGTGAAATTGTCTTCGTGGTATCTCAACGTCTAAAGGATAATCGCGTATAACCGGTTGATTACTTTAAGGTGAACCTTATCCACCTTTAACTAGTAATCAGGACGTAGTGTTTTCAAGTATAATCCATGACAGCACTGCTAGCTACTACCAGTTTATATAATTATAACAATAAACACGTAAATATATATATTTTAATTTTCCAGCTTTGTTTTCTTGCTGGAGATCCAACATGAGCGTGTCACCGACTGTCCTGTGCGATGGGCTCTACCACTGCGATCATTATGAGGACGAATTAGCATGCAGTAAGTCGAAGACTAACAGTATTTTCTTTCCAATTGTGCTTTTCATCAAGAAGCGTCGTTTCACATTTTTGAATAGGAAGTTATTGGACCACAGTTGTCGACACGTTAACTGTAGAAAATTTACAAACAATGATTTTAAGAAAATATTCAAGAAAGAAAAAAGGTATATTTTCTTTTGTACAGAAAGTTTTTCAAAATGGCCAACTATAAAGTACTTGTTAAAAAAGAATGTTTATTTGATACAATATCAGAGTTTATTGTCTATTCTTTCTATATTTGTTTATGTGCTATGATTTTCCCACTTTCATCCTTTCTTGGAACCCGGTGCTTTTATCATGTAGTTTCTTGTATTTCTCTCTTTTTATACTCTTTCCTTTCTTTATTTCCTGAATTATATATATTCCCTTTCTCTCATTATCCTTTTTCTGTCTTTAAGGTTTATTAAAGTACCATCGCTTATTCACTCCTTTTTTTACAGGCTATTCAGCAACATATCTACAGGAAGGCGAATCAAATTTCATCTACATACCGTATTCATCAACCAGACGTTTATACGATGTCACTTTGGTACAAACAATTTCTGCATACGGTTTTAGAGTCGTGTTCCAGATTTTGCGGCTCAGCAGTAACGACTTAATTCAAATTGGAACAGGTAACGATCCGTCTGACATACAGTCTCTCATCACAACCCTCCATGGATATATGAACTACGCTGATGATGTCTACGTAGATACCAATGAAATGTGGTTAGCTGTGATAGGTGGAATGGAAAACACTAACATTCGTGTGGATGTTGAAATCATTGCCACCGATACGTCAGGTGAGTGTGATTCCATAAATCTGAAATTCCATTATCAATATTACCTTTATCTGTATGTTGTTTGTTGTTACAGAAATAGTTTGATAAAAATTTCCAGTGCCCTGTTTGGAGATGTAATCTCAACACCAAGATATACTGAGGCTATGTGTGTGTGTGTGTGTGTGTGTGTGTAATTGGGTTTTTACAGACGTGTATCAATCAGATATGATTATTTACGTCTGGGACCGACCTTAATGTCACCATCCGAATGACGTGACTCAGTCTCGAACCTAGGTCCGCGGAATCAGTTTATAACTTCCACTGGTAGCTGGATTACAGGCGCACGCCACAACGCCCAGTTAATGATACGAACATGATCACTACTGAGGCGGTAATACGAAAATAATCAAGTCAATAACGCTTCTTCCGAAATATTTACACCTGATGGTCGATTTAATGCTTCATTAAGAGAGATAAACGAGTAAGCCAATGAGATTAATTAACTCAACTTTCTTAAAATCACGTACAGTAAATAAGCACTGCACATAGGCGATGAGTATGTGGTCTTATTCACGTGTGGCATCAAATTATCCTTCAAAGTTAAAAAATATTATGAATTATAAAATTATTTGTAACATGGGGACATTTCAAGAGCAATCCTTCCCATGTGGCAGTGCTACTGTGATACTCGTCTACATTGGAATAAAAATAATTAGAAAGCTCATAAAATTATTTTCACTTTTACTACAACTGAACCTTGCTTGTAGGAATGAAATATTAAAAACATTACATTTCATTTTTTGTTCATTGCTATCTGTTTAAGATTTGTTTCCTTGTGCGAGCACCAACATGAGCCTGTCTCCGAAGTTGATCTGCGATGGGCTCTACAACTGCAACAATTATGAGGATGAATTATCATGTAGTGAGTATTTACAGAACAAATTATTCACATCAAAGAATAACATGTCAGGCCAAGCGAGGAGCCTGTACCGACCTCTCCCCCATAATTAAAGGTCCGGAAAAGTATCAATACATGTATATATATATATATATATATATATATATATATATTACTATTTCCGATCATAGGGGGAATCCTAACAATGCGGTTTATTCCGTCACAATAAAAATTGGGCGTTAAGGGGAATTTCGACGTCAGTCTTAATGTTAGTCTGTTGCCTCACTCTTAACTTCGTGTATGGTATTATTTTTATGAAAAATGCAGCGCTAAAAAAATAAAGGAATCAGTCACTTGTAAACAAAATAAGACGCCATTGTATTTCCAGCTGCTTGCACCGGGGCATGTTCGGCGTTTCAAGAGGGAACGAATACCATTCGTGCTATTATTCGGGGGGCTTTTCAATTTGAAAGTGGGGTTTATTTCATTGATCATTGACCCTTATCCTGTGTATTTACAATCAAACGCTTTTAGTTATCAGAATCAGTTTCACTTTCCCTTTTAGAATGGTGTGAAATAAGGTCATGTTTAAATATACCAAACTCTTTATAATTTAATAAATGATTGCATTGCAATTACGTTAATTCGTTATAGGACGTCGTCTGCTTAAGCAGGATCGGTCCCCTGTGTGACTTCATCAAAACATCGCTATATTTCTGGCGAATCATCGGATATTCCAGATGCTGAGAAGAGCTTTTATTCATATTCATTATTCCTGTGACGAAAACTATGCCGTCGTTGTAATAAATATTCATAGGCGCATGCGCAAGTGCCTATTTTCGCTTCTGCTTCAACAACATGGCGAATGGGACTGGTTTCGAAAATTCATAGTAAAAAGTGATATTCATCGATTCACATCTTTTAGGAAAAGCTGATTTGCGGAAGGTCTGTTTAGGTAAGTGGCATCGTATATATGATACTTTAATTCCAAAAAATAACTTATATGACCATATTTTCAATGGTCATTTGAACATTGGTAAATTGTGAGACCCACCGAATCGTACTGGTTTCACTCAGGACGCTGCCACGGCTAGGCCTCTACCAACTCAATGTGAAAGGTATGTCGCGAGCCAAGTGCGACTACATAATTAAGATCCGCCATGGACCTTGACGTTGACGTCCTTCATTTACAAGAGACGCATATCAGTGATGACGGCATTGCCTCCACTTTACGGCTTTACGCTCGTTTCTGCAGTGCATCATGCGATATACGGCAATGCAACCTATCTGAAACACAACCTGACTGATTTGTCCATCCTCCATCAATCAAGCTCAAATGATCTTGTTACAACAACTGCGAAGGTGGAAGGTCTGGAGAACAGCGGTATTGATGGCATAGGCCTCTGCCAATGACCTCTGATGAATGATGGTAAGCAACCAGGTTCTTTTCAGTCCGGCAGATGGAGGAAGAACTTGAAAACCTGGCCTGTGTTTTGTCTCCATAAATGCCACCCCTTTGTGGCCGTCGTGAGATCCTTTCTTCCTTCCCTCACAGCCATCTGCCAGTCGGATTTATATGAAGATTGGGTGAGATTAACATGATTAACGTGTTTATTTTGTCTGCAAAGCGTGTGAATTTGTGTGCAAAGAAATGAATTTGAATTCACGGAAGGCGTTATTACGTAATCGCGAATTATCTCGCTTTAATGTGAATGAAAATTCTCCACAGACGAAACACGTTTTAATTCGAATGCAAACAAAATGTTTTTGAATGACAGTTTTGTGAAATCGAATACTAAAAATAAAAAACAAATTTGAATGATAAAACACAGCTACGGTGGCAGAATTGGTGCATTTGAATGCACATAAAATGAATTCGTGTGGCCAGCTTACGAATTTGAACGAGAAATCCTATAATTAATTGGCATTGAGGTCCCTGTGATCACGTCTAAGACAATTTGTCGCGAATTTCAGGAAAGGCAAGTGGGAACTCTTCACAGCAGAAGTTAAGAAAAAGATTGGTGGCCTTGACCATGTTCTAAAGAGCTACAATGATTTATGTAAGATCGTATACGGAGCTGCTAAAACATCATCCCTGATAGCAGAAAGTGGTAAAAATTACGTGATATTTACGTCGTGGTTTTCGTCTTTTTTACGTCCTGTAATTACGTCAATAAGACGACAACTTGCACCAACGCAAGACGTCAAGAGGACGTCTTATTTTGCCGTCATCTGTACACTGTAAAAACTGAAGTGCTGTATATAGCACTTTTTGAGGGCATGCATAGGGACTGCACTCAGAGTGCTATTGAATGCACACAGCGTGCTATTTCAGCACTTTCACGGGAGCTGGACCGGCTCCTTAAACTGCTAAACATTCATAAAAACAAATGATTTGGGCGAGCTTCGAACCAGGGTCCGCTGATCGAGAATTGCTGGCATTACCGCTAGACTAACTCACATTGTACGATTTAGAGCAGATCATATTGTTACATAGTGAATTTACGACACCACATAGTTCATGTTATCTACTTGACTCCCATGACTAAACTGGATTGCAAGAAGCATTCTTTAGTCCATCGGTAACGTCAGCGCCTCTCAATCAGCGTAACCTGGTTCGAGGCTCGCCACGGTCACATTTTTTTTTGCTGGTAAATTAGCACACTACAAGTGCTATAAACAGCATTTCAGGTGCAGTCACTATACATGCCCCTAAAAGTAGCACTTTAGTTTTTACAGTGTACAAGACGTAGAGATGACGTCAAAATAAGACGTCCTCTTGACGTCTTGCGTTGGTGCAAGTTATCGTCTTATTGACGTAATTACAGGACGTAAAAAAGACGAAAACCGTGACGTAAATATCACATCATTTTTAACACTTTCTGCTATCAGGGAAGATGAATGAAGACGTAGAGATGGCGACAAAATAAGACGTCCGCTTGACGTCTTGCGTTGGTGCAAGTTGTCCTCTTCTTGACGTAATTACAGGACGTAAAAAAAACGAAAACCACGACGTAAATATCACGTCATTTTTAACACTTTCTGCTATCAGGGATATCCCCAAGGGTTTCCGAAGATTTACATACCTTGTTGAATGCCGGGGAATGAAGAGAATGTGATCCAGATGTAGCTTCGGAACTGCTAGCTGCATTGGATAAAAACGCTGGAGAGAGACTGGTAGATCGAAATTTCACACTCCAGTAGAAGACCTGGAACCTGCTGATACGCCTTCCGCTTCGACTACGGTAAACAAACACCTTTAGTTTTAAACCAATGCAATTACTTCAAGACTCCTCCGTATTTCGACTAAAAAAGCCCGAAGAGATATTAAGAAAACCTACCAAAGACTCTATCAGCATCACCACCAACGCCATCTGTCTGTGCGGGGTAACCTCGCTAGTCATAAGGACCGCTAGTCATAAGGATCAGTGGCTCATAAGGACCGCTAGTCATAACGTGTAATTTCCTATACCTGTAGGGTCGCTATTCATAAAGCGAAAAGGGGGTCACTATTCATAAGGATTGCTTTTCATAATATGAGAAGAGGGTCGCTATTCATAATCGAAGAAAAGGGTCATTACTCATAAGGGCCGCTATTCATAATAAGTCATAAGGGTCGCTATACATAATACAGATACAGGGTCGCTATTCATAATACCAAATCGGGGTCGTTAATCATAAGGGTCGCTATTCATAAAGGTCAATATTCATAAGGGTCGCTATTCATAATCGGAGAAGAGGGTCGCTATTCATAATCAGAGAAGAGGGTCGCTATTCATAATCGGAGAAGAGGGTCGCTATTCATAATCACAGAAGAGGGTTGCTATTCATAATCAGAGAAGAGGGTCGCTATTCATAATCGGAGAAGAGGGTCGCTATTCATAATCACAGAAGAGGGTCGCTATTCATAATCACAGAAGAGGGTCGCTATTCATAATCACAGAAGAGGGTCGCTATTCATAATCGAAGAAGAGGGTCGCTATTCATAATCACAGAAGAGGGTCGCTATTCATAATCAAACAAGAGGGTCGCTATTCATAATCAGAGAAGAGGGTCGCTATTCATAATCGAAGTAGAGGGTCGCTATTCATAATCACAGAAGAGGGTCGCTATTCATAATCGAAGATGAGGGTCGCTAATCATAATCAAAGAAGAGGGTCGCTATTCATAATCACGAAAGAGGGGCGCTGTTCATAATCGAAGAATAGGTTAGGGTTAGGATTATTTGTCAAATATTATAATATGATTTTCATTGTTCAATGAACACTCAAATATGAAAGAACAAAAATAATAATATTGGATGGGATCTAGACACCCCACGGCTGTGTCGAGCCAATATGGGGACGGGCGATGAAACAAATACACCCCTTAAAAACAGGCGACAGCGAAAAAGCGTGAAGAAGCGGAGGAAGAGAACGATAAAAGCTACGAAATTTGCGTCAATATTCGCGCTTCCCGTGGGGAGGGGGAAGTAATTCCCCATCCATGCATCCACCCCTGATTGCGTGGGTGTCGAACTAACTTTCCGCCTAAAAGGAGGTGCTAAATGTACGAGCCTTTATCTTTCTCTCAAATTTGCTACAAAACGTCTGAGGGACCCCCCCCCCCCCCCTCTCCATGCACCCACCCCTGTTACATACAGTGCAGTATTGCGACGAGCTATTCATAAAGCGAAAAGGGGGTCACTATTCATAAACTCATAAGGAGCATTATTCATAAGGATTGCTATTCATAATATGAGAAGAGGGTCGCTATTCATAATCGAAGAAAAGGGTCATTACTCATAAGGGCCGCTATTCATAATAAGTCATAAGGGTCGCTATACATAATACAGATACAGGGTCGCTATTCATAATACCAAATCGGGGTCGTTAATCGTCTTATGAGCACTTCCCCCCCCCCCCCCCCCCCCCCCCCCCCCCCCCCCCCCCCCCCTCTCCATGCACCCACCCCTGTTACATACAGTGCAGTATTGCGACGAGCCATTATCTTTATCTCAGATTTGCTATAAAACGTCAGACCTTTCGCACGGGAGGGGGAAAACCATATAGTTACATACCCCTAACAACTCTATGGGGGAATCTCCCCCTCCCTGCATCCATCCCCCTGGGGAGCACGCAAAGAGTGCTCATCACCAAATTGGCACGCTTCGCGGGCTCACAAACGCCCCATATTGAAAAATCCTGGCTACGCCTGTGTCACCCCCCCCCCCCCCCCATCGACGTTTCGCGTAATATGTTCGCATTGCGAAAAGCAGTCACCACGCCGCTTCACTACTTTTTTCTTTCAAGTCTTGCGCAACTTTTGAGACCAAATTTGTGATGTCCGCGCGTGCGGTTCCGGAGTTACCCAACATTTCGTAAGTGCATGTCAGACCCAAAATTGTTCAAAAACGTGATTTCGTGTACAAATCCAATCCAAATTGTGTTTCCAGCTAAAATTCATAAATGTTTCATTATTTTTACTTTTACTGTTTAAAAACAATTAATTTTATGTTGTTTAGGATTAAAATAGTGTCGCCGACAAATTCCATCGAAAAAAAACAATAAAAAACATAAGAAAAAAAGGATTTTTACCGGTTTATTTGATCAGAATCTGACAAAGAGTCTCTATACCAAAAATTAGCAGTTTTGGGGCTTTAATTAATTAATTAGAGCAAATTAATTTTATGCATAAATTAGCATAATTAATTAGTTATTAAATTTTTCGGAGAAATTGACTATACAGTTTTGTAGATTACGTGGTTGGCGACGTGTGTGCCGATTTTCGTTGCGAATGCGCGGTGGACGGCCGAGATCTTAGGGGGCGGAATCAGCCCCCCACCCCCGGCTGGGAGATGGGTCTAAAATAACCCGGCTCTGTTAGGGTTAAAGCCGTTGGTCCTGTGGTTGTTTACATACAACCAATATGCTTTACAGTATAAAGAAATGGGAATAAATTTGATAGAATTGAATTAAGATCAAACAAACATAGAAAATACATGATGCGCATGCCTTTGTAATGGGGGGGGGGGGGGGGGGGGGTGGCCTGTAGGATTGGCTTGTATCATCCCCCCGCAATAATTCACCTTCAATAAATGACATGATCAAATAATATGATCAGGAGGAGGAGGATGACCATGATGATTATTATTCATAGGATCACGATCGATCAACATGGTGATAATTTTTGTCATGATTTTTGTTAAGATTATGATAAGGAAGACCGAAATAAAGATTTCAAAGAATATAATGAAATAAATAAGTTAGTAATTACCATGAAAGAACATGCACTCAAATGCTCTGAGAGGTGATTTTTAACTCGGGGAAATTTGAAAGTCCCAACCGTGGGAGGGCATACTTCATTCCCATCCATGCCCATAAACAGGGGCACACTGTAAAAACGGTAGATGCCAATGAATTGTACGTTACTAAAATCACGTATTATGAAAATATTACTATCCCACCCCAAAATAAAAACGAAAACAAATTTTTCGCGGCAATTTCTAAGCCCGTATCCGGACAACTACCCCTACAACTAATCTCCAGGACAAATACCCCCTACGAGAATCCCACCCCCCCCCCCCCCCTCCCCGCCCAACTTTCCCCTCATCTCCCCCCAAATGGACGATTGCTGGAACTTGAGATAAAGGCTAAGGATTAGGTCTTCACAGGAGTTGAGAAACGGGAGGATCTGGATGATTCAGTGATTCATTTATTGTCATGCAACAAGGATACAAATTGTGTTACAATCTGATTTCCCAATTTCAAGCATAAAAAATTGCACGTGATGGATAAGAATGAATACAGAAAAATATATTAATGCACATGTATCAAAAATATATTAACACATTGAGAAAGAGGCATGACAGTAATTATTCCATGATAAATCTACGTAAACAGTATACAAAAGGAAATAAGAGTACAAGCAAGAGGTCCATGTCTTGCAGAAAACCATGCAGAAACAAAGAAACAAGAAGCTGGAAAAAGAAGGAAAGAGGAAGAGAGAGAGAGAGAGAGGAGAAAAAGAAAAAAGAAAGAACGAAAAGGGTACATAAATAGACAACCAGTACTTCCCCTAACTCTAAAATAGGTGTGGCAATGACACTCCAATATTCAAAACAAAGCACATGTCTGCGTGTATGTGGGTGTGTGGATGGATGGGGGGGGGGGGGGGGGGGTCCTCTCCTCCCACGTAGATGTATGGATTAGACATCGTTTTTTTAATTATTAAGGCACTGGCAAAGCGCCTTTCAAAGTGTGGGGAGTATTGATAAATATAGTTCACTTTTTTAGAAAATAGGGATATATTTGACAAAAACCGGAAATACATTGTATAGAGCTTTCTTAAATACAATACCGTTGGGCCTTGGGTTGTCCTTCCTCCATATCCCTTTCTTATTTGATTTAAATGACAACCCTCTTCTTTGATTATGAATAGCGACCCTCTTCTGTGATTATGAACAGCGACCCTCTTTAGTGATTATGAATAGCGACCCTCTTCTCCGATTATGAATAGCGACCCTCTTCTGTGATTATGAATAGCGACCCTCTTTTGTGATTATGAATAGCGACCCTCTTCTGTGATTATGAATAGCGACCCTCTTCTGTGATTATGAATAGCGACCCTCTTTTGTGATTATGAATAGCGACCCTCTTCTCCGATTATGAATAGCGACCCTCTTATGTGATTATGAATAGCGACCCTCTTATCCGATTATGAATAGCGACCCTCTTCTCCGATTATGAATAGCGACCCTCTTATGTTATTATGAATAGCGACCCTCTTCTTCGATTATGAATAGCGACCCTTATGAATATTGACTTTTATGAATAGCGACCTTTATGAATAGCGACCCTATTTTCGTATTATGAATAGGGACCCTTATGATTAACGACCCTGATTTGGTATTATGAATAGCGACCCTCTTTCCATATTATGAATAGCGATCCTTATGTCTTATTATGAATGGCGGTCCTTATGAATAATTACCCTTATGAATAGCAACCCTTATGTCTTATTATGAATAGCGGTCCTTATGAATAATTTTTTTTTATGAATAGCGGTCCTTATGACTAGCGAGCAGACCCCGTCTGTGCTCCCTATAACAAAGTAGACGTATATGCTGGTCTCTCTACTGTCGAGACATTTTGCTGCTATCTGCTCTTCTTTACCTCCACTCTCCCTGGATGCCCTACCAGCTTTCCTGCCAGCATCCTCACCGCCTCCAGTGATTGACCGACGGGAAGTTTATAAGCGTCTCTGTCGAATCAGCACTACTACCACTACATTTGGAAAAATGCATCTATTAGTGCCATTCCCAAAACTAACCCAGTTACCAGCTATGACCAGCTCCGGCCTATCTCCATTACACCAACCTTAGCACGTATCTTCGAAGGTTTCCTTGCGGACTGGATCTTGAATAGTATCCTCCCGTTAGTTGACCATCGTCAGTTTGGTAATCTTCGTCGATCTTCAGTTACGCACTACTAATTTTGGTCAGCCTACTTGATACCGTCCACAAGGGACTCGACAAGGGCGGGACTTTTGCCAACCTTTGTGCTGTGGACTTCAGTAAAGCGTTTGACCACGTAAACCATACGATCGTGATCAACAAGCTGATCGATTTAGGTGTTAATGGTGCGATCATCCCTACCATCTGTAGCTTCCTTTCCAAAAAAACGCAAACTGTTCGCTACCATGGGAAATCCTCACAAGAAGATACCATCACATGTGGCGTGCCCCAAGGTACGCGACTCGGACCGATTTTGTTCCTGGTCTTGGTCAACGATGCTTCTGCTGATTGTGCTAATAGGTGGAAATATGTGGATGACTTGACTCTCGTGGAGGTTCTGAAGAAATCGCAATGTTCCCAGTTGCAGTCTAATATAGACGCCTTGATACAGTGGTGCGAAGACAACGATGTTGTTCCTAATGCTGCTAAGTGCAAAGCCATGCAGCTCTCATTTCTTCGCCAACCCCCACCACCCATCGTGCTTGACATCAACTCTACAGCACTAGGAGTGGTCTCATCCCTTAAGCTTCTTGGGGTCTCAATTCAGGATAACCTCAAATGGGATGAGCAAGTTAATCGCATGATCTCCAATGCTTCGAGAAGACTTTACCTCTTGACCAAGCTCCGGAGAAATGGTGTTAATGCCAGTGATCTTGCCACTATATATATGATGTACATTCGGCCGATACTAGAATTGGCAGCACCCGTCTGGACATCAGGCATCACAAGTGACCACTCCTCTTGCATCGAGCGAGTCCAGAGGAGAGCCCTCAAGATTATCGCATATCCTGACAATATATCTTACAATGAATTGCTCTCAGTTTTTAAAGTCTCCTCTCTTAAAGAGAGACGTTTTGCCCTCTCCTTTAAATTTGCCTAATCTCTTCTTAGATCTAAGATGCATCGACATCTCCTGCCTGCGTGCAGAGTTAGTGATTGTGGTCGTACCCTGAGAAATGCACCTAATTTGTCCCTGCCTAGGATGAGAACTGATAGATATCGTAATTCTCCCATTCCTTATTTTGTTATCACTTCCCCTTTTGTTGGTTACACTAAGTACACTTACATACTTTATGTGCAATTTGCAAGGTTTACTTACCTGTACAAGAACAGTTAGTAGACGAATGTTGTGTTAGTTGCAATTATTCTGCCCAATATATTTATATTTGTGCATTTCATACTTATGCAATTTCTGTCAATGTTTTTCATATGTATGACTAATGCTGATGTGCAGTGTCCTTTACCTGGATGTGATGTTATTTCAACTCTCTCTCCCTTCGTCTCCTCTTTTCGTATACCTTTCTCCTTCCTGCATTTCTATTCCTTCTCTCAATTTTTCTCCTCTTAGTGAATTCATCACTTTCCTTGTTGCTGTCTGCACTTGTAGACTTTATGTGCAATCTTACCAGCAATTTTACACTTACAGACAATAATTATTTGCAATGTTCACTTACTTGGATGTGGCCTCTCCTTCATACTTCTCTCTCCCCCTCTCTCTTTCTCTCTATCCCTCTCTCTTTCTCTCTTTAACTTCTTTTTTCTCTTTTTCTCTCTCCACCATCTCACCCTTCTCAGTCTTTTCTGTCTTGGCTTTTCACCACATTCCTTTTCTTTTTGTAGTGTAATCACAATTACAGCAACCTTGGTTTGTTTCTGCAATATGCATGCAATTATAAATATCTGTGCTAGCAGGTTTCCAATTTTTTGCTGTTACGAGTGTCATCTGCTTCTCCTTTCTGCCTTTCTTTATCCCTTGTTTCCTTTCCTCTCATTTCTTTATTTCTTTTCTACTCCATTTTCCCTGTACTCCCCGGCTCTCTCTCTCTCTCACTAGCGAGCTCTGTGTCTCTCCTCTCACCGCTGACACTCGTTTTTATAGCTCTTCTGGCATTGTATTTACAACACAGTTTGCATGAATGATTAATGATTATTGATCCTTGTCTCTTGAAATGTTCAAAAGATGTCCAATACAGGACAAGTATGTTTATGCTTATGCATACATGTATTTGTGGTGTTCCAGTCGAGCTTTGTGTATGCCAGTGCAATCGGTGGGACGCGGCGGGGGTTAGGTCTTCAGGAGTGAGCATGCGTGCTGGGTCACGGTAGGAGCGCTGTTTCAGATTGTAATGTATATTTTTTTTACGAAGTTGAATAGTTTTAATATGTATTTATATTTATATGTTTTTTTTTTAATTGTAAATTCACACTGTTAGTCTTCGGACTTTTTGCTGAGTCTTTTTAATAAAACCGAACTGAATTGAATTGAACTGAATTGAAACCAGGAAAGCTGCTGGGGTAGCCGAAATCAACCCAGAATTCATGAAAAATTTGGGAACTTTTTACTTGAGTGGCTGGCTGCTCTTGTCACCTCGATCCAGTCCTCTGGGATCATACCTTTAATGTTGGGTTGGGCCTCATAAACCACTCTTGGCTCGATTGTTACATTCTCGAACGATCACATCCCTTTTGTTACCTGGATCACGCAAATAACATTAGAGCTCGGACTGAGTTATCCTGGTTAAATGGTACAGACAGCGGGTGAGCTGACCTCAAGACCGCTGCGCATTTATTAAATCTATATCACACAAATAACTAGCGCAAAATTGTGTCAATTTGTCATCAGACACCTTTACCTCTACATCAGGCTTTCATTGATTTTATACATCCAAATTAGTGCACACGTTTTGATGGTTTAAAACAAAGTGTTCATTTTATGGAGTACATTAAATAAATATCTTGCGTGCACGTAATGATCATAAATTCAGCATCGATCGCATATTCACCCTTTACATTTGTATCCCAAATTTAACAACCAAATGTATAGATTTCCAATATGCAAATTTTCTCGGAAACACAAGAACAGATCATGTTTCAATTGTTACTCAAATCTCATTTTTATGCAGAAAAAACTAAGTGTGCAATACTGCGTACATAAACTTCATACAATCCACCAAGAAGGCTTAACATTTCTCGACAATTTTCCCCTTTATCATCTTGTATATTTCCAGACATCTCAACCAAACCCATTGCTGTTTTCATACACATTAATTTATCAAACCAATTTTACTAAATCAATTTCCTGAAATAGTCATATATCTCTGACAAATTATAAATCCAAATTTCTGTTTCAAAATACCTCAATTAACACCTAAGTGTTCTTTAAACGCCCTCGTGTTAAACCTACACTTAGTGTTCATTTTACACTATCCATAGCTGCAGTATACGTGGAATATCATCCAACTTTATAACTTCTACTTAACTTCACAATGTGTATCACAATACCTGAAAATGTGTTTAATTTTGCACCCACAATTAATCCAAACCAAAGAAAGTATCTCTACTATTTTAGGAATATGATTCAATGCTCCAAAACCCGAATATATTCATACGTATTTAACGCACACAAATACGCCCTCTTATAATCCCATAAGCAATGCACGTGTATGAATCGTACAAATCAACGATAAATGTTCCTCCCAAATTTCATGATTATACAAATATACAAATCTTTCAATATAGCACATATAAATATTGACTCACTTCTTGACAGGATAAATCAGGTAACTAAGGTGAAAATGACCCCTCACGGCGACATTTTCCTGAAACTTGTCGAGCTAGCTTGTCGGGAACACCCTTCCACCAACACGTTAGGAAGGTGAACTTTGAAGTTTGCCCTAAATAAAAAACGGCACATCCATCATCTGTGTCATTCGGAAGCCTTCCTATGGGACGTTGATTCACAAGGTTCACGACTTCTGACAGACATGTCAACAATTCAAATGGCGAAAGAATCTGCTCACCAATCGCTTTGCGCAGAGCGAACTTACAACTCTTGACTAACGACTCTGCGCACCCATTCTGATGTGGTGCAGATGGTGTAACAAACTTCCATTGGATCCCCTTCTCTACGCAGAAATCGCTCAATTCCTGCTTACTCCAACCTTGTACCATAGCTCTAAGCTCCTTCTCAGCACCGACAAACTGAGTACCATTATCACTGTACATTATCGCGGGCTGACCTCTAAAAGCAAGAAATCTGCGTAGAACTTGGATGAATCCCATCGTCGAGCAATCTACCGCTACATCTAAATGCACTGCTCTCGTGTTCATGCATGTGAAGATCACACCATAATGCTTCACGGTTTTATTTCGGCCCACTCTTGTGTGGTATGGACCAAAATAGTCACATGCCGTGATGTAAAATGGTGGCGTGAATGGTGCCACGCGATGACTCGGCAGGTCAGCCACGAACTGTGACTCAAGTTTGTGTTCCATACGCTTACATACAACACATCTGTGTTTAACAGTTTTAGCAAGCCTATGGACTCCTACAATCCAATATTTCTTTCTTACTTTGGCTGCTGTAGTCGCCACCCCTTCATGTCCTTGCTCGTGAATGTGGCGAACTATAAGTGATGAAATGCGATGATCTTATGGTAGTAGCACATGATGACTTTGCTCATAGGAAATCACACCTTCTCCTACTCTACCACCTACTCTGATGATTCCATCCTTAAGAAAGGGACTGAGAGTCTTAAACTCCCCCTTTTCAGTCGATCATGTAGTGGACTCTGGGCCTCCTGAATCCAATACCCCTATGCATCATTTAGTTCTGATGGTGAAAGTTGTATGTTCTCAGGTTCACATTCATCAGACTCTGCTGCCTTGCTGCACCTGGACTTCAACGCTTTGATGAATTTCAGTACATATGCAGTATATACCAGCTTTCTCCACTTAGAGAATTTCTCACATTTGATGCAGCTTTCTTCTACTTCAGCGAGTGACACCTGATGAACTTTACGTTTTTCTTTGTCCATTTCACTTACATCAGGTGTCAGATCGTGACAAGGCCACCTTTCCTCTGGCGTATAAAGGAACTCTGGGCCTGTTTTCCATTGTTCCATCAGCTTCTCCGGTGGGATTCCTCTCGATATGTCATCTGCTGGGTTGACATCACCAGGTACATGATGCCATGACAACGGGTCCGTCTTGGTCTGGATCTCTCCAACCCTCGCAGACACGAATGGCTTATAACTTCTGGCTTGACTGTGTATCCAACCGAGTACTATCATGCTGTCAGTCATGAAGGTAACTCTCTCAAGCTTGAGGGTCGTCTCTTCTTTAATGGCTGTGTACAGTCTTGCAGCCATTACTGCAGCTTGTAACTCGAGACGTGGTAAGGTGAGCTTCTTAAGTGGGGCCACTCTAGATTTCGCAGCGACAAATCTCACATCGTATTCGCCATTACCAAGCTCCCATCTGAGGTATATGCATGTTCCAAATGCCATTTCAGATGCATCACAAAACACACAAACTAGAAGATCACTGGTAGGCTGTGGTGGTGAAATACTTCTTGAGAACTTGACTTCATTCAAAATCTCCATTTCCTGAAAGAACTTCTCCCATTCCGAAGTTGTCTCTTCTGATAACTGCTCATCCCAGTCCACTCCTAACTCCCATAGGCGTTGCATTCCTATCTTGGCTTTCATCAGGAATGCTGATGCAAACCCAATGGGATCGAATATCCTCGCTATCTGACTGAGAATAGTTCTTTTAGTCCATTTTCGTTTGTTCTCTTTGTCCTCTGACTGGTGGCTGTTAACTCCTTTAACTCTGTAAGAAAAGGAGTCTTCTTGTTGATTCCAAACAGTCCCAAGTACCTTTTCTTCAGTTTGGCTTTCAGGTATGTCTTTCTCTGTTTGTTTCTCATTTCTTTCACCTTCTTTCAGTGACACATTCGACATCCAACCTTTGACCTTGAAGCCTCCATTGTCTAATACGGTGTCCATATCTGCTGTGAGCTTACGGGCTTCTTCGATGGTCTCAACGGAAGAACAGATGTCATCCATGTATGTATCCCGCTCTAGTACCCTGCTGGCTTCGGGATATTCAGACCTTCCTTCTTCTGTTGTACGTCTTAGCGCTATCTGAGCCATAGCCGCTGCTGGCCTGTCTCCGAAAGTAACAACCGTTTTGACGTACACTTCTGGCTCCTTTTCAGTTTGAATATCCGTCCAAAGGTATCGATGGACATTCTGGTCAGCTTCAGGAGTATGTACACGATGGTACATCTTGGATATGTCGCCACAGATAGCGACTGGTTTTTTATCGAAAACGAAGGAGAACTCCGAACAAGTCCTTCAGTAGATCTGGACCCTTCATCCAGTAATCATTTAGGCAGTGTCCTTGGAAAATGGAGGAAGAATTGAAAACGATTCTTATTGGTGTACTCTTCTTTTCTGGACGGATTACTGCGTGGTGCCCGATGTAGTGCACTGGACCTTGGTAACTCTTCATTTCATCAGTGGTGAGCTTTCTAGCAAAACCCATTATCTGTCATTTCCTTCATATGTTTACGGTAGGCTTCTGCATGTGGTGGATTTCGGGCTAGCTTCCTTTCAGTTCCGAGTAACATCCGCTGTGCCTGCATCTGATTGTTAGGAAGGAGGGCTGGATCTCTCTTCCACGGATAGGATACCATCCACTGACCATCCACTTTCCTGCATGACTGTCTTATCACTTCATATTCCTCCATCTCGATCTTGGTCATTGTGGAAGGCTCGCAGTTGCAACCACTCGTTTGTACTCCCATCGCCTCTGTGCTCCAGAAATCTGAGAGGTCGGTGTTTCCAGTAATTGCACATGAAGCACCTTCTTTACGGTAGATGCACGACTGCTGCCAGGACCGAACACGACCCATCCGAGCGGCGACTGTCGGGCAACATATGTCTGACCTTGCATTGTCTCCCGGTGTGCATCCTAAACTGGTCGATGCCTAGAAGTAGGTCGACTTGACCCCCTCATCTGTGTAGATCCTGAGCATCTAGACCAAGCTGCTTGGCTTCTGCTGATAGCGGATTATTTGGGATGTCCTCACTGATACATGACAATCCAATAGCAGGGATGGTGAATTTCTTCCGTGTATCAATGGCACGAACAGGTACTTTGTCCGCAAGGGTGTTGATTTTTTCTTCATCACCTCCCACTTGCGTGATGATAACTGAAATTCTCTTCCCTTTCAGACCCATACTCTCTGCTACAGCATTCCGAATGATGCTAGTCTATGAGCCAGTGTCCAAAAGCACGTTGCCTTTAGTTGTCTGATTGGATGCTCCCAAAAATTCTGCCCTTAGTACTGGTAAGAGTGCTTCTCAGCCAGTCATTACTGATATCTTACTGCCAGTGTTCAATGGTAGGTCTTCAAAATGTAGAAGTGGATGATGATGATACCTACACTGAACCCCATCTTTGGTCTCGATGCACTGCTTGCGTCGTTTGCAATTTGACATCCTATGCTCTCGACTAACGATCTTGAGACAGCTAAAACATGCCTTGTGTTGTTTTCAGTGTAAGTCTTTCTGAAGGCTGCATGCCGATAAGCTTGCGGCATTGATCAATCCAATGATCATCGGTTTCGCACAGCCAACATCTGGGAGGGAATTTCTTGGGCAGTGGTGGAAATTGTTCCTGTAATGGGTTCAATGCGGCAGTTGTCATGTGATGTATTTGATGACTTGGCTTAGATGATGATCTGACAGGTGCTGACGCTCTGATCCCCGTAGATATCTCCCTTGCCATCCACTCTATCAGCATCATCACCGTAGGTTCCACGCCCTTTATGTATCGAAACCACAGTTTCTTGTCCTCTACATGAAACTTCTTCTCTATTAATGAGAGCATTTGCGGGTTGTCGATATCTGAGGCACGTCCTACATCTTTCAGCGTGTTGTAGCTTCTGAGGACTAACTGAGGGAACTCACAAAATCGAGAGTCTTCGCTTTCTCTCAACGCTCGAAATGTGCTAATGTCATTGACCACCGAGTCGCTCAAAAAACGATGGTCTCCAAATACAGTATCCAACAGTGTCCAAGCTGCTTTGTGGTCGCTAATGCCTCTAAGTAACTCTGCCGGTTTTCCCTCTAGACAGCTTCGTAGCAAGGTTATTGAGTCTCTGTCAGAGTAGGAACCGGTTATACTCAACAAACCATTCTTTAAAATATTGTACTCCTCACGTGTCCTTTAAACCTGGGCATCCTCAGCTTCTCGACTTTAATTGAGGAAGCGCGAGGTGACGGTGAATCACTAGAGGGCGATGCGTTAGTCGTGGATGCCGGGCTGAGAGGAGTCAATTGTGATATTGCCTCTTGTGGCTTAGTCTGTAAATAATCACCATGCACAATCTGTAGCTTGATGAATTCGTTATGAACTTCCTGCATCCATTTCTCTTCGGCTTCATACTCGGTGTCTTCAAGGATGTGCTCTGTATACTCGTCGTGTGCTGATTCTACCTGCTGAAATGCTGACTGAAGAACTTGAAATGCATTGGTAACTTCACTTGCTGGTCTGCCGCCGTCGATAAGGGAGACCAATGCGTTACAGTTCCTTGTGAACCTCCCCTTCGCACCTCGACGTTTGAGCTTCAGGGAGTGCTCTGCCATCTTTACTTTCGTAATGTACTTCTATGCGTTGACTGACTGGAATCTGACTTCTAGAGCGGACTGAGTTATCCTGGTTAAATGGTATAGACAGCGGGTGAGCTGACCTCAAGACCGCTGCGCATTTATTCAATCTATAAGAAAATTTAAGTCTGAATAATCAGCTTTTGCTAATATCATAACTGTAACAAAATCATTTTCAATTATCAAGTATCAATTAATAAATTTACCTTCAAGCCAGAAGCCTATTTATAATTTGTTGGTGATTATCACACATACATGTAACTAACAAAATTGTGTCCATTTGTCATCAGACACCTTTACCTCTACATCAGTCTTTCATTGATTTTATACATCCAAATTAGTGCACACGTTTTGATGGTTTAAAACAAAGTGTTCATTTTATGGAGTACATTAAATAAATATCTTGCGTGCACGTAATGATCATAAATTCAGCATCGATCGCATATTCACCCTTTAAATTTGTATCCTAAATTTAACAACCAAATATATAGATTTCCAATATGCAAATTTTCTCGGAAACACAAGAACAAATCATGTTCCAATTGTTACTCAAATCTCATTTTTATGCAGAAAAAACTAAGTGTGCAATACTGCGTACATAAACTTCATACAATCCACCAAGAAGGCTTAACATTTCTCGACAATTTTCCCCTTTATCATCTTGTATATTTCCAGACATCTCAACCAAACCCATTGCTGTTTTCATACACATTAATTTATCAAACCAATTTTACTAAATCAATTTCCTGAAATAGTCATATATCTCTGACAAATTATAAATCCAAATTTCTGTTTCAAAATACCTCAATTAACACCTAAGTGTTCTTTAAACGCCCTCGTGTTAAACCTACACTTAGTGTTCATTTTACACTATCCATAGCTGCAGTATACGTGGAATATCATCCAACTTTATAACTTCTACTTAACTTCACAATCTGTATCACAATACCTGAAAATGTGTTTAATTTTGCACCCACAATTAATCCAAACCAAAGAAAGTATCTCTACTATTTTAGGAATATGATTCAATGCTCCAAAACCCGAATATATTCATACGTATTTAACGCACACAAATACCAAACCCATGCGTATTTAACGCACACAAATACCAAACCCATGTGTATTTAACGCACACAAATACGCCCCTCTTATAATCCCATAACTAATGCACGAATAACGCCCCTCTTATAATCCCATAACCAATAACGAATGCATGTATGAATCGTACAAATCAACGATAAATGTTCCTCCCAAATTTCATGATTATACAAATATACAAATCTTTCAATATAGCACATATAAATATTGACTCACTTCTTGACAGGATAAATCAGGTAACTAAGGTGAAAATGACCCCTCACGGCGACATTTTCCTGAAACTTGTCGAGCTAGCTTGTCGAGAACACCCTTCCACCAACACGTTAGGAAGGTGAACTGAAGTTAGCCCGCTATATTCAAAATAGAATACCTAAACTATGGTATTCGTAAAGAATTCAATTCGAACGAAACAGTTACCCATGCTGACGCCCCATTCGAAAAGCGTTGGAAATGGATCATAATCATGATAATTGGTAGCTGAGCATGTGTCATACCGTGAGACAAAACTTACGATCGTTATAGGCCATGAAGAAAAAGATTGAACGCTGCGTGCGACTGCGGTTAACAACCAGTGTTATTTATTTTTAACGGTAGTTTGTTGAACACCTTACTCGTATCAATGATGAAAATAAAAAATAGGCTGATGCCGAAAATATTCCCTATGAAATACTCGACCCTCTACTTCATGTATAAATATTGTGTATATACCTAAAGAAGTGTAAATATCAGTATAAAATGCGGTATGAATTATTAAAAACTGATATCCGTGTCCAAAAGCAACGTACATATACTATTTAGGTAACTCGGACAATCATATCTTTAAAATGTGTTGCTTTGTTTTATTTTTTTTTCTTGCACATGTTACACACACACACTTACACACATACATGGACTTGTGGGGAACTCTATTCATTTCTCCTATTGTATTTTGTACCCCGCAAGTACTTCTCCTATTGTATTTTGTACCCTACGTCACAGTGGTGTAGTGGAGCGTATACGCTTGTATACGCCGTATACGTAAAAAAGAAATTGGACTTTTTCGGGTATACGCGCGTATACTTCAAAGAAATTATCAGGTTTTAAAATTTAAAAATATATAAATATAGGAAAAAAAGAAGAATTGTATGAAATTTATGAAAAATCGTCGAAATTCATACTCTGTGAGTTGTGTTCCACAGAATTAATTTGTGTTGGCGATCCATATACTCGACAAACTTTTGACAAATCAAACGTACGTATTGCAGTATGATTGCGTATTATTTTTTACGTACATCCGATCCATATCCGGGCGGCGGGCCCGCGGCGCGCGTGTGATGTGCATGTGGCGGACGCGACGGCGTGTGCCCAGCCCGAGGCCACTGGCCGGCGCGCCTAGGTAGCAAGTGCGAGGCTAGCTGCTTAGGCGCAGGCTGGGCGCGAGCTGGCTATAATTTTGCTAGTCCTATAGCCGCTAGCTAGACCATCATTATGGCTCATGCGCCGTACAAAATATACAATGTACAACTTCAAGGCCAAAGGAGGCGGAGCTGATTTCGTGCAGTGGCCAGGTCCCAGGACCAACTAAGGAATTTCAGCCTTTGAAGTTTGAGGAAAATTGTGGGTGCAACATCCCTATGCATAGGCCCTATATTTTTGTTGCATAAGCACTTAGAATTGCAGAACTTTTTGAGGGATTTATTTCAAAGAACAATTCTAAACAAATATATTGTGTTCATATGTTGTTTCTCTGCAGTTTTCCTCAGTAAAATATCCAAATGCTTTTGGATGTGCGTGTATAATCAGGGCAATGTGAACGTTGCATTGTATGAACAAATCTATACTCATCTTTGCACTTCTAAAACGAATTCAGGTCTCAAAAAGCACAACTCAGTTGTAGTTAATTGTTAAACAGTTCATTGTGTTCAATTACCAAAACTGCACTGTTTGCACATCAAAAAAAAAGTTTAAAAAAAAATGTTATTAACATTGGGTATGTATCTTCATGAATATTTTGCTCAAGCTCCCAACAAAATGTATGAAATGAGTAAAGATGTTGTGCACTTGTACATTGCCTCTTTAACAAACAAGACGTCAGTGGAAGTGACAGTGTGTTTTATAAAAATCTGTATTAACAATTAAATAATTACCTCATACACTATGATAGCACAACCTTTACAGGTGATGAGAATTTGCCCCGGCCCCCACTCAGTATTATTTAGGGTACGCGTATGCTTGTTCCCTCCCTTTGAAAGCACCCCCCCTATCTCAGGGCTGCCAAAATTTCTGAACCCCCCTATCGCGGGCTTTGTGCGGGCTTTTCCTGCCTTGGAGACCCCCCTAAATTCAGAACACTGCTCAATGTACCCCCCCCCCTATCTCAGGTGAGCTCTCATTCCAACCCCACATCTCAGGACAGACACCAACCCCCCTCCCAAGTAAGCTGTCATTACAATACCTTGGAAGAGATGGGGGCCAGTGTTTCTACTTTTCAAAATGAAATAATCCTGGCTGAATGAGCTATCAAAACTAGCAGGAATTTCAGGAATTTGATCCTGGGATTTGATCAATTTTTCATAACCCCCCCCCTTTTTTTTTAATTTCTCCTGGTGTCGAAGAGAGAGAGAGAGAGAGAGAGAGAAAGAAAAACACCCGGCCCCTTTTTTAATGAAATCTCTGGATGAAAGATAAAAAACACCCCCTTTTTTTACAATTCACGGGCCGGATTGTGTCGCCCAAAAGATTTACCGGAGATTTTGGGAACACGCATGCGGTCCCTTCGACCTCCGAGTGGGGGGGGGGGGGGGGGGGGGGGGGGGATGGGCCGGGGAATTTGCAGAAACTAGAACTATAAAATCATTATTATGACAAAGGTTTGATAATATTTGGATTAGTTTGTGCATTTTGGACATATGGTTGATGCAATGATTGGTCTGAAAATACGACTCACTAACCCTCACTACTAAACGCTTGATGCCTTTTGCAAAAACTAAGATTTAATTATTTTGATGTGATATTTATTGTGAAAAAGATGCCTTTGAAATCGTGTTTATAATCAGGGCACTGTGAATGTTACACTGTCTAAACTACAAACTTACTACTTGCATTCACTTCTACAACTAATGCATAACTAATAACAACCACTGGCGTAGACAGGGGGCACAAGGGGGCCATGCCCCCCCCCCCTATTCAGCCACTAAAAAAAAAGCGAGAGCGAAAAAGCGGGAGAAGTGAAAGAGTTTTCGCGCCTCTCCCTGCACCAACCCCTGTCACATACAGTGCAGTATTGCGTCCTAATAACTGAAAAGCAGTCATGGCGTCGAACTATAACTTTCCGCCTAAACAAATTGTTTGCTACAATCCGTTTTCTTTCTCTTAAATTTGCTAAAACGTCAGAGCTTTCGCGCTTCGCGCGGGAAGGGAGAAACTCCCACTCCCTGCACCCATCCTTGTTACAGTGGAGTATTACGTCCAAAATAACTGAAAAGCAGCCAGGGCGTCGAACTAACATTTCGCCTAAAAAGGTGCTAAAACGTTAGAGCTTTCGCGCTTCGCGCGGGAAGGAGGGAAACTCCTCCTTCCTGCACCCACCCCTATTACATACCGTGCAATATTGCTCCAAATAATTGAAAAGCAGTCGGTTCGTCGAACTATAACTTTCCGCCTTTGTTTGCTACAAGCCGTTATCTTTCTCTCAAATTTGCTAAAATATCAGAGCTTTCGCGCTTCGCGCGGGAAGGGGGAACCCCCCTCTCTGCGCCCATCCCTGTTGCAGTGCAGTATTACGCCCAAATAACTGAAAAACAGTCCGGACGTCGAAATAACTTTCCGCCTAAAAAAGGTGCTACGAGCCGTTATCTTTCTCTCAAATTTGCTATAATACGTCAGAGCTTTCGCGCTCCGAGCGGGAAGGGGGGAATCTTCCCCCTCCCTGCACCCACCCCCTGGGGAGCACGCACCAATTAAAGGGTTCAAAATTTGAAAAAAATAAAGATGTAATTGCTTTGCTCGATATATCATGTATGTGTCATATGACTCCTGCTAAATATTGCGCCCCCGATGTAAGATAAATAAAGTGTATAAAACAGCATTTGCAAAGGTTCAACTTTTGAAAGAAATCTCAATTTCAGGTACCCTTGCTGAATTTCTCGACTCTTTCTCAAGCCTTTGAGGGTTTTCGTTAGTTTTGCTCCCGATTGTAAAAGTGAGTGAATAGAAAACCGCTTATCAATGCATAAAATTCGAGCTTCTCTACCGCTCAATTGCAAAATTTCCTGGGTAAAATGCACAAGAAATTGCGTTTTTTTAGGATTAAAAATGAAAAATTTGCCGCTCGGTCGCTTTGCTCCCTCGCTGACGTAGATAGGTTTGGGCACTTGGGGGGGGGGGGGGGGGGGGTGGGGGGGGGGGGGGTGGTGTCTGTGTGTGTATGTGTGTGTGTGTGTTTGACGATGTGTGTGTGCGTGAGGGTGGGTCTGTTTAGCAGTATGTCCGAGGACATTTTCGGACAGAGAACAAAAAAAAAATCATGACAACAATGGTCCTCGGAAGCCGGACAATAGTCCTCGAACGTCGAACAATGAATTTGTGCTTTATTCCGTCGACTGTCCGAGGACGAGGAACAATACCTGTCCTCGGAAGTAAAGCCATGTAAACCTGTGTGAGTGTGTGTGTGTTTTCTTGTCAGGTCACGGGGGGTTATTGTGTTTGTGAATCACCACCAGAGCACGGTGCATCGCCTCGTCGTAACTTGGTGCTCTGAGGATTGGGCTATCAGTATAAGGGAGTATACCCAAAAAAATATTTACCACTACAACACTGCCCTACGAGCATGACGGAATAAAGGGCATCATTGTGTTCTTTTGTTCTTTGTACCCCACAAGACTATGTAAAACCACACTCACTCACACACACACACACACACACCATATAAACGAGCGTGAAAGGGAAACTCTAAAACCAGTTTTCTTTATATTATTATCATATTATTATTACTACATGTATTGTTATCATCATCACCATCACAATTATTATTATCACTGTTTTAACAGTAACATTATCATTACTTTTTACTGTAGATCAATCAAAATTTCTAGACGCAGGCCAATCTGTTTCCATCGAAGTTTCTTTGGTGGTCCGCCTGTTTGATCTATTGTTACTGAGAACGAACATGACTGCTATCTTTCGAGTCGAGTTCCAGGACGAATATCTTAACCTAGGCGGTACTATTCAGATAGGAACCGGCAACGACCCGTTTGACACCCAGTCTGTCGTCAGAACCTTTCACGGATACATACCCTACTCCGATGATATGTATGTACGAACTAATGCAATTTGGATCAGTATCGCTGGTAGGCAGTACTCCAGCTACGGTCACGTGAATATTAAAGTCAACGCCATCGACACATTAGGTAAGTAGCCACTTACGGCAATTTTATCATCCTTAAGCGAGTTTGCATCATCCTTGGAGTGTTATTTTATAGTAATATGACAATGAATTACTTTATACAGAAAACATATCAATCTATGTATTTTCATCTACTTTCTCGTCTTGATTATTGCAATTATCTTTTTTATAGTGCGTTAACTTCTCAAGCAGCTGAGCGACAAAGAGCACAGTACTCTGCTGCCAGAATATTGTCTACAACATGTAAAACATGTAAAAGGGATCATATTTCACCAGTTTTGAAAGGGTTACATTAGCTACCAGTCGAGTATTAAATTCTGCTTATTACTTGGAAAGCATTACATGGTTTTGCCCACTCATACATTGAAAATTTCATTTCTGAATATGTACCAACTCGTTGTCTGCGTTCTTCTTGTAAAAATCTTCTTGTGGTACAAAGAACAGAATAGTCTCTTGGTGACCGTGCCTTGCGGCGCCATGTTTATAGAACCAGTTACCTCCTTATATCCGTTCCATAGGCACCTTGGATTCTTTTAAGTCAAATTGGAAAACAGTCCTTTTTTCTGAAGCGTACAGTGAAATAATTTCATCACAGATGTGTAGTATTCTTCAGTCTATTCTATTTCTACCTTCTTGCTTCTCTCATTTTCATCATGCGCCTCGGAATAGTTGGAACGTAGATAATAATAATAATAATAATAATAATAATAATAATAATAATAATAATAATAATATGTCTTGTTTATCCAGGATAACCTCATCAGTATTATATACTGTTCTCCCTGAGGGTCCTGCAATCATACTATTACCCTGGCTTTAGCCGAGCTACCGTGGTGCTCAAGCATTCAAGGAATTTCTTCCTACCGGGTACCCATTTACCTCACCTGGGTGGAGAGTAGCAAAATGTAAATGTAGATGGCGCAATATAAATGCGTTGTATTATTACTCACCTGAGCCGTCATATTATGTTTTCCTGCCTTTCACCTTCAATTAAAAATAAATTGCATATTTACAATTTTGTAATCCCTTTACTTGATGCAATTGAAACGGAACAAAGGCCTCTTTGGGGCTTAAAGGACCTATGAAATGCAAGTACATGTTGATCTTTGATGATGTGTATTGTTCTCTTCATCACAAAATTTACAAACATTTGATATAAATATGTGTCATATATTTTTGAATATTTTTTGTAGTTATTTTATTTTAACTGCTAAGCCCCGCCCCTGCAAAATCCTTTGGAGTCTGATTCTTCACATGACATCATCAGTCAATCACCAGTCACCTAAAACAAGCCAAACAATAGACACTGGTATGTACCTATCCCTCAGTGTAGCACCCGCTCACAATAGCACCGCATGTTTTCATACAATACCAACACATGAACTCTCAATCACAATAGCAGATGCTATGTCAGAAATGCTCCAGCATCACAAGAAAGAAAGGTACTGTCAATCTGTTGATCCTATTTTGAGCAAGTACAAAACAGAGAGATACTGTACATACCAGTGTCTATTGTTTGGCTTGTTGACTGATGATTGACTGATGACGTCATGTGAAGAATCAGCCTCCAAAGGATTTTTTAGGGGCGGGGATTAGCAGGTAAAATAAAAAAATTACAAAAAATATTTTAAAAATATATGACACATATTCAGATTAAATGGTTGTAAATTGTTGTACAGAACAATACACATCATCAAAGATCAACATGTACTTGCATTTCATAGGTCCTTTAATGATTATTTTAATAACGGATTTCGGTAGGGATGCGTAGGGAGAACAATGGATGCTTCTTATATATCACAGTTGTAAATTGATTAGAGTTTGTTTTGATCTAACCTTGTTCTTCCACTGGCAACAGATCTGCTGCAATGTGGAAACTCTAGCACCGCCGCGCTAACAAGGGCAGATTTGTGTGATGGAGTCTATACATGCCCAGATTTCGCAGATGAAACACAATGTAGTGAGTAAAAAGATACAGCTGATTTTATGCCTCCGCCACTGCGGTGCCCAAGGTATTATGTTTTGGGGTTGTCTGTCCGTCCGTCCGTCCCACGTCTTGTTAACGTAATAACCTAAAAACCGTTTAATTGATTTGTAGCCAAAAATTATCTACGAGCATGTAAAAATTAACTAATTATATTTCTTATTTTAGTGGTCAAAGATCACAGGATAGTAAAAATTTAAATTAACAAAATAAGTTCGTAAATATCTCCCAAAATATCTCGTTACCGCGATTTCTTGATTGACACAATGGATTTTAACTTAACTTCGATCAACTATACATAGGTATGTAACGATGCACTGATTAGATTTTGGATGTGAGTGGTCAAAGGTCACAGAGTCACAGAAGTTTTAAAACATCCCCGAAATATCTCGTTTCCAACTTAAAAACTTAAAAAACTCAACTTAACAACATTAAACGGATTTAACCCGAAATTTTTATAGTTTTATATAACCATGTACCAATTAGATCTTAGATTAGATTTTAGCTGTAAGAGGTCAAAGGTCTCAGGCTCATAAAAGTGTAATGAAATCACCCAATATATTTTGTTTACGCCAAAACTTGAAAATCTTTGAACGGATACTGACCAAACCTTGATCAAGTATGCATAAGCAAGTGAGGATGAAGTAAATGGACTTTGTATGTAAGAGGTCAAAGGCCGTAGGCGACAGCGTCATAAAATTATTGAAAGATCCCACAAAATTTGTCAATACCAAGACAACTTAAAGGAAAATAAAAAAATAATGACATATTGCTCTGAAAGAAAGCAGACAAATAAAAAAAAAAAACCAGTAGATTATGAAAAGTCTGAACGAATTCGGCCAAGCCAAATGAAGTTAAGATCTCTATGTGTTATGTTTT
The DNA here is from genome assembly GCA_025617745.1 of Heliocidaris erythrogramma. Classification (NCBI taxonomy): domain Eukaryota; kingdom Metazoa; phylum Echinodermata; class Echinoidea; order Camarodonta; family Echinometridae; genus Heliocidaris; species Heliocidaris erythrogramma. The sequence continues at coordinate 14,034,291 of CM046859.1, forward strand.
AGTCTGTAGGATTTTCTTCTTTTTCGAGAACCTATATTTAAACGATATGCTATATATCTACAACATATTTTGAGTACTGCCCCAAGGGAAAATGTGCGTATGACATGTATTAATGCAATTTTAGTGTTCGGCAAACAGGAGAGTTGACCGTGGATACGGCACATTAGACTGACCAAATAACCAATTTGAGGTTCGCACTGATTTAGTGACCTCATTTTTCAAGCATTCATAACTTATCATTATTCGGAATACAAAATTAGAAATAGGATTAATGTTCACATAAACAAAATTGCAAGTAAAGTTTTATATTCCCTACGAGGGCCTTGTTAATGAGTATAAATGCCTTACCAAAAGGCACTGACTAGCGCATTCATTTGGTTTCGAACACGGGGCCTCAGATTTACGAGACCCCTGATCTACCACTGAGCCATTATCTTTATCTTTATCATTATTATTATTATTGTTGTTTTTAGTGTTGTTATCATCATCATCATTATTATCATTAGAGATTTATCTCCATCAAAATTAGCTTTCAAATTCATTTCCTGACCCCCACCACTCTTGTTTAGACACAGGCATCTCTTAACATAATTAATTATTCCATTGGCTTCCAGACGTTATTTCAAAGTGTAATCGCTTGACCAGAGCTCAACTTTATCTTTAAAGTAGCTATTCAAAGAAAATCACAAATATGGCAATTAATGTATCACTAGAAACTGGGAAGCTTACAGATGGCAATCGTATAAGTTTTATGTCAACTGCGTATCTGATGATTATAAAAACAACACAAATAAAAGCTCTTCTCAGCATCTGGAATATCCGAGGATTCGCCAGAAATATAGCGATGTTTTGATGTCGTCACACTCGGGATCGATCCTGCTTTAATAAGCAGACGACATCCTATAATGAATGAACGTAATTGCAATGCAATTATTAATCAAATTATAAAGAGTTTGGTGTATTTAAACATGACCTTGTTTCACACCATTATAAAGGGAAAGTGAAACTGATTCTGATAGCTAAAACCGTTTGATTGTAAATACACAGGAGAAGGGTCAATGATCAATGAAATAAACCCCACTTTCAAATTGAAAAGCCCTCCGAATAATAGCAGGATGGTATTCGTTCCCTCTTGAAACGCCGAACATGCCCCGGTGCAAGCAGCTAAAAATACAATGGCGTCTTATTTTGTTTACAAGTGACTGATTCCTTTATTTTTTTAACGCTGCATTTTTCATCAAAATAATACCATACACGCAGTTAAGAGTGAGGCAACAGAATAACATTAAGACTGACGCTAGTGAAGGAAGAGAAATAAGTGAAGAGGAGATGACAAAATAGGCTCTGAAAAATGTGTAAGATGTTATGGGACATCGTCCGCTTAGACAGGACTGGTCCATGGTGTGTCGTCACATATCTCAGCAGCGTTCGAGGAGCTCTTCAGATGCTATATCGGGGGCTGTATTTTACCGTTTTATAATTGATAATAATCATTACTTCAAATGTTTCCAAGCATTGAATTTGGATAACCTTGTTTAATTTATGCCATCTATGCAATAATAAGTATTAAGCCAATATTTAAAATCATTAAAGTTCTACTTTAAGTAGACTCTAGTTTTAAAAAAGTGTCAATCTTTCAATTAAAAATGAACATTACATTTAAAATCAATACTATATTTCATATTGATACAGGTCATCTACCAATGTTCCTTCGCGACACCGAGTATTATTCTATCACGTTTCCGGATATTAGTAGCGAAATGTATAATATATCACTGTTCAAGACAAACGCTACCCACGGATTTCGAGTGAAGTTTTTGGATATCTACCTTCAGTGCTACTATTATTACTATGGTTACTGCGATGATGTAATTGTTCAGATAGGTACAGGTAACAACCCCGGTAACAACAGATCTATAGTCAAAACTGTTGGTGCGTTCACATCTTATGAAGACGATGTTTATCTTGGATCAAATGAGATGTGGATAACAGTCGCAGGTGTTTGGAGATATAGGTTCTACGGTCGTGTAGATATTGAAATCAACCCCGTCAGCTTATCAGGTAGGTCCCTGGTACAGTAATGTATTTTTCCTCATAATTTGTTTTCTTTTATTCGGGCGGTTCAACTTGTGGATTGTGAAATAATTATTCGCCCTTGTGCATATACAATACAGTACGTGTCGAAATACATGTATTTAGGGTGGGCGCCCGTAACTAATATAACGTTAAAGTAATAAACAAGATCATGTTACACATTGAACATGTTATACGTCTGTCAGCAGAGAGAATAATGCTTATATACATGTAATAACAATAATAATAATGATAATAAAATAGTACAAATAATATAGGTTTTCCCCGCCAATTTTTTTTTTTTTTTTTTTTTTTTTTTCGCAACATTGACCAATTGATTTTACGAGCATTCAATTAAAACGATTTTCGCCATGTCATGCTATTCGGCAGTTCAAATTCTTGACCTGTGCATTCGAATTCATCTCGGAAGCATTCAAATTCGCATTTCAGGCAGTCAAATTAACACTCTTTTCATTCACATTCGTAAGCCTACATTCAATTTAGCATCGCATTGTCACGTGATCACGCAACAAACCCGTCCCTGCATTCGAATTCATTTTGGAGCATCTAATTTAGCGTGTTGAGCATTCAATTTAAAAATTTCACCAACATTAGTTGTGATATTTTTTCTATTGTTTTGTATTATGTGTTTGACATGATATTTGCCATTCAAGATAGGGACTACGTGATTTTGATTATATCGAATTTTAAAAGAATCCATCGTTTGAGCGAATAAAAGTCCATTAATTTTTTGTCGCGTGGTCGTGGATGTATATATATATACATAAACACATGAAACACTTTCTTTGTAATTGAGGACACACTACATTTTAGAATATATTTTAGAAGACAAGAGGACAAATTAAAGCTCTTTTATCGCTATTTAATGCAGGAGATGATAAAGAAAATGTAGATGTAAAGAAGGGCTTTAAAAGTTACCCTATAATTGTCAATAGATGAGGAAAAAAACATAAGGAAATGCTGGTTTTCTGACGTTGTGTTGTCTACTCCTTCCTTGGGGGAGATAGTCGCCTATGCTAGCAGCTTACGTGCATGAATTTTCTCGTTCAAAGTAGGCCTATATTTTCAAATTAACCCTTCAGGTATATTCCCCAAATTGCGATGCTTTTTGAAATCTACAGAATACAATCCATCCTTTAAAATTTACAAGTGTCCTACAGGACAATAATGTCTACGATATTATGGACTCAAAATGTAAATTAAATTCGAAATCAGCCTTATTTAGGGGGAATTATATACAAAACGGGGGGCTTAATAACTTGTGCACCGTGTTAAATTGAATGAACATGTTCCGAATCTGACCGTCCATTTTCGAATTTGAATGCCTGAGGTGTCCTTTCGGAATTTGCAAATGAATTTGAATGATTCCTACATACATGCTAATTTGAATGCACAGAAATGAAATTGAATGATACAAAAGCAATATCACTTGCTCGAAACGCGAAATTCAATGACTTAAATACACTTTTGAATGCCAGATGCGATAAATAATGTTTTTTGCTATTAGCATTGAATGAACGTTCTGAATCAAACTGACAGAAAAAGTGTTATTATAATTATCCTCATAACAGGAATTAAAGGTTAGAAAAATAGTTGGTATTGTTATGCATTTTTTGGTGAATCTCGTTAGGGTAAGACTATATCGATAACCAGGTTGCTTCAGGTAGCTTTAAACATATTAAAAGATCAAACTTAAGGTTACCTGCCTTTCCGGGCAAATCCATTTTCTTCTTTTTCCCTAAAAGGGCCGGGATATTTTGGCTATGCCACAGCCGGGGGGTGGAATCCCCCCCCCCCCCCCACCCACTGATATCTCGACCGTCGACCGGGCGATCGCGCCGAAAATCGGCACGCACGTCGGCCACAACGTAAAATGTTCCGAAAAATGTTCACATTAATTAATTATGCAAATCTATGCATGAAATTAAAATTTTGGTCTAAATCATTAAATAAAGCTCAAAATATGTTAATTTTTGGTCTAGACATTCTTTCCACTATTCTTAGCAAATATACCTGAAAAAATTCGGTATCAAAATTGATTTCTTATGTATTTTAAAATTTCTCATGTATTTCTTTGTTGTTTTTTTTACGTTTTGTTTTTTATTGTTTTTTGGATGAAATTTGTCGGGGAAACTTTCGCGAACATAAACAGCCTAAAATAAATTAATTTCAATCAGCAAATGTAAAAATATTCATAGATTTCTAAATTTTGGCTGAAAACACATTTTGTATTGAAATTATACATGAAATCACGTTTTTGAGCAATTTTCGGTCTAACGTGCAAGTACGAAATGTTGCGTAAATTCGGAACCGCATTCCCTGACATCCCGAATTTGGTCTCAAAAGATGCGTGAGATTCGAAAAAAAAGTAATGAAACGGTGCGGCGACTGCTTTTCGCGTTGCGGACATATCGCGAGAAACGTCTAGGGGTGGATCCCCCCGGCCCTTTTAGGGTTCACATTGTTCATCTTTGGGAATTGTCATAATGTTGATAATTATTTTATTATGAGCAATTGCACAGGTCAGAATTGAAAATGATTCAGTTTGGGACATATTCACATTCAAGAAAGTATAATATCACTCGGAAAATTTATTGGTAACGGTAAATCTTAAAAATAAGTAATTATTTCTCTAAAATTTACAGGTGTAGTCAACTGGTATTTTGAGGGATTGTGTTTTACCCTAGCAGGTGTTTTCAAAACCAGAAGATAAATAATTTTTACCCGAGCGCTACGTATTTACGTTAAAAAATATATGGTGAAAAAGTGATTATTATTCTATACTATATAACTGCTACCTTAAAAGTATTCGAATATTTTTCATATGCGCATATTAATGATATGATGTCACTCATAGTAGGGGCTTGATATTTCCCAGTAAATCCTTGTGTACTGATGTTCCTACACGTATAAATATTTTACAACAAGAATGGTTAACATTACAACAGTCATATGCAGCAAGATATAAAAAAGAAAGCCATTGAAAATAATTATGCAAGATTTGTTCCCTTGTTATCACCAGATCTGATTTCCTGTTCAGACTCTAAAAGATTGATTTCCCAAGGTGATATCTGTGATGGAACGTATCAGTGCGACGATTATTGGGATGAAACAACCTGTAGTAAGTGAGAGTTTTCTAAATCATTCGATTTATAAAAAAAAATTCTGCATGCAGTGGCGGATGGAGGGGGGGGGGGGTGGAGACTACGTCCCTCCAGCCAAATCTAACCCGGCATATGTTATCTTATTGTGCACATCAAGTATAAAAAGGAAAATGTGACATCCCCCTTTTTTTGGGGGGGGGGGTGGTTGTTCCTGTTCCTACCTTATATTCCTCTTTTTTAAAAGATTTTATAAATATGACTTTAGATTTTCCAGTAAAGGACCCACCGAATCCACATTATTGATCATTATGAATCTGGAGCAGCTCTAAATGAACATTCGCAATACAAACATCATTACCTTCTTGGCTAATCTGAGCAGATGCGCAAAATTTGGTTGTTTGCCATGGATGCGCGTCTGATCCCATGTCTATCTGCAGGAGCTACCGCATCATTTTCTGCTGTAAGTGAGAAATCCAAGAGAAGTTTAATGGAATCTGACTGTTCATTTCAAGGTTATCCATTTCCGTTAAGTTTCTTAACGCAATCGAGATCAAAATTGCTTTTAGAATTTGTAGTTTTACGATATTCCAGACTAATAATGCATACATATTTTCCTTCATCGAGAATGGTGCTGACGGAGTATTATGCTATCGATCCCCATGTGTTACGATATCTGCATCGGCTTCTTAATCTCATGGTTATATTGACCATATGGTCCAAAAAACCATCGAAAATGACGGGCGGTGAAAATATGCTAATTACGATCCTCGCAATCGATATCGCGTGACGAGGTGTGTTTTAAACTATTTGATTATTAGTCTAGAATATTGTAAAATTACATGAGCAGTCCGGTAATTCTAAAAGGAAATAATTATTTGATCTAAATAAATAAATTCATTTTTAACGCACTTTTTTGCAATTTAAGGTCACGTTTAGGTCATGAAGGTCAAATAAATTTGTTACCTTTTTACATGACCGTGCATTCGTTTGATTTTGAAAGTGTTATAGATGTCTAATATTTGATGAATCCTTTATTCATTGTGAGAAGGGGTGTTATATTTTCAATATGCAAGTCGAGTTCACGAACTAAAGGTCAGGTCAAAGTTCAAATTTTTTAGTCCATTAATTATCAGGACTCAGAGAATAGTATGTATTCAGAATCGTGCCGCTTCAAATCATCTATACGGTTTGGAATACTGCAAACCATTTGAATGTTGAATTAATGTTGAATTTTGAATTAATGTTGAACTAAAAATATATTAGGTCGTATGACTTGAGGTGATACAGTTCAGGATCCACCTCCCTGGGATAACCATAGTTCCTATGCATAGCACTGACGTCTGTGACAGTCTTGTCCGGGCTGTTGATGATGTACAGTAATGTACTTGGACAATTGGACTATCATTTGTACGGAAGCTTAAAAGTGCTACCGAGATGACGAGATAATTCCTCGCCTTCTTGACCTTTTCTGGTCCGAGAAGGCGAGAAAGCGAGATCCGGCATCTGGTCTTCTCGACGTTTTTTGATCCGAGAAGGCGAGATCCGGGCTATCGTCTTTTCGACTTCTTGGGTCCGAGAAGTCGAGAAGGCGAGATCCAGACTATCGTCTTCTCGATCGATCCTAGAAGTCGAGAAGACAAGATTTGGAATATCACCTTCTCACCTTCCTGGACTCAAGAAGTCGAGTTGACGAGATTCCGGATCTCACCTTCTTGCCTTCTTGGACCCAAGAAGTCGAAAAGACGATAGCCCGGATCTCGCCTACTCGGACCAAAAAAGGTCGAGAAGACCAGATGCCGGATCTCGCCTTCTCGGACCAAAAAACTTGAAAAGACGAGGAATTATCTCGTCATCTCCATGATCTTGGTGGCACTTTTAAGCTTGACTTTTATTACTGGTAATGATTTTTGTTGGAACCAAAAGCGATCGTTACTGAGATTCTGAAGCTGTTACAAATTTTTTCTTGTACATCAAGTTAACAGATAGCATCAGCATACATGTAGGATATTCTCCGCTTTACATTTACGTCTCACTCATCACGCTTATAATATCCAAGAAGGCAAATTCTGTCACCTGCTAATAGAGTAATAAAACAACCCTTTTAGTTGTAGAAATAAACATCTGCACTGTTAAAAAATATGTGGGTATTTTTACAGGTAATTTCCTGGCAGTCGAAACGCCAGGAGTGCACGTTATTTTACAGCCTCATGTAAAACTACAGTCTGTAAAAAATATTTCCGTTTTTTTTACAGGAAAGAGACTGTAAATTTAAAATAATTTGTAGTCAGTCTCAAGGAAAGCCAGAAAGTCTGTAGTTTTACAGTTATTAGTGTATAGCCATGCTTCATGTTATCCTATTCTCTACCTTAATTTATCCTATCCTAAACATATCCTATCTAGTTAATTCAATTTAATGCAATCTTTTATATGCACCTTATAGTTTTTTTTATTCCTTTTGTGACAGTTACTAAATCGGGCAACCCCAAACCATACGCTTACTAAAAATTCATGAATATTCATATAAGTGTTTTCCCACATATTTGGTAATTTAACAGGGTAACTTGTTAAAATATGAGAAAATGTTTTAATAACGGTGTTTTTTATCGGGCGATTGAAAATAAATGCTGATTTCCGGTAAACCAACAAACTTGCTGTTGTTTTACAGGAAAAGCCTGTAAAATTGAAATGACGGCAATGTAATTTCAAGGGCCAGGAAACCTGCAGTTTTACACTTATTTTTTGCAGTGTGGCACTATAACAAGATGATGCATTTCCTTTTAATTGTTCAGATACTACAGATATTATTGTATATATTAAATATATAGAACGAAAAATCCCGTAACACTGTATATTTCTTAGATGTCTCAAAAATTCATGTCTAGGTGCATGTTGAAAAGCCAGGTAAGATATCATGATGTGGATTTCTTCTGCCACTCTTGATGGAAATTTGTCAGTATGTTGTGTGAGATAGTTTGATCTAGATTGTTTCAATATTATTGCGCAAATTGTCCATTTCAGATATACTTTGCAGACCTAGCATGTAGATTAAGATTAGGACTATGCACTTTCTATGCAGGAATGTCCGTGTGTTCATTACGGAGTGTAGTGTTGGGTAGGTAGGGCCGACAGTTTCATACGATATAAAGGACCTTCCCTTGCCGATTTTGATGAAACCGCGTAACACAAAAGTTTGCAATCAATCGTGAAGTGTTAATAGCTTAGATCATTTTTGTCATGAACATCTCATTCAAATGATCACCCCTACAGCCCAATCAAAACAGTTGTTTCAAACGTTGCATGGGGAAAGTCTCATGTAATAAACATGAAGAATACCACCAAATCTGTGCTAGATCACATCATGCTTTTGGGTTTTCAACTAGACAAATATTGGACGACACGATAAACATAATCCATACTTTACATCCCATGTTTGCAGATAATCCCTACAAATTTTGGGTACAACTGAGGGTGTAAATGGTGATATGGTATACATGGTGATATCGATTATTTATAACAGATCATCATCACCACATACATCACTGTGAATAATTGTGGACGGTGGTAGTCCCCTGTTTGTTTCAGTGGTTGACCAAAGAGAGCAACTTGGAATTCACTTTTTGTTTTTGGCCAGTAGAAATGTAAAACAATTTGGGTCGAAGACAAATCATTCCCATTCATTTGTGCCGTATACAAAACATACTTTACCACTCACCCTATGCATCAGACTTTGACTTCACTTTAATTGGCTGATTATGAGTTGTAAAGCTAAAAATATCATCACGAGATTCGGACCCAAAACCTTCATAGGCATATTATACTAACTAATGCAGTATCCACGCTCAAGTTCAACTTTGACTTTGTACTGATCCCTTTATGACCGATATTAACTTGAATTTTGATATGAATGATATCATCATAGATTGATTCTGCATTATTATCCACAATTTGGTCGGACATTATTCTGAATACAAATATTATCATCCAAGCCTTGACAATAAAAATGACAGATACGCTGTTTTTAAATTTTTTTTTGACCCAAGGGTAAGATTGAACTTTGACCTGACGTTCAGTTTGTGAACTCGAGGCTTAAACTGAAAACGTAACATTATCAATGTATTCGGCACCACATACTCGTCAAAGACAAATCACAGATAACAAATCACTATATCCATAATATCAAGTTCAAGTTTGACCTTAAATTGAGCCCTTCTGACCAATAAATGAATGAATGATCTCAGAGATCAGTTCTGTACACGCAAAGTCCCTTCGTATAAACATTAGACATCTATAGCAGTTTTAAAAATCTAACGTAGGCACAGCCATGTACACATATAACAAATTTGATCTTTATTTGACCTTTAGGACCTAAAAGTGACCTTAAATTGCAGAAAGTACGTTAAAAATTAACTCTACGTCCCTCCAAACCCCTATTTACATGCATCATACACTAATATCAGACATGTAGATCAAAGTTGGGTTTCAATATGGCTACAAGGTGCCTTTTTGGATTTATGCAAATTATTCAAATTGCTCAAGGTTGCCCTTTGGGCAACAAAGCTGACATTTTTCTTGGAACACATAAGATCACAAATCAACAAAAAATAAACAGTGTACGCAACTTATCTAGGTTCGCTATTGCCTACATATATAGGAGTGCCGAATGGACTAAACCAGAATGACAAGATGACAAATGTTTTTCAAGTTTCTTTCAAGAAAACTTTATTTTTGCATTTTTCAGGTCTCCTGGCGCATCAGGTATCAATTCATCTCCAAAGTTTCCACCTGTTGGTTGGCAAAATCTCAGCGGCTACTATTAATGACTAGTATTTTTCAAGCAAATTATTAGACCCTACCCTACCAATACTGGGCGTTAAAAAAAAAGGAAACCCAACTTTGAAAAATTTCTGTAAATCGTCAATATTTTTTCACCAATGAAATTTATATTATCTAAAGGAATGATTAATACATTGTCCATTGATACCTTGGTTAGGTTTTCAATGTTTTGCATCACTGAACACCATTGTCTTCAAAGTTTTGTGCAAAATGCAATAATAAATAAAATGCAGTAATAAAAGTCAAGCTTAAAAGTGCCACCAAGATCATGGAGATGAAGAAATATGCATGATGTTAATAGGATAATAATGATAATATGGATATTTATATAGCGCCAGTATCCATCAGGTATAATAATAAGATTCATTTATATAGCGCAGCTACTATTTGAATATACTCTACTGCGCTTTGCTGGAGACTCCTATATGCTTACACTTTATAAACAGAACTAATCTACTTAAAAGCCTCTGAAAACAGATGGGTATTCAGTAGAGATTTTAAAATGGGGACTGATTGTGCTTTCCTTATTGCAAGAGGAAGTTGGTTCCAGAGTTTTGGAGCAGCACAGCTAAATGCACAAACTCCAAGAGTTGTTTTCGTTTTGACATGAGGCAACTTTAGAAGCAGTTTGTCTTGTGAACTTCGTAAGTTATGTGTATATGGATGCAATTTAAAAGATAATAATTCAGACAAGTAATTTGGGGCTTGACCATTCAAAGCTTTGTAAATAAGCAAAAGTAACTTGAATGTGATTCTGTACTTTATTGACAACCAATGTAACTTATGGTAAGTGCCCTTTTCACCTGTGATAAATGCCTCTTTTTAAGTGCCTGAAAATTAGGGATGGATTGTCAACTCGATATAGCTGATATGGGAAGAGCTGGACATGAAGGTCTCATAAAAATGCCAAGTGAGCTTCATCTTCTGAAGGCATTGAAATACATCCAAACATTCATCAGGGCAATGTAAACTACCTTTAGAAAACAGAAGAGAAAGGGGTCCTGAGAATCATCCTATGGGAAGAGTTGGACATGAAGGTCCGAGAAAATATATGCCCAACAAGGGAGCATCATCTGTTGAAAATTCTACAGAAGGCATGGAAAGACATTTCCAGTGACTTCTTCCACAACTAATTCCACAAGTTGACCAGCTGGATGCCCATGACGTGCCGTGAGGTTGTCGCTACCGGGGCAGGATCTCTGATGAGAAATCTTTATTATTCAAAAAGTTTTTTTTAAATTTAGGCATTATTTTCATTAAAGAAGTAACACAAATACAAAAAATAAACAATAAAATATGATTTTCCACAAGAAAACAAGAAAACAAAATGCAATGTGGTGATCGCCAAATATTGATGTGTTTATTAAATGAAAATATTAGTTTTCTGTATGAGTTCAGGATTGATTAATGTATATTAGTCAATAGATTTTTTTAATATTCATCAGTACAAACAAGGGTCCGAATTTGTAGAAAACCGAAAAGGCAAAAATGCTTGCACAACTGACCAAACCAATGACCTCATGTTTTCCACTAGAAATTATTTTTTTATTTTTTTTTTTTTGGGGGGGGGGGTAGGTTGCCCTTTTAACGCATGACTGCCTCCTAAAACGCTTTTCATAATGTTAAAGTGATGTCAACTTGAAGGCTGATGTCTATCCATCATTTTGATACCAAATTCTTACAGTGCCAAAAATCTGATGATAACTGAAATTTAGGTGATTGTGAAAAATCAGTTCTGAATACAGGTGTACCCAAACTTTTGGAGGGCAGTGTATATACGAAGCAATGTGATTTAAATAAATAAGGGACTTGCTAATATAACCAAGCATTAACAAACTGTCTGATTTTGTTCCATTTGAGGTATAAATGATAACACAGAATAGTGTATTTCATCGATCATTTCTAGGCGTCAAAAAATCTTGCTTTGGGTCCAGAGACAGGTGCATTTTGTCATGTTTAAACCGAAAATAGGTTTATAAAATGTTATTGAAAGTATGCAACAGGAGGGCCATTTTCAACTCCAGTAACGAGCATTCGTTCAGTCTACGCCCGTAAATACAAGTGACAAAATCGGGACAAAATGCAACAGTATTATCAATACGATAATTGGTCATTGTTTTTTTTTTCATTCAACTTGTGGTACATATTTTTCAACAAGAAACATGACGAATGACTGAGAAAAATGACCCATTCTCGTTTTTACAAAGGTTATCAGGACATACTTCTCAATGAAGGGGAATCTTTTCACATAACCATTCCGGATATTACACGCGCATCTTACAGGAGAACATTGATCCGTACAAACTCTTCATTGGGGTTCCAAGTCAGCATCTTTTATGTGGGCTGTTGTGGAATCATTTCAGTTGGCACGGGCAACGACCCAAGTAACACACATCATGTCTTCACGACCAACCTTAATAGTGCAGACGATGTTTACGTCACAACCAATGAAATCTGGCTTGAGGTAATAGGTAGTGAGGACGACAGCTATGACCATGTGGAAATTGACATCACTTCAATAACTTTACCGGGTAACAGTTCTTTTTGCTCATTATAAAAAAAAAAATGAAAAATATATACAATCCGTTATTGGTTGTAGTTTTATGAAAACATATATGAAACCTGGATATGAATTTCGATAATTTCCTTTTACAGTGCGTCCCAGAAATACCTGAAAACGAAGGTTCATTGTGAACAACTATGAGTTGTATAAATGTTATTATTAGTTGTCTATAAAAATAAAGGTAATATGCTTTCAAATTATACATTTATGACGTTAATCTTTAAATACTTCATATTGTTTTGAATATGGTATGTAAATATCTACTTATGCCAGATTTTGGTAAAAACCGTGAAAAGGTTCGTATCACCTGCAAACATGACGTAAGGGAGATGTAAGCTTTAAATTATGGTACACAAGATATCCCTCGAGCGGTGACAAAGTGCTTATTTGTAATGGAGAATTGCAATAATCTGATATTTTTTCCTTCCTCTTCTGCCCTTTATACAACATCCTTTTCTTTTGGTTAATAACAATGGAAGGTGCCGATTACTGTGAATTTTTGTGAAATTATCACTGTGCTGTCCGCTTTGTTAAAAAAGAAGTTGCACTTCTGAAATGCAAAAAATTCATTTCAGTACAAAATATGCCCTTTCTCTTCTCCCTGCCATCGATAAAAAGTCAGTCCTTATTTATTTAATGATGAGGGCATTATTCTTACACTCCTTGTTTCCTTATTAAAAGAAATATATGAAAACTTCTCATTCACTCATTGGGTTTTAAAGTGTTTTGTTTCCTTCGGGTAATGTTCGCATGTTGTCCTAACCGTTCACAGTTTTACCCAAATCTTGCACAGCAGGGGTTTTACATATCATTTTCAAAATGATGCCGCTCGGAAAAGCAAGTACGGATGGACGCCATCAAGATATTATTTGAAAGCGGAATACCTCGACTTTATGAAAAATAAATAAGTATAGATATAGAGCACATAGTGTGGTCACAATAACCTTTTGTTTTATGATTTCGGGTTTTTTTCTGGGACGCACTGTATATTTCCAACAAATTATTTTCCTTAGGAATTTGCCCAGGTTAGATTGATGTACATATTATTGCATTAACTTTCACAAATTCTTAAATAAATTTTAAAATTGTGCTTTTTCAGTATCAATAGATTTATATTTCTGCTCAACGAACTCCGATATCGGCATACTGAGAAGTAAAGCGTGTGATGAAAAGTATGACTGTACCAATTATGAAGACGAATTATCATGCAGTAAGTTTACACTTTATCTTTGTAGTGTTTAATTTTTTTTTTTTTCTTGGCTTGGGATGGTTCGATCTGGTACCGGTACAAACAATGCTGTTTATCTTATCTTAAAATACCTCTGTCATACCGTCATACCGATTCGTGATCATCAAGGAAAATGTATTTTTTTAAAATTCATTTATAACTTTTTTTGGGGTTGGCGGTCTGGTGTCGTTCATCGGCGTGACTGAGGTATAACAGAGGCTACATTAATCATAAATAATGCTTAATTAAAAACGTCATTCGGGATACGAAAAATATATACATATTTGTAAACAACATAGAGTTCCATCCATTATGCAAATGATATAAATTGACCAGCTCACTCATAAGCGTAATTTTGAGTGTAGACCATTATGGAGTATCGATGAAATAATATATCCGGATTACTTTTAAGCTCGTGCAATATGAACAAATAACATGCAAATAGCATCCCTTGTTAATATAGACCCACCCGAATCCGAAGTCACACATCATTTCCCTTTTTTCCTACGTCTTTTTTTTTTTGTAAAAAAATCAGATCAATCTGCGTTATATCTACAAGACGAAGAAACGTTTAACTTAGAATGGGTAAATCAAGAGAATCAGCGACTTTACAGAGTGTGGCTCTTTGAAACGAGCTCTGCCAATGGGTTTCGAGTTGAATCAAACTATCTGTATTGGAACTGCTATTACGGCAATTACCGTGACTGTGTCGGACCCTCTGTTCGAATTGGCAAAGGTAAAGATTCAACAAACCAGGAGTCAGTAGTTGCAACATATACTGCGAGGGAATACAATCAATATGGCCATGGACGGTGGTATGTGGAATCTCATGAGATGTGGATTGCTGTGGTAGGTGAAAAACTGTTCGATTCCCGTTACGTTAATCTTCGTATGAACGTAACAGCAGCTGATGTGTCAGGTAAGAACATGAATTAGGATCAAAATAATAAAGGTGACATTCGTAGAGCAAAATTTTCTAGCTTGTTAACTACAATCCCAAATAGCATGAATAAATATTTTTAAAGAATGATAGCATAGCAAAGCAAAAAAAAAAAAAGAAAGAAAAACAAACAAAAACATTCATTTGCCGTGGTGCAGAGTTCAATAAAAAATGCACTTTTCAGGCGGGTCTGACGTAACATTTCTGATGGAAAATTGTGTCAGATATCACATTTTTGTAATGGACAGCCATACATCTTTCAACGAAGTTTGGTCGGTGGGCTTTAAGAAAGAAGATTGAACCAGCTTTTTAAGCGCTCCTGCATGACAATCACTTCTCGACGGAAATTTTGGTCGTTTTGTTATGTTTGTTTTTATGTGTGTTTTGCAATATTATATCTTCAAAAGTTTGGTCCGTTGGTGAATTGCTTTCTCGTATCGGCGTGTCTACGGGTAAACCTCGATGGCTACGACTAGGCTGAAAACCATTTTCTGTGAATTACATGGAACATCTAAAAAACTTTCATGGAATCAAATCTTGATTATTTGACACAAGCTCCCAGACGATTACATCAGCATGCAGCTTTTCCACTGAAAAGGGAAATGGTCATCGGTGCTTGGCATTCCATTATTATCCTTATGGTATCTGCATCTGATGAAGCTTTGTCCCGTTTGCTGTTGGTACACCGAAAATTTTTAATCTTTTGTCAAATATTAAATATTGACGATACCTGAGTATTATCGAAGGTGCATAAAGAACCACCGAAAGGAAATGGCTATATTGTCCTAGGAATGCATATTTTTTCGTGAATAATTATTTCTTCTTTCAACATATTGTGAAAGGTTATCTGATATTGAACTACAGGAAGTACATATCTATTTCTTTATTATGACCTCAGGTTGGTTCACATGCCTGGATTCGAACACGAGTATATCCCAAAATGATGTATGCAATGGAACATACGAATGCAACAATTATGAAGACGAAAAGTCATGTGGTGAGTGCAAAATAACAAACAAAACAATCTTTTCACGTATATTAATTAGACATGGAAATTAAATTCGGGGTGAAAAACATGCTATGTTTATTATATGGCACTGATGAAATGAATTCACTAAAAAATGGGGGGGGGGGGGGGGGGGGGTTACGAACGCCAGGCATGGCATTGTGCCTTTTAGGGCTTGTTTCACAACTGCTTTAGAACGGTTCACATTGCTGCAGCGATGTCATTGCATTGCCCGTGCTATAAAGTTAAAGGTTGTATGCCCCTGTAGATGTGATGGGACATTTTTTTCTTCTTTTTTTGCCGTTACATGCTAGTATGTAGACACTTTGTACCGAGTATGTAAATGGAAGCCTGAAATAATCATCAATTAAGCCTTGTTCAGACATGATGCAGTAAAACACCTCCGCCCTCAAGCTTTCCTATGATATGCCCTGCACTTTAGGTCATTTTATTATTCGGGGCTTTCTTTAAAGGCAGTTTTATCACGTTATGTGTGAACGAAGACGGTACGCAAAGCTGCCTTTAGGGTTGGTCACAACTGGATGTGCACCTCCTTGCGTGTGGTCTAGCTGCGACGGATTTCCCATAAAATCCTTGCGTCGCACGCAAGGGCCTGCATGGATTTTTTTTTCTTCCAAGCACGCAGGAACACACATGTCAGAGAATTGTTTCTTTGTTGTGTTTTTTGCTTGTCAGGGAACTTTTGAGTAAAAAGAGACCCCTTTTCTTTTTTCTTTCTTATTATTTATTCATTTTTTTTTTTTTTTTTTTGGCTTAACAAAAAATTTTGTGAATGGCCCCTCCCTCACAAAATCCTGGATCCGCCACTGGTTGGACATGTCCAACGAACTCTGCGTGTGATGTTTTGATAAACGCAGGTGGCACGTGCAGTCATCGCATGCTTCTTGTTGAGGTCTCACGAAGCCCGTGGCTCCATACGGAGCCGTAACATATCGCACGTCAGTTCCACGATACCTGTATGGGGACTGTACGTTGGCCTCAACAGTTCTTGCAGGTTAGAAGGGGTATGTTTATGTGGAGGAGATGTAGAGAGGTGCATCGCCAGACCATGACAAAAGAAGGACGTACGAATCGCAGGAGTTGGCCATTAGCTGCGGACACGCACGCGCAAAAACACACACGATCAGTAGTGACTGACCATAGGGTTAGGGTTAGGCCACCCTAACATTCCTTATTCCCACTTCGTGAAATGTCTCGTGCATATGAATGCTGATGAAGACGTAAAATATCATAATGAAGTAAAAAAATAAATAGAATCAAGTAATGAATATTTGCCATGAAGTACGGAAATATAAAATGCTTGTTTCTGTTCTGACTGAATTTATATTCTATACCACAGATCGTTCGATAACCACCATCAGTGAAGGTGAATCTTATGCCATCTCAAATTTGGACTTGAACCATCGGGAATATCATGCCTTGCTTTTACAAACCAACTCGGCCAATGGATTCCTCGTCAAATTCCAGCATGTCTTTCTTGACTGTTGTGATATGCGTGTTCAGATTGGAACTGGGACTGACTCATCTGATGACCGGTCGATAGTTAGGTCTATACAGGGTTATGCAAATTATGTCGATGACGTGTACGTGAGAACCAGTGATATTTGGCTAGGTATGATTGGTGGGAAGGAGTCCATCGTTGGTCACGTGGATATCATTGTCACTGCAATGATCGTTTCTGGTGAGTATAGCATCTACTTAGAACATTAATGCCTATTCCATCAAACCCCTTTAGAGAATCGTCCTATTTTCACATCTTGAAGTGAGCCTATGTATCTGCATACTGATTATTTGACATTTTGTATGCGTGACAAACATTTGTACCCCTGATTGGAACTTTTTGAGCAAGACAATTGATTTTGACTTTGCACAGGTTAAATCAGAGACTTTAGCTTGAACTTATTTTTTTCATCTTAATTCAGACGGTGAATGTCTTTCATTACCCTGTCAAAATGGAGGGACGTGTCGTCACCTCTCTGACATAGGTTATCAGTGTGATTGTCTGGATCCCTTCATTGGGCAGAACTGTGAATTAGGTATGTTGAATAATGGGGTAAGGGCTTGAGGAAGGGACTTTGCAAATACGCCTTTTCATCACGAAATTCCTTAATTTAGATGATTGATAGAATAACAATAAGCATGTTTGTTTGGGGGGTTTTCACACGCCTTAGGTTATTAAGAACATTTAAATTAATTAATCAACTTCCATTTCAATTATACAATGCAAATTCCCGGAAGGAGGTGATAGGTATTTATGGCTGTTCATACGTGTATCAAGCTGTAAGTGCTGAAAAGTTTAAGATGTGACAAATAATATAAGCACTCAACCAATCAAAAAATATTTAAAATTCAAATTAAATTCAAGACATGTGTTGCTATAACTACAGTTAAAGTCAAGAATAATGAACCCGATTTAGTGTATGTTGACAAACCGGTGTTATCAATCGCTTGTTATAGGCCTATACAGGAAGGTCATGTATACTGAGTAATTATTACCGTGGTGACTATTTATTTTTTACTCATAATGTATTTGTATTTAATTTATTTTTCTCCGTATTCAAAAGATGTATGCCATTCAGTAACCTGTCTAAATGGTGGTACTTGTCAACTCACTGACACTGGTTATCAATGTGATTGCCTGGATTCGTTTCTTGGGCAGAACTGTGAAACAGGTATGTTGATAAGCTCAGGACCTCTGTATTTTCAGCCAGTTGTAATTTTATTGATACGATTTCATTGGCTTTGAAAGGAGTACATTACCTTGGTCATCAAATATTCAGGCACGCAATGCTGCACCACCTCCATTCCCTGGAGTGTATTCTTCTAAACCGTCAGCGTAAGGGCAGATGGGAACTTCGATCACTGTGACTTTCGTTATCCTACTAGGTCCCCACTTCACTCCTAGGTAGGCTATAGAGAGGCAAAATAACGATGAATTTCTTGCCAAAGGACATCAGTGCCTTAGTGGGGCACTAACCAACGACCTTCATTCTGTCAAGTGTTCAAACATTTCCGCTACAAAATCTCTGTTGTAGGGAAATCAAGCCCTAAGTAGTGTTGGTTTTAAAGTAGAACTTTAATGATTTTAAACATTGGCTTAATACTTATTATTGCATAGATGGCATAAATTAAACAAGGTTATCCAAATTCAACGCTTAGAAACATTTGAAGTAATGATTATTATCAATTATAAAACGGTAAAATACAGCCCCCGATATAGCAGCTGAAGAGCTCCTCGAACGCTGCTGAGATATGTGACGACACACCATGGACCAGTCCTGTCTAAGCAGACGATGTCCCATAACATCTTACACATTTTTCAGAGCCTATTTTGTCATCTCCTCTTCACTTATTTCTCTTCCTTCACTAGCGTCAGTCTTAATGTTAGTCTGTTGCCTCACTCTTAACGTCGTGTATGGTATTATTTTGATGAAAAATGCAGCGTTAAAAAAATAAAGGAATCAGTCACTTGTAAACAAAATAAGACGCCATTGTATTTTCAGCTGCTTGCACCGGGGCATGTTCGGCGTTTCAAGAGGGAACGAATGCCATCCTGCTATTATTCGGAGGGCTTTTCAATTTGAAAGTGGGGTTTATTTCATTGATCGTTTACCCTTCTCCTGTGTATTTACAATCGAACGGTTTTAGCTATCAGAATCAGTTTCACTTTCCCTTTATAATGGTGTGAAATAAGGTCATGTTTAAATACACCAAACTCTTTATAATTTGATAAATAATTGCATTGCAATTATGTTCATTCATTATAGGACGTCGTCTGCTTAAGCAGGATCGATCCCGAGTGTGACGACATCAAAACATCGCTATATTTCTGGCGAATCCTCGGATATTCCAGATGCTGAGAAGAGCTTTTATTTGTGTTGTTTTTATAATCATCAGATACGCAGTTGACATAAAACTTATACGATTGCCATCTGTAAGCTTCCCAGTTTCTAGTGATACATTACTTGCCATATTTGTGATTTTCTTTGAATACCTACTTTAATTCCACTACAGTGTACCACATTCGATTTAAGGGGTGTATTTTGCAAGTAAATTTGCATCAGTCATCTCATAGTATAGATCGGAAGGTCATGTAACACATGTGATTGCTTCATGATGATAATGCAATTTCTAGGCATCTTTATTATTCCCTTTTTTTTCCGTTTTCCGAAAAAAGGAAAACCTTTGTTTTTATTTCATAATCATTGCATGTCAAATACTTTGTAAACTTTGCCAGGTACAAGGGAAAGCAAAATTACTAGAATGTTGTCTTGTAGATGTATTTTCTTTTTCGTATAAAGGTTTATTTCGTATGTGTCGTGTTATTTTTAAGGGCGCTCGAAACCAGAGATATGTCGTCGCTTTGCGGCGCAGAGGCGCGTATGACATTAACGTTTTTTAGTGAACAAGATGGTCACAAGGAGAGTATATTTTTCTTTACTTTTGACGGCGATTATTAATGTTAATGCACTAAAAATGCATTAAAAATATTAGAAATTTACAAACATTACAAAAAACTTACGGTCAAGGAATTCGATTTTTGACAGATTCGGGAGATCCCTGTATCGAACTAGACCCCTGCGTCAATGGTGTCTGCCGTAACACTGGACCAGGACAATACGAGTGTGACTGTCAAAATCACTATGAGGGGATACATTGTGATGAACCAACTCGTAAGTCATGGGTTTGGATTACTTCCATCTTAAATCATTTTGTGCAAAGGTATGATTTATGTCGTACCATAAATAGTGAAAATACATGTATTTTGACACAATATTTTTCTCGAGAAAGGACGAGGACCCTTTCCATTATTTTTATTATTCATAAATGAATAAAGAATTTGGCATCTTTCCCGGATATTAAAAGACTTGAATTTAGCTTATATTCACCTGTTGTTTCTATTCACCCTGTAGATATATTTACGAGGCTCAGGAAAAAACCATTGATTACAGATAAATAATTTTCGAAGTTTATGAAGTACGCCATTATCTGCATAGTCGGTGAACATGGTAAATTCAGTCTAATATGTTGAGTCCTAAACATTTTTATAATTTGATTACTTGATATACAGTTCCTTTGGAGGTATCCATCCATCCTTCGAGCCAGACAGTCAACTTCAATTCCAATGTGGAACTGACATGTGGTTTCAACAATGCTAAACAATATCATTGGTATAAAGATGACATCCTTTTACCGAACACGGAGAATCAGAATCCTTTGATTATACCATCTGTCACCCCCAATGAGATCGGATATTACTTCTGTCGAGGCTCTGGGAGAAATGAAGAAACTCTAGACACGATGCGAGCATCTGTATATGTCAAAGGTAAAACTACAAATGAGGGCAGTTACAGAGAATAACCACTTTAGGGCATATTTCCTCGGTAACCGCAGACTATCGATGGCCTCTTTACTTTGTCCTTTCTCGTCCCTGAACTTTTCAAATACAAGTAAAAAAATGTTATTTCAGGTCAGTTTACAAAGTTAGATTCGATCTGCCATACATCATAAAACCTGAAAAACAACGAAAATGGCTTTTTAACAATATCACTTTCACTGAGATAATTTTCATACAATTTCTCCACGAAAATATAGATATTCTCATGCTGTATATACATATGAGATTGAGATATTTATATAAATATTACGATTGCAATTCAGACATACCAGTACACTGTACATAACACAATTTGGACATATCTGTACTTGGTTTATTATGTAAATCAAATTATAGGAGAAATGCTCTGTTACGTGTATTTGTTTTCAATGCAGACTCGTACTTAATGCTATAATTTGTGAAAGTCATGTGTGGTTCACCTGTAGGCCCTCTTTGTCATTTTATCGGTCGTTTTGGAGAACTGTGTTTTGAATCACTGCAGCTCTTCAGTTCCAGTGCAAAATGAATTACGAACAGAAAATATAACATTGTTATCATTTTACAATCTTGTTATATGTTTTTGTCTTCAGATCTGACGAATATAGAAGTTTCAAACGCTAGATTTGCCATTCAATTCCGTGATGAGCTATACGACCAAACATCTATAATCTATAGAGAGACGACGTTCAATATCAGCAAATATGTAAGCGTATCCTCAATCTTATCAGTGCATCTTTGTGAATGGATTCTTTTTCACTACTTGAGGTAGTCTGCAAGATATGAAGTATTCCTAATATTGTTGTAGGTTTCATGAGTGTAAAAGCAGGTAGATTTACATCCAAACTAATCCAGTAATTTGAACGGTCATGTCAGTTCTACAACTGTTACAGTATCAAATTAAAATGTTGGTACAAATTCTTCCAGACAGTTTATAAAAAAAATATAGTTCTGCCACATGTATAAACTTCTAACTATAGGCCTACAGAAAAATATGACAAAGGGAGGGTCAGGGTTTTTCAGTTATAACTTAAACCTTAACAAGTTGTATGATTGTATCAGTGTAAAAGGGGGAAAGAGTCTATTAAACGTTTTATTCCATATTTTGTTGGTTGCTGTGCCCGTGTAAAGATGGAGCAAGGCCTCCGAACCAGTGCTGGGCTGATGGACCTGTCAGCAGTATGTAGAGCACTAAGACCAGGAAGTGTCAAAGCTGACATGAACATCTACATCGAGCAAACCAACATGACTGCATTTCAGACGCAAGATCTTGTCGGTCAATCTCTCGAGAGTCTAGCCAATGATTCCAACGGTTTTCTCGATTCGTCCACCGTATTGGTTCAAAATAATGGTGCAGATTTCATTCATTTGGTTTTTGAAAATTGATAATTATATTAAGCAGTGTGTCACAGGACGTGGCGTATTCATAGTCGTGGGGGATGCGAAATCCTCCTTTAAAAAATGATAGCATTAAAGTCTTCCAGCCCTCTATTTCATAAACCACTCCTATCCATAAATCTTTCTTTTTGAAGTGGTCGGAATGCATTGCATTGGACACATCTATTTTTAAAAAAAGAAAAATATTTCTATGACTTTTTTCATCAATTCATTTTAAAGTGGATAAAAACATTGAATTTTCTTGACGCCATTGCCTTTTCACTTTGTATTTCACCCTTTCCATGAAGCTATTTGTCAAAATATCACCTGGATGTCTCCGCGCTTTGGAAGGGTCGAATTTCCCGTGGGTGAAAACGGGACAAGTGCGAATTCGACAGGATTGTGTCCATTCAACACTACTCAAGGTTAATTTACTTGTCTTTTTTTCACTTATTAATTTGAGGGAGTGCATGATAAATATCACAATTCATTTAAGGTTTTCCCAAGAACTTTGAGATGATGAACGACATTTAAGCAATAACAAAAAACCATTCAGACCGTACTTAAAGTTAAATGAATAGAGAACGGCTCGTTTTCTTGCAGAACTAGTTCCTGTTCCAGTTCATGTTGGCTGAGTTGGTTAGAGCGCCCGCCTCATGAACGGGAGGTCGTGGATTCGAACCCCGGCCGAGTCATACCAAAGACTTAAAAAATTGGACCTTCTGCCTCCTAGTCAGTCGCTCGGCATATTAGAATGGTGGAAGGGTAGCAATAACATATGTTATGCAGGGCCCCCTGGAAGAGCAGTTTGGTAACTGAAGTGCCTACCCTGAGTAAATTAAACGTTATTATTATTATTATTATTATTATTATTATTATTATTATTATTATTATTAATAACTCTGATACCATGAGGTTCACCACATGCAATTGATTCGTTTTTAGTTAATTCAAGTAATATTTCAAGAATCATAATTAACTTGGAAAATATGAATAGTACATAGCAGTTCATCTTTTCATTATTCGGAAAATGGCGTTGAAGAGAGACATACTGAAGCTTTTCGTCTTGCACTCATCGGAGTATACCGCAAGAATGAACAGAAAGCCGAAATCGAACAATACCGGAAACTAAAGGAATAAAGCGCGCGAAATATTAAACAGATTTTGATTGGCTGCCTGAACATTACAGGAAATTAGGCTTATTGCCAGCCGGTTTTGTAGTAACGGGAGCTAAAATAATACGAACGTCCTCACGAACCCTTTCTGTCGGCACAGAACAGGGCCAGTGAGCTGAATGTATGTGGCTTCGAGCATGCGCAGAGGTGTATTAAGTTTCTCGCTTGGCTAAGAATTTTAAACCAAAATGAACAGAATTGTTCAGCGCAATCTTGATTGTAATGTAAGTGGTGAGTGATCGCAGAGTTGGCATTGTCTGCCGCGTTGCAATTCCACATTTGTTTGTCTACATAAGCGCGGGGGTTATGATCGTGACCGCGTGCTAGCCTGGCGATTCCGAATAGAGGAAGGTACGTGCTGCTTTTAATACGCGATCTGTTAGTCTTTGAGTCGTACGTACGCCGTATGTACCGAGCTTCACATCGGCACTTGAAAGTTGAATTCGTAAATAACATTGGAAATCTGCGTGATAGGGAATACATCTTTTCGGACCGACGAGATCATTCTGTGTGTGGTAAGACTAGTACCACGCGAGGCTCAACGGTAGGGAAAGCGCTACATACGGCTTGCTCTTGCTTGACCTGTTTCTCAAACTTTTGGGATGCTTTCCCTCGCCACGGCAGTTTGAGATAGACAGGACATTTGTTTGGTCCAAAGACCGGCGTCTTTGTCGGTTTGTTCAATTTCCATGTAACGTGGAATTCGATAACATGGTCAGGATAGCCATTTTCGCGCTGAATATGCTTGACGCGATCGATCTCTGCTTTGAGTGTGCACGGAGAGCAGATTCTCTGTGCTCTATCAATTAGGATATTGATAAGACCAATTTTGTACCGGGTGGGACCTATGAATGAGTCCCAGCGCGTGTACTGACTTGTGAATGTAGCTTTCCGACAGACGGAAGTAGTGAAGCCGTGCGCTGACCTTTCTACCAGTAGTCAAGAAACGGAAGCGCACCGTCATGTTCAGTCTCAATTGTGTATTTGAGAGACGGGTGGAGGGCATTCAGATGTACAAGAAAATTCTCACACGCTGCGCTGCTGTGGAACATAGCAAACGTATCATCTACGTAACAATAGTACACTCACGGAGGCAAGTTTAAGACTTATATCAACGAATGCACGCTTTTCGTGATAGCCTATACAAAGATATTCGCGAGTATAGGGCGCGACGGCGAGCCCATATAGCAACACCGTCAATCTGCGCATATTTCATTGAAGCTAAATTCTACGTTGCGCGTAGCAGCTAACATCATTTCTTTGAAGACAGGCTCGGAAATAGAAGCGCTTCAGTGACTGTGGAAAAGCAATTGTGCGCATATATCGATCGCTTCTATCAGAGGAACATTGGTAAAGAGGCTAGAAATATCGAAAGAACACATAGTGGTACTGTCACAATCAATTGTACATGCGCGCATGGATTCATTATTCATGTCTGTTTATTTATTTGTATACATGGTGTACGCATACGTAATACATATTTGACAGGGTTTGTATAAATTGTTTTACTCTGCAGCTAATGAACCAATCGGACGGGCTGTGTGTATCGGCGATGGCATTACGCAGAGTCGATGGCTAGCTATGGATAATTGCGGACAATTTAGAAATGTCACAGATATTCTCACCGAAATTTCACAGGTTTTTATTGTTAAAAGTTTTCTCTTCAAATCTCGATCATTTATAAAAGTTCATCTTATGATCATATATGTTAAAATGCTCACTTGTAACACAACATTATGTAGAAAAGTGAAGGTACTACTACTTTCTTATCCTTGCTTTTAATTTGATAGTAATAAAGCATGCTTATAACAGGTAGTGAATGACCCACCACATTTCAAAAAATTCATTTTTTGATGACATTCCATTCATAAAAGCGATTTTTTTTTTAGTTTATGTCCAACTTTAGTACATGTATTCAAGACGGCAAAACAGCCGTACTAATTTGTTTGTTTTTTTTTTTTTTTTTTTGTTTTTTTTGTGCACCACGAGACCGAAGGCCCGCGAGGCCGATTCCCCCCCCCCCCTCAGCTGGTTATTTTTTCCCTCAGCTGTTTTTCCTTTCTCTGCAGTGCCTCCATGTAAATTTTCGTCAATCCCCCCCCCCCCCCCCCCCACACTGAAAAACGTTCCGCTGCCACTACATGTATGAATAATATTAAAGATTAGATTCTTATATGGCGCATTATACTATCAGAAGTCTCTATGCGCTTTACAATAGAATATAATAAAATTTTAGAAGATAAACAGATACATGTAAATATGAATGAAAGTACAATGGGAAAGGAGATCTTTACTGAGATATAAGCAAATAAAAAATATTATCAAACTACATTTAATCATTACGTAAATAAAAAAGAAAATTGATAATCATAGACAAATATATATTTGACGACAACGAAGGCTTAAAAGGCAAAACAGAGCAAAGCAAGACATGATTTACTAGATACAGTACACTAAATGAAATTGCATTAAGTTAAATTGATATTCAAACATTCATTTAAAAAACCCTCTAACAAACATAATATGTTTGCAACGAATTCAAGAGGGACGCAATGGGACAGCTTCAGCCAAAAGCTTCAACTCCCTGACAAAAGTAATACAGAGAGCATCATTAAAAATGTGAACATTGCCATTTTTCTTAATAACATGACATTTCTCCAGAGTTCACACTAATTTCATACAAATGTTCACAATATTCACACAAATAGCTGACGGTCTACCCAATTGAATGACTCTGAGTGTGCTCGGGCTTTTGTAAGGTTCATAAAAAAACCTGCTTTTTCAGTGGCGGAAGATTGATTTGGGAGACTATTGTACACTCAGTCTTGACAAGTTAATAGGACATTTAGAGCGAAATGTTGTAAATTAGGCCTGCCAATACTTTACAGGAATTCGTTAAAAAAGAAGGCAATATAAACAAAAAGCCTCAACTCAAGGGCAATATGCTTTCAATGCAAATAGTATAGTGTGATGAAGTATAGACCATGAACTTGTATATTAAAGCATAACAGATCTGAAAACTGTATTTAAAATAATCAATCTTATTATTCAGTGTAATTTTTCAGTGTTTTTTCGACACGCTCCGAGGGGGGGGGGGGGGGGGGGGGGGGGGGGGTCTGTGGAGCCGTGATATGTGCAAAAACCTATATATGTGCAAACAACCATATACAGTTAACAAGAAAATTATTCATACCCCTTCGAAAATTCTAGTTTGTTGCATTTTTCCTAAAAATGAATGGTGAACTGAATTTAATTGCACATCGAACATGGCAACTGACTAAGCAACAAGTGATAGTAAGCCTCTCCTGAAGATAACCTTCATACACCCTAGATATCCTAATTCGACGAGTTTGAAGCAGATCTCAGTACTCGTTGTCTATATACTAACCAACTGGATCCCTTAGAATTTCATCATGGGCGACCGTAACTCGAGAAAAAGTGGGAAGAAATTGAGCAAGAAAGAGGGTAACAACTTCTCCGTCTTGGACGGTGAGCTGAACTGTGATGCCGCCGCCCCCGCTGGCCCAGCTAATCTCTCTGATCCGGTCATTGGTGCTGCCAGTGGTGACTTGAGCTCTCCTCCCTCCACAGATGCTCTGGCCGAGTACCTTAAAGCTGCAACAGCCAATTTTGAGAGGATGATGGAGAAGGCTATGAAGTCTATGATCGAGAGCATCCAGAAGGTTGAAAAGGCTTTAGAGTTTGAGGGGGTCAGAATAAATGATCTTGAAAAGAAAAACAAGGAACTGGAGGAAAGATTGGTCAACATGGAAAAAGCTTTTGGCGATTTACAACAGAGGATTGGTAATCATGACATGGAGGCGAATAAAGCAGAGCGCTCTGCCCGCAAAAATAATTTCCGTATTGTGGGAATTGAAGAGCCAAAAGAAAATCAAGTTGAGGATTGTATTAAGAAAGTCGAGAGTATCATCAGTACTAAGTTCAATCAGAACATGAAAGTTGAACGGGCGCATCGTGATGGAAAGAAAGGAGATAAGGCTCGCCACATTGTCGTTAAAACACTGTCCTATCGCGAGAAAATTCACCTTATGAAAAATGCAAGAGAGCAACTCAAAGGGGAAAGCTTTTATTTCACTGATGATTTGACAAAGGCTGATCTAACAGAAAAGAAGAGACATGTGAAGAAAGTACAAGAACTTTATCAAAAGGGAACCAAACTTCGCTTCTATGCTGGGCTCTGGAGAGGAACTGGAGGTGTCCCATACTTCACTACATAGTGCAGCTTTAACCACTATTTGTAGACCACACAAACTGGTTGGTAGGACAAGGCCCCTTGTTTATTTGATTTATGGATGAACATGTGGAGTGAGTCATTCTCCCCAAGACCTTATTTGTGCTATAGATTAAGACTCTTCTGATGCAATCTGTGTTAGCTATATACATGTACTTTTGAGAAATGAATAGAATACATGCCAGGAGAGGTTATACTATCTTTCTTTTCTCTTGCTATGTTATCTGTTGCCTTAAATATATTTGTGATCATAGCATTGCTATTGCCTTTTGCCAGGTCTGTTAGTTTTTTTAGTTTCGGTTTTTGTTTTAGTTTTAGTTTTAGTATTTGTGATGTATATAGAATATATCCACAACTTGTTGTTTTTCATTTTCTCTCTCTCACTTTCTTTGCCTTTAATTCTACTCTGATCTCTATCATGCCCAGATTTGCTAAGGCAATTGTCGGGTTTGTTAGGCATACAGTCTCTGTCAATAAATGATGTTGGAAGAATATTGTTTACAGCAAAGCATTGATTGTAGGTATTATGCACCAAATGAATTCAACCCTGTCTCTGCTCAACGTTCTCAATCGCAATGTTTAAGTTTTTTGCACTGCAATGCCAGGAGTCTCTCTAAAAATTATGAAAAAATAAATGCTCTATTGTCTTCATTGAATTTCAATTGCTCAATAATTGGTTTATCTGAAACATGGTTAAATGCTCTTTCTCCACCGCTTTTTACCTTAGAAGGATACAATCTAGTCCGCAAGGATAGGCCAAATGGACGTGGTGGCGGCGTTCTCATGTATATTTCAGATAATTTATCATTCAAAATCAGGCATGATCTTTCCTTCCCCAGTCAAAGTGCAGAGCTTTTATGTATCGAGGTTGACCTCCCAGCAGAGAAAAATTTCATTGTGTGTGTAGTATACAGACCACCAAACTCAGATGTTGACAGTTTCTTTACTGATCTTGAGTTGTTGATGTTAGATATTAATTCGTCGAATATATCTGCATGTGTAATGGGTGACTTCAACATAGATTTACTAAAGAAAAATGCTAGTACTCGCCGTCTCCATAATATACTTGATTCCAATGCCTTCAGTGTAATGATTGATAAACCGTCGAGAATATGTAATGGAACTTCGACGCTGTTAGATAATATTTTTGTAAAAACTGTTAAAAGTCATTCACAATCTGGTTTGTTCTATTGTGAAGTTTCTGATCATCTACCTGTGTTCTGCATGATTCGTGATCTACTAATTAATGGCCGTAAGGAAAAGGGGATTATAGAGAGACGAATCTTGACAGAGGATAATATTTCCAATCTAAACAACGATTGCCTGGCTGAAGAATGGTCCGACGTGTTGGTATGTGAAGATGTTGATAAGTCTTTTGAACTGTTCTGGAGTAAATTCTATGATTATTATGATAAGAATATCCCTCTCATTCAATCAAATAATAAGAGATTTGGTAAACATCCCTGGATTACCAGGGGGATACTACAGTCTATCAAAAGAAGAAATACCCTATACAAAAGAAGTTTGAGGAAACCAACTCGAGAGAATATCGAGAAATATAAAAAATACCGAAATAAATTAACGTCGATAATAAGATCATCGCGCAGTACATTTTACACTAGGCAATTTGATAAGACAAGAGGAAATATGTCATCTACATGGAAAGTTGTTAAAGATATTTTGTGTAAAAGAAATAAGACTGAAAACACCCAAAATTTTGTATATGAGAATCGTGAGATAACTTCTGCAGGAGATATTGCTAATGTGTTCAATGAATACTTTACCAACTTGGGCCCAAATCAAGCAAAGAAAATAAATACAGCAGGAACAAATTTTAAGCAATATCTGCCAGGGCAGTCTCAATCCTCTATTTTCCTCAAGCCAACTGATTATCTTGAAGTACTTAATGTTGTGTGTTCTTTAAAAAATAGTAAATCCCTTGGTCATGATGGAATTAGTTCCTCATTCTTGAAGCAGATCATAGGTTCGATTTTAACACCTCTTGTACACATCTGTAATCTATCTTTATCAAGTGGTGTATTTCCTTCTTCATTCAAACTGGCAAAGGTTATTCCTGTGCATAAAAAAGATAGCCCCTCAAACATCGCTAACTATAGGCCAATCTCAATATTATCAAGTTTCTCAAAAATACTTGAGAGAATCGTGTATAATAGACTTTTTAGCTATCTTGAGAAACATAAACTTCTTAACCCTAACCAGTATGGATTTAGAAGGTCTCACTCAACTGACCTTGCATTGTTGCAATTTTATGACCATGTGTCTAGTGCCCTGGCCGCTTGTGAGCATGTTATTGGTGTGTTCATGGATCTGAGCAAGGCTTTTGACACACTTGACCACTCAATTCTGCTATGTAAACTACAACATTATGGAGTCAGAGGCATTGCTCTGGAGTGGTTCTCTAGCTACCTTTCTAACAGAAGGCAATACACATCCTACAACTCTGTCAACTCTGCTGTGTCATTTCTAAAATGCGGTGTTCCGCAAGGTTCAATATTAGGCCCCTTGTTATTTTTGATATATGTCAATGATATTTGCAATGTGTCTACCACTCTAAATTACATATTATTTGCAGATGACACAAGTGTTTTCTTATCTCATAATAATATCAATATCCTTGAAAATACAATTAATAATGAACTACCCAAATTAACCAATTGGTTTAGGAGCAATATGCTGTCTCTCAATGTGCAAAAAACGAATTATATTCACTTTAAAGGTAGAAAGTCTCGTGGAGTACAAACTCCTAAAGTAAAACTAGATGATGTCTTGTTGGAAAGAAAAACTTGTACCAAATTTCTCGGTGTTTACATTAATGAACAACTAAACTGGAATGATCATTTGAAAAACATAAGAACAACAATTTCCCGAAATATTGGAATATTATATAGAGTGAAATATATAGTTCCTGACAAAGTAATTTTTATACTGTACAATACTCTGATTCTACCATACATCTCATACTGCAATGTTCTGTGGGCAACATCTAAGTGTGTTACAGATAATATTCTCTTGCTACAAAAGAAAGCTATCCGCATTTGTGCTGGAGCTGGTTACCGTGACCATACACGGCCTCTCTTTATCAAGTTGAAGAGCCTTACGGTTAGTGACATCAATTTTCTTCAAACCGCCCTCTTTATGTTTCGTTATAATAACAACCTTTTGCCCACTTCCTTTTCTTCCATGTTCAGTCGAAACAGTGATATTCACTCTTACCCCACAAGACAATCGGCTAATATTCACTTATTCAACCCCCGCACATTATTGGCTCATAAATCTGTTAGGCATAACGGTCCAGATGTCTGGAATGCCTTACCGAGTGACACTCGAAATTTACCTACCATTCATTCCTTTAAAAATGCGATTAAGCGCATGCTTATCTCTAAGATGTGATTAATACATATACATGTACAATTATTTCTTGTATTACTACAACGAAGCCTAGAGGTTCATATCACCCGAAAGACTAGAATATTTTCATCCTACATAATTTGTCCTATTACGTGTATAGATATCCATCGACGCCTTTACTATATTACTGATTACATATATTATTTGGGATAATAAAGGCTCCCTCCTCTTTCTCCATCTTCTTACCTTCTATAACTTTATTTTCATCTTTATCTGTTGTAAATAGTGTAAAATTTCAAATTAGTTCATTTAATGTTAACATTGGTTATTGAGTTTCTCTCTTTGTTTTTGTTTTTTCTGTTTATTTTGTTTTAGTTTTAGTTTTGAATGATAATATATGTAATTCGTTAGTTTTGAATGTGAAGGTATGGCAACGTTTCAAGCCTTTTAAGCTTATATTGCTATACCTCTGTATGGTGCTCCATTATTCTATGTCTGTGTTGTGACCATAGTTATTTTACGATTCTGTCATTGTTATTTGTTTCTTTAAATATCTTCTCTTATGGATGTGACCACTCCAAGGAGTTATTTCAATGTACTATGTAATATGATGAACCATTCAGAAATAAATAAATAAATAAATCAATAAATCACTTGAATACATTTAGTTATCATCTGCAAATGAATGCTGTTTCTGGTGTCACCTCATTTGCATAACAATAGAAAAGGTGAATTATCCAAACTGGGTGATGTTCAAAATTATTCATACCCTTGGTGATCTATTGACTTTGTCAATCAGTATGAATCCAGTCCTTGTGATTAATGCTCGTAACACTTTCTTCACACTGTCACAATGCTTCTGGAGGTCTCTACTGAGATACCAGGCTAATACCTGGTCTCCAATGGCCCAATCTCATTGAGGATGTTGTCCACACATGCCATCACCTGGTCTTCAGGGGATTCGATGGATTTTAAGCAGATTTTGTGTTTGCAGGTGGTGTAGTTTTAGACGTCATGAGGATAGGACTATGATATTGATATTGTCGTTAATATTCCTTACATTTTAATGACAATTCTGTATCTAAGTTGAAACAAAGCACCCTTCCTGGAGAGACTTCCCTAGAGGCATTCACTGTTGCACTGTCAAGGGAAGGTATTTCCTGATACTTTTGTTCCATTATTATTAAGAATGTTTAGGGAAGCCATGGTAGTTGTCTAAAGATTGGATGGTGCCAATTTTATCAGTTTATTCAGTTACACTGATTGACACATTTTTGATATGGACACCTGCAAGTGGGTACTCTAGTGAAGCTTAAAATACTGATCTTTATGTTCCAGTGCACTGTCAAAGTGGTAGCATTTTTTGCACTGCAGCTGGTAACATGGAGGGCATATGGTATAAATTTGGTTTACATTCATTTTGATATCAAGGATTGTAGCTTTCATACCAAAGATACAAAGAATATACCATATGAAGATTGATATACAGTAACAGTCAATGTGGGATGTGTATGGTACTCAAAGGTTACACACTGTTATTCATGGTGACCTGACGTTAGAGTCATGCAATGACTTTAATATCACCAACATGGCCTTCCTGAGCACTCTGATTAAGAATGGGGTCAATGAATAAAGGTGAACCCTCCCACAGGCAGTGCAAAAGGGAAGGGCTCTTCAGGAATGGTGCTTTGCTTCATAAGTAGATACAGAATTTTCATTAAAATGCATGGAATAAATGACCGAAAATTTCAATATCATAGTCCTGTCATCATGAAGTCGATAACTGCATCACCTGTAGGACACGAAATCTAATGAACTCCCTGAAGGTCAGGTGAAGGCATGTGTGGACACATCCTCAAGGAGATTGAGCCATTGGAGAACAGGTACTGGCCTGATATCCCAGCAGAGACCCCTCCGGAAGCCTTGTGACGGTGTATTAAAATAAAGTGAATTACAAGCATTAATCACAAGGATCGGATTCATACTGATTGACAAAGTCAATAAATC
The DNA here is from genome assembly GCA_025617745.1 of Heliocidaris erythrogramma. Classification (NCBI taxonomy): domain Eukaryota; kingdom Metazoa; phylum Echinodermata; class Echinoidea; order Camarodonta; family Echinometridae; genus Heliocidaris; species Heliocidaris erythrogramma. Next base: position 14,067,634 of record CM046859.1, read on the forward strand.
ACCAAGGGTATGAATAATTTTGAACATCGCCCAGTTTGGATAACTCACCTTTTCTATTGTTATGCAAATGAGGTGGAACCGGAAACGGCATTCATTTGCAGATGATAACTAAATGTATTCAAGTGATGTGCAAGTAACTTCATTTAACCATTCATTTTTAGGAAAAATGAAAAAAACTATAATTTTCCAAGGGGTATGAATAATTTTGTTGTTAACTGTATGTGCAAAATTTCGCCGTGATTTGTGCAAACAACCATATTTGTGCAAACGCGGTGCCCATAAATGTGCTAATCTGTAAAAATTTATCAACCACTTATTTGCAAACGTGACGACGTGATATGTAAAAATGTTCAATTTTGACGTGAAAAGTGCAAACACATCCCACAAATGTGCAAATCGCTGTTTTCATCAGAATCACTTTACCTCAACAATTGTCCCCGTCGAACGAAGTTAGCGAGGGGACTATGAAACGAGCTCCGTATGTGTACCTGGTTTGTTTGTTTGTATTTGTGTGTGTGTGTGCGTGTGCGTGGGCGTGCTTAGCCGTATGTCCGAGGACATTTTCGGACAGAGAACAAAAAAAAAATGAGAACAATGGTCCTCGGAAGCCGGACAATAGTCCTCGAACGTCGAACAATGAATGTGTGCCTTATTCCGTCGACTGTCCGAGGACGGAGGAACAATAGAGGAACAATACTTGTCCTCGGAAGTAAAGCCATGTAGAGCTGCGTGTGTGTGTGCCTGTGTGTGCTCGATGCTTTTTTAAATTTGCTTCTTCTCCATTTCTAGGCTGATTTTGATTTTGATTGCTGTGACTGAAGATAGGTTGGTTTGTTTGTCTGTGTGTTTGTTTGTGTACAAGATAACTTGACAACGGATGAACGAAGTTTCACCAAATTGGCAGGGTGGGTTTATGATGAGGAAAAAAAAGAAACGATAAAATTTTGGAATCATGAGGTCAAAGGTCAAAGGTCACAGGGGTCATAAAGTACAATAAATAAGCTTAATCTTGAAGATAACTTGAGAACGCGGATGGACGCATTTTAACCAAATTCGCAGGGTGAGTTTATGATGAGGTAAGAAAGAAACCATTAAATTTTGGGGTCATGAGGTCAAACGTCAAAGGTCACAGGATCATAAAGGTCATTAAATATGCTTAATCTCCCGATAATTCGAGAACGAATGATCGGATTTTCACCAAATTCACAGGGTGTGTTCATAATGAGGTTAAAAGAACGATTAAGTTTTGGGGTCATTAGGTCAAAGTTCAATGGTCACAGGGGTCCACAGTGCATTAAATTTATTTATTTATTTATTTATTTATTTCTGATATTTATACAGGGTGACTCATTATCACCAATATTGGTGGTCTTCCATGAGGCCCTGATAGCAATAGTAAGTAACAATAATAGCCAACAAAATCATGAAAATAAACTCATAACCAAAAATAAATAAGAACATACATAAATATATATATATACATGTATATACAAAGAATATGGTATCCTCGTAATCAAAATTGGTTTTACGAAAATTTTGAAATTGTTGCACATTCCTATCATCTTAATTCATAATGTATAGACGGTGATATTTTCAAAAATCTGTTGAAAAATAACTATTTATATATGGGTTATTTTGAAACGGCATTGTATAATTTTGAAAGTACATACAAGAAGTATAAAGACTACTTTAGCTCAGTATAGAAACAAAATTGTTATATACATATTTACAAAACATATTATGGGGTAGCATACTTATTCAAAGATTACACAATGATTGCATGTAATATAGTATAACAATGGAATGTACAGTGTCTCTTATGAAACAATAAAATGCAAATTATTTATTGATTATAAATGATATGAAATCATTCATACATTTTGAAAAGCATTATGTCATCGTACATTTTTGGGCAAAGAAACAAACCATCAAACATATTTTGCAAATCAGGGCAACAAAAAATGACATATTACTGATGAAGACAAATATAAAATACCATCAAGTGAAATTTTCTAGCAATAAGAATGAATATGACTCATTTACCATGCTGTTATGTAAACAAATCAAACCAATCCTTTGTTTTCACAAGAGAATGCGTAGAAATGCGATAAGGAATGAGAGTAAAACTTCAGCTAAGAAACTGAATAAAATTTCTTATTGCGAACAGATTTTGCAAGATCTTTTGAACATATATTTAAAAGTGTTCACAGAGCTTGCCATTTTTAGTGATCTGTCCAACTGATTCCATGCTATAATTGAAGATACGAGGGGGCTATGTTTAAAGCATTCTGTTTTATACTTTGGCACAGAAAGTAAACCTTCATCTGCCTGCCTCGTATGATACTGATGAATGTCACTTACTTTAACTAAACTTTCTTGTAAATAGGATGGTGCCAAATTGTGTGTACACTTGAACATCATAGTAACACGCTGAAATTCAAATCGTTTCTCAATTGGCATCCATTTCAGATTGCTAATTAATTCACTTGATGGAGTCTCATAACTTTTGTTTGAAATTATTCTAGCAGCTCGTTTTTGAACTTTCTGAAGCTTATACGTTTGTTCTTGATATCGATTTGACCACACAGAGGAACAATAATCAAAGTGAGGCAACACGAGTGCATTATACAGCATCTTTAAAGATGTTACTGGTAAATAATCCTTCGCTCGTTTTATTACACTGACATTTCTCTGCGTTACCTTTGTTACTTTGTCAACGTGTTTGGACCAATTCAATTCTTCATCAATTAATATACCAAGACATTTGGCGACATTAACTCTTTTCAATACCTTTCCATTTATAGAAACATTGAAGGATGTTATTTTGTTTAAATTAGCACGCGAAGCTATGATCATCACGCATGTCTTCTCCGTGTTTAGTACAAGGCGGTTTTTATTAATCCATACCATTAATTCTTCCAATGCGAAAGAAAGTTTTTCTTCAACCTCAGCTACGCTACGTCCATTCACAGTTAAAGTGGTATCGTCCGCATACATATCAACATAACCATCAGATATACAATTTGGTAAAGTATTTACATAGATGGAAAATAATAACGGACCCAAAATAGACCCCTGTGGTACGCCCATCAATACAGTTAATGGATTAGATTTTGCACCTTGAAAATGAACAGACTGTTCACGACCTGTTAAATAAGATCTGAACCAGTTTACACATTCATGTGAACATCCGATAGCAGATAACTTTTCTAATAAAAGATTGTGATCAACTGTGTCAAATGCCTTACGAAGGTCTATGAAAGCTACTCCAGAGATCTGTCTGTTTTCAATGTTCCATGACAAATTATTAACAAATTTCATGAGTGCTGTTGCGGTAGAATGCTTTGCTCGAAAACCAGACTGACTGGAGTTCAATATATTATTATCGTCAATGAATTCAGAAAGTTGGCGATGTACAGCCCTCTCTATGATTTTGCTAACAACAGACAAAATTGAAATTGGGCGGTAATTGCTTGGATCGGACATATTACCAGCTTTAAAAATTGGAATTACTCGAGCTTCTTTCCAACCCTTGGGTACACATCCCGTGGTCAAAGATGCATTTATGATATCGGTTAACGATCTCGCTATCACCTGTTTCATCATTTTTAGAAGACGACAAGAAATGTGGTCATCGCCAGTAGCTTTATCTTTACACATGCGATCAATTTCCTTAATTACGAAATCCTCAGACACACAGTCCAAATCAAATTGTGAGATATGATTAATCGGAGTATCGTCACCGATATGAGATTCAGTTCTAGAACTTTTCAGGTTTTTTGTTATATTGGCAGCACAGGTAGTAAAAAAGCTATTGAAAGCATTAGCTATTTTAGGTGGATCTGATATACGAGCACCATCAATTTCCAAACTATGCGGCGATATCTTGCTGGATTTTGGAATTTCACGTTTCAGACACTTCCATATATTCCGAGAATTTCCATGATAATCTTCAATAAAGTTACAATGGTATTCTTTCTTCCTTTTTCTAATTAGATGTGTAACTTTATTCTTAAGGGATTTGTAATTATTCCATAACTCATCGTCTTTTGTAAGAATAGCAGCTCTGTGAACATGGTCACGTTGTAAGCTTAATAAGCTTAATCTCCCGATAATTCCACAACGGATGATCGGATTTTTACCAAATTTGCAGGATGTGTTCATTATGACTTCAGAAGGAAATTATTGAATGTTGGGGTCATGTGGTCAAAAGTCAAAGGTCATTTAGGGTCATCAACGACATAAAATAAGCTAAATCTGCAACTCGACGAGAACGAATAATCGGATTTTCACCAAATTTGCAGGGTGTGCTCATATGACTTCGGAAGGAAAATGAGGTCAAAGGTCAAAGAGGACACTTTTTAGCGAACATTATGCAATGTGCTAAATGTAAGAAAAGGGCACAGTTTGGTTGCGACCTACCCAATATTATAAATATTATCACTGTTTTTATTATTATTATTATTATTATTATGATCATCATCATTATTGTTATTATTGTAGTTACGTTTCATACTTTAAGACTGTTCTGGGATCATATGTGACCCTCCACCACAAAACGACCAATAAGTCGGAAATTTGGGTTTTTTTAAATTTCAGCACAGTTTGAAAGCTTAGATTCTTAACTTTAAAATGATATATAACTTGTCTTGTATAGACTAAGCAAACCCTTATAAATTACAATGAGAATGTCCGAGTGTCAGACAGGCTAATGACCAAAACAATAGAGAAAACGGGCTCTAAAGAAGAGTGACCATTTTTAAGCGCGCACAAAAGGTTGAGTCAAAACTCCAAAGCCTACACCTTGAAGTCCTCATTGGATTGGGTTGAAACTTTCCACACCTTTAGAAACGATACATTTCTTCCTTTCTGTAGATTTTGAATCTCAGACTGTTTACTCTAAAACTCCCATTGCGACTTATTGGTCGTTTTGTGGTGGAGGGTCATATATTCATTTTATGTTATCATGGACCTTGCGATCCTAAGACCAAAGACTGAGTTTGACTCTAAGAAGGTGCCATACCAGGCGCCATATACAACTTTACATAATGTTAAGTGTCTAATTATAAGATCTCTGAGCGCCTCCCTATCTATGCGCAGAACCTGCACTGAGCATGAAAGTCATTTGTTAAAGTCAATCCAAGATCTTAGAAAAGCCGAAAGTCGTTGAGGCCTATCCAATCTTGCTGTTGCATTTCTGTAATTAAATTTTTTATTTTTATTTTCAACGCTTTAACAGAAGTTGAGTTTGACATCCACACACAGTTACAAACAATCACAAGAACACGCAAATGGGTCATTACTAACACGACACACGAAACACATTTCACTCACGTAGTTTTACAAAGATTCTCAAAAAAATATTTATCCAAACAATGTTTATCCTGAAATTTGCAGCCATACAGATGAAAAATTATAAACATATATCAAAATAACTAATATGGAAGCAATATCTTACTCCGGATCGCATCCGAAATTTAGTTCGTCTTATTTTCTTTCTCTGCATTTCCATTCATAACTCTGTCAATACTCTAATTTTCACTGACAGTTCCTTTGGCAGAGTTGATTAGATGGATACCAACATTTAATTCTTACCCAATCTCTTATACAACTATGTTTCAGTTGAATGCCACGTAAGCTTTTTTTTCTCTATGTGATGGTAATCTGGGTTCCAGACCCGATTTACTTTTGTCGATTTCAAGACTGAAATCAAAGTTACATTTAAATTGACTTTTTAACAAACTCTTTTCCAGGCCTATTTTTCATTTGATTTTATTTTTTAGTAGAAAGGGGGGGGGGGGGGTAAGAAACGTTGAATGAACGGGATTTTTATTAGAGGAAGATTCAGAAATAGAAAATTTTGTAAAGGTAAAACAAAGCAATTGTCTGAATAGATGCAAAATTTTTCAAGTCAAAATAAAATTGGTTTGGGAAAAAATTGGTCCATAAACGGCCAAAAACTGTTACCCTCTCCCCCGAAACGAAAATTATCCCGTAATAGAAGGGTAAAAAGGCTGGTATTGATGAACTAGACTATATAGTTTTGTGATACATGCACCGATGTATTGGGTAAATAATCATGTCATTTTCACCAGTATGTCTTAAAAATACGAATCTGAATGAATCGTTTACGAGTGAATCGATTGTTTACATATTCCAGTTATTCTTCATCTCTGAAAAAAAATTGTCCTGGAGGGTAGTTGTCCTGGGGGTAGTTGTCCTGGGGGGTAATTGTCCTGGGGGGGGGGGGTAATTGTCCTCGGGGGGTAGTTGTCCAGGGGTAGTTGTCCGGGGGGTAATTGTCCAGGGGGTAGTTGTCCGGATACGGTTATTATCACCGGAGCAACTGTCGCCGGAGCATGTGTCGGATCACCGGTCGGGTTCTCAGTTTAACAGTTTCAGACAGAATTAGTCTTAATATTGATGAAAACAGCGATTTGCACATTTGTGGGATGTGTTGGCACTTTTCAAGTCAAAATTGAACATTTTTGCATATCACGTCGTCACGTTTGCACATAAGTGGTGGATAATTTTTTACAGATTAGCACATTTATGGGCACCGCGTTTGCACAAAATTTGTTTGCACAAATCACGGCGAAATTTTGCACATATATGGTGGTTTGCACATAGGTTTTTGGACATATCACGGCTCCACAGGGTCACACTACTTCAGGTTAGAGTTCCTACATAAAGAGAGTAGCGACAACTCATGATTTGAACGCCATTTTGTTTCCACTGCTATGCAACATTTCTATTCAATTCCGATGAGCACCCGGGTGTTCTCAATAGAAAGAATTCAAATGCCATTTTGTTTCCCGAAAAGTCAGACGTATGTCGCTACTCTCTATATAAAGGTAATCTACTCCAGGTCAATGAATGATCGCATACTTCGGAAAACATACATTTTTTTGCAATTGTATTGTGCGCGTAGATTTCGGAAGTGTAAAAAAATGGGGTCCGCTCGCTATTCATAAGGACCGCTATTCATGGAAAACCGATATTCATTTAACACACGTTATGAATAGTGGTCCTTATGAATGGAGGTCCTTATGAATAGCGAGGTAATTGGCTATATAGAAGGACCCCTATTCATACAAAACCGCTGTTCATTTAGTCACGCAGGGACTTCGGCCTCCTGGGCCTTCGGTATCGTGGGCCTTCGGTCTCGCGGGTCTTCGTCTCGAGGGCCTTCGGTCAGATCAACTGGGCATGAACCATAGGAGTTGCCGGAGGCATTGGCCCGTATAAGCCATTTCGGAGATGCAATCTGAGCATGAGCAGATAAAGGTCATCTGTACCAAATTCTAAAACCCACTGACACTAATATTCGATATGTGCTCATGAATGTCATGTAATCATTATTCAATTATGCACTAATGGTGCATTCCATGATATCCAGGTGGAAGTATTCTTTTTAGAGGGGGAAACAAAAGCTATTCATGAGGCACCTCTATCACTCCCAGAGTTATTTTTCTGAAATGCACATAAAGGGACCCTCCATGTCTAAAATATCTGTGGATATTTGGGGTCATTTGTACCATGCCCTAACCCCGAACTGGCTTATTCTCGAAAGCCGCCTAACTTCAAGCCAGGCTTAAACACCGCCTAAGTGCGCAGATTTAGGCCACTGAATTATGGAGTGCCAAATGTCACATTCTTAATCATATACTACACTACAGTTCTGTAATTAAATGCAAATACAAATATTTGTCTGGATAAAATTGATTTGTAATGTTCATTGCACATCCAAAAATATTTATGTTCTTTCATTTTATTACATAACTATAGTAATTTATACAGACAAATGGCCTTCCATGAATCAGCGGCCTAAGACAAGTCAGGCTTAACTTAGGCCGCTTTCGAGAATACTGGCCATTATGTTTTCGGGGTGTCCGTCCGTCCTGCTTTCTTGTTAACGCGATATCTCAAGAACCAGTAGAGAAATGAACTGCAAACTTAGTACTAGTGTGTACCACCATAGTAAGATGATCTGACTAGATTCTAGGGAATGTAGACAAAGTTCAAAGGTCATATAGAGGTCAATTCTGTATTAATCTCAAACTTATTATTGAAACGAACTGATTAGATTATTGTTTACGCAGGTCAAAGGTCATATGTCATACATGTTAATATGCATGAAATTAAAGATTTGTTAGTTTTTATCACCATATTTTAACTATTTTGTATACATGACATGTAAGAAATATAGTGATCGGGCTTTTGGTTTGTTTGGTCAAAGATTTCAATTAACCTGTAGTTGTATGCTTAATTCTTATTCTTATCACAATATTTCAAGAACAGTTTGAGTCCTGAACTTAACTGTATTAAGGCGGAGGCATATAGGAGACGCAGTCGCATTCATCTTGTTTTATATTGTTTTGTTATTTAAATTTACTTAATATATATTGTTACGGCGACCCGAACACTGGCTATGTGCTTTCTTGGACCTTCGCCTCCTTCCACCGTGTTCTTTTTTTTTTTCGTCGATATAAATTTCATTTGTACTTATTTGATTATGAGAAGGAAATGAATGTGTTTTGAATCTGAATCTGAATCTAAATTTGATATTTGGACATTCGTAGGCCAATGAAAATACTAAAAACACATGCAATACTTATCATAATTTGTTAACTCTTCATACAGCTATTTACGTCAAGATAATACATTTTTAATAGCAGGATACCGAACAATTGCTTAAGCCTTTGCAAACTGTAAGTGGTATGTTTGGACTAAGAAAAACTTTGCCTTTGTTCGTGAAATTCAAGAGAGGTTCATGAATTGTGAATTTCTGTATCAACGGGCATGAAGGTGGACAAAGGAAAAGTAACATAATAAAAACTGGTGCATCCAAATGTCATAAGTGATAGGCCTATATAACTTTTTTTGGAATTTGGGGGCATTAAGGGGGGGGGGGGGTCGATGACTGAACGTGTACATGCTGTAATTTGTTCTTTTCTCCTAATTTCAGATGAATGTAACTAAGGGAAATGCAGGTGAAGTGAGTCAGCAAGTATCAGTTGTTACCTCCAACACTGAAGAGATCACATCAGATGACGTCACGTTTGTGACAGAGATAATATCACAAATTGTGCAACTAAATCTCACAAGCCAAGAGGTATTCTGCAAAATGCCAATATGCATACACATTGTGAGAATACTCCAATTGAGACTGAAATTGCGATGGATGTTGAATTTTAGTATGTTCCAGTATTCTTCCATGATGTATTTCAAAGAGATGTATGCCCCCTTATTTGAAAGAGCGGAGTATTCTCTCCAAACCTTTTGTTTTTATAAAATAGTAATAGGAGTCAAAGGCTTAAAGCCCATAACCAGTTAATGCATCATCTTTGAAGCTAAACTACAATGTAAAATTCAAGTGATCATAATATTACCCGACCATACCAGGCTTTTTTTTTTCTTTCTTTTTTTTGGTGGGAATGTTTGACAAGTTGGCTGTTTTGCTTCATCCTGTAGTTATGAAGGGTTACAAAGGCTGTCATGTTAATGTCAATTTCCTCACTTTGGCAATAACGTTATTGCTTGTTCATTACAAAAGTAATTTTCTTATGTTTGACAGGTAACACAGTCTATTACTAGTATTGTAAGTAACATCGCTCAGGTAGACACAGAGGAGCTTGAGGCTGCGGAGGAAGAAAATGGGGCCATAAGTCAATTTGTACAAGCTTTTCAGGGACAGATCAATCGTGTTGAGGTTGCCGACGGAGAAATGCTGAACATTCAGCAACCAAATGTAGCTATACAGGTGATTGTTCATTTGTGTTATAAATAGGCTTATGAACAGACGTTTTGATTTCAGCCAATATGCAAAAATATAGAATCTCATCTCCAAACTTCATAAAAAATTACTATATAAGAATTATAATATTGTTATTATGGACCCCCCCCCCCAAAAAAAAAAAATAAATAAATAAATAAAATAAAAAATAAATAAATAAATAAAGAAAGAAAGAAAGAAAAAAAAAAAAAAGAAAAGAAAGAAGAAAAAAAAAATTAATTAATAAATTAAAGAAAAAAAAATTGCAATCGTCTAATTCATTCTAGCATTCCGACCGATCGTGTTTATAGCTTTCAAAACAGAACTCCCAAATATATCATCGACTGTACATTTGTGAGTGTATGATTACCTCATAGAGACTGATCCAGGATTTTACATTGGAAGAGATAATTCTGGAACCGCCTATATGTAGGATACCATCCGCATCGGCCTGGAAACGACCTCTGCAATGGATATACTATATTGCTTCATTCTCGATATCAGTTATTCTAACTTGTTTCTAATTTACACGATAGGTCCAGAGTGTATCTGCTGATGACGTAATGAGTGGCCTCGTGCTTTCAGTAACTGGGTCCAGTCTATCAGACCTGTCAAATTCCAATATCACCATCATTGCTCCGACCCAGGATGACGCTACTGCTACCATACCGGACATCATCGCTCAAGTCAACATCCCACCTTCAGTTTCATCTGTCATTTCGTCCACGTCCCCGCTATCGCAATCGAATGCCAGTGAATACGTCCGCGTCACCTTCAATGTCTTTTCTACACCAGTTTTGTTCATTTCTAAATCATTGCGCAATATCAGTGCAGTTAACAAAGGCTTCAATCGATCGGCTAACACGCCTGTGATTTCTCTTAGTCTTGGACAAGGAAAAATAGAAGGCTTAACTGAATACATCAATTTCACCTTCCCTACAATAATGGTATGATCTAAAAGTATAAACCGCAGAATATCGTTTTGTATATTTTGAAATCTGCACTCATTTTCATTTTTTAGACGAGCACCTGTATAATTATATATAGGCTCTCTCTATAATATACAGTGCGTATCAAAAAAGTAAACCCAACTTTGATAGCTGCTAATTAAAATATTATAACCGATATGAAATTTATTTCATGGTGAAGAGTAACTTGTTGTCTGTCAAGTGGTACCTCATTCATGATATTTCATTTCTGCCATGGATGACTGAGCACCAGGGTTTTTAAAAAGTGTTGTAAAATCTCCTTGTTCCAAGTTTGGGCTGATGCTTCAATGCTCCATAGTTTAAAGGGTTACTAAAATAGAAAATTAATTGCCCATTTTTCGTAGGAAGGAGTCATCAGGAGCCCAAAAATATCTATCACACACTTTTTTATGCATTCAGTCGTATTTCATAATAATTTGAAAAGTACATTTTTGCTGATTTACACAGTCATAAGCCCCGTCCCTTAATAAACCATCGAAGGGACATCGTGATCACGTGATCTGTGACGCACGAAAAGTAAAGGAAAATATTCCACCCACCTGTAAAGAAATTTTTTTCCTGTACCTTTGGGGCTATCCAATCTGAATATTCATGAAAGAGACTACAAGTATCGCACTTGTATTTTCTTACTCAGTTTCACCTTATTTTTAAATCAGCAAAAGAAAATTTCGTAATATATTCCTCTGCCAAGATTCGAACTTGCGGTCCTTTCTCGATAGCGCACCAGATTATCCGACTGCGCCACACAGAACAGCTGCTCAATGGCCTTGCTCGTTTTATCATATCCCTACAGTTCGTTCCATGAATATTCATGCCGACTAGTCTTGACGGAATTAACGGTATTACTCGTCATGCGCATGCGTGCTCTCATCTCTAAGACCCAAGTCATGAATATTCATATTGGATAGCCCCAAAGGTACAGGAAAAAAAATTTCGCGTCCGGGCATGGATCAGTGGCGGATTTAGGGGGCTTTTGAAAAAAAATTATATCCCCCTTTTAGAACTGATAACTTTTTTTGCTTGTCAGAGAATAATGGAGGAAATTTTGGAGGGCTGGCGAAAAATCCCCCAACTGACTTTTGGAGAGCTGGCGAGAAGGAAAAATACAAACTCCCTTCAAGCAGTTCCCCAAAGTTGACAGCTCTGCATTAATGTTGTGCCCCACCCGTTTACTACGCCCTTGTCATAGAATGTCAGTGTCAGACTCATATCCAAAACAGGGTTCAGAAAGAAGGACACGTGTTTTTAGAGTTACCATGATAATTGATTGTAGACTTTCAAGAAGAAAAGATAGCTTCCCATATAATGTTGCCCATTTGAATGACTCAGTAAAAAGGCTTTCCTTAAAAAGGGATGCGGATGAAGCCAAGATTGTTATCATAGCAAATAAAATATCATAAATTTAGCTTGTAATAAGCCTTTTCTTGAGTTTGAGTTGACTTTAACACCCTTCCTATTCAAATGCACAAAATCAATTGAAAATAACTCTGCAATTGTCTCCCAACTGAAGTAACTAATGCATAATCGGTTTGACCAGGGTTTGACCCACACTCGCTGCTTCAGCCCAAAATTGTTACAAGAGGATGTGGACAATACTTTTGAAAAGCCTGCTGCTTAGTCATCCGTTACAGCAAAATTATGAATAAGGTATCATTACAGAATATAAGTTGTTCTTTACTATGAAATAAATCTCAAGGTGATAGAGGTTATAACTTTTTAATTAGAAGCTACCAAAGTTGGGTATACATTTTTTTGTTTACGCACTATATATATATATATATATATGCGTAAACAGAAGAAAAGTCTAGGAACTTTACTAGGACGTAGCTGGTATACATACACGTTTTAATCGAGCTTTCGGCTATTTAGGCCTTCTTCAGGATCTGAAGATAAGTCATAAAACAAAAACAAAAACCAATACATCGTAGCGATCGTATATGACATACTATGTCATATATCATATATCGAATTACATCAGTTAAGCATCAACAATCATGGTCATCATACAATAACAGTCAAGATAAATTAAAATAACATATAATTCGGAATGAAGCGGGAAGAAAATTACGTGAATTCAAATTATTTACCTAATGGCTCGTGATGAGTTGTTGATGTTGTTTCTATTCCTATTACCCCTTTCCCTTGTCCACTGTTAATTTATTTTGATATATATGATAGGGCCATTGTCTTAGATCAATTCATTCATGTTTTTGAAAATCTAGAAATTAATTTCAATTATTAAGAAATTTTAAGAATTTTAATTTCCATGGATTTAGCTCCTTTTGGAATGAAACCTTACTCGAATGTCTATTTCTGTACATTCAAACACGTTTAACAATTGATATTCAACATGAAACTCATTAATATTGCTAGCAGAGTGCATTTTAGATCTTTCTGGTGTTTATTAGTCAGTATTAATTTGTTTTTAATTTCTGAACTTTTCTATAAAGACGGGGATTTTTCGATGTTTCATTCCAAAAGGAGCTAAATCCAAAAATATTCATACAAAATAATAGTAAAACTCGGTTAGTTATATAAAAAAAATTTACTGATGAATTTGGTAGCCGCAGCATGTGCTTAAAAATCTTAATTACATGACTTTATGTATGATGTGGTTAAATGAACAAATCCTAAATTACCATAGTGGATTTAGCTCCTTTTGTAATGAAATTTAAATTTGTAACAACATTTTTAAACTTTAAAAATTTTCATGTCTGAGAAGCACATGTTTAAAACTCAATTTCGGTCAAAAAATGATTTAGCTCCTTTTGGAATTAAGCTCTTCAATTATGCGGAATGTCATCCTTTTCTACAAATCCGTCAATGATTATGTTATTGAATGAAATTGCCTAATCGTGAAATCTGTCACCTCTCTTCCCGCGTGTGCGCTCGCATTGCAAAGTCTATGGGAGTGGAATGCTGTCACAAGCACTGACGAAATAAACGGCAGCGAATGGACCGGTGACAGATTTCAAATCAATGAATTCTAGGTCAGTATATTTATTTTATCTATTTTTATTTTTACACTTTATTTCATTTTGTGTGTGTGAGTGTAGGCCGGTTTCGTGAATCCAATGTGTTCATTCTGGGATCAGAAGGAGCAGGACTGGTCCCAAGATGGATGTGTTCTTGTTTCATCATCTGGAATCACATCATCTGATGAGAGCGATGATGACTTGAGATACATCAGGCAGGATGACTCCCCTGATGAGAGCGTGCGCTGTGCGTGTGATCATCTTACCAACTTCGCTGTTATAATGGTCAGTGAAAAGCAAGTCAGTAATGTTACCGGTCGTATGCTACGCTTGCTATAAAAATGCGAATGGAGAATGTTGAGTTTCTTTCCCGGCAATTAGAAATGGTAAAAAGTGTTTAAGAGGCGTTCATAATTCTACCTCTACATGTTCTCTTGTAGAGGTAACAGCTCTCCAACAAAGAACGGAGTATAGTGTCAGTTTTCAATTCTCACTCTTTAACGTATGTGATGTCATTACACAAAATCATGTTATTATTGTTATTATTGTAGCAACGTTTCCTAAAACGTTGCTCAAGGTAGAAAAAGTCCAATTAAGTAAAGTTTTGAAGGGAAGGACTCTTTCGCAAAAGGTAAATTAAGTCACATCCTTGTATGTTTTTCATCATCAACACAAAGTTACACTCTTTCTCTCTAGACGAATTCAATTTTCTCAGTTTTCAGTTAACGACAGAGAGAAATTACTTCCATAATCATAATTCCGAGATGTTTCACTCTGGTTCAAATTTTTGGCAATTTACAGGACATTCACAGACGGGAGAATTCATTAATCAAAGCGTACAATATCCTGACCTACATAGGATGTTGTATTTCAATCTTCAGCCTTCTTATCACCTTGGCAACCTACCTGTGGAATAAGTAAGCCTATTGACAGATGTTATGTATTATAACACATTGTAATAAAAAGAGGACATAATATATGTATTTTTTATACATATTTTTTCTTGTTATCATTATTATTTTGTTATTAGTATTATTGTTAGTATTATAATCAGTATTAATATTATTTCACTATTATCATTATTATCATCATTATTATTATTGTTATAATTACTTAAGCAGAATAACAGTATCTATAGACAAGCATGTATATGTATTGGTACAAATTGCTTATAGACATGTTCGTATTCTCCTTTCCATATTTAAATCCTGATAGGGATTTGAGGACCAAACAGACCAACAAGATCTTCATCTGTCTGTGCCTGACCCTGCTGTGTCTCTACACAACGTTTATCATCATGATCTCTCTGGATTCCATCAGAGATTATCCCGAGGTACAAGCTGGACCTTGTGGTTTCCTCACGGCTCTCATTCACTTCTTCGTTCTGTCTTCCATTGCATGGATGGGTGTTGAAGGGTACAACACATACCTCGTCATCGTGAAGATCTTTAACACCTACATCCCAAACTTCATGATTAAGGCTATTTTAGCTGCATGGGGTATGGCCATTATTCCTCAACTCTTCATTCTCTAACTCAGACCTATCAGTAACATGAAACATGTGTACCGTTTTACTTGCTTACATATTTCCAGAAAGTTTTGACCTACTTGTTTTAAAGTGAGTGTTTACAGGTCATTATATCGACAAAATATTTTGGCGAGGGGCGACAAAACCGCTTGGACAACGTCCCCGGCTCGATGTTTTGTGTGTGTGTGTCAGGACTTGCACCCCCGACGAGAGAGAGTGCAGTATTTGAGCTTCAAGAGCAGTGCCGTATATTGGACAACTCTGCTCCAGTGGGTAACAGTATGGCGGCATGATGCTTTGTTAGGCAAGCATGTAACAAAGGAATATACGCCATGCTGTGCCCCCGGTGGAGCCACTCCCCCGCAGAGGGGGACGCGTATGACCGTTACCAAAAATGCAAATAACCCCCTTTTGCAGTCAATTTCAAGGACATTTTGTGAAATTTAACCCCCTTTTTTACGTCAAAACAAGGACAAAATGGTACTTTGAAATACCCCTATTTTTAAGATTGTAAGGACACTTTCGGAAACTTTCCCCTATTTTACCATATTTCAAGGACAAGACATTTATACCCTTTTTTTCATTAACATATAGGTGTCCAAGACCCGATTCCTCAAATTACAAGTTCACACACAATTAATATAAGGGAAAATACATTTTTTAATGTGTTATTCATTTAAAAATATTTCGGCAATAGCTCAGTCATATAAACTCCTGGGGAAAAACCATTGAACTCTATGGACCATATCGTTATTTGAAATAACCGTCATGTCTGACCACTCACAAATAGGCGAGGTTAAATAACCTCATACCGACTTATACATGTACAAGCTTATCTAAAGATAACCTTGTACTCTAGACTAGCTTTTGCGGGTGAATAGGCTTCAATAGCTTTTGTGTGTATCAGTAGGCCCTTTTCCAGGCTAGATCATTCATACACACAGCACAGGAGAAGAAAATAATTATTTAAAATTTCACTTTCAAGTCTGAATCCCTACATTTGTGGCAAAGTGAGAGTTGAAGAGTCCCTGAATCAGGTAATCTGGCAAATTTAAGAAAATTAAATCTTGTTTAGAGCAATTTTACTGCTGCAACGGTGAATGTTGGACAGTCCCACATAGGCAAGGGCCTATTAATAAGCAGCAATGGCCTCGCTCATAGGCCCTTGCATATGTAGGACTGTGTCCAACATTCACTTTTGCAGCAGTCAAAAGCAGACAACAAAATTGCTCTAAACAAGATGTAATTTTCTTAAATTTGCTAGATTACCTGATTCAGGGACTCTTCAAGTTTGCCACAAATGTAGGGATTCAGACTTGAAAGTGAAATTTTAAATAATTATTTTCCTCTCCTGTATGAATTATCTAGCCTGGAAAAGGGCCTGCTGATACACACAAAAGCTATTGAAGCCTATTCACCCGTAAAAGCTAGTCTGGAGTACAAGGTTATCTTCAGATAAGCTTGTACATGTATAAGTGCAATGGCCTATGAGTATGAGTGCCTCATACCCATACACCCATAAACTAACATGAAAGCGTATGAATGGGACTGTAGAGTGTTACTGTTAGTGTTACTGTTACTAGTTGAACTATTCATACCTGTGAAGTGTGATCACTGTGAAACATAACATAAGTCCTTTCACACGACTTTCACGAAAATCACGATTCGTGCATCTTCCCACTTCATCTTTGAAGGGCATATGATGATTATATCAGTGAAAATAGTCCTTCAAACTTGGTCAGCGCCGACGTTCCGGAATTGTTTTGAGGGAAACAAGATGGCGCTGGCGAGCTGCCAGTGGCGTCATGTTGCCTATGCTATGGCTAATCAGCGTGCATCGAGCGATCGAGCCCAACAGTGGGAAAAACTTACCTTCACGTCCGCCATCTTGCTGAGTGACGGCAGTACGGGGATTTTTTTCTCAACGATGAACGCGCCCTCCCCGGCAGGCCCGCAGCTAGCGACTCGGCTCCGGGATTTTTCTTCATGCCTTGGGTTTTCTTCCCTTTTCCTGACCCCTATTTTATCAATTTCGAGGACACCTGCGCACCCCTATTTTCTATATTTCGAGGAATATTCTGTCCGCGGACGTTCCTTGAAATTTACCCCTATATCCGCGATTTTGGTAACGGTCATGCGGTCCCCAAGTCACATTGAGTGGCTCCACCGGGGCTATGCCCAATTGAAACCGAGTTGGCCAGACTCTCTCTATATACGTCACTGGTCAAGAGGCCCTGTACGTACAGTGAATGCATATTTAATGCGCAATAGTTCACCCATCACTTGCAGAGAGAACAACTCCATAAATTTACTGCCCAGTAACAATAATTATAACATAAATAACTGAATGATTCGATGGCCCATGCGCGTTTTTCTTTTGTTTGTGTTTGCTCTATGTTCGTTATTTGCTTGTTTTGGCAGGACCAAATAATATAGGGACTATGTACAGCTAGCCTCCGAAATCCAACCAACAGCGTGCGCAAATCGGCCGAGACTTGTGAATTATTAATCATGTATTATAGCTCAAATACTGCCTTCTCGTCGGTGGCGCAAGTCCTGACAGAAGAAAAAATGATGCAAATAACCCGGGGTTGTTAGCCCAAATTTGATGAATTATTGTGTATAAGCGAGGGAACTACGCGACCAAGCGGCAGATTTTTTTTTCACCCCTTAAATTGAAATTTCTTTTGTAATTTCTCATTAGAAAAAAAAATCCAAGGGAATACAGCAACCTAGCAATATTTTTGGTTGCAATTTTGAACATTCCTATTATGGGGCGCAAAATGAATGAAACCGTGAAGAAAATATATTTGAGGAATTTAGTAAGGCATTTGCAAGGCAAATTTATGATTTCTTTAGGATGTTCTATACATGTACTTTGAAAGTTCATTTTATGCAATTATATCCCATCTGGGGGCGCGAAATTTAACAAGCTCCTTCCTTGTGCGGGGGGGGCGGGGGGGGGGGAACAAAGCAACTAAAGTATATTAATGGTTAACACTTTAAAAATGCCATTGGGGGTGCGAAATAGCTAGATCCTGAACATGGTTATGCGAGGGATCAACCGAACGACCGACCTTTAGAAAATTTTCGCATTTCAAACCCTATAAAACACAATTTCTAACGCTTTTTGTCCTTGACTGGGGCGCAAATACCCTCAAAGGCCATAAATTTTCCTGTATTTCACAACTGAGCAAACTCAGGCGACAACAACCAGTGTCCTGTTAAGACTCTCTGTCCACCTCACAGGACAAATTAGACAAACGAAGAATTCCAATTTTCTTTGAGTTTATCAAATCACATTCTCCTAATTCCTTTATTTTCAAGAAAACAAATGTATAGATACAATAAATAACATAGATTCATACCCTGAGGTTGTATTCTTGGCTGTCACAAATACAGTTAGACAAACTATTATTTTAAAGTATATTCAAAGTCTTTAAAACCAGGAAAGGATATATAAAATTATAACAGAGTGCACAGTATATGAAATAGAATTCAAAGTCCTTGGAAGATATAAATGAAATAGCCCACTTAGGTGATGCGATCACTCCCAATCGGTGAGATGAAAACATCCGGAATGAAAGAACCTTAGCTGAAGTTGTTGCTGCAGTGGTCCATGGTTAAAGCCTGACTGACCACTTTAACGAAGGTGTTGTTGCGTCTGGAAGTACCTCCAACTCCAGGTGCGTAGCCAGGGGGGGGGGGCGATGGGGGCGGTCGCCCCCCCCCCCATGCCAAAAAAAAAATTAGCGAGAGCGAAAAAGCGGGGGGAAGTGAGAGAAAAAAAGCCTAAAAACTCCCCTTTATCTTTCTCTCAAATTTGCCAAAATGTCAATAAGGGAGAAACTCCCCCCCCCCCCCCCCTCCCTGCGCGCCCACCGCTGTTTAATACAGTGCTGTATATTGTGTCCAAATAACTGAAAAGCAGTCAGGGCATCGAACTAACTTTTCACCTAAAAAAAGGTGCAACACGAGCCGTCATCTTTCTTTAATATTTGCCAGAATGTCAAAAATTTTGCGCTTCGCGCTGGAAGTGGGAAAATCCCCCCCCCCCCCCCCCCCTGCGCGCCCACCGCTGTTTAATACAGTGCTGTATTGCGTCCAAATAATTGAAAAGCAGTCAGGGCATCGAACTAACTTTTCGCCTGAAAAAGGTGCAAAACGAGCCGTCATCTTTCTTTAATATTTGCCAGAACGTCAAAGCTGATCGCGCGGGAAGGAAGAAACTCCCCCTCGATCCCCCCCCCCCCCCCCCCCCCCCCCCCCCCCCCGTTGTTACATATAGTGCAGTATTGCACCCAAATAATTGAAAAGCAGTCAGAGCGTCGAACTAACTTTCCGCCTAAAAAAAAAGGCGCTACAAGCCGTTATCTTTCTCTCGAATTTGCTCAAATGTCAAAGCTTTCGCGCTTCGCGCGGGAAGTGGGAAACTCCCCCCTCCCTGCACCCACCCCCTCACCCCCTAAAGTGAAATCCTGGCTACGCGGCTGTCCAACGCTTACTGGTAACTTGTAGGGGTCCAACCTTAGTGGAACAAACTCTGACTCTGCATTTTGATGTAAGTCCTAGCCGGGACACCATCTAAAATTAAACACGTACCCAAGCTATAAATAGTCTATGGCACAATACTAAATTATGCATCATGATATAATTTAAAGAAATCGTACCTGAAAATTCATCTCGCTATATCCCTGGAAAAATATTATTTCCCTAGATTAATTCAGGTAAACTTTATAATACGTCATCTACTTACAGCTTATGACTGGAATTATAACCGGAAACCAACTCCTCCTGGGCCAAAAAGGAGCTATCACAAGCACCCAAGCCCGATCTTCCCTGATCTTCCGCAAGACTCGCGGAATCAGCTGGAAGGGAGGAAGGGCGAACCCTCGAAGATTCTCCGAACGGAGAGAGAAAGCGTCCAGAGTCCAAGCTCCCTGATCGCGAACACGGGAGCAATATTTCGGAAGTTGGTGGTTCAGGACCGACGCAAAAAGATCCACTTCCAGTGGACCCAGGCAACTGCGAATGCGGCAAAAGACCTCTGGATGGAGCATCCATACTGATGGAAGACACCTGCCCCGGGACAGACAATCCGCAATGAGGATCTCCTGACCGGGGATGAAAGAGGCCACGGGTGTGATCGTCATGCGACGACACCACCTCCACAGCTGTGTCACTAGGGCATTCAGGGTAGCAGAACGAGTGCCTCCCTGCCGATTGATATAAGCCGCCACAGTGACATTGTCTTCTGAAATGGAGCAGGGTTAAAAGAACTGTCATAAACTCCAGGACATTGATATGGGAAAGAGTCCCGAGAAGAGACCAATCCCCCGCGACCGTGCTGCCTTTGCAATGTCCGCCCCACCCCAACCGAGAAGGGTACGGAAGGACTTGCCTCGCGCGCGAAATTCCTCGTTTATCCAACGGGAGAAAAGAGACTTGATTTCTACTTGTACTGGAATCCAGACCAAAAGAGAATCCTTGCATGGTTTGTAAAACCTGAGGAGATGCCTCTGAAAAGAACTCATAAGGAGCCGGCAATCCTCTAGAACATCGACTAGACTGGCTAGATATCCGAAAAAACTGAAGCCACTATCTGGCCCTGCTGGCCAGAATGAGCTTGCGAGCCGCAGAGACAACAGTGAGAATCCTGTCTCGACTGGGCCGAGCCAACTGATTCCGAATGTCCAACACAGCCCCAGAAAAACCGGGCTGCGAGTAGGAACTAACTCTGACTTTTCCCAATTTATTAGGAAACCCAAGTCTTGAGTAAAATTGACGAGCAAACGAGCCTCGTCTAACAACGATCGTGCGACTCCGCTAGGAGGAGCCAGTCGTCCAGGTAGCAAAATAGCCGAAGGCAGCGGCGCCTCAGCGAGGCTGCCAGAACGGCTACAACCTGAGTAAAAACCAAAGGGGCTGGGCGCAGACCTTAGGGAAGAGCGCGAAAGCGAAAGTCTCTGAGAGGAAGGAAAAATCCCAGAAGACCGCGCGAAGCGCGATGGATGGGAAAAAGGAAATACGCATCCTTGAGATCTATCAAGATCGCGTAGTCCTTCCTCTTGATCAACGGGAGAATGGAGGCGAGGGTCTCCATTCGAAAATGCACTGAAGGAATGAATTTGTTTATTCTTTTCAAATTCAGTATCAATCGAAGTCTTCCCAAGCGCTTGGGAAAAACAAAGATCGGAGAAAGGGAAAGAGACGGCTGGTCTCTTACCCTTTCTATCGCCCTCTTTTCAACAGAGATTTGATCTCCGTTGAGGCATGAGAACGAGCCAGGGCAGACATGGGAGTTGAACGAGATCTAAAAAGAATCCGTCTCGCACGACGGAAAACACAAATGCGTCCCCGGAGATGGCCTCCCAAGCGGGGCGAAAAAGCCATCAAAGCCTAGGCTTAGCCTTGTGCGAAGCCGTCGCCCTGCCACGCAGAGAGCCACGAGTACCTCAGCTGGCTGAAGCTCAGCAGGCGGGCCCCCAAAAACACGACTGCGTTGCCCCGAAGTGGGAACAACAGGCCTCCGACGGACCGAGGCCCGCGTCGTTTTTAAAGGGAGCGCGGAACTGCTTAGTCATCTCAGTGACCTGCTTCCGCGCATCAAACTCTCTCTGAAAAACTGTAGCGAATTGGCCGCCAAAGAGCGAAGGACCCCGAGACGGAACATCCCAGAGAAGTGGCGCGATGTCAGACTCCTATAACCCCAAGGGCAGAGAGAGCCAAGAGCCTGCGACGGTACGTAACCGAAGCAGCCGCACTGGAAAGTTGTGACCACTGCGAACTAAAGAGTGTGCAGCAGGTCATCAATAACCATAGGCTTTACCCTTAATCGAAACATGGCGCTTAACAAAAGAGCGCTGATTCAATGCGGTCATATTACCTAACGCGAAGTCGAACCCTGCGCGCGGGCTGACTGAAATTCAGGAAGATATATGGACAATAAAGCAATCGCCTCTACCCCACAAAGGGAGAGCGATCGAGGCTCTGCCTGCTCCAACAATGTCGATTCAGAAACCGAAGCTTGAGAAACCACATCCAAAAATGGTTCCGCTTGAATTGATCAGGACAATGGTACACGAACAAAAACCAAAACAGGCGGACACTACCATGGACCACTATAGGTCTCTTCACCCAGCGGAGCCCCGAGGGCTGGGGGTACAGGAGACGCGAGAGATCCCGTCTCAAACAATGAAGAATCAAGCACATAAGGCTGATTAGACTCAAAGTCAGACCCCAGAAGAGAGACAGAAGCAGGGGTTGTGGTATCTGGTAAGAGGGACCAACCCTGTCGTTGGGCAAAAACCCGCATCATGCTGAGCATCTCAGATTGAGAAGGGTCAGACAGACTTCGGGCGGTCCTCCGAAACAACTTCGGAGACACGAACCAAACCCTCAACAGAGGGATGCCCGCCTCCCTCCCGGGGAGAAGTGCGCTGAGGGTATGTACCCAAAGTCACGCACAAACTACCCATACTGGCTGAGCAATAAGATGCTACAGCCATGGGCCGGGCGCCTGAGGCGCCCAGTGCGAGGGCAGACTGGGACAAGGTCCCAGTATTCGCCCACCGACTACTAATAACATGTGAACTCACTATTGTTCCGCCCGTGGACGACAACAGGAGAGCACTAGCAGTCGCGCACTCAGGTGATTGCACCTGTTGCTCCGTAGAGCGCCCATAAATGTGGGCTCCAGTCTTCCCATCAGCTGGCAAAGCAACAGCCCGGGTAGCACTCGTTCCCCCATACGGCGTCAGCCGGGGGCTATTCAATAACCAGGTGCGAGGGCAGACTGGGACGAGGTCCCAGTATTCGCCCACCGACTACTAATAGCATGTGAACTCATTATTGTTCCGCCCGTGGGCGACAATAGGAGAGCACTAGTAATCGCGCACTCAGGTGACCTCAGGTCAGACCGGAAGTAATCGCGCGCTCCGGTGACCGCACTTATGGGCGCTCCGTAGAGCGCCCATAATTGTTGGCTCGAGCCTTCCCATCAGCTGGCAATATAGACAGCCCGGGCAGTACTCGCTCCCCCATTGGCATCGGCCGGGGGCTAGGGTTGAAGAACCCAGACCAACATG
This sequence comes from Heliocidaris erythrogramma, assembly GCA_025617745.1. Lineage (NCBI taxonomy): Eukaryota > Metazoa > Echinodermata > Echinoidea > Camarodonta > Echinometridae > Heliocidaris > Heliocidaris erythrogramma. The sequence continues at coordinate 14,090,988 of CM046859.1, forward strand.
GGCGGTGCCCGTGAGTTACCCTGCAGTAGTGGCACACGTCTCCCCTAGCGGAAAACAAACGTCCCCCCTTCTGGTCTCAGCGACCGGGGGATTGGATTCGTAATATCCAAACCACTAGAGCTTGACGCCACCCACCCGAAGCCACGGGCTCCGGAGCTGACGTCCCAAACTCAACTAACGCCACCCGCCCCGAAGCCGCATGCTCCAAGGCTGGCAAACCCTGCAGGGAAACACCACTGGGCAACTTACCTGCAGCCCTCCTCCCTCCCCCATGTACGAAAGCACTCGGGAGAGTTCTGGAGGGCCGAGTCGTCTTGCTAGACGACTCTTCGGAAGAAGCAGGTCTCCGCGACCTAGCAGCTTCTTCTTCCGAACTCATAATGCTGCAATAAAACAGACAATAAAGTATACAAAAATATGAAATACTTTAAAAGAGTGCAGGTAAAAATAAATTTGGGGATAAGCACAATTTAGATAAAAACCGTATAAACAAACACCGAACCGAAACGGATCGGGTCAAACGGAAACACCAGCAAAACACACACAGAAATAACTACGTGGGGCTGGCAGTGAAAATGAAAATAACTTGCCTGGAAAGGAATCAAAAATATCCCTTGCAATCGGCAAAAGTGACATAAAAACACAAGAGTACTATAATCTTACGAAAAAGAAGTACAGAAAAGTGCTTTAAAGAGCGAGAAAGCGCGCTGAAAAGATACAAAAAGACCTGATTTCAGGAGCGCCCTGACTCGACATCCTAACTCGTCGGGGGCGAGCAAGAAAGAGGAAGATGGCCGTTGCGTGTTGCCGCGCGTGAGTGGCGAAGGGGAACAATAGGATTACGGAGGGTGCGCACAATATTGTGACTCATTTGTGGTAAGTTCTCGAAGGGTTCGCATAGTCAAGCTACTAGCATAATAGGTACAGTCAAACCTGTCTATTAAGGCCAGGCCAGGGAAACAGAAAAAGTGGCCACTGTAGACAGGTGGCCTTTATAGACAGGTTCTAAGACACATATTTCTTGCTACAGGGAGGCAATATAAGTGACCGCTATAGACAGGTGGCCACTAAGACAGGTTTGACTGTATATATATGATTTATTGCAGTAAATCTAAATATTTTATTCTCTTTAAATATAATTTCAGGAGTTCCTGCGCTCATCGTGGTTCTTACCGGAGCTGTTGCTAGAGATTATTATGCCCATGATGATCTGTAAGTAATAACGTTTTAAGGTTTAGTCGGAATACTCAATTCCTAGAGCATATTATTTATTTAATGATGTCTAAATCTACTCTTTCATACAAATCATTAGTCCAGTTGTTATTAGGGTTTAAATAAATGGCTCAGTCCACGGTATTTGTTCTTTTAATGTCCCATACGCTATTTTCGAATCGTCAACATAAATTGATATGAAAGGTTCAGTTTACTTGATATTTGTTTTTTTCAGTAGTGTTATAATACTGATACATATACATGTACAATTATCAGACATACATGTACTAAAATTTGTACTAAAAAGTGATTGATAACCGTATAGAAAATTGAACAACTAAGATAAAAAAAGATAATCAGTATTTCTACATTTCATTCAGTCATTTTACAAAATGCATATTTGATATCAACAGATGCTTTCTACAGTTCTGGGCTCAAATAGGTGGTCTTCTTATTCCCATGTCCATCATCCTCTTCATCAATATCATCATCTTTATCCTGGTGGTTCGACAGTTGGTCAAATCAGCCAACATATCTGGTCGGGTGAAGAGAGACGCCAAGGTAGAACGTCGAGAGACCATCGAGCGCATCCAGAACGCTATCTGCATCTTGCTCCTGCTAGGTCTGACCTGGGTCACTGGATATCTTCTGTTGATACCAGTATTCAGTCAGGTACAGCCAAATTGCTTCATACAGAGTCCCTAAGCTTCTGTCTTGTAATAAGTATTTTGAGAATTTGATGATGATCAACTAGGCTAGCAGTAGCACAATAGGCCTACATGTTTTATATTTCAAGAGCGTTAGAATTTCATACACCTAATAATTACTTTTAAACATTTGCCTCTAACAGGTGGCTCAGCCAATCTTCATCGTCCTCAACTCCTTCCAAGGGATGTTCATCTTCCTACTCTACTGCGTCAGAAAACCTCACATCCGTAAGAGATGGGGGCTAACCTGTTTTGACAAATTCCTAATGCGTGAAACAAGCACTTCCAGTGGTATACAAAGCTCAACGGCTCCGTCTTCATCAGCTGGTGTCATTAGCAGTTTGCGTCCTGGAGCCTTCGATAGTTACTTGTTGCCCACTAAAGGCGGTCATTCAGATCCATTGTGTATGTTCAATCCGACCTTTGATGGAGGACAGGTTGATGAAGGGGCTACGCCACCAATCAAAGATCTCCTAAATGCCATGGATGTTACGGAAGCCATTGAGGGCAATGATGATATTGCTTCCACTACCAATGATGGTGCCGCAAACCTTCTCATGGATACTGCGGAGGCCACTAAATCAGTGAATTGAGAACAATAATATAATTGGCAATGGGGAGCGTCACGTTACTGAAGGGGTCGCTCTTGAAGGGGATGGCCCTATTTTCCGCGGGTTTAACATAACCGCATTCTCCCAAGACCAAGTACTCTGATAGATATTTTGTGACTTACAAAGATAAGGTACTAAGGAAAAGATTGATAACAAATTATATGCGAGGGGCATTTTTTCTATTAAAAGACAATTAGGTGCCCCCCCCCCCCCCCCGTATACTAGTTTTCCAAACGAAGTGTGCGTTTGGTAAAACATTATGGCCTGGTCCTTACGAGGTAATGGACCGGTTTGTTCTTGTTTGTCTTGTTGATATGGGAAAACATGTATGCAGTCATGTTATTTTCCAGATAATACTTCAGTAGTTAGATTTCATAATCTTATGTTTATATCAATGTGCATAAAGATATAAATACCCAGGTATGTTTTAACTGAGGTTAGTCGTAATCTCTATGCAGTTAATGTCTTAAATAGAAATTTACTACCTGCTCTCCATGGTTTTAATGTTACTAGTTGTTTCTACTTGTTAACTTATACAAGTATCTTTGTTTAATTTTATAAAATTATATATTCATGTATACATGTACAGTGTGCATCAAAATAAAGGTAATCCAAGTTCGGAAATTTAATATTCCAAGGTTATTTCATTTGACAATTTAAATGTATAGCTTGCAATTGAAGAAGTACTCCTCACCTTTCCATTAATACTTTTCTTGCATGACCAGCTAAAATGTTTTTTAAGATGACTGGCAGGAATTATATTTTTTGAAAGTTTTGGAAAATGGATGAAAAACTGAAAAGAATACTCTCACGTGTGCCACACATGATCGACATTACCGGTTGCTTATGCAAAAAAAGAAAAAAAAAGTAATGGGGGTGGTAATCATCGGTTATCATTTGCAAGACGGATCAATTTAACAACTAAACAATGGACATTCGTGGTTACATTTCAGATAGGGAGTTTGCAGAGAACTTGCAAGCCTTTTAGGAAACATTTCCCAGAGAGAGGGGCTCAGCAGCCAAACATGTGAGAGAATATTAGGAAATATTGAGAGCATTGCCGTACACGTACTTTGGCTACTTTATTTTCATGCCATGAACCATTTTGATTTTTTAAATTATACTCGGCGTTCATTCATCAGTTCATTGCCTTTAAGAATATTTACACATTTTCTTATTTTTTCAATGAATATTTTAATACACCTGTGGTGTATGTTATTCATGAATTATTGATGTATTGTCTCTCTTTAGCATGTTTAGTGCTCGTGGATATAATACATATACATGTGAATCGTGGCAACATTGACACACAAACTACTGCACATGATGATGTATGAATCTTGGTCAGAAGTCTCCCCAACTAAATATTTCAAAATATATGAAGCAATATTCATACCTGTGAATAGCTTAGGGTCTCTGCTATTAAATGATACGGCGATGTTTTCCGCTCGAGTGAGCAAAGGCCACTTTTGTGAAAAGGTGCAAAATGCAGACTTGAAAAGAATTGGTACTTGTTCTGGCTGGTATCAGCAAAGTTCAGAGTCATGAAAAGGCTGAGAAGTATTCATATTTGGATCAATTATAGACAATTAAATAACATGTTTTGTTTTCTGTATGTACTTACGTATTTAATCAATCATCAATCATTTTTTATGCTTCAGTGAGCAATTAACTACTTTAAATTATTGAGCGTTTTGAAATATTAGTTTTGGTGAGTTTGTAATTCAAGCTGGCTTTCTTAGTCGGCTATAAAGTTTTGATGGGGCATGTCAGGATATACAGAAAACAAAGTCATGTATTGTTTCATAAATTGCCTATAATGATCGGAATATTATGGACATTTCTAAGCCTTTTCAAGACTCTCAACTTTGCCGATACCCGCCAGAACCAATACAAATTTTTGTCAACAATGTATTTTTCCATTTCACACAGCTTCTGCTCATTCAAGCGTAAAATATCATTAGATGGTTTGGTGTCATCTGTTACGGGAGACCCTAAGCTTTCCACAGGTATGAAATTTTCATGAACATATTTTAAAATTTTCATTTGGGAAACTTTTACTAACCGTGCACTTTCAATGGTTCTCAATTTTTTAATACCAATTCATTCTTTCGCAAAAGTCACTTAAAATATCGCCAGATTTTTGGTGGCCATTTGATAGATAAGACCTAAGGTATGGACATTTCCTAAAAAAATATTTTGACTATTTATTTGAGGAGACTTTTTCAATTCTTAACTTTTTTCTGGGACGCACGGTATTTTGGAATACTTTTATTTTGATTCACACACTATATGTTGTTTGTTTTGGGTGCACAGGGATATGTAGTCAGATATAGTCACATTTTTTTCTTCTCTTAATCAGGTTAATGAAAAATTGCATTCTCGTTGACTTCATTTTTCTCTAGTCGTTACGTGTGTGTTTCATATTTGTGTATGGTTATTAATTGGGAATTCGCATGTTAAACCGTATGAAAGCTAAGATCATCCATACATATTAAGCCCACCGTACACTATACGATCGGTCTGCGATCCGATCTTGGAAGAAAATAGCATTAGATATAAACAAACACATAAAATATGTTTGACTGAGGTTCTGAATATAGTCACATAGAAATTACGGCCTATTAGGAGCCTTTTAGTCAGAAGAAATGCCAAATCAGCTCCGAATCGTAGTGACGTCAGAGCAGTCCTGTGCTTGTCTAGAATTTGAAACTGATTTGGCCTTTATTCCGGATATAAGGCTGACATCGCAGCAAATTCCTATGTTCAGTTATTATATTATTGTTCAGAACCTAAATTACGTAGATTTCATTTGCTAAAATATATATTTAATTATATAGCGATTTATTTCCAAACTTCGGATCGTAGTCGATCGTATAATGTGCGTTGGGCTTTACGCATATTACCATATTTTACTCAGAGAGAAAAAAAATGCTTTTGATCCAGTATCATTTTGATCTTTAAAAAATTTCTTATACCCTACCTTGCCAAAAGTATTGCAACACAGACACATGCATTACACATAGGCATTTTATGACATGTAATTAAACGATGTTTTAAAGATTTCTAGTACATGATTTAAGATCTTATTATCAGGTACATTTCATGTCAAGAATTATTTTTCACATTAAGTTCATCAAGTTCTAGTATTTTGTCGGGTATCCGCGCTTTATGATAATGGCGCGCATGTTGACGCCGTTTTCGCCACACCATTGGTACATTGTGAGCCGGTGCATTATCATCCTGGAAAATGAATGAGTGTTGAGCGTCGCCAAAGATGTTACCAATGAACGGACCATGTCTGAAAGTGCATTTCTTTGAGTGTAGGTTATGTTCATTGGGTCATACGAGGTGTTGGGTTCTCGCCAGACTCTCACTCTTCCATCGTCGGAAGAAAGGCAAAACCTGCTGTCGTCGGAAAAGACGAAGTGACACCAACTGTACTTCACCGTCCAATTCCTCGCTCTGGTGTCCCACCTGAGGCGTCTCTGGCGATTGAAAACGATGCGAGAATCTTCCTCCTCGAAATGCGGGCATGAAGATTGTTGAAGTAAAGGCATCTTTGTGTCGTCCTCGTTGAGATTCTCCTACCAATCCTCTCGCTCCAGTGAGCTTCCAAAGTTTGTGAGAAATCGAATCGGGTCAGACGAGCCTGACGCAGGAGGTACTGATCTTCCCGGCGCGTGGTCATTCTACCTCTGCCAGGTTTTAGATGCTTGTCAGAGTTGCCCGTTTCCCCATAGCCTTTTGAAAAGGCCTCATAACTTGGCTATTTTCCTCGTCATGCTGTGCCTAAGATGAAACTAGCCGTCGATGAGAAGAATCAAAACGGCCCGGGTGAACGCGCGATCGAGCGACTTTAGTCGCGAGGCCTTTTGGAACCTGGGTTTCCATCGTCCGATATGAATTATTTACGAGTTGACATTCGTATGCTAACACGCCTACCGAGGATTATCGACCAATCACAACGGTATCTGCGGGGCTTGCTTTCCATGTGCCGGGTGCCGAGCGAGCTAGCTCGAGATGAAGGCGAATTTGCATACCAAATTTATGCTGACGTCATGCGAAGATACATTCGCTGATTGGCTCCTACCTATAAGGTAGCAGATCCTCGCTAGGAACAAAGGATAGCATAAGAAATACAGGCCAGGTTCCAAAAGGCCCTCGCGACGCACGTCGCTCGATCGCGCATTCACCTATCCTCTTGTCGAGGCCCTGGCGCTGTTGAAATCCTTGGCGATATGGAGGCAAAATTTCTGACGAGCGAAGCGAGCCAGAAAGACCGAGGCGCTTGCGCCGAGGGCCTCTTGACACCCGATCTGAATTTCTTTTGTATTTCATTGTTTTGACGAATATTCCGACCAAATTCTGGTCGGTGAAAAATCAACCAATAAGCGCGAGCTACCATGACGTAATGTTAAATATTCATGACTCGACTGCACGCTATTTCTTACATATGAATTAATCGCAGCCCAAAATGGCGTTCAACGTTTCTTCCACGAGTGATGACGATATTTGTAAGAGCTTAGAATATGCCGCTAGAATGTTGAAGATTGACAGATTCAAAGATTTGCAAGTTGATGCAATCACATCTGCACTTAAAGGACAAGATTTTTTTGTGAATCTGCCTACTGGCTATGGAAAAAGTGTTATTTTTCACGCGCTACCGCTCTGTGCCGACCTCCGTGGGCCAGGGATGGAGAGTGTGACTGCTGCTTAATTCGTGAGGGCCTAGGCCAGGCGGATCCCCCCGGGCCTTGCCGGGCATGGAAGTTGCTGGTAACTCCTTGGTTACAATTGATGGAGATGCATCTATTGTTGAACGGTGACTTTTATTGGCCATTCTTCATTATTTGTAAATAATTATATGATGATCTCTTGAGAAATAAGGACATTTGTCTTATTTCAAATAACCATGGTGTGTAAGCTAGAGATCGAATTCTTCATAATGTGCCTGTCTGTGAATGTATCTTGAGCAAGAGATTTACGTAATCCCCCCCCCCCCCCAAAAAAAAAAATAAATAAATAAATAATAATAATAATTATAATAATAGACTATTCCAGCACTGAAGTAAGAAATCCTTGAGATTTCATTGGCCAATTTGCTGGGCGATCGTCAGGTTATCTAACTATTCACGTTTTCATACATAATCCAGTAGGAAATCGTGCCTCATAAATATATAATTCAGGTCGGGTGTCAAGAGGCCCTCGGCGCAAGCGCCTCGGTCTTTCTGGCTCGCTTCGCTCGCAAGAAATTTTGTTTCCATATCGCCAAGGATTTCAACAGCGCCAGGGCCTCGACAAGAGGCTAGTCTTGTTATGCAGCCACTACTAGCTTACTTGCCGAGAAAAATAGCCAAGTCACGAGGGCCTTGTCAAAAGGCTAGTTTCCCCATGGCGTTTACACACTCTGTACACCATGTACACTGATTGACGGCATACCTGAAAGCGTTCAGCAATCTGAGCCACCGTAACCTCATCCTCCCTCAGGGCGACGATTTGTCGCCGTTGCTCGTTGGATGATGACTCGGGTGTTTTAACCATGGTGTGTGCTTGAGAGGCTCAGTAGCCTTGAAAGAGAAAGGGGACCACGTTCACCTTCCTTTTATACCGGAATGTTGGTCATGATTCAATGATTTAGAACAAAACACCGTTATAACAAATAATATTCAAATATCATAATTGATAGGATTGAAGTAAATTGAATATATCATAAAGAAATGTGAGAAAATTACAATGCCCCGACCGGGATTCGAACCCGGGACCCTGGATTACATGACCAGTGCTCTACCAACTGAGCTATCCGGGCTCCCGTCGAAGCAAAGTAACAATCTCACATATAGCCCCTCTCTTTCCATCGAGCGTAGGGGGTACATCCATACCAATTCCATGCGTACGCTATGTAATGGCCTACCAATGAGACAGGTCTTCCCTCTAAAGTCGGGCAAATCCATGCCAACGAATTTCTATAGAGGACAATTTGAATTTGTAATTAAATATCATAATTGATAGGATTGAAGTAAATTGAATATATCATAAAGAAATGTGAGAAAATTACAATGCGCCGACCGGGATTCGAACCCGGGACCCTGGATTACAGATTCAAATTGTCCTCTATAGAAATTCGTTGGCATGGATTTGCCCGACTTTAGAGGGAAGACCTGTCTCATTGGTAGGCCATTACATAGCGTACGCATGGAATTGGTATGGATGTACCCCCTACGCTCGATGGAAAGAGAGGGGCTATATGTGAGATTGTTACTTTGCTTCGACGGGAGCCCGGATAGCTCAGTTGGTAGAGCACTGGTCATGTAATCCAGGGTCCCGGGTTCGAATCCCGGTCGGGGCATTGTAATTTTCTCACATTTCTTTATGATATATTCAAATAATATTCATTTACGACAAAACGAACTAATTTCACTAGGCCTATGTTGCAATACTTATGGTAAGCGAGGGTACGTAACAGATAATATTAAGCGTTAATTTCATCGTACTGTAACTCGTTTCAATGTTGTAAGATATCGTTCATTTCTGATCCATTAAGGAGTTGATAGAGAACGAGGCATGGAAACACGTGAAACTTTTTTGTGACTATCATTATTGTACACAAGAAAATGACATGAAAACTATGTTTCTTAATAAAGTAAATGGTATGAGGGTACTTAGTATTCAAACTGCAATTCTTTTACTTTCTTTTTATTTGATATTTTCAAAGTCGTATTTCCTTCACGAGAATTGTTCATTCATATCCCCAACGTGCAATGATGTATAAAATGTCAAAACAAATCAAATCCTTGTGCGGATATCTCAAAGCTAGCGGAATAATGATATAACCCGAGAACATAAAATGAATGTACAGCGTATGCCTTATGCTTTCTGCATTTAAAAGAAATCAGATGGTTAAAATGTCAATACAAACATTTTTTGTTTAAATCGACTCCATATGATAAAATGTGGGAGATGATAGGGTCTCGTTAACAATTAAAACGAATGATTAAAAACAAAAGAAATGCAGATGGTAAAGCTCATTTTAAAATAAATGCGTGGGACGAATCCCCCGGAAAGAAATGGAATCATGGTAAAATGAGACTCGAGAAATCTCCAATGGTTGATGCAACTATTTTGCAATCAATGGAAAATGTATAGGCATACATTTTTCCGTATACTGCGGTAGTCTAGACAATTGGGTTTTACTTCGGAAGAATCATCCGCGATATTGGAAAATTATAGTGCTCAAGAAGAAACTCGATTGTAAAACATTAAGGTACACAAGATCTGCGATGTAAAAACCTAACAAAACCCCTAATTGCAACCCAAGCCTTCCAACTTATATGAATAATAAAAACCTGGAACTAATATCGTGGCAGTAAATGCCTTGTCACCATCAAAACAACCCTCCCTTAAATAGAAGGCCGAGTCCTATAAAAAACTAGAAATATCACTGAAGATGATGATTAATACTCCCGCCCCGTGACAACAGCCTTTCTTGACTTTTGGTCGAAAACTGAGGAAGTAGTTCGATCCGCAAGATTTTTCCCTGATTTACTGTACTGCCATATATATGCCATTTCCATGGCAACGCAGCTTCCGACACATCAAAAAATATGTCTTGCACTTCTTCCCACCAAGATCAATGTGTGTACCAAATTTCTTGACTTTTGGTCGAAAACTGAGGAAGTAGTTCGATCCACAAGATTTTTCCCTGATTTACTGCCATAGATATGCCGTTTCCATGGCAACGCAGCTTCCGACACATCAAAAAAATATGTCTTGCACATCTTCCCATCAAGACCAATATGTGTACCAAATTTCATGACTTTTGGTGAAAAACTGAGGAAGTAGTTCGATCCGCAAAGTGTTTCCTTGATTTTCTGCCATAAATATGCCGTTACCATGGCAACGCAGCTTCCGACTGATCCTGTCTTGCACATCTTCCTTCAAGACCACCCGAAAAATATGTCTTGCATATCTTCCGTCAAGACCGCCCGCCCGCCCGACCGCCCAACCTTCGACTGATTCCTATATACCCCCTTCAAACTTCGTTTGGCGGGGGTATAAAAAAGATGGAAACTAATTTGTGAGTTTTCTCAACGATTTTATGTCAGTTTGGAAGAATATCATAGAAGAGATGTCGCTGAAAAATATTGATCTTCAAATGTCATATTCGAAATATGGCAAGAAACAGCAGAAAAGTTAGGATCAAACATTCATGCCACATGTGTGTGTGTGTGTGTGTGTAGTACCAAATATTCATTCCTATGTGCAGTGCATGTGACTAACAAAAATATTGAGTCAATTTCTTATCATTTTGATGATTTCAGAACCTCATCGTAAACAATTATAATGTACTACATAATCAATTCCCAACTGCTTCCAGTCAGTTTCTTTCACAATGTAATAAAGCATGACTAGAACTCAACTTTATCATGTTTATGTTCAAATATTTCATGCAATTTGTATGAAGGTATAGAAACATACATAATCAGGCATTAGCACAAGATTACATCTGAATCATAAAGTATATATTTTTTTAATCACGTTTCTGGAAATATAAAACAATAGTAAAGAGCTTTATAAATACGAATATCGGAACAGTAGCACGCTGATTGTGTTAACACATAAAGAGTATGCGTCATCAACGCCCTCATGCAGAAGATTATGCTTTAGATGTTGGGATGCTAATTCCAGCCTAGCATACTACAGAAAGACATGGTTCGAAAAAAATGTATCAAGCACGTGTAAAAAATTTAACGAACATACACAGATCAGCTGAATAATGTACCTACGTACAAAAATTAGTCATTACCCTTACAAAAAATACCATAGTAATACCGCGGTAAATTGGGACGGTATTACTATGAGATGGTAATCCAGGGGCTAGTGTACAACAATAAAAGTCACCCACGGCATCCATGTTAAAACTCCGTAGTAAATATCCTTATAAACATTCTTCTCACACATGTACAGTGGACCCTCTTTTTACTAAAACTCCTTGGGACCAAGGAATTTACCTGTTATACAGAACCCTTGTTATATATCAGGGTTTTAAAAAAATACCACACATTATTACCTAAAGTTATTAAAGTGTTCTTTATAACGCGGCTCCCTTATAAACCCTTGAATCCCAGGCATATGCCTATACCACTCTTGCAAAAGATTATATATATATATTATATCATGTACAGTATTTATTATTGCAAAATGGATAATAACAGCTGAATCTGGCAATGGTATCATCAAAGTATCGCCTAAAATATTGTCCCCATAAATTAAACATAACAATGAAAACCAAATCTAACAGGGAATTGCACATTCTGAACGAATAACAAGTATTAGGTTCACGTGGGTGTGTGTGTGTGTGTTGGTGTCTTGTGTATTGTTATCAAGGAACGCATGATCAAGAGTAGACAATTTATAATACATGTAGCTCGGACCAGAGTTGTGCATATTGGTGCACTGAAATCTACACGGATTAACGGAGTCTTTCCCCACCGTGCATGCAAGAACCCTGTGCGGTGATGGAGAGGGTACAAATAAACTACTTAGCTAAGTACTAGGTTGATAAATATATACATCAATCACCGAAGGCAAAAGGAAATAAGGCTGACTGATCAAACTTATTCCAGATATATGTGCATAATGTAGAAAAAGATTTAGTTTTTGCAATCTGTTGCAAAATTACCAACACATAACACAATATATGGATGAGGCAGTGCATACTGTCTTTTCATCAAGTATACGTAAATCCAAGGGACTTAATACTGTTAAAATGCTCCAAACATTAAAACATATATTAAATCTTCCTCAAACAGTGTTTACTAGTACAATTTACCGAACTCGCGTGCACTAATATTTCCACATTCCATTTTGTTGAAAAATGCATTTTTTGTGAGCTATCTTGTTCTGCTTTTGTTATATTGCGGTGAGTCACAGTAGGAACTGGTTTGCGCAATGACACCCCCCCCCCCCAAAAAAAAAAGAAAGAGGTTGAATGTGTACATGCATCTAAACTTGAAAAAACGACCAAAGAATACACTAACACGCCAATGGTCCCGAATTAAAATGAATTAAATATACATAACTTTAATTAATTGAAGACTGTTAATTAGCACCCCACACACGCCGTATGGCCCTTGTCAAATATAGTACTGACAAGGGCGTGACACATACAGGCCCTCACATTACGCTTGATTAAAAAATTGATCACTCTAGACCTCAAATTTGTATCTGGGTTTTCAACTTAAACACTTAATTTGAGCTTTTGAATGAATGGTTTATAAGGACAAGTCATTAAGTACTCAGCTCATCTTTGCATTGACTTTTTCCCCATGTGGTTTTTCTTCATACAACTGAGGAAACTAATTTTTGTTAAAGCGCGCTCTCTGAATAAATGCTTTTTCTTAACTGCCGTTTCACATAACCAACCCCCCCCCCCCCCCGCTTTCTTCTTTGACAATGTGCAAAATTTCATAACAGAGCAATCTAACGAGGTTTAATGAGCATGAGCATTCTAATCTGACCATTATAAACTGATAAAGCACATTAGGAAGTTCGAGACACATTGATCATAGCACTCATGTATTTCTTTGTTTACTGAAGGCGTGTGATAACGAAATTAGAGAGGCCAAAATTACTTCAAAACTTCATTTTTTAATCTATATATGATTAAAACCCATGTTTTCTGGTGTGTGTTTATCATAATAATCATAATTACTATATAATGATTTTCCAATTATAGACCATATAGCCTTCTGTTTAAATTTGCTACATACATAATTATAAAGTACCGTATACACAATAATGCTTCAATGACAAATATTAAATGACAAAAATGCACAACACACACAAAAAAAAATCCTTCAAAGAGTGACAATTTCCCAGCATACAAAGCATCGATTTACATACATTAAACTGTATGTGCATCCACGTGTATAGTACTGATAATATATCATGAATGATCGAACTGTACATACAGCACACAAATAATTTATCTGCGATCGAGCCCCACTACATACCAAATATCGAAAGCGCGGATCAAAATATGGATAGCATAACTCAAATACCATTAATATACAAAACAACCCAGAGCTCAAAGAATATTTCTATAGAATCTAAAATAAAATCTTTAAAATAGGCAATACAAGTACATGTAGATTTTTTAAAAATTGTTTATAAATGCATGAAGGACTTAAAGTGAGAATGACTAAAAAATAAAAACTTGCAAAAGTCTCTCTTTATAACTCTGAATATTTCTCAGTCACCCGTTTTACAGATTAAACATATCAAACTTTATACAGAGTTACAAGGAAGGATAATAGGATTCAACTACTGACTATTTATGCTGCCCTACGGGTGTTACAATTTCAGAATTTCATTTGGATCAATATAATAAAAACTGTCAAACTTTGTTTTAAAAAAGCACAAGACTTGATTTAAAAAAGGGTTTTCATGTATTGCTAATCAATCACGAAAAAATTAAATAAAAACATATTTATTACAACGTAATACACTTTTGCCATTACTATGTTTTCAAATAGTGGTGTTAATGGTCAGTAAGAACAATACATACCCATATCTCTCATCTATATAAGCAATAATTACAATAGCCTCTCATCCTCAACGGGTAAAGCAAAAAATATCATATATTTAAATGGGAATCGGGTCTTCATAAAATGTTGACCAGAGCTGAAGGAGAAAAATCACATAACAAAATAGAATAACTTTGAAAAAAAAAACTCGGGCATGCAATGTAGAATAATAATTTTAAGGACATTTAACTTCAGACTACAATAATAAATACGTTCCCAGTTGACATGCATCATGTTATACATGAACTAACGCTATTCATTGAGCACTGAAAATTACTCAGCCGAATGTCAGAAATCTACGACGAATAGCACATTTTTGACCTGCCGTGAAATACATGTCGATTTCATAACAATTATTGGGAAATTCATATTTTTTAGTACCTTAAACTAGACTAAAAAGGAGTAAGTCATGTACAAGATCACAATCCCATTTCATGACCTTATAACCAATGAGAGGTTCTTCATACCACTAGTAATTTCCATTTTCAACTTAACTTAGTCTCTTTATATGCCTTTTCTGCTTTCGCTCTGGTCATCTGTAAACGGTTAATTCCTATTAAATATACCCATTAAAAAGTATTCCTGAGATAAGGTGCATGCACCGAGTTCAAGGTTCATCAACAAGTAAATGTATCGAGAAACATATTCTAATGGTTCATAATTCAAAAGGGTTGTAATTCCCAAGGTGTTTTTTATCTCCAAAATGTCTGTATATTCCAGCATTTTATTTAATGAATAATGAAAGGGTGATTCGTAAGACTGATTAAAACATTTGATTCGTTAATAATCCAAAGATTCATTATTCCGAAGGTCCACTTAAAGTAGAACTTTAATGATTTTAAATATTGGCTTAATACTTATTATTGCATAGATGGCATTAATTAAACAAGGTTATCCAAATTCAACGCTTGGAAACATTTGAAGTAATGATTATTATCAATTATAAAACGGTAAAATACAGCCCCCGATATAGCAGCTGAAGAGCTCCTCGAACGCTGCTGAGATATGTGACGACACACCATGGACCAGTCCTGTCTAAGCAGACGATGTCCCATAACATCTTACACATTTTTCAGAGCCTATTTTGTCATCTCCTCTTCACTTATTTCTCTTCCTTCACTAGCGTCAGTCTTAATGTTAGTCTGTTGCCTCACTCTTAACTTCGTGTATGGTATTATTTTGATGAAAAATGCAGCGTTAAAAAATAAAGGAATCAGTCACTTGTAAACAAAATAAGACGCCATTGTATTTTCAGCTGCTTGCACCCGGGCATTTCGGCGTTTCAAGAGGGAACGAATACCATCCTGCTATTATTCGGAGGGCTTTTCAATTTGAAAGTGGGGTTTATTTCATTGATCATTGACCCTTCTCCTGTGTATTTACAATCAAACGGTTTTAGCTATCAGAATCAGTTTCACTTTCCCTTTATAATGGTGTGAAATAAGGTCATGTTTAAATACACCAAACTCTTTATAATTTGATAAATAATTGCATTGCAATTACGTTCATTCATTATAGGACGTCGTCTGCTTAAGCAGGATCGATCCCTTGTGTGACGACATCAAAACATCGCTATATTTCTGGCGAATCCTCGGATATTCCAGATGCTGAGAAGAGCTTTTATTTGTGTTGTTTTTTATAATCATCAGATACGCAGTTGACATAAAACTTATACGATTGCCATCTGTAAGCTTCCCAGTTTCTAGTGATGCATTAATTGCCATATTTGTGATTTTCTTTGAATGTCTACTTTAACTTCAGAATAAAAAATAAATGTAACTGGACAGAACAAAGCCGCCAATTTATTTCAAACGAGTAGTACTGGATGATATTTGATCAGCTTCACGCGCTACAGCTTCAGAGCAATAGACCGCTTCGGTAATGTATAAAAATTTATATATTCTCTGAACACCTAGTGACGAGCTATTCCATGAACCTGCTTTTTATAAATGAGCCTCAATGCTTGGAATCCAGTGTGCATACATTATTTGTAGCTATGTCCGGCAAGCTTTTCAGGTTGTCAAGAACAACATTTTTTGGAAAGGTATATGCATAAAATTTGCATATATTACCGAAGCGGTCTATTGGGAAATAACACACATTTCACATTATTGTATCCGAGTCTGCGTTTCTGGTATGTTACAAAGCATCATGGAATAACGAACATGATTAACATCTAGGATAACCTCCCTGATATAGGCTACCAACCTATTACAATCACTGGGTATAATAAATTCCTTGATGTAGTCAGCAACGTAGGGAACAAAATACCTTGGATTTGCCCATATACAGTACACATTATGTTTTGGGCGGCACCAACAAATATTCAAAGAAAGTTACTACGACATCACTGTGATTTAGCTGTACCTGGCTATTATTTTACATTGAAACACTTCAATATTTCAAGGTCTGCTACTCTGTACTGGATTTGTGCCCTTGGTACATGTATATGCATAAAGGCAATCATTTAAGGACAATCAAACCTTTGTTAAAAGTTGAAAAATAAGAGAAACATGATGTTGAAAGTCTGAGAGAAATCGGACAAAGAATAAGAAAGTTATGAATGTTTGAAAAATGAGATCACTACATCTATGGCGATTTGGTGAATCGATTGTAACGCATTCACGGTCAACTCTCCCATTTGTCGTACACCAAAATATCATTACATTCCGGTTTTCTCCTGAGCGCTTTTTCCCTCGGGGCAGTACTCAAAATATATTGTACATAGCACATTGTTACAGGTCTTCCAACAAGATAAAGACCCTACACGTTACACATTTTGAAAAATTGACATTTTAGTCATTTTGTGTTTTGGAGCGAATTGGAAAGTTGACCGCCGCTACATCCCAGTGACAGCACCGATTCGGCCAATTTGAAATTGCAATATGTACAGTGATTATTCCTCTTATTTCTGCTTATTTTTCTGCTTTCACACAAATCAAATTACTACCAAGGTATGATTGCCCTTTCAGGTATGAAGGTCAAATTTTCTATATCACTGCACTTCGTGCTCCGCAAGAGGAAGCATAACCAGCAACGTTCTCTGAAACATAATTGATAACCACAACAACAGTTTCATGCAATGAAGAGATATAAATAACTAATACCAAGTACAATATACATGTATAGTAATGGCAAGAGTCACAAAACTAGGGAAGTATAACAGTGAACCCAGTTAATCTTTCTTATATCAAGACCTACCAAAAGGCTGTCCATCTAAAACTTACATCAGAAGAGCTAATGAACAATAACTTTCAAAAACGGGAAAATATAAGATAATGAACATTGATTTTCACCCTATATAGTTATTTATATCGTCCATTTCGAGCACAAACTTTTAACTGGTTAATATTGTATTTTGACATCTATCAACTAAAATCAAATCAATTCTAATGTTGAAAAAGAAATATAGTTGAGGTGGGGTAGTTAACTGAAACTGTATATAGGCTTAAACAATTTATACAGATTGCAGATACAGTGATGAGTACACAATTATTTGCACAATCGGTTCAGCAATATATATAATACAGTGAGAGTCAGAAAATTTTACTCTTATAAAAATGCTTATATTACTAATATGATAGAAATATAATTCTTGCACCACGGTTAGATAGAATAACTCTTCCAGTTCTATTTGATACCACATTTGTAGAGACATAGTAATGAATTTACTGGATATGAATCAATTAATGTATCTGGGTGAAAACACATTTGCGCCAACATCGACAATGCCTTGCCTGATTTGGATTTCACTGCACAATGAACAAGAAAGCCTTTTGTAACATGATAATTGAGTTATTCCAAATCAGGCACGGGGCTGTTGAAGCTAAAGCTTAACAGCTCCTATGGAATGGCCCCCAAGATCTCCAGACTTAACACTAATGGACTTCTTCGTCCGGGGGTTCCTGAAGTCCAAGGTGTACAGTAGCCCATCTGCAGACCTGGATGACTTGCAGCAACGAATCGTCAGAAGCAACCAATCTGCGAGAAGACAGGCTGACATTTCGTAGGACCATGGCAGGATGCTCCATCGAGCTCAGAAATGCATCAAGAGAAACGGACGCTATGTATGTGGAAGATTGAAAGCTATGTTAAAGTGCCCAAAAAGACTATGAAAAAGAAATTTTCAGTGAAGATCACTGAATGTTATGATTTCTGGCTTTATTTAATCATTTATTTATTGGTTCTCTTGTTTATTTGTCTTGATTAAACATATGCATAAACTTAACGCTCATTGTTTGTGTGAATGTTGTCTCTGTTTCAGCAGGTAATCATACGACTTGGTGCAAATTAGTTTTGACTATCTTTTATAAAACAATGGCTGTTGTGCACTCAACCGTAACAGCAGCATTGAAAAAAATGTTACCAAACAACAAAAGAATACATACTGTACTCTAACCATACATGCTAAAAATACTCTGTTAGCCCCACATTTTTAAACAATACTCAATTCAAAAAGTGTAACATTTTCTGACTCACACTCTGTGTGTGTGTGTGTGTGTATATATATATATATATATGGTACATTAGGCACATTTCTGTTGGTTTTCTGATGGATTTCCTTCATTGCCGTGATCGCTCTTGTAATCGTACACCATAAACGAGAGAAACATATCCCATAGGAAAGTGACAGAGTTGACATAGATGACGCGGGCACGCGGAGGAAGGTAGTAGAAGTTGATCCATTGGATAGTAGGCCAGCAGCACAGATCAAGCTGAAAGTTCAAGTATAAAAAAACAAGGGGCAATGACAATGAGAGTGTTGTATTCTGCAGTGGCTATCATACAATTGATAAAGAGGGGCGGAATCCCCATGTTAAATATTCATACATGTACCTCTCTCGAATATGATAACTTTGTTTACTTGTTTTGACATGTTCTAGACAGGGTAATTTCTTATAAATGTGATGGTCAGCAATTTCTGAATATCATGTCTCTTAGAAAACCAACAAAACTCTCTCTCCTTAGGCCAGTCACATACATGTATGTATACACTGTAATTGTTCGTATTTCCATTCAAATAATATTCCTTTTTAATAATATAATTTACCTAATCAAAGGGCAAGTGAAGTCTTTTTTTGTTTGTTTTTAATGTGTATTTCATTTTCCTAATTTAGCCACATCATAGCAATGCAATTATCTAAATGTACGTTAGAATGTTCAGTACAATATGTCAAAGAAGAGCATTGATTAGGCAGCAGGTATCCTTTGCCTTAATGAAGGTCTTGACTCCATTTGTTTTAAAGGGGACGAGTGCTACTGATTTGTACACTTGTTGTATAGTAAAATCGTTCTGCCAAATAACCGCATCCAACATTTTGAGTAATCGGTCCTTTTAAATGTTTAAAGTTTAATTCAGTAGACCTGTTCACAAAGTTATTCAAATTTATGAATGTTTCTTTCCTGGGGACCTAGTAACGAGGTATCCATTAATCTGTTATTAATGAATGAACTACAATACTTGGAATCCAGGTTGTATATATTACTTGTTGCTATGTCTGACAAGCCTCTGACAACCTATCAGGCTGTCAAGAACAACCTTTGTTTTAAAAGTATATACAAAATTTGAATATATTTGTGAACAGGTCTATCAATTGAATATTTATTAAAAACATGTTTGGCAGTACATAACAATACATTTATAAATGTTTTAGAGTAATCAAAATGCAATTTTAAAACCTGTAAAATATAATTTAAAAATTATACGCACGTTTTATCAATATTACAAGAATACGTATAAAATACATATGTTGAAAAAAAATCATTAAAAAAAACATTATTGTATGTACAGGCATGAGCATGTTTATTTCACTGCTATCTATGATAAATATTACATAATAGTGCCTATACCAATTAACGAAGAAGTGAAAGGTCAAGAAGAAAGACAAGGTGTATTTCTGGATAAGGAAATTAATATGGGCAATAAAGAAATTAGGCATTCAATAAAAGGAGGGGTAAAAAGAGGGGTAAAAAGAGACTGAAAGGTATAACATATGCAGAGAAGCAGAGGGGAAATATTATACAGATAAAAATAAATATTCAGATTGATATAAAACCAGGTGCAAATAAATATATGCATACTTTTACACTAAGAACAAAGATGGTAGTCGTTCGATATTTTGATACAGGCAACAGTGTGACAGCACAAGTTCAGATTTGAATAATGAAAACTGAGTGCGAGAATACGAAGAGCACTATTATGGAACCTCATACATGTAGTTCTACATGTAAATTCTTGATTCTTTTTTTTTTTTGCATTATACGTAAATATGAATTTGTTAGTTTTCTTTAGAGATGCAATGGCCACATTTTTAGACAATTTTCTCTACGACTCAACAGAGTTGGCAAATCAGTCTTTCTAAAGCGTTGTCATATGAAATGTAGTTTGATCTGAGAAGTATTTTGCATACTCTCTTTATAGTCTGGGAGCCTGTCCCGAAATAGTCACCCCGTTTTACCCCATAAGATTTGACCCCGTAAGTCATTGACAAAAAGGTTGTCAGCCTGACCGTAGCCATCGGTTTAGCCCCTGGAGCCCCTGGAGCCCCAAAAGAAGCCCAAAAGAAGCCCTAAAGTCGGGTCGATTCCCCCCCCCCCCCCCCCCCCCAGCTCCCCATGCACCAAACATTGTCAGTAGGAAGTACGAAGTATGACTTACAAAACAGAAAAAACGGACAAAAATTTCGGTCGGGATGGGGTGTCAAACGTACGGTCCCCAAAAATTGGGGTAATTTTTTTCCCCTAGAAGCTCAGGGACCAAATTTTGTCCGAAGGAAGATCTATGGATGTACATTCCAAAAATATAAAAAACTGACAAAATTGTCCATCGGGAAGGGGATGTCAGACCCTCTGAAATGGAAACCCCAACCCCAAAGTGCCCTTTGATAATGCTTTGTCCCCAAAACTGCTCTGTACATGTATTCTGACTATCATAATTTAAGTGTTTTATTCAATTTAATTCAAATTTTCATATCACAATTTCGAGTATAATAGTCTTCTTGAGATTTAATTTGGTGTTAATTGTATTTTTTATCAAGAAGTTATTAAATTGTGAAAAATGTATTGAATTCTCAAAAGTAGCCAAAACATATTGTCAGGATTATGTAAACACACCCATTGTCTATCTTCACCTGTCTGACAAGGCATAATAGAAGAGCTTTACAAGTAGCTGAGGTACTGTATGTGACTCCCAAGCTGAAATGTTCTGTTCATGTGCTAATTGAAAAGATATCAAGCAAGCTCCTCTATCATAGACAGACCCAACTTCGGAAAACTGAGCACAGATATATGTACTCCGAAAACGGTGTATGATTATAGAGCCCTCATCGTTCAGTGCGAGGCAGTGTGTGAACAAAAGGCATGGGGAAAATCTTGCAGTCAACTTGCCAACGATATTCTTAAAAATAATGCTGCTTGTCAATTATATTCAAAATCTGTGAATAATTTGCTATATGAAATGACTTTCAAATGACAAACATTTGAAATAAATATATCCGCAGCATTATTTTTCAAAAAATTATATTATTAACAGCAGGTCGACATTGCAGGATTTCCCCATGCCTTTTGTACACACTGTCTTGCACTGAACGATGAGGGCTCTAATATTCATCTTGCTCTATACACCGTTTTCGGAGTAAAAACCTGTGCTTGGGGTTCCGAAGTTGGGTCTGACTATGCCTTGTCAGATGGTCAATGGGTGTGTTTACCTCTTACACCACCCCTTCCCCCAAGAATGCTTTGCATCATTTTACCGACGCTCTTGGTAGATTTAATTTTTTTTATAAATCATTTTGCGAGATCACGTAGCGACCGATTTTTTTCTTTTCTTTTAAAGGTTGGATTTAGAGCACTTTTGATGACACAGGAAAGAGTGCAAAACCTTTAAAAATTGGCTTTTCGATATACACTTGATGGGACCAAAAAATCAGTGGAATAAACGCAACAAAGAAAAGAAAAGTTGGACAGAAAGCCTTTTTTTTATGTTTGATGCTCAGTATACATATCGGTTTGTTGCACTATATAAAATCAGTCAAGGAGACAAACTCATGCAGAGGAGTACCAATAGCATTTCATCCAAATCAAAGTTTCGATGTTTAACCCTAAAAGGGCCGGCCGGGGTGGAATCCACCCCCCCCCCCCCAGACGTTTCTCGCGATATGTCCGCAACGCTCAAAGCAGTCGCCGCGGCGTTTCATTACTTTTTTCTTTCAAATCTCACACATCTTTTGAGACCAAATTCGCAATGTCCGGGCATGCGGTTCCGAAGTTACTAAACATTTCGTACTTGCACGTCAGACCAAAAATTGCTCAAAACGTGATTACATGTACAATTTCAATACAAAATGTGTTTTCAGCCAAAATTTAGAAATCTATGAATATTTTTTACATTTGCTGATTAAAATTAATTAATTTAATGCTGTTTATGTTCGCAAAGGTCCCTGACAAATTTCATCGAAAAACAATAAAAAAGTTTTAAAAAACAAAGAAATACATAAGAAATCAATTTTGATACCGAATTTTTTTCAAGTATATTTGCTAAGAATACTGGAAAGGGTGTCTAGGCCAAAATAATCATTTTTGAGCTTTATTTAATGATTTAGAGCAAAATTTTGATTTCATGCATAAATTTGCATAATTAATGTGACATCTTTTCGAAGCATAACTATACAGTTTTGTAGATTACGTTGTGGACGACGTGCGTGCCGGATGTGGCATACCCAAAATATCCCGGCCTTTTTAGGGTTAACGGCATGCAGCATAAAAAGTACATGTATATATGCATAAGCATATATGCATAAGAAGAAAGGGAAATATCTGATTGGGTTATTTATCACAAAGAATCATAAATGAAATGTTTCATTGTGCTCAGGTCACAGGTCCCACACGAACCGACAATCATTAGCAAGGAGTCGTGTGCGGAGATCCAAATGGTCCTACATGTACATGTAGATGTACATGTACCACTGGCCCTAACTTCAGTCCTATAACTAACTTTTTTCCAAAGCATGCACTATTAGAGATATCGTTTAGGAGTAGGGTTAAAGACAGGGTTGCCATAAAATCAGAAGAAATTTCCAGTCAATAACGTCGAATAGTAAGGAAACAATCATGTCAGGCCTCCATATAGACAATGGGATGACATGGAAAAAAGGGCTCCGTTTTTTATTTTCGTGGTCCACATTTTGGCCCTACATGATAATTGGTGGCCTGGGGTAACTTTTTGTGCTGTTGCCAAGCTAATTATGCAAATTTATGCAAAATTGAAATATCATACTGTTGCGCAAAATTAATTTCACCCCCTAAGTCCAACTTTAACTTTAAAAAATGGCATGTTTCATGACCTGAAGGCAAACTGCATGAGAAATTTTAATACTGAATTCAAATGATGTCAGCATTCTGTTAAATTTATGCAAATTTATGCAAAAATATAGATTTTTCAAGAAAAAAAAAAGATATTTGGGTATTTATAATACTTTAAGTATATTTCTCAAGTAGACGAGTTAATCTTTGCATGAGCCTAAAAGCAACCATTGCTCTTGTAATAAAAAATCTTTATGAAATGCGCATTCATACGCAAATCTATGCTCAAAATGGCATTTGGGGGGGGGGGGGAACTTTGGTTCTGACTTCCTTTTTGCATTTTAGATAAGCAATTAGCAGTTAGTAGGCCAACTTAGGTTTGTCATGTTTTTCATTGAAAAGAAATCCTCTTTAGGAAAAAAATATTATGCAAATTTATGCAATGTAATTGACTTGCTAAATTTAGCTACTAACAGTAAAACGGAGCTTCATCAATACCAACATTCAGTTTGCTCACTGTGGGCCTGTATTTTTTACATGTACCTTGAACATTTGTCTCAAATATAACACTTGCTGCTGTCAACTATCAGCTTGCAAATGACTGTCTGACATAGCAACAATATACCGGTTCTGTAATGTATTCAAATGTATGCAAATGTACGCACATTTCTTCTCCGAGCACCTAGTGACGAGCTATTCCATTAACTAGCTTTTTATAAATGAGCCTCAATGCTTGGAATCCAGTGTGCATACATGTACATTACTTGTTGCTATGTCCAGTAAGCCTCCGGCTTTGTTTAAAAGGTATGTATAAAATCTGCATACATTACCGAAGCGGTCTATTGATAAAGAAGCTCCGTTTTTCATTTTCGTGATCCACATTTTCGCCCCCACCTATAAATTGGTATATAGATCAATGTTGTATATAGAGGAAAGGTGGTGTGCAGGAAAAAAACATGTCATGTGGGTTTATGAGGGATGAGGTTAATAATCCTCCCTGTACTGGAACCATATATTTATTCATCTCTCCTTACCTTCAGAGATCTTCCCTTTCATGGTCATTATGACCCTTTTTATGAGTGAAATATGAAAGGAACATGGTCCAAGCCGTGTCCACAGTATTGACAAATAAAACACGACCTGTGAATGGAAGGCACCTGAAGTTTATCCATTGCGCAGGTGGCCACACAATAAGATCCATCTTCGAAACAAAGGTGCAAAATAATCACTATTTACTAAGCAGCACTTCAGAATTGATCTTTGCTATCACGGTCATCAGAGTTCAAGATCACACACGCACAATTCATGCATCAATATGCCTCTAAAGAGAGAAATATAGATCACTCACAAACAGTTGTGCACAGTTATGTAAGAGCATATCATTTCAACATCACATTTAAATTTAGGCATCAGGGAAACATTGCCAAGCAAACTAAAGGAATCAGAAACTGCTCAATTTTCTCTTTAATAAATTCTTAAAAGAAAATATATAAAATGTTTTGGAATCAAACTATTTGGATATACATGTATACAAGATTTGTGAAAATGCAAGTGTGCAAAGCGTTCAGAGTGTGTGTGTGGGTGTGTGTGTGTGTGTGCGTGGGGGCGGAGGGGTGATTTGACGTAGCCCATGAAATCATACTGTATTTTGAGACTGTAATGTTATAATGGAGATTGATACTTTTTTAGGTGAAATATTGCAACAAAAAACATTTTTTTTTTCATTTTACAACACAGTAGCGATGAAAAAAGCCAATATTTCATCAAGAATTTGCTGATGATGTATTATTATGAATGTAAACAGGTACATGGTGTACATGTATGATTCTCTTAAAGGGGAAGTCCACCCTGGTATTATTAAAGTTGATTTGAATAAAAGAAAAAAAAATGAAAGAAACAGAATTAGTGAATGTTTGAGCAAAATCCGATAAGAAATAAGAAAGTTATGAATTTTTGAAGTTGTATCAATCAAACGTAAATTGGCAACTCCATGGCGTATCTTGGAGCTCTTCTCCCATAAATTTGCTCAGTACAGAAAATCCCATGAATTTTCATTTTCTTAGTCTTTGATGCAGGAATAGATTTGTTTCATGAATACAGGTTTTGTGTAAAAACATATCAGCAATGATTATGTCTAAGGTGCGCGTATGATTGAATATTTTCTTTAGAGAAAATGGAAATTGATGATTTGAGGGGTACAGGGCAAATGGAAGAGGAGCTTGCAAGATACGTCACAGAGTTGCCAATTTGTGTTTGATAGACTACAACTTCAAAAATTCATAACTTTCTTATTTCTTATTGTATTTTGCTCCAACCTTCACTGATCTGTCTCTTTATTTTTTCTGCTTCTTTAAAACCAACTTGTAAGCACTAAACAGTGTGGACTTCCCCTTTAAGTGACATACAGATGGCTAAAATGATTTTCATGAAGTATTGATATCAGAATACTCCTTTGAAATTGATGATTTAGAATGACATGATCATGATTTTCTTAACTGACCTAATTCAGAGAGAGATGGATGAATGGATGGATGGATCTTAATGAAATTTAGCAATGATTTTAAATATAGAAATATTTCCTTGAAATTACTTATTGAGAAATGAACCTACATGTATCATTGCTTAAGGAATTAAGATATGAAATGAGCATGATAATTGACTACTCATCAACGCTAATAATAAACCCACATGGTAGTATTAGAAAGGTCTAGATGAATCATCTTTTCCTCCACAGTTTGGCATCAATCATTTGTATTTGCCATTCTTTCAAATAAAATAAAAATGTATATCAAATGAACTAACGATTTTAAATTTCACTCCGCATTGCCAATTAAGAGACTTCAATTATTATTTTCAATTAAATCGATCTGATTCATGAACGCCACAATGTACTACAAGAGAAATGGACTCAAATTCCAGCGGTTTTTAATTTTGCAATTTCAGCACATGTATACTTTGTAATTCAGAGCATTCTGGATCTAAAGATAAAATAAAAAGTCACTGAAAGGAGACACTAAAATGCTATGGTTTAATTCGTGCCTATTAATTTCTTGAAGAAAAAACATGATTCACTCACTTTAAAAGGGACAGCTTTTGAAGTGGTGTGAGGACATGAAAGAAAAATCTTGATTAATAAATGCTGGACTGCATCAAAGTTTTTTTTAACTTTTATTTCTATTTTATGCAAATGAGTGTGTGTGAGGCCTTATTTCACTGAATTGTTTTGTAATCCCTTATTTTTACCCAAATATTTCTGGTAAATATATGTTTGAGTTTTAAAAATGATTAAAACAACTCACTTTTACTTTTATGTGAAACAAAAAAGGGCAATTTGCATGCAGCCATATACATGTATTTTGTTCTTTTAATTTGAGAATGAAAGTGATTGAGGTGCCTGAAAACAGATGCTCATAGGGACTAGAAACTATTAATATCATATTTGGCCTTACATACATTGCACAAGTATGCTGGCAATTTAGTTCCTCATTCCATTCCATGAAACATTCACTTACCAACCAAATGGTGGGAAACTTTTCTTTAACCATTGTGCCACAGTCTGAGAGCGGCTTCCCTTCAAATAAACCCAGACCTACAAGTAAGGAAGACAAAAACCGGTTTCACACTTGGTGTCACTCTTAATTTGAATGTTCATGCATGATTGAGACCATATATTACATACAAGGATTATACAGGATTACTCATGTGCATGGCTCAAGATCAAGGTAATATCCATGTGTAACATTGATGGACAAAAATGAAATTTACACTAAACTCATTTCAACAGCATGGAAATCATGCTTGTTGGGTAACAGGCAAATGTTAAAATTTTCTGACCTTCAGCTGTTTTGATAAGACAGTTGCGGGTCATTTATTATGGAGGATTCCAAATCGTATTGTACAGTATACAGTAACTTGGTGTCCATCTGAGTAAAGTACTGACCAAAAAAAAAGATTTTGGCAAATATACCTCACTCAGAGGAATGTTTCTCATGACTGTTATTTACAAAACAATGAATAAAAACTGTATAAATTTTGGGCATATTAAAGAAAACAAATGCCACCTCCCTACTGGACACCGAGTCTTGTACACTTGCACTTGTACGGTTTAAACATTTTTTTTAAAGTATGTTCTGGTGGTTGTGGTAGACTGGTAGTAAGTGAAGGAATAATATAATTCCTGCAGAAAAAATAATGATTTTTTTATTAATGGGCACGCCATTTAGTATAGACCTCAGGGCAGAATATTGAATTTATGTCGTTTACATACTTATTTGGGGGGAAATACTGTTTATATGTCAACATTTTGACCAAAATATTATTTTCCAAAATTTGCTCAAAAACTGAACTTTCTCCTTAAGTTTAACTTTGTATGTGCAGTGCCACTTTTGAACTAAAATTCCAAATATTTCAGTTTCAGGCACTACCCGTAATAGCTAAACTTGTTTTTCATTTTTTATTAGACATTAATGTCGTTGGATTCTAAAGAAGCAGATAAATCAAAGAAAGAGATCAATGATAATTTCAGCAAAATCCAAAAAGAAACAAAGTTATGAATTTTGAAGTTGTAAATCAATCATGACACAAATTTGCCACTCTGTCACGTATCTTGTAAGCTCCTCTCCCTTTTGTCCTGCATTAAATGCAACCTAGATATAGAACCATTGCATGTTTGTTTTTACACAAAAACCAGTAGGAAACAAATGTATTCCTTCATCAGCAACTAAGAAAATGAAAATTTATTAAATTTTCTGTACAGACCAAATGAGAGAGGAGCTCACAAAAAACATGTTTGATTAATAACAACCTTAAATATTCATAACTTTCTTGTCTCTTTTCAGATTTTGCTCAAACTTTCACTTATCTACTCTCACTTTTCTCACATCAATTTAATACCAGGGTGGACTCTTCAAGATAAATTGCTCTATGCTTCATAGCATTCGCTTTATCAGTGCATGATCAACTGGAGATGGTTGTAATCATCTTTACTGATAATCTGACAGAATCAGACAGTTCCCATTTGTTACACAAGTGAATGGTCAAATATCATACTGTAACTGAAGAAAAAGGTTGGGGGTCCATACAGCCCAACCAACGGACAGCCTGACCCTGATAACGTGACCATCAACCCAGTACAGCTCAACGTGGTGGATACGGATAGCTAGATGAATTTTTTACCTCATGACTCTATGAAATAAATTCACTCAAATGCAAATAAATTGCCATCTACATGTGTAAGTGGTAAATTATGATTAAATTTATATAGTCATGACATTTAACACGGCAAAATTTTGTGGTTTTTTGAGAGTTGCACTGGTAGAAATTAACTTACATTTTCCCTTGCAAAATGATATGATTTTTTTTTCACAAATTTTATAATGGACCTACCACCAGAAGCTCACATTTGGGGTAAGTTGATTTTATGCCCCAAGAATCACTGTACTGATAGACATATACCTTGTAATTACCTCTACAAATACTTCACCTACACGTAGGGAATGGAAAGGTTATATTGAAATGTAAAGATACATTACATACAAGGTTATTTTCTATCATCACAGTGATTACTGGGGCATCAAATCAACTCACCTCAAGCCTCTGGCGATCCATGCTTCATCAAATTATTCCCCAGTGCAAGCTAGGGAAAACTACCAGTAGGCCTACATGTCTTTCAGTGCAAGTCTCAAAAAGTCTACAATTGCCAATGCCACTGTTTTCATTTAATTATTATTTACTACTTAAATGGCAATTTATTGTAAAATGAATGGATTTACTTTATAAAATAATGAGAGAAAAAAAAGTAGGTCAAGCTGTCCAGCAAGGCACAAACTTGACCAGGTCGAGTTGTCTAGGGTACCTGGGTGGTTGGGTAATCCAGGAACCATTACTTTGTATTCAAGTGTGTGTTTAGTATTGCACATTGCACATTGCACAAAAACAAAAACAAACAAACAAACAAACAAAAACGGTGACCCTGCCCTTTGGATCTGCCACTTTCTAAGGTGAGAAAAAAGGATGCTTAATGCTTACCAACTAGGAATGAGATAGTTAGAACAGGAGAAGCAATCATTTCATCAAGGACAATCTTTGCTGCAACTGTAGATGCTGCGATGCCTGGAAAGAAGCGATCAAGGTAAACGTACCAGTAGTGGTTAAATGGACCAAGAGCAATCCCGATAGCGAACATGCAGCCTGTATCAAAAACAACAACCAAGGACAAGGTTAAGGTATATCACACACACTCATAGGCCCACCCAAGCATACAATGTATATCATGTACATGTTCATTGTATGTTTGAATGTGTCAAACATTCACATTCATTTCAATGACAATAGTTTAAGCAGGATTTAATTTGCTTACAAAGTTACATGTACATTTGCTAGATTACCTGATTCAGGGACTCTTCAACTATACTCTGCTACAAATTTGTCTATTTAAATATATTTTCCCCTTCCTCATTTAATGTATGATCTAGCCTGGACTAATCCAGGACCATGCTAATGCACATAAAGCCCATTGTAGGAAATACATGTTGACTAGAACTTTTAGAAGGGTCAAGGCCATTAAAGATTGAAGAATACATTAACTATACACAGCGCTGTTGCTTCGCGACAGCGCTGTACAAGCTGGCCATTCAAAAGCGTTGCGAACCACGACTACAAAATTGCGACTACATGCTTTTTGATTAAATTACATCCTTTCTTGAAGTAATTATAGTACCAAATCAAGCTTAAAGCTTTACTTTATTGCGCTCCCTAACTTAAATTTAGTTAACTTACAACTTACCAAAAAACGATGATTTATTGCGTCGTCTGCCATGTCTGCCCACAGTAGCTGTACTATCTCGTCTCGCAAATGGCAGAGGTGATACTGATAGTACAGCTACTGTGGGCAGACATGGCAGCCGACGCAATTTAATCAAAAAGCATGTTGTCGCAATTTTGTAGTCAAGGTTCGCAACTCTTTTGAATGGCCAGCTTGTACAGCGCTGTCGCTTCGCAACAGCGCTGTGTATAGTTAAGAATACATGTGAGTTAGTACCCGGTACTTGTGATTCATGCATGTCTGTCTTTTCCATCTCAGATCCTCACTTACCCAGTTGCTAACAAAAACAATAATGGACCTAAGGCTTTGCTGTGAGCGGCTGTGAGAGGTTATTATAACCCTGGATATATCTGTGACTATGTAGATCGTGGTCGTATTTTTAATTTTACCATACTGAGCTGAGCGTCATTATTGCATGTGCTGTGCTGTGCTGTGCTGTGCATGATGTTGTTTTCAAAACCAACATTAAACATATGGGACTGAAGCTAAAGTAAAGAAGCCTGAGAACATTGCCATTGGCTTTGCATATATGGTAGCTCCATATTCTACTTACCTGTTCGTTTCATGCTCCATCGTTGAACTTTCTTTTGTTTTCTTTTCTTTAAAATCTCCCGGTATTGTTCTATAGCATCTCCACATGTTAAAATGATTCCTCCTGAAGCTATATTTGTCCAAACTAAGTACTTGGGTGAAAATAATTTTCTTGTGATGTGTCGAATCATGACTCTCTAATTTATATAATTAATATAGCCTAAGACTGAAAACATGCCGCTAAACATGCTTAATCATTACGGATATCCCTCTCTATATGTATGGTTCTTGTGGATCAATCGTTGCTCTACAAAGTCTTCTTCTCTATATAATAAATAACGCTGAATACGTGTAGGCACATAGCTCGATTGTAGATTCTCGGTTCACCGTTCGACTTCGAGCTACAAGCTGAGTTAAATCGAGGGAGTGTGATCGTCGCGTCTATAGCTAGCGAGCATAGCAGCAGCAAAGACCAGGCTATGGGCCAGGCCAGGGGCGTGGCGCCGCGCTTCACCGATCTTGAGAGTCCTGCAGCTAGCTGCATCAGAGCATGGACCTACGAGTGGTAGTGTTCATGATCAGAGCTAGAGAAACAACGGAGCGTGGGGGCGTGACAGAGAGCTATATCTAGCGCTAGGCGAAGACAATGGCGCACACAAACTAGGCTCATGAATGTGTTAAAAGTGAGAAATAATTAAACAAGTCATGAAAAATAAGTTCTAGCAATAGCACAAGGGCGGCGCTCCGGGGGGGGGGGGGCAGGGGGCACAGTGTCCCCCACTTTTCCGAGTACACTGTACTTCACTGAAGTGCCTATTCATTTCTGAAAAAAAGCCTCTTACTCTCTGATAAGTGCCCTTTTTACGATACTAATAAAAGTGCCCCTTTTCCTTTCTAGTTAGTGCCCTTACCCCTTCTGATAAGTGCCCATTTTCCTTCTAATAAGTGCCCCTTCTCAGATCTGATAACTGGATCCTTATCTTTAATAAGTGTCCTCCGTTCCTTCTGATAAGTGCAATTTTACTTCGGATGGGTGCCCCTTTCTCTTTCTGATGATTGCCCCTTTTCAAATATAATGATTGCCCCCTTTTCTCCATAATATGTGTCCATTTCTCCCTTCTTATGTCCCTTTGAACCTCTGATAAGCGCCCTTTCCTATTCTGATAAGTGCCCCCTTTTACTTATACTCCCACTGTTTCTTACCCGAGAAGCATATATGTATAGCTTCAAAGAATTGGTGCGGCATATAGTAACAGGTATAGGGGAGAGCGGGGGGAACTGGGACGCGGGAGAACTGGGACCCCACCTAACTCAAAAGATAATTAGCCTTTTATAAATTAGTTTGAATCCTACGAAAGGTCTTAACTATCAATGTTCACAAATACATTCACAGCTCCACTGCGATTTTGCTTGTAGGTTTGTCTTTCACTTATATTTTTGACCACATTTTTTTCAATTTTTCATCATCGATTGTCAAATATTTTACAAGACTATACCACTTGGCTATAGTGAGCATATAAGTCTTTTATGACCGCATAATTTGCAATAATATTTTTAGCGATAAATACTAACATTAATATTTTGCAGGCATTTGTTGAAGTTGTTTTTTTTTTACTGTCGGGGTGAATTGGGAAATCTTGTCCCAGTTTACCCGGTTACTTTTTGTATATGTAAGGAAAATGAGCTTTTATTAGGCATAATCCATAGACATAATATGAAAATATATTTAGGTCTTCATAAAAATCGTGAAAAGTCATATCGGTCAATTCCTTTTTACAAATCATTCATATTACTTCAGACAAACTTGGGTGTAATTAAAAAAGTGTTGAAATATTGTGAACATTTATTCATTTTTGCCCCAAACCGTCGAAATATAGGTTAAAATTTACAAAATTTCAGATTTCAGATTTAGTTTTTATTTCATTACATTTTTATTTTCAAAGTATATAACAATAACTATAGCGCAATTAACAATATACAAATGATTGACAACAAAACTAAGTGCAGAAATATGTTTGATTACTACAAGCAAAATAAAGAGCATTAACGTTTGAGTTGTAAGAATGAAAAATAACAACAATGAAGACTATGTTAATTACATGAAAATGAGAATTAAAACAGAGACCAGCGCAGAAGCAGAGCTTGTAGAAGCGCTGGTCCCTGGCAAAGGGTAAGTCATAAATACAATACATAAAAAACTAGACTGGGCAATCATGCATAACATGCCCCAAAAGGGGGGAGAAGAAGACAGATACATGGCCATGGAAAGCAAGCAAATCGTAAACATAACACACTTTCTATCGGAGAGAAAGCATACAAAAGACGGAACTAGAAGGACAATGTGACAGGTGGTGGTTAATAAGGGAGGGTGGCAGACGGGCAGGATCTGGAAGGTTTTATTTAGTCTATAGATTTTACTACACAAGTAAACAAAAATCATCATTGAGGATCAATGTCCATAAAGAGTAATTAGCGATTTTTCTTTTCAATTTACGTTTGAGTGTACTCAGACCTATACTGTCTCGTATATTTAAAGGGAAGGAAGGAATTCCACAATTTAGGAACAGTAAATGAAAAAGTATTCTGGGTTAATGCAGTACGAGTTTGGGCAAGTGATACAGATTGATTTGTCTAGTGGGATAATGATGGATTTCATTATTTACTGTAAATATATTATTGAAGACAGTGGGCAATTCATGAAATATGGATATTTTTAAATGGGCATGAATATTAAAGTAAACTTTACAAGTGACCCTTAAGCAAGTTTGTTAAAGTAATTATTATTTTTAACATTCCCATCACTTATTTTAGAAAACTACCAGAAAAAAGTGTGATTTTCAAGAGTTTTGTCCAATTTCTCCCCGACTGTCCAACTTCATCCCTATTACTGTCCCAGTTCACCTCCATGGTGTCCCACTTCACCCCGTTCAAGTACCTATCTGCATAAAAACTAAAATATGGATTGTGTCAACTACTGTCAAATACCTTGTTTTTAGCCTACTATTGATATTATTTAACCTTGTAAAATGAAGAGGCTGCAATGAATATTTTTGAAGTTACAAAGCAAAGAGTGCCAAATCACGACTCTTGTCCCACTTCATCCCTCTCTCCCCTATCAATATACAACTACAATGAAATGCAGTGGAGCTGGAGGCATGATGGACACACTGCCCCTCACTCGAATGTGCCCATAATTAACACCAAGTATAAGGGCAATACTTTCTAAAAATTTCCCCAAACCCGCTCGCTCTTATGTAGTAATTAAATCAAGCAGATTGCATGGAGTATGTTGATATCGATGTAAAAAAAACAACACAGGAATAATGTACGAATAAAAGGATCATTAGATATTCCCCAAAAATTAATTTGCTCTTGTCAATTTCATTATATCGCTGTAAATATTGCACAACCCAAGGACTTCAGCATTAGAGAAAAGTCTGAAAATTTTTGCTTGCTCGCACATGAATCATTTGACAATTACACACAACTGCCAATTGAAGTTGAAGGAGTATCCAGAACCACAATGAAAGAAACGATGATGAAGTTGATTACGTATTAACTAGACTGTACCAATGCCACAAAATGATCCCTGTTTTTGCTTTATGTTCACCCTTTGTAGGTGCCCCCTTTTTCTCCAAAAGTGCCCTTTTTGGCTGGTGCCCTCCCCCTCCCCACCCCACTTTGAAAGACGCTCCGCCGCCCCTGCACTGGCATCATTTGAATTTATGTGTTAACAGGGGCTGCAATTCACAAACCTGGTCTAAGTTACAGTGGTTATGAGGTTTTTTCTACAGATTATAGTCCCGTTCTTCTCATCCTTCTTCTTCCTCTTCTTCCAGGCCCGTAACTAGGGGGGGGGGGGGGGGGGGTCATTGGGTTGGGAACGAACCCCCCCCCCCCCCCCCCCCCCCCCCCCCCGTTGGCGAGCAGAAGTCCGCTTGAGAAAAAAAAAGTATAAGCGAGGGGAGAGGTGATGGAGAGGGGAAAATAACGTGATAAGATAGCGATCTTTCTGTCTATTTTAATACATTTCATTTCGATTTTGTCCCGTATCTTCCTAATCTGGCAATTCTATAATTAATCAATGTCGTCTTTCACCATTCATTTTCGATTTTTGTACGTTTTACCAATATACCATGTTGCAATCGATTTTTTCAAAGCGTCATTCAAAGAATTATTTGTAGTAGGTCCATGACATGCCTGTAACGGGGGAGGGGGGGGGGGGTTCAGAGGGTTCGAATATTTTTTAAAAATCCAAAGTGACAGAATAGTGATGTTTAGGTTAAAATTTTAAAAATATTTCCATACCCACTGGCTTAGATAGAGGAGGGGCGCACAGGGGGTTACGTAAAAGGGGAGAGCGGAAAGAATGTGGAAAATAATGTGAGATAATAGGGTTTCCAGTCAATTTTATTTGCTTTTGTCCTGCAACTTCATAACATTGCACATCCATTAATAAGGCCTAGTCAATATACGTCTTTGGCCATTCATTCTCGGAATTTATTTTTTATTTTGCTATCGATTTTGTCAAAGACTGAAAGAGGTATTCAAAATCGTCACCCGGTCGTTGTAAGGTCTTGACTATGTGACGAATTTGAATGACAATTTCTTGAAATCGACCTCCCAAAGGTGGATTTGATGATAAAATGTTGCAGCTGATTGCAAGGTCGGACGAATTCGAATGAAATCTGACGAAAACAAATGAACATGTTGAATGACATT
This sequence comes from Heliocidaris erythrogramma, assembly GCA_025617745.1. Taxonomy (NCBI): domain Eukaryota; kingdom Metazoa; phylum Echinodermata; class Echinoidea; order Camarodonta; family Echinometridae; genus Heliocidaris; species Heliocidaris erythrogramma. The sequence continues at coordinate 14,126,482 of CM046859.1, forward strand.
TTAATAAACTATCTTTGACATTTGACATTTGGATGATTATTGATTGATTCCTATCAGACTATAGGACGAAACTTAAGTGCTCAATGATGCATTTTGATCTTTAAAAAGTGTTAGATTGGACAGGAAAGCCTTAAAATATGAAGGAGATAGATTGCTAAAAACATCGTACAAAGATAACATGGGAAGATAAGCAGTGATAAGCATGATAAGACAAATTAAATCTGTGGTAATGAAATATAATAGTGAAATATAGAAACCATACTGGAAAAGAGAGAGATGTGTATGTTTTATTGTGTCTGTTCACTTCCGCTCTCAAGTTGCATGGAGTACTCCAGGCCCTATAATTATGGACCTATAATATAGCCTGTTCAACCGAAGTGCCATGTGAGTATTTTATAAAACATCGACTTCTTGAAAACTATAATGAGAAATAACAAGATACCCCAATATAACACTTGGGGCGTTTTGGAAATATTATTTGGGAGATAGTAAAATATGTTTTCCGTCGCTCGCTTCGCTTTAATCACAAAACTTTGAAATAGTTTCAGGCAGCGAGGACCATAAATATTTCCACAGTATTTACTGTAATATGTCCATGAATGTTCAATGTTATGACAATTTTCGGGCACGTCACTGCCTTATTATCGCCATGGCGCCCAGATATTATGGTTAACTTACTTTCTATATTGAAATTAGCAACAACAAATTAAAGTTAATTTTTCTTCGCTCGCTTCGCTCGCTCGCAAATCTTAGAAATTAGCTTCAGGCAGCGAGGTATTGAATATGAATATTTCCATAGCAATACTGCAATATTCAGGTACGTCGCTGCCATATCGCCATGGCACCCGAATACTCGTTAGGTCCACTTTCTATATTGAAATTAGCAGCAGCAAAGTAAAGAGCATTTTTCCTCGATCGCTTCGCTCGCTCGCAAACCTTATAAACCGGACAGTTCCATGCAGCGACTCCGAGGTCCTTGAATATTCAATGTTATGACAATTTTCAGGCACGTCACTGCCCTATCGCCATGGACAGCTCTGGGGAACTTTGATTTAAGTTACGCAACCATTATTCTCTCATTGTATTTATTTCCACAAGAGTTGTCAAAGACAATATATATACGCTCGTGCCCATACCCTTGGAGAGGCACGCCCCCTGACCCCGCCACCCGCCACCCCTACTCGGTTGCTTGGCGCACATAGGTCCACTTTTTCAATTGTTGAACCCCTCCCCCCCCCCCCCGCAAAAATCGGTGCCAGGTAAAAATGCCAGAGGAAAAAATGCCAGTCGAGAGGAAAAAATGCCAGAGGTAAAAATGCCAGAGGTAAAAATGCCAGAGGTAAAAATGCCAGAGGAAAAAATGCCAGAGATAAAAATGCCAGAGGTAAAAATTCCAGAGGTAAAAATGCCAGAGGAAAACAAGTGCCAGTTGCAAAAGGAGAATATATAGGTGAAAAATCTATTTCACGGCTGCAGCCTTGTTGCAGGCACAAACCCTAAGTCAGTCGAAATGCGTAACCGAGTGTCTGAACTGAGACTATCGTAGGCCCTACAGGCCTGTACGAAAGCTGCTCAAGACGTGCCCAGACCAGCAAGAACTGAGCTGTTTCATTCAGCCGCGGTCACGATACATCCTCCCGTTATGATCAGAATCAACTGATGGAACAAAAAAAATCGCTTCACTTGCTCGCAAATGAATCATCGACAATAAAATGTAACCACAAATAATGATGATGTAGAACTATGTAGAACCACGATCATTATAGAACAATCATTTTGAAAGATCATCCTTGATATCGTTAATCCGTTAAACCTGATGAATATGGCCTATGATACTGATACCCCGATGCCGTCATTTGATTTTAATTCTGGCTATTGACATTAGAGGCAAAGCTTGTAGTTGGGGCCCAACAAAATACAATTACAAATAAGATAGAGTAATATATAACATTTACATAAAATGAGATTAAATGGATGAAATCGGTTGGTCAACATTCGCACATACACACATAATAAGCACACACCCACATGCACAATCTAAACACACACACATAATAGATACAATAGGGATAAAGAGAGAGAGAGAGAGAGAAAGAGAGAAAGAGAGAGAGAAGAAGAAGATGGAAATGGTTCTACTCAGTTACAATAAGCTTATAAAAAGTTCCCTTATACACAATACCCTAAATCTTGATAAAGTAGAACTTGACCTGATATTATAATGAATATTAAAATGAATTTAGAGATTGGGTTGTTCGTACAGGAGGTTTATGTAATAGCAATCTTTGCCTTGTATTATGCGAATGAATAGACGAATTGCTTACAAACATAGTTTTAAAGATTTGTGGAATTTTTCCAGTATGAAAATTATACATAAATATTAGGGTGTTAAAAGTTATTAATTCCTGAACTGCATGGGAGAACTTTCATTTGTACAAATAAGGGATTACTAGAACAATTGTAATCTGAATGTGTTATTATGCGAATTGCTTTCCTTTGAAGCGCTTTTATTTTATTTAAATGTGATAAATATGAATTTCCCCAAACGATTACAATATGTCAACTGTGGTAATACTATTGAATTATAAAGCAAATTTTAATACATTGTATGGAACAACATACTTTAATTTTGATAATACACCGACACCTCTCGATACTTTTAAAATAAGATTATTGATATGGGCCTTCCAGTCAAGAAACTCGTCAATGACAACACCAAGAAATGATAAAGATGGGACACATTGAAGGGTGGTGTTGTTTACAACAATAGGGTCAAGGTTTTCGGGAACTCTCCTGTTCTTTGAACGAAATAGAATATATATAGTTTGTGTTTTCATAGTTAAGAAGTAATTTGCTATTCTGAAACCAAAGAGGCCAGTTTATGTAATTCAAAATTAGCTAATGATACAAGTGTATGAATATTTTTATGGGATAAGGCAACTACAGTATAATCAGCAAATAATGAAAAACGAAACACACTTGAGCTTTTTATGATATCATTAACATATATCAAGAACAGGAGAGGTCCCAATACAGAACCCTGTGGAACCCTACATGCTAACACTTTTAAGTTGGAATTGACACCATCGACCATCACGTACTGTTTTCTATCCGTGAAGATCTAAACCAGTTCAACGCTATACCTCTAATTCCGTAATACGATAATTTATCAAGAAGGATGTGGTGGTGGATGGTGTCAAACGCCTTTGAAAGGTCCATAAATAACCCTATACAAAAATTACCTTTATCTAATTCATTTATAATATAATGTGACAAATTCAACACACCATGAGTAGTTGAGTGGCTTTTCCTAAACCCGAATTGTTCGTTAATCAATATATCACACTTTGAGAGAAAATTATATAGTCTACTATACATTACTTTTTCCAATAATTTTTAGAATATAGGTAAAATGGCAACAGGTCTATAATTATCTATATTTTTAGTACATTTTTTCTTAAATATGGGTACGATTTTAGCAATTTTCAATGAATCTGGAAAGACGCCTGTAGAAAGTGATTTATTGAATATATTACACAGTGGTTCAACAAAGCAAGATAGTGACTCTTTTACCACCCTTGGAGATATATCATCATTACCACAGGCTTTGGATGGATTAAATGAATTACAAATCTTTATCAGTTCATAGACAGAGGTTGGTTTTAGAAACAATGATGGAACATAGTTTGAACTCAAATAATTTTTAAATGAGTTAGGTACAGCTCGAATGACATTTGATAATTTCTGACCAATATCAACAAAGTAAGAGTTAAACTCTTCAACAATCCGTTCACGTGAAGAAAATTTGTTATTACCAGAATACATTTCATTCGGAATAATATTTTGTTTTTTATTTCCAAGTATATTGTTAATCTCATGTTTTTTCATATTATCCTTATACTTCTGAAAAATGTCACAAAAATATTGATTTTTAGCATTTCTAATAATAGATGTAAGTTTATTTTTGTGCACAGAATACTTTAGCCGGGATTTATCACTTGCTTTATGTAAATATGCTTTATACAGGCGATTTTTCTTGTTAATGGAAGTTAATAAGGCATTTGAAATCCACGGGTTCCTAACTTTTTTTTTACTAGTGGTTTTATTTATAGAAGGAAAACAGTTATCATACAAGGTAGTAAATGTATTGAGAAAATAATTATAACAAGCATTCGTACCATTACTCGTATAAATGGCTGACCAATCAGTTTGTAATAACTTCTTGAATTCTTGTATTCTCTTGGGAGTAATTAAACACTTTATGATTGCAAATACATGTTGATGATCTGTTTTTGCTACCTCAATCAAGCAATATATTGGAAAGTGATAAGAAATATCAGTATACAGCAAACCACTCTCTATATTTTCATGAAAAGTATTCATAAAGATAGTATCTATTAGGGTACAAGATCTTGAAGTAATTCGTGTAGGTTTAGATATTACAGGGTACAAATTATAGGTGAACATACTTTTTAAAAAATAATTTGTCTTAGCATGTGAATGATAATTAAGCAATTTAATATTATAATCACCCATCATATAAATATCTTTCTTTTCCTTTTCAAGTACTGCAAAACAAGAATTAAGTTTGTCATTAAGGATGAACTATCAGTATTAGGGGGTCTATACATACAACCAATTACTTTCGCTTCTTTTGTTGCGTCTTTGATTTCAATAAAAACATAATGGTCATTTTGGGGGTGAAACGATCATTTGCCTTCTCTGTGTGTATTGCGAAACGCATGAGCGAACATCACATGGCTTGTGTGAGAGATCGGTGCGGGCTAAAACATTTCAAGTGATCTAAATCATGCACAGAGGGATCAGGGCTAGTGTTATTTCACGTATTTCTCGACTCTGACATCGTACGCTCAGATTTTCGCACATCACTCCTTATTCTTTGGTGTGCACAAAGATTATGTTTGTTGTCGGTACTTTCTACATTCCGCAATAATTGACCCCTTACGTAAACATTCACTCACCTCGCATTCTCTCTCTCTCTCTCTCTCTCTATCACACTTACATTGCCATTGTTAGTTGGTGTTGTTGTTGTTGTTGTATTATGGCACCTTTGACACAAAAAGGTCCTGTGTGCCAGTCACTGTAAAAACAGACGTCACATTGGTCGTAAGGTGTGGTCATAAGATAGTCCTTTATGAACCTATGTACATGTATATTTAAAGTCTTTAAAACCACAAAAGAGATTGAAGTTACTAACAACTTTCTGATATAATAACAATATTTACAAATTCTGGTAATATTTACAATTATTTCCTACTGATTAATATCAAGTATGATATTATCCCGGATATTATATGTGAAAGATTGGTTTATCTTAAAATATATTTGTAAGTATCATCTGTTCTGCTGTAAATTTTAATCTATTCAAAAAATACTCCTACTGTTCTTATATTTACACTCGAAAGGGTTCCCTGAAGATCTATGACAAAGTTGTTGTTGTTTAAGGAAAAGGCACTTATGACCTAATAAAAACACATGTGTTTAATATAAAAGTATTTTCCATATTACATATTTAAAGAAGGCGATATGTTATAAACATTCCCGAGTTACTGAGTTACTAGCCAACTGGGTGAGAGCTAGAACCTAGCCACTCCCAATGACTAGCCGAGAAGGACCAGACAACAACCACAGACCATCGTGATGAAAAATATACCATGATCTAATGTGAGAGGAGTGAGAGTCCAACCGATGACCTACAGCAGATAAATATCCACCATAGGCCCCAGCGCCCGGTTCACTTATGTATAACATTTTCCTTTGTAAAGCAGAGTGCATGTTTTGTGTTTTAATTTGTAATAGAGTTTAATATCCATAGTACATAAAATTCCATGAGTAGAATTACTTTAAAACAACTTAAAAACGAATGATATTTATGTATGCAATTTACCTTCTTTTGGATGTTTTGGACGAACTTTCTGTTGGGTAGATGGTACGGATCCCTAACCCATCTAATGTGCCATCTTATCAGCTCTTACAATGTATGTTATGTATATAGCTAATCAGGGACTTAAGGCCCCCTAAGATAACTCAGGCACGGACCAAAGGTCGTCCATTCTACCCAACATACTTGATCGTTGTCTTAAGGAAGACATTCACTTTTTTTTTTAAACTCCAAATGATGTGTCTCAAATTTATAGTAACAATTTGAAATATCATAAGTTTTCCTAGTACAGAGTACTCATGAATAATATTACCATGTTAAAAATATCACATAGAATGTATTGAGTTGTATAGCCCTTTTCAAAAAGAAAACTTCCAGGTAAAGTTTAATCTCTTTAAGATATACTTTCCTTCCTATAACTTAATGCCACAATCATACATAAAGCGTATTACATGTGACAAATTAGCTTTATCGTTAAGTATGTTTTTAAGTGTCATCTGTTGTGTTGTGTAATTTAGACGTCTTTGCAAACTGTTCCTACTATCTTCATACTTTTTACAAATTAACAAGAAATGATTAACATCGTCGTACACAAGACAAATGTCACATAGACCATCTTTTTCTTTACCAATTTTATGGCGATAACTTTTAAGATGGGACAAAGAACCAAGTCGAAGCCTATTAATTATTATTTCTTGCCATCTTGGTATATTCCAAGACTTATACTGAAAGGAAACAATATTCTTTATATTCTTAATACCAGTGTTTTTTGATAGATTCCATTGCATTTGCCATTCATGTTTAACTTCTTCCTTTAAAGAATTTCAGTAATGGATAGAGGAAGTGTGACATTAATATTTTCCTTAGTAGTAGCACATTTAGCGCATTGTTAGTTGCTTATTCACATCACATTATGTACGCACCTATAATGATAGTGGTAGGTCCCAAACGGATGATTCGAATGATATCATATACGCCAGCAGAATGCACTCCTTCAAAAAGACATCTACAATTACCTAAATCAGATATTTTATTTATTATGGACCTTAACATTGGTAAGAATAATTATCAAGAAGTAATGTCGTCACATTCAAAAGATTTCAGGCGATACAACGCACTTCAAAATTTGTTTTAATCTAACCATCTCCCGCAAGAAAAGCTCGTTTTGTAGTTGGGCGCGGAAGGCGAATGCTGGTCACGTGACTCTTGACTAGAAATTTTTGCAACATTCTGCTTGATTGATCTAAAACTTTGACGAAAAAATGATCACTGGATTTTGGACCAATCACATGAAGTCTTATATCAGGATATAGGTAATTTATCCAAGCTTCTGAAACCAATCACCCTTGACATCATTGACCCTTGGAATTTTTTCAGTCGAAGAATAAGGTTTTTATCATGGTATACTATTGTACACCACGATAAAAACCTGCGTGTTGCCTGATTGCACTAATGCACGAACTCACAACCATGTATTAATACTAGTTTTATAAAACGGGTCGGCAATAAGATTATGAAGTCTAAGATTATCAAGATGGTTACGAACCCCATAGAAACGCCAAGAGTCGCACCGTCATGGAGGCTGCCATTTGCTTTCCTGGATGACATCACAGAAGCGCAGCCAACAAAAGTCATGCGCGTTTCTGTGCGCGCATGTAATCCCTGCGCTAAATGACAATTAAACTAGTACGCGATTTCATTGCGTTTTAAGTTTGCGCGCACCAGAGGTACGCGTACGCGCAGATCAGCCGTGGTTTAGATCCTTTTCGCCGTATATGTTATCACCTTTTTTGCACGGTCACATGGTGTTATTTGACCAATCAGGATGGCTACATTCTTGAACCCGTTTTATAATTATGAATATACGTCCAATTCTTTGCAAACTTAAATACATTTTGTGGCGCTATTCGTGTGTTGAAGCGTGTGTGTCAACTTTCGGACACCCAAATGCGCGCTACTAACCATTATGTATTTCAATTTCAGGCAAGCAAAAGGATAAGTCATCACGAATGACATAATTGATACCATTTTGCACATATATTGCAACACCCCCTCCATTTCTTTCCTTTCTTGATACTTGAACAAAGAAATAATTGCTTATATTATACATACTAAGATAAGTATTATGATTAAACCAGGTTTCGGTTACACCAATAATATCAAATTTATAGTGAAGTGATGACAAAAATATCTGGAAATTATCAAAATTTTTACATAAACTTCTTATATTCACATGCACTAAGGAAAAAAATATCTTTACAATGATTAAGTTTCCCATGAAATTCTTCGGGAAATATATAGTTACTTTCACCTTGAGATATAAACTGCATGAATATTATATTCAGTCTATTGTTTTGTTGCATATTGTTCATATCAAATGGATTTGTTTTAAATCTTTGAAATCTTTCAACATCAATGTAATTATTAAGACAAAAAAAAGCTATACAATGACCAAATGCATTCATTGTCATCAATAAAATGGTTAAAGGGGAATACATCAGATATACAATGTGTAAAAATAAATTGAGTAGAAGTTAGAGATCTACGGGATTGGCAGTGCTTACAATAAATCATGCATCAGTACCCATACATACACACACACACACACACAGACACACGACCAAACCGATATTACATCCAAATTATATACAATTAAAAAGGTAGAAAGCAAAGTATGTGAGCAAGAAAAAAAGTGAACACGCATCATGCATGCATCACGTGATCATGCATCAGTACCCATACACACACACACACCCACACACGCAGCTTTACATTGCTTTACTTCCGAGGACAAGACTATTGTTCCTCTATTGTTCCTCGTCCTCGGACAGTCGACGGAATAAAGCACAAATTCATTGTTCGATGTTCGAGGACTATTGTCCGGCTTCCGAGGACCATTGTTCTCATGATTTTTTTTTTGTTCTCTGTCCGAAAATGTCCTCGGACATACTGCTAAACAGACCCACACACACACATACTCACGCAGGTATACTGTCTTTCCCTTTGTTCTCTCTATTGTTCAAATAGCCACACAAGCAACAAAAAAGCCACACAAGCCTGACGGAATAAAGGCATCTATTGTGTTTGACTGTCCATTTAGTCACACAAGTATACCTCTGTTGGTACACACACACACGACCAAACCGATATTACATCCAAATTATATACAATTAAAAAGGTAGAAAGCAAAGTATGTGAGCAAGAAAAAAAGTGAACACCTGTGCCAGGTAAGTGTAAAGTGTTAATGAAGTCACTTTGTGTTATTTCTAGGTTCATTAAATGAAGTCAATATCTTTATCACATGAGATGACTTTTGTAATATCACGGTTGTTCGATGTTGGAATCAATGCAATTATGCGACCATCACGGGTCCATGCAGCTTTGGCCTTTTTACTGTCTCTAGTCTTTTGTAAGAGTTTAGCATTTTCACTTGTAAGATCTTCTTGGATTGATTTCCTTGATCCTGCTGGTTTTCTTCTGTGTTTTAAGACTTCTGTTCTCTTGCGGTATGAAACAAAGTTAATTGGGCGTACTCTCTTCTTCCTTTCCTCAGGAGTCAAGTTGGCCTTGAAGTTGAGTCGATGACTTCTCTCAAGGTCATCCTTGGTCAATGTCACTCCTAGAGTTTCATTCGCCAGCTGAAGAACCTTCACGTCGGTGTCCTCATCCTTTGTTTCCTCTATACCAAAGAACCGTAAGCACTTGCGGCGACTGTACTGCTCCTGCCTACTGGCTTCAAATTGTAGTTTCTTGATTTGGTCATTTTGCTGATCAAGTTTCGACTTAAGTTGACTTAGATCATGACTTCCTGTCATTTTGCACCTCTAGCTCCATGATCTTTGCCTCTTGCTCATCCAGCACTGATTGAAGTTTGCCGAGTTGAGCATCTATGTGGCTGGTGACCATGTCCAGGAATTGTTGGTCACTTAAAATATCATTTACGACTGCAGAGACGAGCGATGCAGTTGATTCTTTCCTTTCTCTCCCAGCCCTTGTAGTGACAGACTTATCGGTCATATTGAAGTGAAGCCAAAGTACACCAGAGGATAATAAATCCAGAGGTTCAATAGAGACCCAGAAAATAGAAAGTGTTTACGGATGATAAACTAGATTATCCGTCCCAGAATAAAGTTAACAGTCAGAAGAAGTTTCCCCAAATAAATATTTCAAAATATTTGTAGGAAATATCTATACCTATGAATAGCTTACGGTCTTTTCTATTAGATGACACACGCAAAAAAATCTGGCGATATTTTAAACTGGAGAGAGCAAAAGCGACTTATGCGAAAGGGTGCAAAATCCAGGCTTGACAAGAATTGGCATTTGTTCCGGCTGGTGTTAACAAATTTGAGAACCGTTAAAAGTTGGTCGTTGGAAAAGTGTCCACAAATAAACATTTCAAAATATGGTCATGAAATAACTTAAGGCCTCTCCTATATCAAATGACACCAAAACATCTGACGATATGTACATGTATGACAGTAACCATTTTACATTTTAACAATGGAAAAGATTTCTTGTGCTCTAAAGTACGTAGTTTCAACAATGAAAAAAAAATCTAACTCAATCGCTCCGCTCTCTCGCATTTTCAATAGATGCGGTGTTATTCTATATATCAAGACCCCGGATGCGTGGGCATATAAGGCTTTCCTCTGTGAATGGATAGGAGCAAGACAACTGGGCCTATACAGTGCTGGCTACTTTTGTAAAACTCGCAAAAATTTGTTTGAGCACATATGCCTCAGTCTTGAAAAGTGGGAATTAAGCAGTTTTTGCATGGTTTCGGGAAGATGCTTCCCTCTGTGGAGAGGTTGGGGAAATCAATTTTTGCTACCTCCTCTTACAAAATAAATCACAAAATGTAATGATTTACAACTGTATACCGACAAGGCTTTCTAGTGGTCTGGAATTTAAATTTTCAATGTCCCTTAATTTGTACAAAAATTTAGAAACAGCCTATGCCTTTATAGGATTGGTTTTATGTAGATCATAATTTGAAGTATGATGCGATTTGCCTATGTGTTTATCATATTAGGCTCAGCTACAAAAGCTGAACGTTTTCAGCATTCACTGCTTTTTTTTAAATATTAATTCACTCCTTTTCTTCACTTACCTGATCGTTTTATGTCCCATCGTTGTGATTTCTTTTTTCTTCGTTTATTTACAATATCCCGGGTTTGTTCTAGAGCGTCACCACAGGTCGCAAGAATTCCCCCTGATGCTATATTTGTCCAAACCAAATATTTGGATGAAAATAATTTACTAGTGAGGTGTCGAATCATGCTTCTCCAAGTCGAAGTCAAACGTGCTCAAATATTGAAGTGCTGCATGCCCAAATGTGATTCATATACCCCTGTATACGGATCAATGCTGCATTTCAACGTGTCAATTGATGAAGCTGGATAATGGATACACCTGCCAGTAATTGGTCCAACTATTAGGTGTGCTCTTGGCTCATACCTTGGTGTGACTACTAGGGTATTATGTATTATATTATAGAGTATTATGCATAAGCGAAATGAAAAACGTACCCGACCAATAGGATAGGTAGTGCAGGGCTTTCTACGCTGGCATTAACAAAATAGATTACATTGTGATTATTGTGTGTGAAGGCTAACCTCTTCCCAACGACTCGGGGGGGGGGGGGGGCAGAGCGGGAGGCGGGGCCCATCAACTTGTCAAACAGTCTGCACTGCTGATAGGGTTTTTTTTTTTTTTGCTTTTTTTTTGGCCTGTCTGTTCAATAGTCAAATTAGCTTAAATGCCACCCTATATCACTATCATTCTACCGCTACATCACTATTCAGGAAAACTAATTAAGTGGCTCATAATTATGATAAAGGCTTATTTGTTATAGAACATTTTCACACTGTTGAATTAATGATTCTTAATTCCTTTAAATTTTCAATTTTAGAATTTCTCTATCAGGTTAATATTTGAATAATGCAATTTTCATAATTGTTTTTCATTAATTGCTTATCCGATGTATATTCTCCTCATGATGGAATTTTTAAAAGTTTTTCTCCATTTCTGTCTGTCCATATCCAAGTATGTCCACTTCCCATCTATTCATTTTCCTTCTCTTGATCTACATCAAATCTCCTTTTCTTTAAATATTCCATTTTATATCATAATGCTTCGATCATACCGCAGATTCTCGTCTGATTCCCCCAAGAAAGCTGCACCTCGAAGACTATAGGGTCATCCTGGTCATGACTCGTTTATTAGAATGTGAAGTATGGACCTCGGACGCTTGGTCGGCTTGTGGCGTGGCTTTTGTCCTCAGGGTATTCCCCGTCCTAATTTAATGTGCAAATGTTTTGATGCCTCATATTTTATTTCTGTATATACCCCCCATTTGTCTGCCTTCCCTCTTTTTTATTTTTGTTTTTGTTTTTGTTTTTTCTAATTTATCGAATTTTGTAAATATGTGATTCTCCGATTTGTTTTAATAAAACATACAAAGAAAAAAAAGAATGTGAAGTATGAAGCAATATGATGTAAAATGAAGAGTTTCACCCACATAATGTCCCTTTCGACCCTCGTATTAATTGGTTACATGGCAATACTAGGATAAAAACAATTTAAAGCCTGCTTTAATAATAATAACTAGACATTATAGTAATAGAGTAAAGCGCTTTTTTTAAACATGAAAGCAATTAGCATAGAAGATTATTAAAATTTTAGGCGCAAAATACATTTTCACTTTATGATAGGGACAAGTCGACGAGTCTTAATTATTATTACTCCAGCTGAAAGGATTGGCACCCAGCTGTTGGATAGATTGTCGATGAATTTGATATGCCTTTACGATGACTTTCTCTGATAAGCTGCTGTTATCTTTACTAATAATGACAAATAATCAAATGTTGATACCTGTTGAATAGATTATGAATGAAATTTATAGGCCTTTACGATAATTAGCTCTGATAAGCTGCAATTATCTTTACTACTAATAATAAATAATAAATAGTTAAATATTGACATCTGTTAAATAGATTATGAGCTGCAATTATCTATACTTATTATGAAATTCGACCGTACATGCATAAGTATAAAGGCCAATAAAGAACCGTATACATTATTCAATAAAACTAAGGCAGCTCCATACTATGCACTTTCATCGTCTTCTCTCTTGTTAACGCAGGAAATCGTATTTGAAGGTTGTCTTCCATTGCGGTCGCTTTCTGTAAGTTGTGGAGTTTTCATCGTCATGAAGACGAGTGGCGTAGCTCGGGTCCAAGCATTGTGGGGCACTGGCATCACTGGGGGCACTGGTTTAACTCAGTGGATGAAACGCGAATGATATAATTAAGAAGGCCATTATAATGAAGAAGATGTGGGTCCTATTGTCATCTTCTTTCGTTCCCTGCTTAATTTATATCTAGTTTCTTTTTTTCACCATTCGACTGGGGCATATTTGTAGACAAATTGTACAAATCCCTGAAGTCCTATCTTTATTTTCCTCGGGAATATAAAATGTTACGTGTGTGTGTGTATATATATATATATATATATATATATATATATATATATATATATATATAGGCCCTATGCTTTATTATACTACTAACTGCATGGTCCATTGCAGGCCGAATACAATGTAGAGCATATAGTTGTGAATCGTTTACAGCAAGGAAAAAACTTAATGAAATCATTTTATGAATTTGACTGGAATTTAAACATATATACATATAATGATTGACATGAAATGAACATTATGAAGGTAAAAATATTACTCAGTTTTAACCTCTCACAACCCTCTGTGCGATGAAAGTCATTTTACAGTGTTTTATAGCCCCATTCGTCTAGTATGGCTGATGACCCTGATTTCACGCGGTGAATGCTCCGGCGACAATTGTACCGGGCTTTATTTCGTCAGATATATAGGACTAAGGTGGGGTTGCAATAGGGGTTTCATGTTATAGGTTTATGATTAGGTTTAGGGTTAGTCATAGTGTTATGTGTAGTGTTTGCTGCAGAGTATAGGGCGGCACGGTCAGTTAAGGGGTTATTGACCGAGGAAGGAGCATTGACGCAGGATGACGCCGTACAAGCCCCCACGCTTATGTAATACTCGAGAGAATTCACAAAGCAATAACAATCAATGTAATATGATTCTTTTATTTTGCATTTTCATCAGACATAAATGTAATTGCTTCTTGACAATATACATAACGTACCTTCGTTTGTATGAACCTTGCTTCAATGATAAAATGTAGTCATAATCAAATCCACTCTTTTCAGTCATAAATATACTACGAAACAATGTAAGGCTTTTAGTAGACCAGAAGAAGATTTTTTTTTACTTTGGACGGCATTTTGGGGTAATGCTCGGCGTTCATGCTTAAAGTCTTGCAAAAATACTGACGAATAACGTACGGGCGGATGCCAAGCGCATTTTTGCCTAAAAATGCCATTTTGGGCTCAAAATTTGAAAGAATGCCAAAAATCACGGTTTTTATTTTTTTGACCTAATATGTAATACCTTATTAAGACTTTTCAAGTGATATCAGATTTATTTTGAGTTTCAAGTTATAAACCTGATTAATACACAATTGAAAGTAGGATATTACACACACATGTATGGCGTAATGAAACATAAAACTTTGATTTACTCAAAATAATATTTCAACGTTTTTTACCCAACGTAAATTTGTCATTTTAAACGCCTTTTCTTGATTAAACATATTATGTATATTGTCATGTCACATACAGAAAAGAAATTATTCGATAAGGTAATGTATAACTCATTTTATCTTATCCCAAACAGAACGATGTGTTTTTACTGGATGCGCATTTTGACTGAAAAACACTATTTGAAGGTACATCTAGAGTGTATATGGCAATTATTCCATGTTTATTAGTATAGTCTATGGGCCAAAAACTGAAATGTCTCCACCCCCTTAAAAATAATCTTAAATGATTTTTTTTCCTGTTAGGTGGGACCATTAACTATCAGAATATGCTTCTTTGCCCTAAATTAAGAGGTGGGCGTGGTCACAAGGACTATTACCATGGCAACGGATCAAACAGTAGAATTTAAGAAAATGTCATGTATTCGTGATTAAGAAAGGACAAAAACACCTTATAACATTTTAAAGTAATGTATCACAAGTTTCTCACTTGATAAAAACTCAAACGAAAGGTGTCCATCATGTTCGAAAATGGCTGTTTCTATGGAAACAGTAAGACCAAAAAAAATATTTGAGCAAAAAAACAAAAAAAACAAAAACACCGAAAAAAGTAAATATTAATATATTTGTATTGTACATGATTATCTTCTCTTTTACACGACACTCACTTATCAAAATTTGTTTAAGTAAAGGGATGATGGAGGAGACCCCTAAATGTGTAGGCCGTTACCATGGTAACCAATAAATTTATTGCATTTCTAATGAAATACAGAACTAATTTGTTTCAACATGAAATAATGGTAAACATCTAATCATTTTTACCGCCTGTTTGATTAAATTCACAAATTTAGTTTGGAATATACAGTAGTTGGAATTTGATTTATAAAAAAAAAATATGTTGCCATGGAAACAGAATTAATGAAGATGACATCTTTCAACTAAAGAAGGAAATGTAACTAACCAATATGAAATATATAGCAATTAGATTAACAAACACCGTCAGCGATTAGAATCTGCTCGTTGGTTGTGAATGTGACCACTATCATAATAGCTGTTACCAAAATTTGGTAGCTAATATAAAAAGTGGTGATTTCTACCAGAATTTCTGTTTACTTGATTCCAATCTAGATCCAGAAGATTTGTCATATGGTCATGTATATATCAGGTCATATGGAAGCTTACATCACTTTAAACAATGAAGCATTGAAGCACAAAGGAGACTAAAATAGCAACATTCGTTGCATCAGCGATAAAACCACTCTTGGAACAAGAAGATTTTGATTATTTGACTCTTTTTTAAAAACCTTGGTGCTCAGTCATCCATGACAACAAGGTCATATGGAAGCTTACTTGTTATCACTTTAAACAATGAAGCATTGAAGCACAAAGGAGAATTTAACTTTTTACAAAATATTTTAGACTAAAATAGCAACATTCGTTGCATCAGCGTCAGCCCACACTTGGAACAAGAAGATTTTGATTGTTCGACTCTTTTTAAAAACCCTGGTGCTCAGTCGTCCATGACAACAAGGTCATATGGGAGCTTTACGTTACTTTAAACAATGAAGCATTGAAGCACAAAGGAGAATTTAACTTTTTACAAAATATTTTAGACTAAAGTAGCAACATTCGTTGCATCAGCGTCAGCCCACAGTTGGAACAAGGAGATTTTGATTGTTTGGCTCTTTTTAAAAACCCTGGTGCTCAGTCATCCATGGCAGAAATGTCATGAATGAGGTACTACTAGACAGACAATAAGCTATTCTTCACCATGAAGTAAATTTTAAAGTCGCATCGATTACAACATTTCAATTAGAAGCTATCAGAGTTGTGTATACTATTTTTGATAAGCACTGTATTTATGTATCCATTTATTTGAACTTATTCATACAGGATAAAAGCATGATCAGTATGAAACTGTTTTGCATCATGTTCCTGATGCAACAGGAATAAACAATAAGGTATAGCTTAAATTGGTAACAATTTATAAGAAAAAAAAGTAATATAGTTACATAATAAAAATATAAGTAATAAAATAATAAGTAAAAACAACAATAATAAACGGCTATGAATATTTCAAAACTAACAAATTGAGTACATGTATATTATGTAATGTTAAGCCGAATGTGGAATGTGGATAACATCCATGTACTAATGAGACAACAGGATTACAAAAAAAACATGACCCGTAATTTTGTCGATTGTCTAAAATAAGAACCGTAAAAAGTCGTCTTTGGAAATTTATTATTGAAAGTCACACAAAGATCATAAACATACATGTATATCGATGATATTCATTAAGGTTTGCTGGCAACTATTATACGGTATAATTACAAATTTAGTGTTGATGTAGAGTGTAGCGACTTAAAATCACGAGTTGGCAACTAAATAATATTGGTCACAGACCAGGGCGGCAAAGCGTCTCGTGTTGGCGGGGGGGGGGGGGGGGGGGGTAAAGTAGACACTAGCAGAAAAAGAACTTCTGCGGGAAAGGGGGCAATAACAGAAAAGGCACTTTTTAGGGACAAGGGAAAGGCATAAATGGAAACGTTAAAGTGAATACATAAGTTTTAGACATTATATACCCTACATTTTGAAGCCATCTCGGGAAGATTCAAATAATCCTATTTGTTTCTCTCTTTACATTACAGTGTGCAGTTGAGTGTGAGGGTCTGTATATTCCTTTAATTTCCAATCGAGCATAGCAGGCTGTGATACCAAGTGGTGGATCGGGGGGGGGGGGGCTTTGGGGGGAGCTTTTTTAAATTATCCCTGATTGACATGGACTTCAGCCCCCTATTTTGGCCTTTCCTTTTTTCTTTCGTTTTTTTGCGTATCTCTCTTTCACATCGAGACTCCCCCCACTTTGAAAAATCCTGGATCCGCCGGTGACATCAGATGCTTATGAAGAGGAAAAAAGTCATCCTAGTGGGGTTCAAAGTACAATGTCATCATGAAAGACTGGATAGACTCGTGGGCGTAGCTAGGCCTTTCTGAGTTGGAGGTGGGGGGGGGGGGGGGAGGTGTCGAGACCACTAATTTACCAACGAACCTGGGGGTGAGGGGCAGGTGCAGAAGCAAGTAATAGAATAATTTGTTCTCAACCTATATTAACCGTGAGTCTATTTTCATTTAATGATGAACAATAATACATAACATTTATATTGCGCTGAATACATACATGTATGTTTCTAAGCGCCGAAGTAGTATTATTACCCTGGCTTTAGCCCAGGTGCCCTATAAGGCGCTGAAAGCAGTCAAGGAATAAATTCCTACCATGTACCCATTTACTACACCTGGGTGGAGACTGGCGAATGTAGATGAATGTCTTGCCAAATGACATTCGTGCCATGGCGGGATTCGAACAGCGAACCATGAGATCCACCATGAGATCCACAGTCCGGTGACGTATCCACTAGACCCCACGACACCTCTATTTGATAAATCTAATTCGAATATTTTTTTTTCCTTGCCAATATCTAATTAAAGCACCACCTACAATCACTTGTTCCACATCAAATGAGAGTTAATTTCATATTCGCGAGCGAGCCCCTTTTCTAATGTTCGATTTTAATAATTATCATATTTAAGGGAATGTTAGGTTTGCGAGCGAGTGTAGAGAGCGAGCGGGAAAATAGTAATATCTCTCATTGAAAGAAATTGGCAGCATAAACGGAAGTTTCTTGGCAAGGGGCGGGGCGGGCACAAGCGTATTTAAGGGAATGTTAATTTTGATTAGGCGAGCGAGCGTAGCGACCGATCAAACTTTGTTGACACTTGTCTTTTGATAATAATGTATAGCATAAACGGGATCCTCTTTCTACGAAGTGGGGGGGGGGGGGCAAATCGTATTTAAGGGAATGCAAATTTTATTTAAACTTTTTTTAAAATAATAATTGGTAGGATAAACGGGATCTTCTTTCTCCGAAGCGGGGCGCGCAGAAGATATTTTTAATAAAATAAATGACTCTTTTTAGGAGTCAAAAGGGCACATAATGGAAGGAAAACTTCAATAATATTGAGGATAAATATGGCACTCAACAGAGATAAAAAGGAGCACCTATTAGAAGGAAAGGATCACTTTATTGAAAAAAAATGAATAGGGGTACTTTTCTAAGTAAAACAGGTAACTCTCAGAATAGGGGAATAACAGATGAGGGGGTACTTATCAGCTTATGAGAATACCAAAAAAAATGTTGTTGCAAAGGGAAAAAAAACACTTATCGAAGGAAAGGGGGCACGTATCAGATTTGAATAGGGGTTTTATAAAAAAGGAACGTATATTTACAAAAGGGACATTTTTAGAGGTGAAAAGAGAACATTTGTTAATAATTACATAAATATATATAGCTACTACACTGTTGGTCATAATGTTAGCATAATTCGTATTTTCATAGTCATCCGTTGATTTAATCATATTTAAAAGCCTAAATAGATAATATTGACCAGGTTCATTGATTACATAATGATTTTGTATTGTCGAGGTAAAAGTCGGTCAAGTGAAACATTCCATTCCGTGGCCTATCTTATTGTTTGGTGCTATGAAAGGCGGAGCCTCCTTTCTGCTGTTGTTTTGCTGTCCATTTCGTGCAGAAAGCCTACGTTTGTTAACAGCCCGTTTTCAGAGTTAGCTTGATCAATTCCTACCAAATTTGGTACATTGATTCCTTACACTATGCCTCGCCCAACGGCACTTGCAATTCGTCAGAGGGTCCTTGCACTCCGACGGAATGGACGGACACAGGCCCAGATTGCAGATATTCTTGGACTATCGCAGAGTTGTGTGTGCCGCATCCTCAGAAGACATCGAGAGGCGGGTACTTTGAGTCCAGAGAGATCTACAGGTCGACCACGAAGAACATCCGCATGGGATGACCGTCAACTGTTGAACATGTGCCGTAGGAACCGGAGAATGCCAGCGAGTCGTCTTTGCCACTTGTGGAGGAGGCACTTCGGGGTGAACGTTTCACGGGAAACCGTAAACAGGAGACTTGTCCAACATGGCTACAGAGCTCGGCGAATGACCAAGGTTCCACGTCTCACTGTTCGCCATCGGGTTGCTCGACTCCAGTGGGCTAGGAGGCACAGGAGATGGCAGCTTGGTCACTGGCGCCATGTAATCTTCACTGATGAAAGCCGGTACATCCTTGACCTCACCGATGGGAGGCAGAGGGTTCGACGATTGTGGGGCGAGAACCTCCGTAATGACTGTGTCCAGGAAACCAATCAAGCGGGTGGAGGCTCAGTGATGGTATGGGTCGGAATATGTTATGGCGGGAAAACGCCATTGGCTGCACCTGAAGGAAACGTCAACGCCGTCGTGTACCGCGATATCCTGGAACGCCATTGTCTTCCATACGCGAGAAGGGTATATGGCAATAACTTTCAGCTCCAAGACGACAACGCTCGATCACATAGGGCACGTCTGGTGAGGGAAATCCTTGACGCAGAGGACGTGCAGCAGATGCCTTGGCCTGCCTGTTCCCCCGACATGAACCCCCATTGAGCACGCCTGGGATGCATTAGGCCGTGCCATCAATGAGAGAAACAATCATCCTCAAAATGTGCAGGAGTTAGCCCAGGCACTGACCGAAGAGTGGGATGCACTGCACTTGAACACCATCAACAACCTTGTGGACAGTATGCCACGGCGTGTGGAGGCACTGGTGCGTGCCAGAGGTGGCCATACCAGGTACTAAGTGACCCAACAAGATTAAAAAGAGGAACACTTCCCTTCAATCATCAAAAGATCCCAAGATTTTTTTTTCACGATAAAATTATCATGGTTAAACATTTACCAAAAACGATACATTTTTCCAGGAATCCAAGGTCTGGATGATTGTGTTTGTCAAAAGTGGTTTAAACCAGTGTATAAAGTTTGTATGAATTAATTTTTGTCTTATATTTTTTATTTCATATGTTGAGAACAGATTTATCAATAAAATCGGTGAAGATATAAGCTTTATTTTGCAAAAAAATGACTCGTATTGTTGTCAATAGTGTACGAAAGGTAGAAAAAAAAATTATGCTACCATTATGACCAACAGTGTATATTAGTTATTCTGCTGTGCTGTGATGTAATGTAACAGAACTCCCCAAAATTCTACTGAATAAGCACACATTATAGGGGTACAAAAAGGGGTACTTTGGAGATATTTTTAAGATGAGAAACTGTTCAAGCCCAGAACGTACCATGCACTTTTGCATGTCTCCGACTGTCAGATGTACAACATTGGTTACAACATGTACAACATGGAACAATTAGCAGGGATTTTTCATGTAAAGGGAAGAGATAGCTAGGCGGTATCGAGATTCCCAAACATGGGTGTCGATCCCGGGCGGGTGGGAGGGGGGGGGGGGGCGCTGGGGGTTATATATTCCCCCTGAAATTTGAGGTGGGGGGTGGCCTGTATAATCCCCCAATATCTTTGTATGTAAGAATTACATTACATTTTTTTTTTACTATTAAATTACGATACATCAACTTAAAACTACTAATTATCCAAATTCATTATTTAACAACATTTAATCATACAGAAAACCATTTCGGGATGCTCTAAATGCAAGTTTTATAGACAGATATTTGAAAAAGTCCCTGGTGTTAGAGGGCGATACCCCCCCCCCCCCCCGCACCTTCCTCTCGCCGGTCATCCCCCAATCATGAACACAGATCCACATCCGTGTTCCCAAGGAAAGTTGTAATAAATGACCTTAAATTAAATTCCATGTATACAACTAAGGATTTATTTTGTAATATATACTATATATTACAAGATAAAAATTATCTCTGTCTTTAATTATGAAAATGTAAAATCATATCCCATGAAAGATTAAATGTGCTGACTGTGTGATATTTTTTTTTTGCACAGATTTGCACATTCATTGATTTGCATATTAGAATAAATGTACATTACTCCACTAGAGTCCCGGTTGTTTTATTGTGTTTACATAATACAATACACAATATCATACATAACCCTCTTAATACTTAAGTCTGCTCTTCCCAAGAGTATAATTCCATTATCTTTATATGGATACATGACACATCATCACTGAATATTGTTGTTTATTTCTCTCACTTTCTGTTATGATGTTCCACCTCCTGAAGATTGACCCATTGCATTGGCATGATTTTATATTTTTTAAAAGGAAAATCCTTTGTGGACCGCACAGTGAATTTATAATCAACCATAATGATATGTATTAATGTTATAATGTTCATATAACATATATCATTTTCCAGTTATAGTTAACGATAACTTATATTATAAAACTGAAATAAAGCTTGGCTTTTCACGACAAATTCAAAGAAAAACCGAGATATCAAAGAATTTTTCAACCATTGATTTAGTATGCAATATAGCAAATTGTAACTTAAAATTTGGGGGTAAATATGATTCAGCATTATTTAAATAATTACAAGTATAATGTTAAAAACTGATGATTAATCCTTGAATAATTCAGCATAATGATTATAATCATTTCATTTGTAGACTTTAATTGATTATTTATTCATTTATTTTTTTAACTTGATGCATTAGTGTACTTTGTTGCTCTGATAATAAGCTTCACATTAGCATCAACCATAACATGTTAAAAGAGAGGGGCTTTATCATCCATAAGTTCTGTGTCTCTGACAGTAAAGACCTGATCAGACTTAACCACTTGCACTACAATAAAATAGTTGGACACTGCCAGGGGCAGATTTGGGAGTGCAATTCGGTTATAGGGAACTGCTCTGTGACCGGCCCATCCATCCAACAACGTATATGTAGGCAAGTTTTCTTACATATTCAATATGATTTTGGTACATTATCTATATACCTTGGTAAGACCGACTTCCGAGTGGTCGACCAAATGATGAAAGCCATGCAGAAGTAATTTGATGGGGTGGGTGCTATATAGCTAAAAATCAGCTTTACAGCTTTTAAAGTTTGTGAGCCAGCAACATTTTTGACACTGTTTAGTCAAAACACTTTTTTCTCATATCTAGAAAGCTCAGAATACATATATTAAGAATGGACATTTGCTTACATGTTGTTCAATTAGGAATGTGTGGTAATTTTCAAATTCCAATAGTTTCGTGATATGTAACTCATTATTAACCATGACAACGTCCATGAGGAACACATCCGCAACCAACTTTAAAGGCCAAGTTCACCCCCAAAATTGAGTTAATTAAACAAAAAAAGGTTAAAATATTAATGTTAATGTTTTGCATTGTTTCATGAAACAATGATATGCATAACATTGGCTTTATGCAAATTATTGACCCGATAATGCCATAATGTCACTTTTCCTTTTGTATTTTATTATATGAAATTTCAAATATTTCAGTTTTCTTCTCCAAGAATGTAAAACAAAGTTTGACTCCTCGTAGAATGTGTACGATCATCATTATTATAACTTATTGTGATACAATGAAGAGAATCTTTATAAACATCTATGAAAAAAATGAAATATTTGAAATTTCATATAATAAAATACAAAACGAAAAGTGAGCTCATGACATCATCGGATCACTAATTTGCATACAGCCCATGTTATTCATATCACTGTTTTACGAAACAATGCAAAACTTCAAAATGCTGTAAATCTCTTATTTTTATCCAATTTTGATATTTTTTACTGTTTCGTTTATTTAACTCTACTGATTCAACTAAACTCATTATTTGGGTGGACTTGGCCTTTAAGACAAACAAGCTGATTCTGATAGCTATGGTGAAAAATAATAAAATTCATTTGATATTGTTCAAATTCAGTTTGTTTAACATTTTATTTTGTATTGGTAGGTCACATTTCTTTCTTTGAAAGATTTCATCTTCATTAACATTCTGTTTCCATGGCAACAGTTTTTATAAATCAAATTTAGCTCTACTCCAATTAACTAAAATTTTTAATATAATCAAACAGACGGCAAAAGTTATTAGATGTTTACCATTATTTCATGTTGAAAACAACCATAGTATTTTGTTAGAAATACAACACAATAACATATTTGTTACCATGGTAACGGCCTACACATGTCGTATCACATCTATCACCCATTTACTAATAAATGTATAAGTGAGAGTCCTGTAAAAGAGAAAATAATAATGGTCAATATCAATACTTACCTCTTTTTAAGGTAGCATCAAGGGATTTTGCTCAAATATCATTCTTGTTCTTACTGTTTCCATGGAAACAGCCATTTTCAAACACGACGGACACTTTTTATAACTCTTATTTGGGTTTTAATCAAGTGAGAAACTCTTGATACATTACTTTAGAATGTTACAATGTGTTTTTGTACTTTCTTAATCACGAATACATGACAATTTCTTAAATCCTATTGTTTTTGATCCGTTGCCATGGTAATAGCCCTTGTGGTCACGCCCACCTTTCAATTTAGGGCAAAGAAGCACATTTTGAGAGTTAATGGTCCCATCTAACAGAAAAAAAAACTCATTTAAGATTAATTCTAAGGAAGTGGGGACACTTCAGTTTTTGGCCCATAGACTATACTGATAATACATGGGATAACTGCCTTTGTACATGTACACTCTAGATGTACATTCAAATAGAGTTTTTCAGTGAAATGCGCATCCAGTAAAAATACATCGTTCCATTTGGGATAACATAAAATGAGTTATCTATCACCTTATCGGATAATTTCTTTTCTGTGTGTGACATGACAATATACATGATATGTTTAATCAAGAAAAAGTGTTTAAAATGACAAATTACGTTGGATAAAAAACTTTGACATATTGGTAGTTTTAACAACCTATTACTTTGAGTAAATCTCAGTTTTATGCTTCATTATGCCATACATGTGTGTGTAATATCCAACTTTCAATTGTATATTAATAGGGTTTATAACTTGAAACTCAAAATAAATCTGATATCACTTGAAAAGTCTTAATCGGATATTACATATTAGGTCAAAAAAATGAAAATCGTGATTTTTGACATTCTTTCAAATTTTGAGCCAAAAATGGCATTTTTAGGCAAAAATGCGCGTGGCATCCGCCCGTACGTTATTCGTCAGTATTTTTGCATGGATGCCGAGCATTACCCAAAAATTCCGTCGAATCTTTTTCTAGAGCCTTTTTGGATGTTTGGCTGGTCTACTATTTTTAAAGCTCTTACAAGCAATATAAACTTCAGGTTAGCTATACCGACTCCTCTACCCGACTGACTTTGAAATAAGGTGAACAACATATTGAATCAATACATCAGATGTTAAAGACGTTGGAACTTGTTAGCCTACTCAAAAAAAGAGGAAGTCAACTCTGAAGTTGACCAAAGACAGTCCTGAAATGAAACCAAAATTTGCTTGTTTTTTTGGGGGGGGTTGTTTTTGTTTATATAAAATCATAAAAGTTTGAGAATAATTCAATAGAGCACAAAAGTTTGGAATTTGATACTTGACGTGATAAAAAAAACACAAATTAATATTCTTTTACGATTAGTTCTGCATGTGTTCTGTGAAAAAAGTGTTTCTTGAATACATTATCATCGGACTGTTGGACATAGCCCCAGCCCCCCCCCCCCCCCCACTCTCTCTTTATCTCTCATTCGCTCTTAAATAAATATTTCCAGCATCAAAAGCAAGAAAGGTTTCTAATTTTTTTCTGTTGTTAATAAAACCATGGTGACAGGATGCAGTGTCATTTTAACCCATTAACTATAATTCTCTAACTCCCATAGGCTTAATACAAGGGCCACCCGGTTCCCGTAATCCATGGGTTAAGTTTATTCTTTCATTAATGTAATCCCAAGACATAGTATAACTTGGCCAACTTGCTCTCTACGCAACGTAAGAATGTGGCGCATTTTCATCATCTTCAGATGCGATTTTATATTCTCTTTTAAATCCAGTCCCCTCATCTGCCCCCCCCCCCCCCGAGAACGCAAGTTTTTCTGTCTGCCAAGCACTAAACAACAGAATATGCACCATATACCTACTGAGACGATTTGGCAAAATCATGTGACTGTATAGGTCAGGAGCCTGTCCCGAAATAGTCAGCACTTTTCACCAATGAAATTTGACCCTTTGAAGTTACTTAGACCATCTAAGTCATTGCCAAAAAAGGTTGTCAGCCTGACCGGAGCCGTCGGGTGCAGCCCCCAGAGCCCTCAAAAGTGACCCAAAGTCGGGTCGATTTCACCCCATCTCCCCCATGCACCAAACTTTGTCAATGGGAAGTAGTATGACTGGACATTACAAAACACAAAAATATAGGGGTAATTTTTTACCCTTGAAGCCTAGGGACCAAATTTTGTCAGAAGAAAGAACTATGGGTGTACATTCCAAAAATATAACAACTGACAAAATTGTCCATCGGGAAGGGGGTGTCAGACCCCCTGAAATGAAAATCCTAAAGTGCCCTTGACAGCGCTTTGCCCCCCAAAGTGCTTTTTATTTAAAAAAAAAATCTTTCCTTCTGACATTACCAAAACCGGGGGCAAAGTGTTGTCAAAGGGCACTTTGGGGTTTTCGTTTCAGGGGGTCTGACACCCCCTTCCCGATGGACAATTTTGTCAGTTTTTATATATATATATAGAAATCTTCAATAAGATGACATTCAGCCAATTTATATATATATATATATATATATTAAATGTACGCCCATAGCTCTTCCTTCTGACAAAATTTGGTCAATGGGCCTCAAGGGGGAAATTTTACCTCAATTTTCAGGAGCTGTCTGACACCCCATCCCAACGAAATATTATTGTATGGTGAGCTTGCACAACAAAAGAACATGCGCCACATTGTTACGAACTGGAGTTGACCAATCTGTGTATAAGGCTCTGTGAAATCTTCAATAAGATGACATTCAGCCAATTTACTGATTTTTTTTTCTCAACACATGCATAATGTGGGTCATTCAGGGTTAAGAATATTCTCTTTGTTGGCTTGAAAGAAAAATGCCCTTTGATAGGACTGGCGGAGCCTCTAAAGAATTACCGTCGTTTTTCCTCCTTTTAAAAATTCTTTTATAACTTTGACTTCGGAATCTAAAGATAAAGATTTAATATTTTGCTTTATATCATTAAGCTGCAAGATGTTTTCTTGATTTAGCTTCCTCAAGAAGTTGCCAGAACGTTTGTGTTTCATTTTACTTTATACAGCTATATATCCTCATCTGATTCTTTGCCATCAGAATGACAGCGCAGATATCTGCATGCTCTTAACCGTTTAAATTCATCTTGTAAATTGACTACAGTGTGACTCGGTTTTGGTACACTCTCAAGAGATAAATCGCTCAATCTACAAGCATCCTTGTAAACTCGCGATCCTCTGCCCATATGATCACAAGTAGGTGGATGTCTACCAGTTGCGGAGGTTGTGTCCAGCTTTGTGAGGAAAGGGTTGAGACTCTGGCTGGTTAAGTTGTCTGATGATGGTGATGTGGATAGGTTGAAAGGTCTCTGCCATTTTGGGATTTCAGAGGCACGTTTGGCGTTGCTGGCACGGTTTAGGAGAGGGCTTCCATGAGGTGATGAGGGGGCGCTGTTGGTACCATTTGCACTGCTTAGCTTAGAATTATCTCGTCTCTCCCGATGAGGACTTGTATGCGCAGATTTACTTCGACAGATTGATTGAAGAAATGAATTATCTTTCTCCTGCTGGGGGCGTGAGAGGTGTGATAAGCCACGTGATCGAGGGTGCGATCTCGGTGGTTCCAGAATTGAACGTGTTATGCGATCTCTGGCATGTCTGGTACCTTCGTCCTTTCGCGACAATCTTCCGGTTTCATCTCCATCCGCAGTGGCTGCACTGTCGACTTTCTTCCTTCCTCTTTGTTTCCGACATTTTCTACACATCATAAAAGAATCGGAACGCACTGACATACTGTCATCGCAGCTTTCACAATCTGAGTTATCACATTTTGTCCTCGAACCGCGTTGCACTTTCTTCGGTTGCAACGTGGCAAGTGTACCAACACCACTCAGCGATGTCCAGCTCTTGTTAATGTCATCAGAAGAAGAACTATTAGCACTGGTGGCACTGTCATCCTAACAGCTCGTTCGAGTTTTTCCATGACTCCCGTCACGGTCGACATGATTGGTCGACATGATTCGAATAACTGGCAGTGTTAGTTTGTTTTCAGCTGAAGTGTCTTCCTCGTCCCTTCGATTCAAACCGTTAAGACTTTTTTGGAACTCTTTTGAGCACGGGGCTAATATGCTAACGCCACTATAAGCGACTCGATGACGCGGTGGCGAGCTCGAAGACCGGGCTGAATTATCATCAGTGACGAAGGCATCATCTGGTATCAGAAGACGCTGTCGAGTGCCACAAGTCAACGGTGATGGACTGAGAGGCCGCATCTTTAATCAAATATCTCCGATGCTGCAGGGGGAGCTGGGAAGTTTAGAGGGTCCTCTCGGTTTAGCTGCTTCTTTTCAGCATTCACTTTTTGCCTGACAGTGAACTCACAGCTTATAATATGAATATTTGCTGAAACCATGGGAATTAGTTGGAATAAGTTTCCTGAAAAATAGAAAGGAAAATAAATATCAATATAAATTTTCACTTTTTTCAAATCTGCTGACTGGCATCGTTATCGATCCGTCGATATCGGGAAATTATGTACATTAATATGTCATACAAAACTATGCATTATGAATGTTTCTTCCTTCGAATATGTTAAAACATCCCCCCCCCCCCCCCCCCCCCACCACCACAGACAAATACATCGTGCCATCAAACAATACAACACCCGTTGCCTTAAGAGTTAGAAATAATCTTTTTTGTTTTGTTTTGCTCGCTCGCTTCGCTCTCTCGCAAATGAATATTCAGACCATTACACTCAACTGCAAAGTAGTTTTTATCTACATGTATAATCATGTTAAGAGAGAAACAACAGCGTGTCGATAATGATCCTCGGTTGTGTATTGATCAGAATGTACCGGTATACTAATGTCTCAAAGTGGTATTTTCCGCCTTACTCCCACCCTTTATAGGTGCCCCTTTTTGTGGGTGCTCCGCCCCCCCCCACCCACTTTGAAAGACCCTCCGCCGCTCCTGATGATGATTGAATTGAGTGCGAAATGAACATCGTTACGTTAGGCTGTCTTGCCCCCAATCCGAATAACGGATCGACACCCCTGTATAGTATAGGTCTACAAGTATTAAAAGTGAATCAACCATGTTCAACTGTATGAGACGAATGATCTAATAAATTTACACCTCTAATGACAAGCCATGCCACTGCTTTTTTTTCCGGCCGAGAGGCTGTCGTTTTCTGGACATGAACATGACGGTTTTACATCAATAATCAAAATCAGTTTCGCTTGCCGCTTTTTCTTTGTTCTTTGATGTTAATATGTTTCATAAATTTGAGCCAAGATGATTTTCAAGAACCTTGTTCAAAGTAATATGCTTTTCAAGAAAGGAATAATAATGTTATATATGGTTGACTTGACTAATATCCCTATGGCTAGGTGCGTTGTACCATTATTTTCAACTTGAACGCATTTTCATAAAAACGTATCAAATCAAATGCTAAACTTTGAATGTTCCATTGATTATTGCAACATCATTATTTTTTTTTACTTTAAAACTTAATTTCTAAAACGTAACACCCGGTACACGGTAGAAAAATTGTATGCAGTAATTGATTACCTTCTTTATTTCTTTTATTTTTGCAATGAAATAAATAACTCATAAAAACATGATCAATTTCTTATTTCTCTGAAATAGCCTATGTCGATTTCTAGTAACTTTCAAATCAATACTCAAGTACATCTAACGTTTTATTTTTTTAAGTGATAAGGCAGTATTTTCGAAGTGCACTTACATCCTGCATGTCCTCACTATGATGTCCTGTATCTCTTCTCCGTTATGTTTAGCAGATTTGTTTGGATAACAAGACTGCAAGAAACGTGGAAGATGAAAATTAAAAACCCGTCAGAGTAGTAGCCGGTCCAATAATGGTAAACAAAATCTCCACGAAGTCGTTGTCATGCTTCTACTTGGCCGAGATAGGTACAGATCTCAAATGAGTAGTAATACAAAGTGAACGTGAAAATGCGTTATTACCTCCCACACAAAGGTCTTAAAAATCGATAATTATTATAGCCATCAAACGTCTTAACCAAGTTGGTGTTTATAGGCTTTATTCCATCCTCTCTCGAACAAGCAGTCACAAAGACACAGTCTCAGTAGTCTATTTCACGTGTCTTTTCAGTGCGGCGGCGTAGCTCCAAAAATGTTCACTATTGTGTAAAAGCACCAAAATTGGTACAGTTGTTGAATGATGCATAGTAAACAATATTAAATATGTAAGCACTTTTGGGGGCAATTGTGAAGGAATTTGTAACTGCAAGACCTGCTCAAGCAGATAAGTCGATAACCAAGATCATGTAGATAATTATTCGGACACTACCTTATCTCATTGGCCTGGAGACTAGGTGGCGACCTGGTGGCATAATGCCATCTCTATGGATGGAATCCATTTTGCATAAATTAGTTGTTTATATGTTGGGCAAGCGTCTGGCAAGCTTTTGAGTAGTCAAGAGAAACTTTTTTGCAAGAGGTACATGTATGCATAAAATTAGTAACAGGTCTATTGTACATAATTAAAGGGTATGTGCAGTATAGTACAAGGTCTGGCTACAAAAAGCTGTAGAAATTCTATAGGTGTTCAGAATGATTCGTGTAAATCGTTGATGTTTATAAGAGCAAGTCATTTTAAGACGTAAGAGGTTGTATAAGGACTATGATATTCTATATTCCAAACCTTTCAAATAAACAAACAATTGTTCGTGATTCTTGATATAAAGTAAGGGGCCTCTAGTATTATGTAAGAGAAGAAGAGGGTAACATGAAGAAGACGAGTTATGAAAGAAAAACGGATTATTTTAACAGACAGGGATAAGAACCATCATGACTTCATAAATGATAATATTGTAAATTGTACGGGAATGAGAAAGGGACCTCTGAAGGAGAATATACGAAGCTGAATAAACTGATAAATCATATGACAAAAGCTCCTTACAAGAAGTTATTCTTTAAAATGCCCCCTCCAACTGTCGACTTGAACGTAGTCGGTGTCTCATGATGTGTATAACATAAGCGTGAGAGATACAAATGAGAAGTGATCGAGTGCATGACATCATCGGTTTACTCATTTGCATACCGCCCATGTTATGCATATCACCGTTTCATGAAATAATGCAAAACTTTAAAATGCCATAACTTTCTTATTTTACATCCGATTTCGGTGAAATTTTTACTGTTATGCTTGTTTAATTTTACTGTTTTTTAATGTTTATTCAAATCAACTTGATATTGAGGTGGACTTGGCCTTTAAGCCAGCCGTCAAAAAGATAAGCATAGCTAATAATATTGTGGCACCTATTAAGCCAAACAATGGGAAATTTGAGCGCCTCTGTATACTTATTTAAATATTACAGTCTGCAAATGCTGCAAAATATACAAATAAGTATGGATTTTGCAAAACGCTTTCAATCAAAATGGAATGAGGCCATATTTTTTGCTCGCTTCGCTCGTTTGCAATTAGCTTTTTTAAATTGTATTGTGCCAATACTAATAAAACTACAATGGATCAAGAAATAAAAGGAGTTTATTAAATAAAAATTATGATATATAAGTTGTGGAAATATGAATTGAAAGAACAGCTGAAGTCCTACCCTGCCATTATTACCCACGCAAATTAGGGCCGGCCCGATAGGCATGATAGGGGCAAAACTGGACGGGAAGGGGAGGGAGTCACAAGGAGACATAATATGCATCGCTATTTCCATATACAGTATAGGTGAACTTCCTTATGGCGTAATGAGCCAAAAATGTTGAGGTGGCTGAGCCAAGAAGAATTTAAACATTTCTATCAAGAGCGCCAGAACGCAAATTATACTCGCATATACATCATTTTAAATGGGTGAGGGTATATATCCCCGCCCTTTCCATAAATAAGACGAGTCTGCACCATAAAACAGTTGCCCTTCTTGACAATTATTTGTACATGATATAGAAGATATCTGCGTCATCAATTCTGTCTATTATAACTTTTTTATATTTATTATTGGGGATCAGGCGAGTAGATTTTCCATTCTGAATTGTAAAAGTTTTCATTCTAGAGCACTTCAGATCCTCAGTTATGTGCTGAAGCCTTAAGTTATTTATACATTTTCTCCCCCATTTTGTCCAAATATCTGGAGGACTTGTCATCAAGTCCATCCCCGAATTAAACTTCTCCCAGTAGTAATATTTCACGTAATTATTTCACAGAATTATTGCACAGGCCTTCGGGTAAGCCTAAAAGTGGAAGTTTTCCCTCCGATAATAAAGCAATTCTGCGGTCATGTTAAATGATCATAGTCTGGAGTCTATTATGTTGATGATTTTTTTTTACCTGGCGTATATAAACATCTGAAGCATGCACCAAATGTTTCAAGCACAATATCCTAATTTTGTTTTTATTAGTTTTACGACGTTTCTAATCCAAATTCCAGAATTTTTTAGACGTGAATCAAACGTCAGGATCACATTTTTAGAAATGATTTTCAACTCTAAATAACGAAGGCCTCGCTAGCAAGTCAATAAGCGCACTTCGTCCATATTTCTGTAAAACTTCCCTAAAATTTTACTATATAACCTCACGGCCGTAACTGGAAGTACTGAATTTCTTATTGAAAGGATCGGGGCCGTGTTACAGACTCCCACGTGGTAGGGTCCGATTTTTTTATAGGCGATTTGTTTGTTGAACTGTACAGGAATTCCATTATACCAATTAGCCCCAAATTCCCTCAAAATTGCATTTTTGAAAGTGCTTTCCATATCAAATATAGTTCAGAATTGAATTCTTATAACACATGTACCAAATTTGGTGCTTTTAAACAAAAGTGCACAATTTTCAAACTATATGCCGCCCTATTGTTTGATCTTTGTAGCTAACGGCTGCACCAATAAAATGCGGCTGATATCGGTTTCCTCATGAAGCAACAGCTTCATGGTTTCCTTGAAACTCGAAAAAGATGCACGCAAATAGTCATGTTGAGTGTCCTAAGCTTTCAATGCACATTCATGTACTGTCGATGTTCTACTAGTATTATTATATATCGTAAACGAGATTTACCATTGGAACACCTCATGGGGAAAAGTAAACAGCATTACTCATGAATTTGTTTGTTTGTTTGATGTTTTACTGTTGTTGTTTTTGTCCTTAGAAAAAATAATCCATCTTCTGTTTTTTTTTTCTACTTTTAAATAATCAGTACAGCGGCCTATCATTTAGACAAGAAACGTGCTTATCAAGACGACGGAAACGATCAGAGCTATATTTAGATCCTAATAAGTGAACAAGAATGAATGCCATATCTTTAAAAGCCATGCACGCTA
Organism: Heliocidaris erythrogramma; assembly: GCA_025617745.1. Lineage (NCBI taxonomy): Eukaryota > Metazoa > Echinodermata > Echinoidea > Camarodonta > Echinometridae > Heliocidaris > Heliocidaris erythrogramma. Next base: position 14,159,372 of record CM046859.1, read on the forward strand.
ACAAAAGCACATAATATTTAGTCCAATTCATTAGCCCGACTTGATATTTTTTTTAAACAATATCTGTCTTGAAATAAACCTATGCTATTTCTTCAGACACTATATTTTGTATTGCGACGCAGTTACTTGTTCTTGTTTTGCTGTAAGATTTTCATGTTTGAGTGAAATAATTTCTTGTTGGAGGGGAAGATAATACCTATGGACAAAACAAAATTCTGATTGCATTAATGGAGCTTTTGATGCCCATGCATACGAAAAGTTCGAAAGGAGAATAGATGTTGGGGTAGATGCATAGATGCAATAGATTATCTCCTCCGACTTGCGTCCATAGGAATCTTTGGGGGAAAAGACTACAATTAATATTTTGACATTTTATGTTCTTAAATATAATTAGGATGAAAATATTCAACAGTAATGATAAAGCAGATTCAAAGGAAATATTGCTAAACTTATCACGGGAAATAGTATACAAAGATTGTGATAACTTACTTTAAAAGAAGCAGTGAAAGCACATCATCATGATAATTCATTTATCCTGCTTTGATATAGACCTCTACTTTCCATCGAATGCGTCAAGAAATCAAATTGACAGTTTTACTTTCTTGCTGCTGCATTCCATATACATGTCAGTGATTTTGTGCTCATCACTTTGGCGGTACATGCACTGTCCGCTCGTAGCAATACCATTGGATGAGACGGTGGTTCAAAATACTTAAAACAGAACGATTTGCCATGAATGAAAACCTTTCACATACAGCACCTGTATAAGAATGTTCAGAGCTACCGTCTTGCTTTTTTCATTACTCGTGTCTGCAAAAAGAATGTGTACATATTAACTTTAACATCGTGTTTGCTGAAACAAAGATAAAGAACCTAATACTGACGTAAACATTCTTGATCAAGCAAGCTAGTCTACGTTTCGGGGCCAAAATCGATATATTGTAAAAGCACCCATGACCAAGATGATTATTATTCTCTTCCTTTTCATTCCCACAAGTTGACTAAAGTCTACCTCTAATTCAATATTAAGGAAGAAATCGATTGTTTAGAAAAAGAGGTATAGGTACTTGGAACGCGTAATAAATGAAAGTTTTGAACTAAAACAATGAAATATATTTTGTATTATGAAAGAAGTTGTTGGCAGATAATGGAGATCCTCAATAGACATGATGGATCGGATAAGGAGCCTGTTGAAGTAAATATTATTGTTTGGCGTCTGAGCAATCTGCCTACGCCAATCCGCGAACGTATCTTTCTTCACAGAAAAGCGATAACCATTATATTTTCGTTAGCTAGATTCATCTGTAGATGACTTAATTTCCACTCTACTTTTCCTCCCTGAGGAGTAACGTCAGTGGCCACTTGTTTAGGAGTGACTATCAAATGTTCTCTCAAAGAAAAGGGTATCTTTTCACTCTATTTTCACTATATGTTTATTCCCCCGGGAGTCACCTCAGTGATTACTAATATAGAGGGTAATCGTGTATTTGTAATTGTGATCACGATGTGCATGCACAAAACTCCACTTTAATTGTTTTGTGTCTTTATTTTTATAAAATCATTGTTTAAATTATTTATTTCGGGTGGGAAAGGAGAAAAGACATCCGATGTGCAAAATATATATATTTTTTAACTCGTTTACCAACCCCCCCCCCCCCCAAAAAAAAAGTATGGTGACCGTCCCATTACTGTGAATGAGATGAATATGCATTTTAAAAGGTGCTTGAGTTATAAGGTTGAGTGGTACACACTAAGAAATTAGTGGTCACTTTAGGGTGCAAATTTTGGCGGAGCACCCGTATATCTAGACGGGTGGAAATAATGTGTTTTTAAGAGTTCTATGACACGTCCAAAAATTGTTTACCTGTGACGTGATGATGTGATTCAAATCAAAGTTGTCATTTTTTACTTTTGGATGTGTCTTTTCAAACATGAATAATTCAAACCATCGTGATGAACTTATTTTTTTCTTGGAGGCTTTTCAGCCTATATCCTGTTTCCCTTTGACCCCCCCCCCCTACTTTTCATAAGTCTGTCGCTCTCCCTTTCTTCCCGACCCATCTCTCCCTCTCTCTCTCTCTCTCTCTCTCTCTCTTTCACCTGCTTCATTTTCCCCTCATGGCCATATCTGGAATTGTTCATAAACATTTCTTTCTTTTTTTAAAGTCGTTACTAGAATCTCATGTTTTTAAGCTTGTGCATTTCATGAAAATCCTCCCAAACCTTATTTTATATGAATGAATTTAAAGTGTGCATGTGACTTACAGTTCCACTAAAATGCATACATTAAAAACTCTATTTCAATTAAAGAAAATCCACAAGTATCTCTTTTCTAAAAAAAGAAGAAAAGTTTAATCGATTAGTTAAACATCCAAGGACACAAATCTTCTTAACTTCTAACACACAGAAATTTCATTCATACTTGAAGAAGCATGATTTTTTTTTAAATATAATTATATGTTACACTTCAATTTTACCACTTCAAATTCAGAGTCTGAAAATGTTGAATTTCCAATCCACAACAAGTTTGCTAAAGCGCCATTTTCTAGCAATTACAAAGTATTTATACACCACATCAAGAGAAACAATCTTCGAGAAAATATTAGAACTGCTGATTTAAACAATAAAAAACGACAAGATTGGTGGGGGAGGTGGTGGGGGACATCTCTCGGTACCCGTCTTTCGTTGCATCTACCATTGTAGTTGCAAAGGTTCTTATATGTACATGTATGTACAATTCATGATTGTAAAATAATTATATTGCACTATGATACTACAGAGATTAATTAAATTCAACTATTACAATAAACTCAGCAGACTCCATCAAATTGAGTACTGACACCAACTGATAAATTCCATCATTTTCTTTCTTTCTCTCTCTCTCTCTTTATCCCTGCTTGATATAAAAATTCTCACAATGAATTAACTCTTTTGATTTCTACAATTCTGTCAGTCGCAACAAAACGTGCAACAATGCTAACATGTGGTTAACCTTCTGTTCGAATTAAGATGGTAATGACAAACTATCATGCTGACAGTTAGACAAGATCTTTTATACTGCATTTTCCTAGTTAGACAAGATCTTTTTTTATGCAATTTATTTAAATTTAAATGATTTATTTTCTTATCATCAAAATATAATATGTAACGCTGGACGAAAGGTAAAGTTGTCAGAGTGTGAGAACCGGATTATATCTATTACAAGTTCCATTATTACAACGACAAACAGCAAACAATTCAATAAAGCTTATATTACTCCGTGAACATGGTACAGATTAGAGCTGAGGTAATCTCACATTACTCAGTTTGTTTTAGCATTAGCATGTCCATATTTCAACCATATATTACAGATTAGTCTCACTGCTAATCTCAAAACGAACAATAAAATGATAAAGACGACAGCTAACGATACCGCAAGAAATAACACAATGTCGACAAGGTGATATTGATACCAATTCAACTCTCCCGCCACTGACTTGAGATGGGAGCCACCATGTTGTATCACGTGTTCAACCCAAAACGCTGCTTTCTCGACTGGTCTCATGGTGCGATGTCCGTAAACAGAAGAAATCCTTGCAGCATTCTCCTTGTAACTAAATTCGAAAGTCAGAGAGAAGAGAAAAGTATGTTAAAATCCCATTATATTAAAAGAATGAACCAATGAACGTGGGAAATGCGAATCTTTTGGTCACTGACAATGGCTTATAGGGAGAAGATTCTTGCCAAACTGATTAATCAATCATGTGTTGTCAAAACAACTGGCAGTCATCAGGGATCAAAGTGGTATATGGTTGTTGACTGTACCATCAAGGGTTACCAAAGAAATACAATCTTTGATGTATAGACCTACATTTGTTATTCTCCCACTAATCTTTAATAAAGATGATAGCGCCCGAGAGTGATTCGGTGTACGTCGTGCGGAACATTTTTTTAGCATACTGACTGTACAATTAATTGATTAGAATGTTATGTGGTTATCATAATACCAGGAGGAACTATTCGACAGTAACATGTAATGACATAGACTACCTCATGAAAACACAACTAGTTCGTTAGGACTGACAAGCTTTAAGAATGTCACTTTCTAGTGTTTTCAGAAGTCTCATTCCTGTTACCTTTTGTTTCCTAACACCGTTCTTACGGCCTCTACAATTTTGTCTGAATTTAGGGTGTGGTAGTCGAGCTGGACACCCATCCCGTGGTGGATTATCCGTGATGTGACATCGTACTGGTCCTCGAGTAATGGAATGACCACACACGGCACACCATGGTAGACGACTTCATAGAAACCATTGTTGCCTCCTTGAAAGATTATCAGCTTTGTTTTGTTATGAGCTGAAAAGCAATTCGGCATAATAGTCATGATAATACTAGTATAATATAAAGCGATGTCTGCAATGAATGGATATATATTTAGACAAGAAAAAAGATATCGTTATTTCATTTACATCCATCCGGCACATTCGCAACTTACTGCTCATTATAAGCCTACAACAACGATCAAAATTTTGTAAATTTGCCTTTCTTATCGGGCACCTGGATACATGATACAAGTCCCCAATTGCAATGGCGAACATTGGAAGTTTGTCTTGAAGTAACAACGGTTGCAATGAAATTGCAGAATTTTAAAAATAATATCTCAATTAACCTGGTCGAAATGAAGCCTATATGATCGGTCTTACAAAGTAGTTCTTACAAAGTAAATCATTCTGTGGGAGCCATGACATTGTTTTAATCTTGGAGCAATCAATGTCCTCAGGGAAATGACGAGTAACCTTCCAGACAACTTTTTGCGGTAGTCGAGAGAAGGCCGTCACAAACTCCTGTACGAGCTCCTCCTTCATATATGTCGCATACGAGCCCATGGGAAAGATGATGATGCCATCTTTACCAGAACTTTGGACGAATTCCTCCAGATTCTGGAAAGATGTGAAAGAAAGGTAGGGTTATATAAATTTGCATTTAATAATCACGAGGTAATATTCATGATATTGTTTTGCCCTAACCCTATGTTCCCACATTTTTGGCTAAAGACAATACCGGGGCAAATTGTCGCCGGAACAAATGTCGGATCACGTTCTTCCTAGAACGTCTGCAGATGAATTTCGTTGGATTCTGCGATAATGGTTTTCTGTCATTACTGAACTTCTAGATCCTAACTTACCTGCTACTGCTGCTTGGCTGGTTTCGTTGTTAACCCACCAACGGGAATGACATTCGGTGAGATAGGGAAAGGGAACTCAACCGCGAAATCCATATTGACTAAAAACAATTCCGCTCTGCTGAATACCTCAGTAGGTGAGGACTGTGGAGATATATTTCGTAAAGAGCGGTACTCTTGGGTGCTTTTCATTCTCATTGTGATAAAAGATGGAAATATTTTCACGCCAAGGAAATTGCGAAGACGCTGCCAAAATGTCATCCGCTGCGGAAAACCACTTGAATAGGAAGGGCGTATGGCAATGCATCGGCCAGGTGTTCTTCAAGATGCGTGGGAAACAAGAGGATAACAGGCTTCTTCAAGATTTCTGGTAAGAGGTTAGGACAACCAAAACCAGGGTCAATGATAAAGATGTCTAGATTGGCATCTATCAGACGGTTAATAAAATCTTGGTCCTTGATCATGTCGTCACAGTCGTACAACCAATATTCTCGTAACGCGTCCTTATTCCTCTTGAACTCTTCAAAGAAATCTCCAGACACAGCTGCACGGGCGACAAAGTCTACTTTATCCTGCAGCTTTCCCTCTGAAGCCCTGCGATTCGTTCTTATAAAGTGGAAGAGCTTTGAATATCTTTCATCGTTGCTTACTGATGTTACTTCCCCGCTGATGATGGCGGAGACGTTGTGGCCACGCCCTACCAACTCCTCGCCAAGTGCAGCAACAGCAGTAAAGTGACTACCTATGCCAGGGCCTCCGTACACAGCTATATTTGCCGAGTTCACGGTGTCGAAAATGACAGCCAGCATGAAGACGAGCCAAACGTGCAGTTCCATATTCATCTTGATTCCTTAAACATATGCAGGCCTGATATTCAGAATTCGCAGGTCCGCTCCCCCTAAAATAAGCTCCTAGGTGAAAGATTCAAAAGGAAATGAAACGGAAGATGTCAGTTGTCATGTGGAATTAACCTTGAAGTATATCTTGTATAAATTATGAAGGTTAAATATTTCAAAAGAAAAAATGCTTGAGGGAAATGTGCATGACCCCCCCCCCCCCCCAAAAAAAAAAAAAAAAAAAAGAAAGAAAGAAAGAACAGAACAAAAAAAAAACACGTAAGAAATCTCTGTGGTTCGTCGTTAAAAACACATAATCCTGGATTATGAAATGGCTTATTGTGCTATGGCCTTCGCTCGGAAGACCTATGGCCTAATCACTTATGGTTCTACGTTATCACTCGGGGATGTGGTCTTTCCCCCGAATATTCACTTTTCCGTATGTACCAGATATTACCAGGCGAGCGAAGAGAGCTACTGAGCAAAATTTGAGACATTTTCTTACTTAATTATGACGACCTTCTGATCGACGCATCCGTGTATAGAGTTTTATTGTAATTTTGAACATGACGTAGGGTCTAAGTGCAAATTTTCAGTGAGACCACATGCACGCTGCCCGAATATGAGATGACGGTAATGTTATATAGCTACAAGAAAGGAATTCGGTTCTCTGGCATGTCTGGTCTTCCCTTTAATCAGGAGCCTCAGGATACGTGTTCGAATCCCAATGACGCAAAATAAGTCATTAACGTATAGGCCTAGCTGTAATAACATATCATTCTGAATGACTAATATTTGATTATACACGAGATATAGGCTTTACATAATATGTCTGTAAAAACTTAGCTGAAAATATAATATATATATAACATAAACACACAAACAACCTCGGTTACTTCTGTTTGCTAAGTCTTACATCTTCTCGAGCATCCTGCTAATGTTGCAGTAAGCACTGTACAAACGTGTGAATGGGCATCTGAGCTTCCGTAAATGTACATGCAATATACAGTGACTATTCTGGAGGCTAGGTGGATTCGACTCGACAAGAGGAGAGTCGATCAATATAGCAGACAATAAAGAACAGCCAGCGAAATTGTTGTGTCACTTCAAAAGATTATTGTGTTTCGTCCCATCGAGCAAATACTACAGCAAAATACAGTGATGGATGTAGTCTCAGAGATTCAGTCCCGTATAGCAATGGTGAAATTGGTGCGTCGACTGTTCCATGCATGATTATGATGGGAAAGGAGGTTTCAAGAAAATGAAATATACAAACGGTCAAAAATAAGTAAAATTTTGGGCTAAGGATTTTAAAATTTGCCAACACAGGTGACAAAAAAATTCTACCCAGCCCGTAATTCCGGGTCTTCCCTTATCATAGCAAAAAAAAAGTATCCAGTTTATTCTGTTGTCGGAAGCAATATTGTCCTTATAGGCTTTGTTTGTTGTTTGTTGCTTGGTGTGTTAGAAGAGCTTAATGTTGGAAGAACGGGCATTGTACTTATTGGTGATTTCAATATAGATGTATCTCAAACAAATAATCAAAAGGTATGTGATTATCTAAGTATGATAGAGAGTATAGGAATGCAACAGGTTATCTCATCACCCACTAGAGTGACAGATTCTACTTCGTCTGTTATTGATCATATCTATACTAATGTGTACAATCCTATGATTCATTCAGGTGTTATTGAGACAGATGTCTCAGATCATTTCCCGATTTTTGTTATTTTTGAAAGCAAGAATAAAAATAAGAATGATTTTGTGCGGAAAACTTCAAGTCATTTAATGCCCAATCATTTCATGAAGATCTAGGAAAAATCAAGTGGGCGCATATATGCAGATATGAAGATGTGAACACAGCTTACAGAGTTTTCCATGATATGTTTGTGAAAGTATGTGATAAGCATGCACCTACAATAGAATATAATGTATCCCGCAAAAAGAATCGTCCTAAGAAACCATGGATCTCATCAGCAATTCTTAAATCTATCAAGAAGAAGCACACTTTATACAGAAACTACAAATCCGCAAATTTTAGTGAAGAATATGGAAATAAGTATAAAAGGTATCGGAACACTTTGGTAACAGTTATAAAAAATGCAAAGAGGTTGTATTATTGCAATTCTTTTAATTGTAACAAAAGTGATATGAGAAAGACCTGGGAAACCATTAATGAGTTAATTGGTAGAAAGAGTAAAAATAAAAATTTGGAAATAGAGGAGTTAATCATCAATCAAGGTGGAATGGATAGAGTTGTCTCTTCAGAAAGAGAAATAGGTGAAGAACTCAATAACTACTTTGTCTCTGTTGGGTCAAACTTGGCCGAACGAATACCAAATGAGCCTCCTAATTGTTGTTTTAAAGATTATTTGGGTGTCAGAAATGCAAAATCTTTGGCTTGGAAACCCATAAGAGAAGAAGAAATTATGAATATTTTATGTGATCTTGATGCTACAAAGTCTCATGGTTATGATAATTTGTCAGTAAGATTGATCAAGGACGCAGCACCATTTATTGTTTCCCCATTGACTTATATCCTTAATTTGTCATTAGCAATGGGCCAATTCCCAGATGCACTTAAGATTGCAAAAGTGACACCTTTGTATAAGAAAGGGTCAAAAGATGACCCGGGAAATTACAGACCTATTTCAGTTCTGCCAGTACTTGCAAAAGTGTTTGAAAAGATAGTTAATGTACGTCTAATGGACTTTCTAGAGTCTACTAAAATTTTGTACAGACATCAGTATGGATTTCGTAAGAAATACAGTACAAAATTATCATTAATTAATTTGGTTAATACGTTATTACAGTCAACTGATAAGGGTGAAATAACCCTTGGTATATTTATAGATTTCAAGAAAGCATTTGACACTATCAATCATAACATCCTTTCAGCAAAATTAGAGTATTATGGTATAAGAGGCATTGTGTTGCAGTGGTTCCAGAGTTACCTCTCAAACCGATCGCAGGTATTGTGTTACAAGGATGAAATATCCAGTAGTAGAAGGATTACATGTGGGGTCCCGCAAGGATCAGTCCTTGGACCCACACTGTTTTTATTATACATTAATGATTTACCAAGCTCAACTGACTATTTTCAGTTTAGACTATTTGCTGATGATTCAAACATTTTCCATACTTTCCCCAAAGGTAAAAAAGAAATTGATATGAATGAGGTAAATGGAAAAATGAAGGAGGTACAAAAATGGTGTATATTAAATAAATTTACTATAAATTTGAAGAAAACAAATTATATGATTATCAAAGGACCAAGACAGACCATTGCAATTAAAGGTGTGTTAACAGTCTCTGAAACGCTTATAGAAAGAGTACATGTAGCTTCTTTTGTAGGAATTCAAATTGATGAAACTTTGATGTGGAAAGAACAAATTCAATGTATAAATAAATGCATTAAGCGCAAAATTGGTTTGCTTTTCAAATTAAGACACTGTGTTCCAAGGCATGTTCTCATGCTTTTATATAAATGTTTTATACAACCACACATACTTTATGGAATTGAAGTTTGGGGAAGTAGCTACAAAAGCCACCGGAATTGTATATTTTTGGCACAGAAAATGGCAATGAGAGCTATTACATTTTCCCCACTTAGAACAAGTTCTAGGCCATTATTCACCAGCCTGGGAATATTAGATGTTTTTGATCTGCATAAACTTGCAGTATCAACATTTGTGTATGATCTACACAGGGGATATTTACCACATTCTTTAACACAATATTATGAGAAGATGAGTCATACTTATAGAACTAGAGGCAAAGAACATTCCATGCTTAGACTTCCGAAATGTATAACGACACATGGTACATTTTCTATTTCTTTTGTTGGAACAAAGTTCTGGAATAGTTTGCCCCAAACTATTCGAGAGGAAAGAACAAGGCTTTCATTTCGCAAAAATCTAAGAAAACACTTGTTAAATGAAGTTTAGTGATGAAGAATAATTATGTGTAGTATAATCTACTTTTGAAGGATAATTATTTTAGACTTTGCAGTGAGCATTTGAAATGTAAGTAAAATGGGTGGGCCATTCTCGACTAGCACTTGTGCTAACTTTTGGTTCTCCCTTTAACAAAAAAAAAAAAAAAAAACTGTCATACCATTGTTATGTATATGTATTCATGTAACATTATTACTCTTTATATTGATGATTATACTGTCATTTATGTGATGTGTTGTTGTTAATAAACTATAAACTCAAATAAAAAGTCGCGCCTTGAGTTTTTTGTTTATCTAAAAACAGAAAGAAAGATTATAATCATAATTATAGCAATGTGTTAGTTTTTGTCATAATTTTTTTTAATGTGAGGCTACTTGCGCCGTGTTTATGGTTTAGGCCAAATGAACATAATCGACAATGGGAAGGGTTTCGTGAGAAAATCAACTTTAGAAGAACCAGTGAACAGAATGATGTAACATATCTGATTTTGATTAAAAGATAATTCCTTCTTCAAAAGAGTGAGATACGATGAAAAATAATGTACAAATGAGTGCTGTCTGATCCAGCGGCCATTAGGCCCTATTTTTTCCCCGAAAAAATCTTAAGCCCATCGCACTATACGATCGACTGCGATCCGATTTTGGAAATAAATCGCAGTAGCATTAAAATAATATGGGTATTTTAACAAACAAAATATACCTGATTCGGGGTTTTGAACAATAATATGAATACTAAACATAGGATTTCGGTGCGATGTCGACCTTGTACCCGGAATAAGTGTAAAATCAGTTTCAAATCGCAGACAATCGTAGTTAGACTGCTCTGACGTACGACTCAGAGCCGATTTGGCCTTTCATCCGACTATCTAAGCTTGCAATAGGCCGTATTTTCGATTTTACTTATTAAGGAGCTGTGATCTGTCGAAGGCAAATTGTTTATGATTTTTTGATCGAAGCCATAAATCATTAAAAGGATTCATGAAAAAAAGACGAAAGTATAGCGAGTACCTGAAAGAAACCAAAACAAGTATGTGATGTTTGCACACCCAGTCAAGTGGAATACAATTCAGGAAATGTATGTGACTTGTGATTTTATTGCATAAATTACGAGGATTCTTACAACACGAGTGTCCAGCCAGTCAACTACGCTTACTGTGCACTGTTGCTATTTCGAACATGATCTCTTTCTAACATTTGAAAAATGCTACTTCTTCACTTTTCACATTCGATCCTTGTGAAAGTCACATATAAACGATACAATCCACTACATAATTTCATTGAGGATGGTTAAGTAATTTTTAAGATATTACCAATCTCAATCTCGTTGCATTCTTTCGAGTCACCCCGTAGTTTATTGTTGGAAACTGACATGAACAGGTAGTCGATTACACAATGTTTGCATACTCAATTAAGTTTCATAGACTCCGTTATAAACTTCTTTATTAATTTATGTTTCACCGCTATAAAGATTTTTGCCTTTTAATTAGTTAATGAGTTTGCTAGAATGACAGAGAATTACGTATAGCTAGTGCTTTCATAGAGCGAGAGAGGCTTGTAGAATTTCTAATATAGGCCTAAATCTTAAGTAGTGCTATAAATATGCTAAAAGTAGCTAACTAGCTACAGTTATAACGAATGTAATCCGAATTCAATCAGTTTTCTTATTAGCATTAACCTTTCCGTTTTTCCGGAAGACATTACAAATGAATTTCAGTGCCAATCTTAAAACGAAGAGTAACATAAGGAAGATTATCGCTAAACATATTGAAAGAAACAAGATAACGTCGATGAGGTGATATTGATACCACGTCAACTCTCCCGCTACTGACTTGAGATGGGAGCCGCCATATTGGATCACGTATTCAACCCAGAAAGCCGCTTTCTCAACTGGTCTCATGGAGCGATGTCCGTACATAGAGGAAATCCTTGCAGTATTTTCCTTGTAACTAAATGAAATCAGATAGAATAAAGGTAGAATTCAATACTCTCATATATCATTGAGAATTATCGTGAAATGCATGTATATAGTCGTATATAATTATTCGCAGGCTATACTATGCAATTTTCCCGACAGTATTTTTGCATCGTATATGGTCATGGCATTCGTGAAATGATATAGAAAAATCTTGTCTCACTGCTTATTTGAATTTCGGCCTTCAATTAATTTATCATAAAAATGATATTTCAAATAATTACATCTCACTTCTTCCAGTGATGATTTGTAGTCCTGTGTCATTATATCTAAAAGAAAATCCTCGGTATTTAATTTATTATCATCCCTTTACCATTGATCATTTTAGTCAGTTTAGCATTCTTTAAAGTGACGAGTTTGTATCATAGTTTATAAGTTATCTTGCAAACAGGCCATTTGACATTATAGGAGAATGGACCTGGTATAATTTATACAATTTCAACTCTCTCACTCTCTCACTACTCTGTCAGATTCTTCTTCTTTTTTCCAAACCATGCTTAGATGTATTTACCATGGATACTTTTGTACATCAAATATTGTGTCCTACTTTTTTTGAATAAAGAAATGAACTCTCCAATACATTAACGTTCGTCATTTTCCTCAAATAGTTTTGTCATACCTGTTGTTTCGTAACACTGTTTTCACGGCCGCCTCAATCTTGTCTGCATTGAGGGTGTGGTAGTCGAGCTGGACTCCCATTCCATGATGGACAGTCCGTGATGCGATGTCGAATTGGTCCTGGAGCAATGGAATGACCACGCTCGGTACACCGTGATACACTACTTCATAGAAACCGTTGTTGCCCCCTTGATAGATTATTAGTTTGGTCTTGCTGTGTGCTGAAATGGTTGAAAGTTTATATTCGAATTTGCTGTAATGACGAGTTGCCTTTCCTTGATGATATGGACTTCCCTCAGTTCCCTGACCATGTGGTAAAACGGGCAATGGGAGGGACTTCCCTGTGATCCTACATCTGTTGATAGTGCTTTGTGTTTACTAGATTTTTATTGGATCTTGTTAGGTCCCATTGGCCAAACGTCCCATTTTGTCGTATAATATGGTACATTGACTGTAGAGGGTAAACCCATTTATGGTGAACACTTACATGTAAGTTTAGATTATATGAGGTATAGTGACCATAAAGAATTTCGATAAGTTATTCTTATCTTGTAATATACCGAACCATGCATGATTTAGTGAACAAAAGAGGTATCGCCGCTTATCATAATACACTAAAGGAAAAAAGAAACTTATAAAAGTTCAAGAGATCACCAAATTAAATTCTCTGCATGGAAATGTACCAAATTTGGATATAATGTTGATTCAATGCATGGCTTTAAATGACAGTCAATAACAAAAAGTTTTCTTCAATGCCACAAAAGAAATGTGCACTGAAACAAAGGACTCTCTAATCCCAAAGTCACAAAGATAAACTGCAGTCTTGTACACCATATGCATGTCAATGAATGAAACAAAAGAATTTCAAAAGGGATTTGCACCCCTCGAGCAAGAGGATATTGATGTTCTGCCATGGTTCGCCCGTTCACCAGACCTTTCCCCAATTGAACATCTCTGGAAGAGCTTGGTCGACGTGTGTCAAGGCGTGACAATCAACCCATCAATAGGGAGACGCTCATTGCAGCACTGCAAGAGGAATGGAACAATGTTCCCCAGGCTACCATCGCGAATCTGATCGGAAGCATGCGAAGACGGTGTACAGCTTGCCAGCAAGCTAGAGGTGGACATACTGGCTATTAATCTGTTTGGATATGAACTTGCAAATCCCTTTTGAAATTCTTTTGTTTCATTCATTGACATGCATATGGTGTACAAGGCTGCAGTTTGTCTTTGTGACTTTGGGATTAGAGAGTCCTTTGCTTCAGTGCACATTTCTTTTGTGGCATTGAAGAAAACTTTTTGTTATTGACTGTCATTTAAAGCCATGCATTGAATCAACATTATATCCAAATTTGGTACATTTCCATGCAGAGAATTTAATTTGGTGATCTCTTGAACTTTTATAAGTTTCTTTTTTCCTTTAGTGTATTAATATCCATGTCCGTCCCACACGATGCTAGCAATCTTAAATACGGTCTATACTTAACATGCTTAATAAACATAGCAAAGGTTGAATTGCATTCCTCACCAAGTAAATCATTCTGTGGGAGCCATGGCATAGTTTTGATCTTGGTTTGATCAGCACCTTTGGGAAAATCACGGGTCGACTTCCATACCACTTTCTGCGGTAGTCGGGAAAAGGCCGTCACGAATTCCTGGATGAGCTCCTCCTTCATATAAGTTGCGTAAGAACCCATGGAAAATATAATGACGCCATCCTCACCAGAGCTTTCGACGAAATCTTCAAGTTTCTGGAAAGAATTGTAGTGGACAATCAGATCAGACACGCAGCGTGTTGCAACATCCCTACTTGTATTTCATTTGAATTCGTCAATTCTTAAATCTGCATATTTGTTAATTTAGATGGGTAATAGGCATATATGCCTCAAAAAGGGCCGACTATTCTTTTTATTTTCAATGAAAATTATAAACTGTAAATTTTGTGCCAATTATTTGATGATAATAATAAGTGTTTGGATCATTGGATGGAATATAATTATTCAAACATCTATATCGGTTTTCTTCTCAGTTAGATGATGGACACAAAGCGATCCTCCAACTTACCTGATCCAGCTGCTTCGCTGGCTTTGTTGTGATGCCACCAACGGGGATGACATTCGGAGAGATGGGGAGAGGGAATTCAACTGCGAAATCCATATTGACTAAAAATAATTCCGCTCGGCTGAACATCTCAGTAGCTGAAGAGTATGGAGATATATTTCGCAAAGAACGATATTCTTGGATGCCCTTTGAAACCATTGCGACGAAAGAAGGTATAATATTTACTTGGATGAAATTACGAAGACGCTGCCAAAATGTCATACGAAGTGGAAAACCGCTTCCAAAGGATGGGTGAATGGCAGCATTGATAGGAGAACCCATTGTCCAAGCTAGGTATTCTTCGAGATGTGTTGGAAGCATGAAGATGACGGGCTTCTTCAATATCTCAGGTAGAAGATTTGCACAACCAAAATAAGGATCAAGTATCAAAATGTCGAGATTTGCCTCGACAAGAGTATTGATAAAATCCTCTTCCAGGAGTATAGCATCGCAGTCTTTCATCAACTCCTCTCGCATGGTCTCCATGTTTTTCATAATTTCTCCGATAAAATTTCCCGATACTGCTGCCCGAGCGATGAAGTCCACTTTCTCCTTCACTTCCTCCTCCGAAAATCGTCGGTTCGTGATCGCAAAGTGGAAGATATTTGAGTACCTTTCGTCATTGCTTACGGCAATGGCTTCACCGCCTAAGATGGCAGTGACATTGTGACCCCGACGAACTAACTCCTCTCCGAGAGATGCCGCCACGGTGAAATGACTACCATACCCCGCTCCGCCATAAACAGCTATGTTGGACGCTTCCGTCATGGTGATGATAGTAAGCACGCCAAATAAGAGAGATGGGTTCAGCTTCATTGCCATTGCCATTCCTGAATGTAATATGACAATTTATAATTTCCCAAATGCAAATGAACATTCAGAGATACTTCTTAGACTTGAACGCCTCGGTTCAGATCGAACTACGTATACCATGTATACAGGTATTCCTGAGTATATATATCTCTGATATGTGACAGGTGTATCATGAACAGTCTCCCGCGATATTGAAATAATAATATTATTATCTATACTTCAAATTATGGGGCAAATTTCCTAACACATACAACTTATAATGCACACTGTATAAGTAACAGATACATGCATGATAGCCTTGTATTTCACACCGGTTATGTGATATGCGTGATGTCTAATCTTATCCAAACAGGTAGGCCTTCCTGGACTTGACTGCACATGACCTCATTTGCCCATAACACACAATATATTCAATAGAGATCTACTTACCTCAAGTAAATATGATCGATTCTAAACGTACATAGCAGCTTGAAATAACGTGTTTGTTATTAGAATAATGCAAGGTTCAAAGTTCACGCTGAATCGCTTTTGTATGAGAATGGCATAATTATGCAGCCTTGAAAAAAAAATCCATTCCAAGGATTACTATATTTGTGAAAATGAATAAATATAAAGAAATACATTTTATGTATATAAATTGTTGAGTCACTCGACGGAGGTTGACGAAGGTCTAAATATTATTAATTAATATCCTCTTCTAAATCAGCATGTCATCATGCTTGCAGTTAGCCGAGCCTTGTGCATGTTGTGGCGAGCGATATAATTTGTTACTAAAAAGATTTTAATAAAAAATGTTCGCACCCCGTATCCCCCCCCCCCCCACACATATACTCACAGCTCCTATATATGCAAGAGAGAGAGAGAGAGAGAGAGAAGGGGGCTAAATAGAGAGGCATATATGTATCATAATATTGCATATTGCATATATATGCAATGATCGCTCAGCCCT
The DNA here is from genome assembly GCA_025617745.1 of Heliocidaris erythrogramma. Classification (NCBI taxonomy): domain Eukaryota; kingdom Metazoa; phylum Echinodermata; class Echinoidea; order Camarodonta; family Echinometridae; genus Heliocidaris; species Heliocidaris erythrogramma. Next base: position 14,175,776 of record CM046859.1, read on the forward strand.
GGGCAACCTCCCTAGTCATAATGACCGTTATTCATAAGGACCGCTGTTCATAACGTGTAAGTTCCTATACCAGAAGGTCCGCTATTCATAAAACGGAAAGAGAGTCACTATTCATAAAGTTATAAGGACCATTATTCATAAGGACAGCTATTCATAATGTAATCTGATAACGGTCGCTACTCCAAATAATTGAGGGTCATTACTCATAAGGAACACTATTAATAATTAACACGGATTGAGGGTCGCTATTCATAATACGAAATGAAGGTCGCTATTCATAATAAGAGAAGAGGGTCGCCATTCATAATACGGTATGAGGGTATAGCGACCCTCATTTCGTATTATGAATAGCAGTCCTTATAAATAATGGCCCTTATGATTAATGAGCCTTTTCTCCATTATGAATAGCGGTTATGACTAGCGAGCGGACCCCCTCAGCCCTCCCCCGCCCCCTCTAACAAGTATTAAATCCTTAATAATTGGGAATTATTCTCGTATATTTAAAAGCCATGCAGCTATTTCGACTCAGAGGACTAATTCTCATACCCACGGAAAAGTAGACCCCTGTTGTGTCACTTTTAAGTGTAACACATGGAGTCGAAAACGACCCGCTGTTTTGTATTCTTCCTAAAAAAATAATAGGTCTATATAGTATGACGTCTTTTTGCCTGAAAACAGGTTCAAAACGGTAACATGTCGTTTCCTGAAGGTTCGTTTTTCCCAAAATGAAATAGGGTTCATAATTCTGAAAATGAAAAGGGGTTCATTGTTCTGAAGGTTCGTATTTCCAAAAATTAAAAGGAGTTCATAATGCCGAAATGAAATAGGGTTCATAATTTCGAAAATGAAATAGGGCATAATTCCTAAAATGAAATAAGATTCGTAATTCCGAAAATGAAATACGGATCAAAGTTCCGACAATGAAATACGGTACCTTAAAAGGGGGAAGGAGGGGCCGAAACTACTGGGCCTCCACTTGAAAATCGTGCAAATTTAACATACCCATGCAATATATTTAGGGGGTTTTCCCTTTTACCCTTTTGTCTTTTTCTTCATTTTCATTCTTTTCTTTTCCCTTCGTGGCTACCCTTACTCCCTGCCCACTCCCTGCATGCTAACCCCTGTTGAATATGTACGGTTTTCCTTTTCCTTTTCCTTTTCTTAATAAATTTCCAAAAACAATAATATTATTTGGAGCTATTGCAGAAATTGCTTTGAAAGAAAATATTCGTATTTCCGGTATCTTTTTAAGTATCAGGCATTGATTTGAATAATCATTCATTATAGGCCTGGGAAGGGTTTTTTTTTTTGTCTCCAGACAGGATTGGAGGGTTTGGAGGTTGGTGGACAAGGTCGGGTTGGAGTACTAGGAAGGTATGGTAGGGGGTATTCCTGGTGTAAGGAAACATCGCATTTTAAATTATTGAACTTTAGACTTATAGACTACAGTATATTTTGAATTTAAGCGTCAGTATAAGAGTACAGAGTCTCTACAGTTTATAAGCCTTATATTTAGCTTATTTATTCTCCACCCATTTTTATTACCTTTATCTTTTCCTCTCTTTCTCCTTCTTTCCCTTTTTTCATGAGGGGAGGCATTTATTCGACCCTGGATACGCCTATAAATCGTTTTGTCAAGAGGTCCATCTTCCCTTTAGACGATAATTTCGTATCCCCACCTGAATCCGCCTTCTTTTTTTCTACGAATCCTTTTCATCTTCGTTAGTATGAACCCTATTTCATTTTCGCTATTATGAACCCTATTTCACTTTCACTATTGTCAACCCTTTTTCATTTTGGGAAATACGAACCTTCGGAATTATTGAACCCTTTTTTATTTCCTGACTTACGAACCTTCGGAAATATAAACCCTATTTAAGCTATTTTATTTTCGGAATTATGACCATTCGGATAAACAAACATTTGGAATAACGCAACAAAATAATCTTCGGAAATATGAAACCTGCGGGCATTGGAAATATATGAACCTTCGGAAAAACGATTGACCCCGGGATTGCCCCCCCCCCTTCAAGACATACATTTTTTTCAAATCCGCGATCATTTGACTTGTTGCGAGCATCACCTAAACTTACCCTTTTTTAGAAATCAAAATTTATAATGATCAAGCGTACACAAAGTCAATATGAAGTGAGTTCAAGTGACACCATCGGGAATTATACCCCCTTCTCCTTGCCATGTAGCCTATACAAAGTAGAATAAAATTCTAAGTCAAGTACAAAACTATAATCTTATCCAATATAATTCTTAACGTACATCCCGATGATCTAGCTCCTCATAACTGAATGGGTTTCATGATGAAATCTGTGCACTTCCTTTTCGACATGTTAAGAGTTCAGATGGGACCATGAGTATCTATATGGCAGTATGGCCTCCTGTCTACCCCCCCCCCCCCCCCGAAAAAAAAAATCAAAAAAAGCGACACGATAATTATAATATACACTATGAACACGATAACAAAGAGAGCGGACAAAATATACAGCTCCTCGTTGTACCCGCCACAATTGATCTGGTAGACGAAAGAACATCCCTTCATTGCTATTATGTAAAATAAGTAGAACAGGTGAATATGCATGTGACACCTGTTCTACATACTTTTACATAATAGCTGTCAAGGGATGTTCTTTTGTCTACTAGAGCAATTGTGGAAGGTACAATGAGGAGCTGTATATATTTTGTCCGCTTCTTTGTTCACCATGTTCATAGTGATAGTATCATAGCGCTCGTATATAGCGCGCATTGCATTCTGGGTACAATTTGCCGGGTCGCCATTTTCGCTGTTTTAGGTTGAAATCATCCAGAAAAATGTCGCTTGTGAGGAGCTTCACTAGACTTACAGGAGGTTTGCGGTCACAGAGACACATTGTAAGGATATGTCAACCATGTAGAAACTACGCTGAGGATGCAAAGGCTTCAGCACCTACGCAAATGTCCTTTTCATTTGGCTATCCGGGAAAGGTAAAAATCACATTTTTAAACTCAGTCCCATCTGTTCCATTTTGCGTTGCTTCGGCAGACTCAAAGTGCCGACGATCTCCGACCTTAGCTAGGCACGCTCACTCATACTCATACTACATAGGTACACGCCATTGCCGACTGTGTAGTAACGCAGCCAACACACATCCCATACCTAAACTGCATCACTGTGCATTTTTGGCTATATTTAATTGAAACTCATATATTGCAGTTTACTTAAATCCAAATACTTATGTTGAATAATAGATGATTAAAACTTACCAGCTTGTTTTGTGACCTTTGAAGAGGGTTTCCTGAAATTTTGGGTCCTTTTTGTCGATAACTGCCGACTGCTATCGAGACTGTCCCGTCAGCATCCAGTTTGTATTTTTCACGATTATGATGAAGGGAGCCCTCAGCGCTCGTAGTAGTACCGGCGCGATCGGTTCGTCGATCTCCTACGAAGACCTGAAAGGGCCAAACTGACGACGTAAAAAAATAAAAAATATTACGTAATTATTACCACATCGGCAAGCAATGGTCATATTCACATCAGCAAGCAATGGTCATATTGACCATTAGAATCATATACATGTGTGTATACCACTCATAGCTACATTCCTATACTTCGTGTGTATAATTTAGGCAGTCATACACCTCAACTTTTTAAAACACCACTGCACAAAAGTCACAAACATTCACTCAAAATCGGCATTTAATTTACAAAAACCGACAACAAAATATCCAAGAAATACAGTAAATTCAACTCACCGATGTTGGAAAAGATATTTCCAAAAATCAAATCCGTAATTTACTGTTGATTCTCGCGAAACGAGCTATCGGAGTCATTGTGTACATTTCCTGGTCGCCGCGGGCGCTGACATCTCCCCAAAAGAGTTTTGTCCTTAAAAATTCGGTCCCTATGTGGCATACACGGAAAGTCCCGATTTTCTGTGTGCGCGATCGTAAAGATCGATGTGCGCTTGCGATCCCGAGTTTCTTCGTGGACAAACATTTTATTGGCCGATTTTAGTCTAAGACATCGGAAGTATGTAAACAACACGCGATCGCGAAACAAATCGGCAGGGATTTCTCCGGTTTTGGACAAGATTTTGACTTTGGATTTTGCTGAAAATATCAAAAGTTCTTCCTAACGGCCATTTGAGGTAGGAGTGAGATTTTTAAGGGCGGAATTTGAAAGCAAGGTATTTAAAATATTTATCTTATTTTCCCCCCATACCTTTACTACACGCGACAGAAAATACAAACTATTTTTGCATTTTGTATTCGTAGTGGTCAATATGACCACTATTCGTGGTGTGGGGTTAGGGTTAGGGTTAGGGTTTTCCAGAACACCAAAAAACAATCCACACTGACATACTGGTCGGTTAAATAGAACTAAAAAAAAAAAAAAAAAAAATTGAGGATACCATAATTGGTTGGATAATACATGCACTGATGCAGTCGCAAAATTCAGTGGACCTCATTGCCGTACGTCGAAGTTGACGGGGAATACAACCAAAAATTGTCCAAAATAACAATTTTCGGGGCAAAATATCTAATGACAGACACCAGAGAGGCGATATGATATTGTAGAGGGTCCAGTTAGGTGAAGTTTAGGCGTAAGTGTGAAAACTGTGATTTACGTTGGCGTACGAAAGCACATTAGCGCCGTGAAACTTACCTTAAATTGAAAAGATTTTGTCACAGAACATGAAAATGTATTGATCTAGACGTAAAATTTAATATAACTAGGCCCCCCTATAGTTATGATTTTTTATATGCGACAACCTCGCCAAGGCAATCCAATGGGCAGTCGGGGCAAATTCGTCGGCATTTTTGATGTCCGAGAGATCATCTGATCAGTGCGCATGCGCGTGTTGCATTTGGTTCAAATTTGTCAATATACGGGACTACACATTGCAATGTAAAAAAATGCCCTCGCAGGCGCTCCAAGTCCAAATCTGCCCGCGCGAACTCCGCTGTATATCATGATATACGTGCAATGTTGGAAAATTCCCCGCGAAACTGGCTGACAAGGGTTTTTTTCGAGCCGTCTTGGCAGTTAGTGGCAGAAAGAACCGTCACGAATTTGGTATCAAATCAATCCTTACAGTTACAATTTAAATTTTATAGTAGAATATGTACTTTTGATGTAATGTGTCTGATAGTGATACTTCAATTGAATTCACGAAATCGGACATATTGAAGCAAAAGTGGTACTTATAATTTATAGACATATTCAGACGCAATTTTCATATGGATTATGATGTCGTCGTTGGCGAAAAATACTTGCATTGTGAAGCTGAAGTCGCAAGGAAAATGACGTCATATTTCTTTTAACCATTGATTTATATACTACCCCTAGAACAGGAACTTTGAAGGGGGTGTGCATGATAGCGAATGGACAGGTGACCGATCTAGCGTGTCGCAAATTTTATACAGCAGAAATGAACACGGAGAATGCGCCCTCTAGTGTTGGATGAGCATGCCTACCTTAGCTTAGCCCATGATTTATACTGTGCCGACATCGCTTTTTACCACCGTTACATGGACATCACATTTATATTTAACATAACATATGATTTTGGTCTACCATATTGATTCACAATGAAGCTAGAGTACTTCTTAACATAAGTGGCTGTGCTTTTTAAGCTTAACCCAATTTTAGCAAACAATTGTTATGGTTGATATTTCCTCACTACTGGTATGTCACAAAAATTGCCCCAGTCCCATGGAATGACCCATACATTTATTTATTCCGGATTGCAAGGATCAGAACTATTCATTCAAATTTTAATCTGTTTTACATCTTGTTCCTGAATCCTGACAAGTTAAAAAAAAAAGTATCGGACCTAGATATGCATGTAGATTTACATAAGGTTAGAAAGACAAGAAGTCATTCATGCTCGCTTGCTTAGGAGTGTTCTGAACTTCAAATCAAATATTGAGTTTCTTATTTTCTCACAATTTCACTTTATTCTCTATTTGTTTTTGTTTTTGTTATTGTTTTCTTCTCCATTTATACACATCAATTTGGTTTGAGGTTTTACTTCCCCTTAAAGGCCAATCCAACCTTGTAATATATGTAGGTTGATATGTGTGGAAGCAGAAATTATTGAAACAATATGGTGAAATTTTGAAAGAAATCATACAAATAATAAAGTTATGAATGTTTGAAAAACAAGATCACTAAATCTATGCGAATCTCATATTGCCAATATGGCCAGTTGATTGCACCATATTTCCAGAAATTCCAGTCAAGTCTGCCATAATATACATACACTGAAATATTATTACTTTTCAATTTTCTTGTAAGAGCCTTTTCCCTCAGGGTAGTACTTGAGATATGTTGTAGACAGCATATAGTCATCGGCCTTCCAGAAAGAAAATGATCCAACTGAGTATTGAGAAAATGAAATTTTAGTCATTTTGTGTGTGTTTGAACAAATGGAAATGTTGACTGCTGCTAGATCACAGTGGTATTACTGATTCAGCCAATTTTAAATTCTGATGTGTGTAATGAATACAACTTATAAAAATTAATTACTTTCATACTGCTTGTTCGGCTGATTTCTTTCAAACTATCACTAATCTGCTTCTTTGATTTTTCTACTTTCTGTCTGAGCGACTTACAATTAAAGTGATTTGGTAACTTTGTAGAGGCTTGATAAAGTCTGAGCTGCCTGTCCTTATATGCTATCAGTGTATGTAATATGATGTAAAAATGAAGCCCAGGGGGAAAAAAGCACTTCAAAATCATATCCTTCACAAAAGTAAACATATGCAAGTGACCGGAAATGCCGGACTCATTTCCCCCCCCCCCCCCCCCCCATAGACTCAGTGTTAGACTAAAGCGTATGGCCATACGCTTTCATAAATGGGAGTATTCAGTCATAGATATCTTAATAATAGCCTATATAGCATTATATATTTGAAAACCTTTCTATGCCTGGCTATTTATTTATCCCTTCTGAACATCATTATACAAGACAGATATCAAAATTCAACAATTTATTTAATCAAGCCTCCACAAGGTTACCGAATCCCTTTCAGGTTGCATTTCCCTTTAAATTAATGAATTCCAAACATATTGAGTGAGTAGGTAATATCCGGTCCCTCCTTGAAGAACTTTGATGTCTTTCAAGTCGTAGAGAAAATATAATGCTATATTGACTACTTTTGAACTTCAGTCAAGCATGAACTACTGTACTATACAATATCTGATGAGGCTACACACACACACACACACACCGTCTTGTATTGCTTTATTTCCGAGGACAAGTATTGTTCCTCTATTGTTCCTCCGTCCTCGGACAGTCGACGGAATAAGGCACAAATCCATCGTTCGACGTTCGAGGACTATTGTCCGGCTTCCGAGGACCATTGTGCTCATGATTTTTTGTTGTTCTCTGTCCGAAAATGTCCTCGGACATACGGCTAAACACGCACACACACACACACACACACACACACACACACACAGACTGCATGAAGTCAATGCCTAGCCATTGCTACATGTAGGCACATTGTTTTAGTTGAGACTCCACTCACTGTCTTAAAAACAGAAAATTAGGAGATACATGTAATAGACAACCCAAAGCTAAAACTGATATACATGTAATAATATTGGTATTTGGGATTTTATACTTGAGGAGTAAACCTTTATATGGGGATGATTTAGATGAAAATCAAGCTCTTATACCAATTTGCATGCAAGGTTTTAGAAATAGACCAAAAAGATTAAAGTGCTACATATGGTACACATTGTACATGTAGAAACAAATTGATAAACCCTACATGTGCATTTACAGGTATGTTAATTTTTTTCAATTTGCATATATTTACAAGACAGCTATAATACTCTGTATATGTACATGGACATGTACATATATGTTATTCACCTGTGTATACATGTGTACAATGTACATGTATATATGCTTTTAACTTCCACATGAATTTGGTTGGTTGGGGAGGGGGTTGTGTTTCCCCCCATTTTCACTTCAATATACATGTATTGCATAAGTTTAGTGATGAGAAAAAAAATGAGCTTTTTGGTTTCTTCTTTTATAGATGTTCTACACAAATGCAAGTGTGAAGCAAGTTGACGTTCCATCTGGCACTGGTAGTTTTGGTATCCTGGCACAACATGTACCATCATTAGCTGTGTTGAAGCCTGGAACAATTTCAGTTACAGAGGATGATGGCTCTATCAGCAAATACTTTGGTGAGGAAGCAGACTTCATTGATATTCCATGATAAAAGGTTACACACGCATATATATATACCAAGTGAAAATATGTAGGGGTGATTTTGTTCTAGATTTCCTTTAAAAAAAAGATGATTAAGATAGAAATAACAATTCCATTATAGTTATCTTAGAAATGATCTCTTTCCCAGTGCTATGTGAATTTTTTCAGAGATAAGTTATTTTCCTCTCCATTGTTTTTTTAATTTTGATTTGATTTCTATTTTTTATTTTTTATTTCAATTCATTTTTCTCTTTTGTTTTTCTTTTAGATAAGTATTCAGTGCAGTAATGCAATTCTTCATTCTTCATCTTTGTGATTGGACTAAAGCTTTATCTGGAGTAAACATCCCTTAAAAATATCATCATCTATGCAATAAAAGGTGTGAGAGATTTAAAAAAAATTAATTTGAGGGACAAACGGGTCAGTCAGTACTAATTACCAACCTTAATTGTTTTGTGTTTTTAGTGAGCAGTGGCATGGTCACCGTGAATGATGACTCATCTGTCCAGATTCTAGCAGAGATGGCAGCTGCAGTAGAGGACCTAGACCCACAGGTAATGTACTATACATCCTTTTTTTTTTATATTCAAGACTTTTCCTGAATTCATTTAACGTAGTAGTGCAGAGTGTTAGTCAAAATTCCAGAGTTCATAAATTTAATTTATTATATCCAAGGGAGTAGAAAACAACCAGGGCTAAAATGTTCTTTCTCTAGTATAAGCATTTTTGTCTCAAATGTATAACTCAAATGTATGTTCATTTTTATGCCTCCGCCCACCGTAGGTGGTGCTGGAGGCACTATGTTTTGGGTCGTCCGACCATCCGTCCCCTTTTCGTTCTCGCGATATTACTTCAAAACCATTTTTTTTTATCAGTTTGTAACTTGGCCCATATGGGAGGGACTATGAACTGATTTAGGGTCTCAAGGTCAAAGTTCAAAGGTCATAGAGGCCATTATATACATAAAAATGGTTCGTTCTTGTGATAACTTAAGAACCGTTTGGCGGATCAGCTTCTGACTTGGCCCATGTATTCATATAGGAGGAACGATGAACTGATTAGATTTTGGGGTCTCAAGGTCAAAGGTCACAGAGGTAATTATGTACATAAAAATGGCTAGTTCTCGCGATAACTGAAAATATGTTTGACATATCAGCTTCTAACCTGGCCCATGTTTGCTTATGGGCCGGACGATGAACGAATTAGATTTTAGGGTCTCAAGGTCAAAGTTCAAAGGTCATAGAGGTCATTATATACATAAAAATGGTTTGTGATGTATGGAGTATAGGCCTAGCTATTTTAGAAATTTCAAGGGGACAGTGGACTATTTGCTATAAAATATCTATTTCCTTGGTGTATTTGATGATTGTAAGTCATCAATGGTAAGTTTTTTATTTGTACGGGATGAAAATGAAATGAAATAAATTTTCTGCTCCTGTGCTTTTTAAGTGAAAAGATTTGTAAGATTTGTAATTTTGTTGGACCAATCCTTTTTAGAGTGTACATGTACATATATGCCATACATTCATCTAGTTTTAGATTGTAAAGCTACATTTGTAATTGAAGAAAACTGATTACAGTGGAACCTCCTGATAAACACTCCTTGGGACCAGTGAAATTTCCTTGTTATATCAGGGCTAAAAAACCAATGAAATACAAAGGAGGGGGACCAAGGAAATTTCCTGGTTATAACAAGAATTTGTGATAACAGTGCTCTTTATAACGAGGTTCCACTGTATAGATTTGGTGTGAGAGCAAATAGATACACCAGGCAAAACACATTTTTATCAAATCCATTTCCTTGTTCTCATCACCACAATTTATATTTTCCTCTTTCTGCATGCAGGCAATCAAGGAAGGTATGACCAAAGCACAACAGGAGCTAGCTGCAGCAGCAACAGACCTGGCACGTGCTGAAGCTCAGATCGCTGTTGAAGTTCATGAAGCAATGGATGCAGCTGTGAACAAGTAGAACCTTTTGCATCACCTTCCTATTCTTTGTAGAGGTAGGTTTATTTCTGATTTGTTTGTAACACAAGGGGCAGGAGAAATATTTTATCTTAAACCTGATTCCTTGATATGTTAATATTAAAAATAAGTGTTTACCCACCCCATCTGTAAAATAGATTTATTCCTTCATCAACAACCAAGAAGATTGACATACAGTCAACCTTGCTTAAGTCAACATCGCATGTGTCGAATAGTCGCTTAAGTCGATGAAAATAAAAAGTCCCAATTTTTCCTCATATACTTACGTGTGTTAATTCTCTGTAAGTCTATTAATCGCCTATTTCGATCAAATTCCCAGAACAGTTCAAAAGAAAAACATTAAATTCACACTGCCCAAGTCGAATGTGTAATCAATCACTGTCAAAAGCATCACAAACACCGATCGATTTTGTTTAAATCGACTCCAGACTTGCTGGCGAACGTGTGCTCCTCCGTTCATAATCTCCATGCTCTCTCTCTCTCTCTCTCTTCCTTATCCCTGCAAACCCTTTCAATCGTGGCTTGATATGAGATTTGCAACAACACTCTATCTCAAATTGAGACTTCATTTATACTCTGTAATTGTATGAAATTGCAGGTTGAAAATCCAGTCATTACAGCACACTGGTGTGCTAGCTGGGTCAGATTATTGGCTGCAATATACCAGGGTATAGGCTGAGTTGGGAAGGGTTTCCATCGCTGGCAAGAATTGATATTGTCTCTGGCTGGTATCAGCCAAGCTGAGAGTCATGAAAAGGCTTAGAAATTTCTATATTCTGATTAATAAGACAGTGTATGAAAAAACAGGCTTTGTTCTCTGTATATCATTACACATCCCATCAACATAAAATGCTTGAGTGAGCAATTAACTACTTTGCTGAGTGTTTCAAAATGTTCCTTTTGGCGAGTACATGTACATGTATTTTAATTTCACCTGGCTTGCTCACACACCAATAATGTTGTGATAGGACATACGGTGAACAAAGTCTGTTATTTCATAAATTGTCTTTTAATGATCAGAATATAAAATTTCCAAGCCTTTTCATGACTCTCAGCCAGAATACATTTGTCAAGTATGGATTTTGCACCCTTTCACAAATGTAGCTTATGTTCACTTAATATTGTGAGCTATTAATAAGTGTGTGTCATAGCTTCTTAGAGATAAAATTGAGTTGTGGTCATGCTATTACATTGTGAAAGAAACTGTCTCAAAGTAATTCAGAAAGGTTGATCACGTCTACATAAGGCTGTTGTATACTGTGAGGTTTTGGAATCGTCAAAATGATAAGAAATTGACCCAATCTCTCTGAAAAGCACACGCACTGCCCACAGAAACAGGACTGTACGCACATGTGGCATGAATATTTAGCCCAAACACTGCAGCTATTTCTTGTCATCTTCTTCTGAATATGAGGGCATTTGAAGAGCAGTCCATTTCAGGGGACATATCTACTACATGTATGATGTTCTTCCAAGCTGGCATAAAAGGAATGAGAGAGCTCACAAATTTTTTTCACTTCCCGATCCCCAGAACTCGACCTTCACTTTAAATGTTGAATAATACATTTTACTGTATATCCTAAAGCACAAATGAAGCTGGTTTAAATTCTTCACCTTATGTCTCTCTCATGTTCTCTTTTTCTCTTTACAACAGAACTTTTGGAGCAGGAACTAAAAGAATAACTCACCACTGGACCATCCCTGTCATTTGGATTCACACAGCCATGGAACTTACAGTCTTTTGTTATCCGATCTCTCATTTAAAAGAACATTCATTTGATGAATTCAGGAGATTTAATAGAACACTCTTGTTAATTCAATGCCCAGGATTGTGAAGGACTTAATGTTTCAGTTGCCATGACTATCCCCATCTTATACAGTGTGCAGTGCAGAGCTCATATGGGTCGTTGAAACTCTACCGAGATTGATGTAGAACATCATGGTCTTGTACTGCTTCACTATGACAAAAACAAACTCTCTGTCTCTGCTACCATTCTAAAAAAAAATGTGATTCACTGATGTAGCAACTACATTTGGATTTGTTATGTATATGAAATAAATGAGAAATTATATATGAATGGAATGTTGTATTCTTTGGGTGTAGTGTTATGTGTTGAATGACTGAATAGTTGTCAGATATGTCCAATGGGTTGGCCAATTTTTAAAAATATTTTTATCAAAAGGATTGGCAAGCCCAAAGGGTACTCCATTTCTTGCATTTTTTTGTAACATCAACCTGCCCAAATACTGTTTATAAAACTGAGGTTATTTCTTTACCAAGTAATAATTGGCAATTAAGAGTACACTCCCCTTTTCTCTACTCTGTTCACTACTTCATTGAGAAGGGTGGCGTTTGGCACAACTTATCATTGAAGCATATTCTGTCAGAACGTGGTATGATGGAGGTATGAAAGAAAAGAGTGATGTTTTATACAGCATAGAGGTATATAATCATTTTTGTATCACCCCTTTTTAACCGTTGATGATAGCCTTCTATGATTTATGACTGTATGTTTTATGATTTTTATGGAGAGAGAATATGATGAGTTAAGGGATAGTAATAATAAAGATAAAGAGATGATGTAGAAAGGAAGAAAGAGATACATATAGGCAGAGAAGGGATGGAGAGAGAGAGAGATTAAAACAACTAAAAAAGTTCTAGAAGAGCGCAATGAATACTAAAAACAAGAGGCATTTTAAAAGACAATATTTAATAATACAATTTGCAGTAGCATGAGTGAAAGAGAAATTGATAAAGAGGTCCATTTCGAATCTGGCTACATCTCATTGTCAAGGATGTGTGTGCCAAGACTAAAGCAGTCAGACCGCAGGTCGTATGCAAATGAGCAAAAATCGCGCATTTTATTTCCAGTGCCTGAAATGGACTCTCTCCCTGCACCCAGTCGGCTGTATCGCATGGTCATCTTTAAAGTTATGTTCTTCAATAAATATAAATGCTATGCTCATTAGACTTTCTGCAAAAATAAATGAATAGTTTACGAACACAGGGATATTTTGTTTTAAGCAGAATTTTAGAAATAAGTTGTTTAAAATAACTGATGAAATAGTCATACAAAAGCCTTTTTTTTCACAAGATTTCAAGTTGTTAAAAGGCATATAAAAAGTATATGAGCCGCCATCAAGACACATATGTATGGAAGCGCTGGAATCTCATCTTTTTCATTGTTACATTCAAAACATCCATAGATTTATGACAGAGTCAGGATCCAGCAATATTCAACCGCAGATCATCCGTTGTCAAGACCATGATCAAGTAGTCTATTCAATAGTTTGCAAATGAGATGTTCCTGGCTGTTCTTGCTCATTATGTATTCATAGTCAGGCAAAACTGGAAATAAAATAGCGCGCTTTTTTGGGACCTGCGGATTGGCTGTAAAGGTAGCAAAAAAAATTCTAAGTGAAAACCTGTTGAGGTTCAGAAGAAAAGTATTCATGTCTTCCACAAATTTTCAAGTTGAATGCTTTTGAAGTTATACAGACTGAGTAAATACAGTTCATTCATGCAAAGTTTTCTTGAGTGAAAACAAAACTACAAGAAAACTAATTTGCAAAAAAAAAGTCATGCAAACTTTGAAAGAATAATAAAGTTGTGATATTTTGAAAGGTGAGATCACAAATGATGTGTAGAAAATCCAATTTGCAATTCAATTTTAAAATGTGATGTAATAGATAACGTGCTTCTACAAATTCATTCTTTAATAAAAAGTAATCAACACATCCTTACCTCGGTTATTGGAATATAATTGTCTTTCTAGTACATTGTAAGTCCACAGATTGAATGGAGAAGCATCCAACAATAATACTGTGACTACATACATGTATCGCCATTGGCCAATCAGTAGTGATCTCAACTTTCACACAATCTTTACTTCTGAACTCTTTCTTCTGCTTTCACTCCAGCCCAGTTGAAGCCTAGATCTACATTTGAGAATCATTGATGTATAGGCTACACATGATCCTTCATATTTTTTTCCCTCTCTCTCTCTCTCTCTTTCATGGCCTTATCTGGTTTATGATAGTGCAGTGCAACAAACCACTGACTTTGTTTACATTATATTTACACCCACTGTTAATTAGATTGAAGGTCTGATGCACATAGCAATTATCTTTTTTGAAAATTATACAATACTTGTCTTAATACATGTATAGCAGATTGTTTCTCCTAAACTGCAAGCATGTGCCAGATGTATCACTATGAACATGACAAGCAAAGAAGCGGACAATTTATGCTGCTCCTCATTGTACCCTTCACAATTGCACCGGTTAACAAAAGAACATCCATTCATTGCTATCCTGTAAAAATATGTAGAACAGGTGTCACATAATAGCAGTGAAGGGATGTCCTTTTGTCTACTAGAGCTATTGTGGAGGGTACAATGAGGAGCTGCATAAATTGTCCGCTCTCTTTTGTCACCGTGTTCATAGTGTATATAGCCAATAATATAATAAGGTTTGTCAGGCCCGTAGCCAGGGTTTCTAAAGGGGTGGGTCGTTTTTGGCAAAAGTGGACCTTTTTGTCATAATCAATACGGATCTGCTAGGGGGGGTCCGGGGGCATGCCCCCCTGGAAAATTTTTAATCTAGATGCTTTCTGCTGCAATTTAAGGACTCCCGAGGGGAAATTTAGGGGTTTTGTGGGTAATTCTGGTAACAAAGATTAAAGGTATGTGTGTGTTTTTTTTTGTCATGAAAAAGTGGACCTCAGCCCAAGAAGTGGGGGGGGGGGTCGTCCGACCCCTCCGACCCCCCTCTGGCTACGGGCCTGTTTGTGTGTTTAGCTCAAAATGAATATTAGTAGGGGACCAACAATATATTATACTAGGGTAAAGAGAAAACCAAACGGAATCGCCAGCTATAATTGAGCATGTGACAGTGAGAATGAGAGTTTTGAATAAGAGAATGAATGAGAAACTTTTTGTTTCAATTAAGTGTTTAAGTGTAAATTTAAAGACTACTCGCAGGCGCGTATCCAGAGGGGGGCGCAAAGAGCGTGCCCCCCCCCCCTTTTTTTTTGTCTGACAAAAAAAAAAGGGTCTCAATTTCCAGGGAAGTATGCCCCCGGACCCCCTAGATGGCTGTTTTCCTTTGTCAAGCGGAGGGTTCCTCAGTGTGCGCCCCCCTTTCTGAAGATCCTGTATCCGCCCCTGACTCGTGAAATAACACGTCAGGGGATCTACGAAGCTAAGAAAAGTAAGCGATCTTCCGGGCCGCGCCGGTGGCCGGCCGGGCAGGGCACACGATATGACACGAGTTGCATGCATCGCAGTGCTCGAGCGCACACAGCTAGGTACGTAGCGGTACGTAGCCAGTGCAGCGCAGCGCAGCCACACGTTCGGCCCTGCCCGGAGCGGGCCCGGTCCGGCGCAGCGCGCGGCCGGGGGAAGTCGCCCTTAGGCCTGCCATGCGTACCATGTACGACCGCTAGCGCTAGCGCTATCGAGCTACCTTTGGCGACCACTCCAGCGACCACTCGGGGGCACCGAAGCGTGACGCGGCCGAGAACAATAGAAAATCGCTCTACGGTGTCCTCAAAAGAGATAAAACAAAACGAAAAAAATATTGACACCGTAAATCCGTTTCGTTACCGGTCGGAAACTTCAATTCAGGCAGTAGGCTAAGTGAGGCGATGCAGAATTGTACTCCAGGATTAATGAGCGTGTGAAATATTCAGCTTTATGATGGTAAATGCCACATACCGGGGCAAGATGTCTGGATCTTACTATTTTAACTTAGTCCTTTAGACACCCCCTAAATAACCCGGCTTCCAACGAAGAGTCAGTCGGCATAATGATTGCAAAATACAGTGGTTAAATAAAAGCTCTCTCAAATTTCCATCGACATTTTTTATTCTTAGCTGATTAGCTTTCTGGTAATATATGCCACATACCGGGGCAAGATGTCTGGATCATACTGTTTAAAATTCAACACGGCACATATTCTCGAAATATTATACACTCCGCATTTAAAACGCTCGTATTGTATTATGGAGCTTCGTAACTCAATAATGAAGTGCTGAAGAAAAAGTGTTATAAATGTTCGCAAGACATTTCATATTCTTAGCTGATTACACCATGAAATAGGGGATATATTCAGCTTTATCATGGTATAGGTCACTATGCTTAGCAAGTTGTCTGGATCTTACTGTTTAAACTTCAACACGGCACATATTCTCGAAATATTACACTTCGTATGAACATTAGCGCCAATGCGGAATTCGCGTAACTCAATAATGAAGTTCTGCAGAAAAAGTGTTATAAATATTCGCAAGACATTTCATATTCTTAGCTGATTACACCATGAAATAGAGGAGATATTCAGCTTTATCATGGTATAGGTCACTATGCTTAGCAAGTTGTCTGGATCTTACTGTTTAAACTTCAACACGGCTATATTCTCGGTATTATTACGCTTCGCATGAACAATACCACCAGTGCAATATTCTATGCAGCTTCACGTTACTCAATAATGAAGTTCGGAAGAAAAAGTGTTATAAATGTTCGCAAGACATTTCATATTCTTAGCTGATTACACCATGAAATAGAGGAGATATTCAGCTTCATCATGGTATAGGTCACTATGCTTAGCAAGTTGTCTGGATCTTACTGTTTAAACTTTAACACGGCACATATTCTCAAAATATTACGCTTCACATGAACAATAGCGCCAGTGCGGTATTACGGGGCTGCACGTTACTCAATAATGAAGTTCGGAAGAAAAAGTGTTATAAATGTTCGCAAGACATTTCATATTCTTAGCTGATTACACCATGAAATAGGGGATATATTCAGCTTTATCATGGTATAGGTCACTATGCTTAGCAAGTTGTCTGGATCTTACTGTTTAAACTTCACCACGGCACATATTCTCGATATTATTACGCTTCACATGAACAATAGCGCCAGTGCGGTATTACGGGGCTGCACGTTACTCAATAATGAAGTTCGGAAGAAAAAGTGTTATAAATGTTCGCAAGACATTTCATATTCTTAGCTGATTACACCATGAAATAGAGGAGATATTCAGCTTCATCATGGTATAGGTCACTATGCTTAGCAAGTTGTCTGGATCTTACTGTTTAAACTTTAACACGGCACATATTCTCAAAATATTACGCTTCACATGAACAATAGCGCCAGTGCGGTATTACGGGGCTGCACGTTACTCAATAATGAAGTTCGGAAGAAAAAGTGTTATAAACGTTCGCAAGACATTTCATATTCTTAGCTGATTACACCATGAAATAGAGGAGATATTCAACTTTATCGTGGTATAGGTCACTATGCTTAGCAAGTTGTCTGGATCTTACTGTTTGAACTTCGACACGGCACATATTCTCAAAATATTACAGTTCGTATGAACAATAGCGCCAGTGCGGTATTACGGGGCTTCACGTTACTAAATAATGAAGTTCAGAAGAAAAAGTGTTATAAATGTTCGCAAGACATTTCATATTCTTAGCTGATTACACCATGAAATAGAGGAGATATTCAGCTTCATCATGGTATAGGTCACTATGCTTAGCAAGTTGTCTGGATCTTACTGTTTAAACTTTAACACGGCACATATTCTCAAAATATTACGCTTCACATGAACAATAGCGCCAGTGCGGTATTACGGGGCTGCACGTTACTCAATAATGAAGTTCGGAAGAAAAAGTGTTATAAACGTTCGCAAGACATTTCATATTCTTAGCTGATTACACCATGAAATAGAGGAGATATTCAGCTTTATTATGGTATAGGTCACTATGCTTAGCAAGTTGTCTGGATCTTACTGTTTAAACTTCACCACGGCACATATTCTCGATATTATTACGCTTCACATGAACAATAGCGCCAGTGCGGTATTACGGAGCTTCACGTTACTCAATATAATAATGAAGTTTGGAAGAAAAAGTGTTATAAATGTTCGCAAGACATTTCATATTCTTAGCTGATTACACCACGAAATAGGGGATATATTCAGCTTTATCATGGTATAGGTCACTATGCTTAGCAAGTTGTCTGGATCTTACTGTTTAAACTTCACCACGGCACATATTCTCGATATTATTACGCTTCACATGAACAATAGCGCCAGTGCGGTATTACGGAGCTTCACGTTACTCAATATAATAATGAAGTTCGGAAGAAAAAGTGTTATAAATGTTCGCAAGACATTTCATATTCTTAGCTGATTACACCACGAAATAGGGGATATATTCAGCTTTATCATGGTATAGGTCACTATGCTTAGCAAGTTGTCTGGATCTTACTGTTTAAACTTCACCACGGCACATATTCTCGATATTATTACGCTTCACATGAACAATAGCGCCAGTGCGGTATTACGGAGCTTCACGTTACTCAATATAATAATGAAGTTCGGAAGAAAAAGTGTTATAAATGTTCGCAAGACATTTCATATTCTTAGCTGATTACACCACGAAATAGGGGATATATTCAGCTTTATCATGGTATAGGTCACTATGCTTAGCAAGTTGTCTGGATCTTACTGTTTAAACTTCACCACGGCACATATTCTCGATATTATTACGCTTCACATGAACAATAGCGCCAGTGCGGTATTACGGAGCTTCACGTTACTCAATATAATAATGAAGTTCGGAAGAAAAAGTGTTATAAATGTTCGCAAGACATTTCATATTCTTAGCTGATTACACCACGAAATAGGGGATATATTCAGCTTTATCATGGTATAGGTCACTATGCTTAGCAAGTTGTCTGGATCTTACTGTTTAAACTTCACCACGGCACATATTCTCGATATTATTACGCTTCACATGAACAATAGCGCCAGTGCGGTATTACGGGGCTGCACGTTACTCAATAATGAAGTTCTGCAGAAAAAGTGTTATAAATGTTCGCAAGACATTTCATATTCTTAGCTGTTTACACCATGACAAAGAGGAGATATTCAGCTTTATCATGGTATAGGTCACTATGCTTAGCAAGTTGTCTGGATCTTACTGTTTAAACTTCACCATGGCACATATTCTCCAAATATTACACTCCGCATTAAAGCGCTCGTATTTTATTATGGAGCTTCGTAACTCAATAATGAAGTTCTGAAGAAAAAGTGTTATAAATGTTCGCAAGACATTTCATATTCTTTGCTGATTAAACCATGAAATAGAAGAGAGGCGGTGGAACGTCAGGCTCGGACAATGGAAGTGGTGGTGATGGGGGGGGGGGGGGGGTGTAGAGCCCAGAAATGTAAAAATCTACCATAAATGTAAGAATAACCACGGTTTCCTGACCATTAAAATCCCTAAATTATCGAAAGATCCTAAATTTACCAAAAATGTAAAAACATGTCAACTTAGTGGTTTACTATTGTTTTTCCTTCATATGATCAGTTTACTCTTTACAGGGGCGGGGGGGGGGTGGGGTCGATGAGCTGACCATAAACTTCAACGGCAGGAAAAATCACATATAGTCGCAATAGAACAACAATTTTTAAAATTTTATCAGTCTCAAGATGGTGCTTCATAATTATATAACTAAAATTTGAACGTAATTTCTACTCTTGATTCTAGGACAACTACCCCCTGGAAAACTACCCAGCACCAGTGGCGTATCTACCGGGGGGCAGAGGGGGCACGTTACCCGGGCGGCACTTGAAGGGGGCGCAAAAAACGCAAAAGAGAGAAAGAAATGGGGGAAAACATAATACAAAAAAGTATGGTCTTTGAGGGTTATTTGCGCCGCGGTCAATAACAAAATGCGTTAGATATGGTGTTTTATAGAGTTTGAAATGCACAAATTTTCTAAAGCTCGGTCCCTTTGTTCCCTCGCATAATTATGTTCAGGATCCTGCCATTTAAAGCCCCCCCCCCCCCCCATGGCGTTTTAAAAGTGTTAACCATTAATTGACTCTAGTTTCTTTGCCCCCCCCCCCCCCCCCCCCCCCCCGCCGCATAAGGCAGGAGCTTGTTAAATTGCGGGCCCCAGATGAGATATAAGTGAATAAAAAGCACTTTCAAAGTATAGAACATTCGAAAGAAATCGTAATTTTGCCTTGCTATTGCCTTGCTATATTCCTCAAACATATTTCTTCAGGATTTTCATTGATTTTGCGCCCCAAAAAGGAATATTCAAAATAAAAAAAAAAATCTATAGTTAGGTCGATGTATTCCCTTGGACTTTTCTATCTAAGGTTAAAATACATAAGAAATGTCAATTTAAGGGGTAAAAAAAAGAACTAACAACCCCGGGTTATGTCCACCAAAACTCGTAGTGCCATCATCTCTAACCTAATAACGCACATCAATCTGAGTTTGGGCAGGGGTGGGGGGGGGGGGGGGGAGTGTGCAGATTTGACAGTTTGCCCCGGGCGCAGGAAGACCTGGATAAGCCACTGCCCCGGACAACTACCCCCTGGACAACTATCCCATAGAACAATTATCCCCAGGACAACTACCCCCAGGACAGCTACCCCAGGACAATTAACCCCTCCCCGGACAATTACCCCCAGGAAAAATTACACCCCATAAAATGACAATTACCCCGATACCCCCCCCCCCGAACAATACTTTAGTCCCACTCCCCCCCCCCCCCCCGATAACTACCCCCTGGACAGTTATCCCCCCGGACAACTACAACCTGGACAATTATTCCCCCGGACAACCCCAGAATCCGGGGGGTAGTTGTCCTGGGGGTAATTGTCCTGGGGTTAATTGTCCTGGGGTAATTGTCCTAAGGGGGTAGTTGTCCAGGGGAAGTTGTCCAGGGGTAGTTGTCCGGGGGTAGTTGTCCGGGGGTATTTATTTACGCGACTTGTAATGATTAAATATTTAATGGTTGCAGTAAAATTAAATGCCTGAAACCTGCATGTTATCGTTTCAATGTAGTGGTAATCAAAGAAAACACATAACTACACTATATACGGTGCAAGTATAAAATAATAAAAGAAATTAAAATGGAATAAAAATATAAAATGAAATGAAATGATATAAAATAAAATAAAGTAACATCCGAAATCCGAGGGGTGTGGATTGTAAATATATTTTCAGCAGAACAAACAAACAACATTAATTTTAAAACACTTTCTAAAAATTACCCAGAACAAAATGAACAATGTCGTCATTTTTTTTGTGACTGTGGTGTGGGTCAATTTTAGCGGTTTTATCAGTCACAAAAGTGACAGAAGAGTGCCTTAAGTTCGATTTAAATTGACAAATGACACACATTATGGGGGTACAGGGTGCGTCATTACCATTGGCACGTATAATTTCTTGTAACAAAAGGTGCCCCTCCCCACTTCCATTGTCCGAGCCCGACGTTCCGCCACAGTGGCGTATCCAGGGGGTGGCGCAACAGGCGCGCGCCCCCTATTGGCCGTCGTAAAAAAAGAAAAATAGCAAAAAAAAAAAGTTGTTCATTAAATAAGCTTCAAAATTGGTCACATATAGGATTATTTTGCATCTCAGCCTCTTTCAGAAGCAAAAAAAATCCAAAGGGGAGGGGGCACCCCCTCCCTTACCTCTCCAGGACGGTGATCAATAATGCCTGGCGCCCCCTATTGGGAAATCATGGATACGCCCCTGCGCCGCATTTGTATGCATGAAAATAAAATCTGAAATATCTTAAAATATACAAATCAATATAGTTTATGCATGAACTATGCATGAGCATTAACGTGTCTTACCACTTTCAATCAAATGCAAAGAGGGAAAACACTTCCGACGACGCGAAGTGGGACCTGCAAAACGATTTTTTTCTGGATATCACCATTGGTTCGATAGCCTTTGCCCCCCCCCCCCCCCCCCCAAGCAAAGGTCAAAATAAATCACTGTGTGTCTGTATCTGTGTGTGCGGGGGTGTAACTAGACTATGTGATCCTGTGATTTTGTGTGTCATCCTCCCTGTGCCCCCCTTTTCAACAAGCCTGGCTACGCCAGTGGACGTTAGGCGCTACGTATCTCAGGATTGTACAGATCATGTCTACCTGTGGCGATGAAAGCGTGTAGGTAGATTTTTCCCTTATCAACGGAGAGGGGGTTGTTTTTCACCTCCCAAACAACACCTTTGCAAAAAAATAACTAACAGCTTTCTCGTGACGTAAAATGCAAATTTTAAAATGCAAAACGCAATGATATAAATGTTCTTACTTGCAATACTTTAGAGTAGCGTTTGAGGTCGGGATCCCTATAGGCTATCTGTTTGAGGAGGGGCCCTCAGAGCGTAAAAAACAAAATAAACAATAAAATAATAAATAATAAATAAATTACTTAAATTAAGAAATAAAAAAAATAATAAAAAATGAACTTTCAGCGCGCCTGATGACTCCGCACTTCTTTTTTCATTCAGGACTTCATTATTGAGTTACCCGAAGCTCCATATAATACCATATGGGTGCTAAGTGTAATATATTTCGAGGATGTTTTCCGTCTTGAATTTAAACAGTAAGATCCAGACAACTTGCTAAGCATAGTGACCTATACCATGATAAAGCTGAATATCTCCCCTATTTCATGGTGTAATCAGCTAAGAATATGAAATGTCTTGCGAACATTTAAAAACACTTTTTCTCCGAATTTCATTATTATATTGAGTAACGTGAAGCCCCGTAATACCGCACTGGTGGTATTGTTCATGCGAAGCGTAATAATACCGAGAATATAGCCGTGTTGAAGTTTAAACAGTAAGATCCAGACAACTTGCTAAGCATAGCGACTTATACCACGATAAAGCTGAATATCTCCTCTTTCCATGGTGTAAACAGCTAAGAATATGAAATGTCTTGCGAACATTTATAACACTTTTTCTGCAGAACTTCATTATTGAGTTACGTGGAGCTGCATAGAATATTACACTGGCGCTATTGTTCATGCGAAGCGTAATAATATCGAGAATATATGCCGTGTTGAAGTTTAAACAGTAAGATCCAGACAACTTGCTAAGCATAGCGACCTATACCATGATAAAGCTGAATATCTCCTCTTTGTCATGGTGTAAACAGCTAAGAATATGAAATGTCTTGCGAATATTTATAACACTTTTTCTGCAGAACTTCATTATTGAGTTACGTGAAGCTGCATAGAAATTGCACTGGTGGTATTGTTCATGCGAAGCGTAATAATACCGAGAATATAGCCGTGTTGAAGTTTAAACAGTAAGATCCAGACAACTTGCTAAGCATAGCGACTTATACCACGATAAAGCTGAATATCTCCTCTTTTCCATGGTGTAAACAGCTAAGAATATGAAATGTCTTGCGAATATTTATAACACTTTTTCTGCAGAACTTCATTATTGAGTTACGTGAAGCTGCATAGAATATTACACTGGCGCTATTGTTCATGCGAAGCGTAATAATATCGAGAATATATGCCGTGTTGAAGTTTAAACAGTTAGATCAGACAACTTGCTAAGCATAGCGACCTATACCATGATAAAGCTGAATATCTCCTCTTTGTCATGGTGTAAACAGCTAAGAATATGAAATGTCTTGCGAATATTTATAACACTTTTTCTGCAGAACTTCATTATTGAGTTACGTGAAGCTGCATAGAATATTGCACTGGTGGTATTGTTCATGCGAAGCGTAATAATACGAGAATATAGCGTGTGAAGTTTAAACAGTAAGATCCAGACAACTTGCTAAGCATAGCGACTTATACCACGATAAAGCTGAATATCTCCTCTTTTCCATGGTGTAAACAGCTAAGAATATGAAATGTCTTGCGAACATTTATAACACTTTTTCTGCAGAACTTCATTATTGAGTTACGTGAAGCTGCATAGAATATTACACTGGCGCTATTGTTCATGCGAAGCGTAATAATATCGAGAATATATGCCGTGTTGAAGTTTAAACAGTAAGATCCAGACAACTTGCTAAGCATAGCGACCTATACCATGATAAAGCTGAATATTCCTCTTTGTCATGGTGTAAACAGCTAAGAATATGAAAATGTCTTGCGAACATTTATAACACTTTTTCTGCAGAACTTCATTATTGAGTTACGTGAAGCTGCATAGAATATAGCACTGGCGCTATTGTTCATGCGAAGCGTAATAATATCGAGAATATATGCCGTGTTGAAGTTTAAACAGTAAGATCCAGACAACTTGCTAAGCATAGCGACCTATACCATGAT